>CM062806.1:520549092-521749092 GCA_031772625.1 Pinus tabuliformis | reverse complement strand
GCTTTGAGGCTCCTAGGATGGCCAAGCCCAAGGAAACTCAAAGACCTATGGAGGTGAACAAGATTTAAAATATGAACATGACACCAATCTTCATTATTTTCATCAATACGATTACATCCTCGCAAGAAAATACAATAGAGTTGCAAAAATACGAGTTCTGTCCACAAGAAGACTAATAAAAATCTACCCCTCCAGGAAAATTAGACTTGGTACTTATACAAAATGATTAGGAATAATTACCCATGAAAGGAGGAAGCTTTCCCCACCAAAATCCTTTGATTGGTGGATCTGGTTCCCAATATTAGGAATCTACATTAAATCGAAGGGAACACATTCCTAGATTTTCTCAATCATTGGAGTTCCACAATCTGTGCCATAATTCCATAATATCTTGTTGATTCATTATTTAATATTGATCCTCCTGTAGTAGGGAGCAAGTCCCTAAATTATCTCCTTCTCAAAATCTTCATAATCTGCCCAATATTCTCATAATATTCCACAAAAATAAATAATATTATGCACATATATGCAATTAGCCATAAACCTTCCTAATGAATATATTAAAATTAAAAATACATTATCTAATGCAAAAAGAGAGGTTTAATGTGCTGAAGGATAGTCAGATGGGCCTTGTTTTATGTTTAATTAAGAGGTATGGGCCTTAATTTATGTCTAATTTAGAGGTCCATCATACCCCCTGCTGAAAGAGTTGTTCATCCTTTGAGCAACTTAGTGACCTCATTGTGCCGCATTCATGGCCCCGGTGGCCTCTCCCTTGTGTATTAAGAATATTGGTTGTAATTTCTACAAGGACAAGCCCAAAAACATATTTGTGCAAAGAAAAATCTTTTTTTCTTGATAGCATTATATTGCCTTCTTCTTTTTGTTTGTGGCCTAGATGATTTCCTAATTGCCTTGGAGTCTTGTGTTTTCATTAGGTCTCTCTTAGGCACTTCCTTTTTTTCATTTTGAGCTCAATTTGGTCCTTTCTTCCTTCTTGTAGCAGCATTCTTCCTTTCTGTAGCAATCATTCCTTCTTCCTTCAGAGTCTTCCATCTGTATGGAAGTGATGAGAAATGATGTAGGTTTGTGAAAATGGAGAGTATGCTCTGTTTGTTTTTTTCAAGAAATTTTCAGGGTGAGACAGAGTGTAGGGTTTGTTCTTGAAATTATGAAATGGGATGGATGAATGATGGATAGATATTGAATAGGAAGTGGATAGAGAGCTTGGAGTGTTGTCATGACTTGGACTTTGCAAAAATTTCTTCTTTTAAAAGTTGTCCTCGTTCCTTGAAATCATCACCCTTCATAATTTGACTTTTCAACATTGCATGAGTGAAGGAGTGAGATGCAATTAACTAGTTGAAGGTGGTTGAGACTACTGACCCATCCTTAGTTTATAAAACCTCATCTCTCATGCATTGGCAACAAATTTCTAACTATAATATGCTCAAGAGAAAATGTCAAGAATATTGCATACTTGTACCTACCTGATGGTTGTTGAAGAGACATGCATATTGCTACTGAGTTGATGTTGTTGTGCTACTCATGACTCAGTTACATTTTCTTGACTGTCTTTTTCTTTTTTGTTGATCTTATTTTGTTGAAGGGTTGTCTTCTTGTTGGTGTGCAAGTGTTGGCTTCCTCTATTGCTACTGAGCTCTGGAGGAGTTTCATTGTGCCTATAGTTATTCTTATCCTCTTTCAATCATGGTGCTGAAGGTTAGGCCCGGAGCATGTTATTACTTCAAAATAGGTTGATACAGGGTTTCCTATAGTACTACTATAGGAAGCCCTATAACTTCCCTTTTTTTGAATTTTTATGTCCTTTCTCTGTTGGAGGGTAAATAGGTATTGGAATGAGTGGAAGGTGTGACCATAGAGTGACATGGTCATGATGGGTTTTGGCTGAGATGTGGTAAAGTCAATGTCATTTTTCGTATCCCAAAACAAGCATGCAGCGTAATTTTTCCATCAGACTCTCTTTCCTATAAATTTTCACAACATCCTGTAGTACTACAGGAAACTCCTATAGTAATTACAGGAAATCTTGTAGAAAGCACAAACTTGCCTAAAATTGGAATTTCTCTATTGCTCGAGATGATTATGGATGAAGGAAAATGGGTATTATGGATGAGATGAAATGGATGAAGGAAAACATGGGGATTTGTATGTCTTGCTGCCCTCTGATCTATGTATTTATTATCTTCTTGCAAACCTGCAAAAGCCAGAATTGTTATGAGTGGGCAAGTTTGAGGTCCCTGCCATTATTTTTTTGCTTTTTCTCTTTTTTCTTTTTTTCTTTTTTTTTTCTCCTTTCCTAAAAGAAACCAATTTGCCTCAAAGGAGGTTTTCATCATGGTTTCTTGCCCTAGGCATCTCAAAAGATGTTTTCGCCCAGAATTTTTTTTTTTTTTTTTGTTCATGTAAGGCAAAGTGTAATTTGAAGATGGATTTTGGTTAGATGGAGTGGATGAGTGATGAAAGTGGCATTGGGGGACCTATATCAACCTTTCCTAAAGAACACATGACATTTTGACCCATTTCTCCATCATATTGCCTCTTGTAGCTTCTTCTCGGCCTTCCTATAGAGATCCTGTAGTAACAAACTTGTTTTTTTCATATCTCCCAAACGGTAGAATAGATCGACCTGAAAATTTATGAGCATGTTTCCCTCATCATTATGCACCTCCCCATAAAAAAATCTTGGCCAATGGTTGAAGGAATCTCAAGAAAAATAAAAAATGGCCGAAGGTGAAGGAGGTCAATTTCTTGGAAACCATGCACTTGAATTGGATGAAATTTCTTGCGCATGTTACTATCATCCATACGCATCTCCCCATGAAACATATTTTTAAATGGATGCATGAGTTCGAGAAAATAAAAAATGGATGTAAGAAATGGAGGCTTATTTCTCGAAAATTGTGCACTGGAATTTGCTAAATTTTCTTGAGCTTGCTACCATCATCCATATGCATCTCCCCCTGAAACAGTTTGGCACATGGATGCATGGCTTGCAAGATATGGCAAAGATAGTTTTCTACTCTATGTATTTATGTTTCATGTAGAGATCCTATTTTATTTTAGGATAGCAAGGAAAATCAGTGGTAAAAGCTTGGAAATGATGAGTGGGTGGTGGAAATAGACGAGGGTGATGGATTAGCATGGCCTTGGTCCTGTTGGAGCATTTGAGCAAAGGAGGAGAAAGTCAAAATTTGACTACTTTTGACTAGGTTTGGCCTAATTTTTTTCTTTTTTTGGTAACAACTTGTTTTTGTTTCTTGTAGATGTTGGAGAGTACATTCATTCATCAGAGAGATATATGGATCAAAGTTGTTTTTTTTTTTTTTTCCTTTTTTTTTCTTCTAGGTCTACTAGCCACCTCAAGGAAGTTTTCAACTAGTACGTCTGCCTAGGCGTCTCAAAGGAGGATTTCACCTAGGATATTTTCTTTTCTCGTTTTTCCCAACCCATTTACTGCCTCATGGAGGTTTTGAATCAATGAACCAATATCAAGTGCCTCAAAGGAGGTTTTCACTTGAGATTTTACTTTTTTTCTCTTATTTTTCAAATTTTTTTCTAGCCTACTCTACTTCAAAAAAAAAATCACTTTCAAGTATAATAATACTTCCAATGGAGCCATGTGCACATCAAGATGACAGAAAAACTGATGTGTAGGCTTGCAATATATGGATTGATATGTACCTGGATTTCAGAGACCAACTGATTTGACTTTGAAAGGATCAAGCATAGTTGAAGAAGATAGTGATGCTCCATCTTGTTGATTTTTTGGAACCAAAACTCAATATAACTTTGATGTCCTTGGTTTTCTTGCTTATCTGGATCATTCTTCATGTCTTCTTCTACCATGACCTTCAAATATTCCTCTTTTTGTTGATTGTTCTCTTGAACACATGGGGGATTTGATGGTCACCATGAGGGAGCTTTCTTGGTCTATGATTTTCTTGTCTTTTCTTCATCAAATGCAGTCCATGATCCTTTGGTATTCTCATTTGAATCTTCTTCCTCTGGATGTGGTCCTTTAATGATATCAAGAGAATCTCTTTTTTTCAATACTCTTCCTGAGCTATGGTGAATACTATTGAGCTCAATAGGAGATGTTTGGAAGTGTTGTACCCCAACATTGTAAGTGGGATGAGCTATTTCAATGTATGTGTTTGTAAATGGTGGTACAAGTAGTTGAGTGGGAGTGGATATTTGAGATGGATGTGATTGGAGTGTGGTTGTGGTGGAGGTGAATGATAGGGATAACATGGAGTTGGTTATGGAGGATATTGAGGAAAATATTGAGGATATTGTGGATGGATCGCATAATTTCCTTGCAAACCTTGTTTCCAAGATTGGTTTTGGGGTTGAGATATCCAATCTTTCCAAGATTGGTTTTGGGGCTGAGATGGCCAATGTTGCTAAGGAAAGCATGTGTTCCAATTACTTTGAGATGGATGTGCGTAAGTTTGACATTGTGAATTGTGTACTTGCATCATACTAGGTTGAATAGGTTGCCATGGTCCTCTTGGAGGCACATAACATAGCTGCATTGACAATTGAATTGCTCCATTGTCCTCTTGGTGAACTTCCTTCAACCTTAGTAATGAGGAGCAACATTTAAAATCATGTGATTTTGCATGGACAACACAACTATCAACATCTTATTTTTTCTCATTTTGTATTCTTAACATTTCTACTTGTTCAGTTAGATTGCTAAGAATTTATGTTTCAAAGTCATCAAACAAATTTCCAAGTTTAGGTTGACTTACCGATCTTTATGCTGATTGACTTACTCTTGCACTTCCTCTTGATATGTGTTTGCATGTTTCAAAAATTTCATCAAATGATAATTGGTATACATCACCTCTACTCATGAGATCAAGGAGATCAATCCATTCATTCCTAATTGTTCTAAGTAAGAGGGTTTTAGTGTCGGATCCTAAATGATGTAGTTTCTCCCTCTTAACATTATACATGAACCTTTATATTAGATCCTCTAGACTCTCATATTATTTTTTATTCATTCGAAATATTTCTTCTTTAAGATCGTGACCTTTATCTTTTTCTAGAAATATATTTTGCATATCATTCCATGATCTTATTGAATTAGTCCTTAAACTCATGAACCATTTAAGAGCTCTATCCTTCAATGTTGCCAGAAACAATCTCAATTTTTGAGTTTTTAATAATTAACCATAAAATCTACAAACAATTTCAAATTCAAAGAGAAAGGTTTCCGGATCCTCTGACCTTAAACCATGAAATTTTAGAAGAAAAGATTGAGAGATAGTCTTCATGTGCACACTATCATCAGTATCTTGATGGGAAATCTGAGAGAATCTTCCTCATTGTCATCATCTCCATCCATTTCTTCTACATTATTTTCATTCTCATATTCTTGTACCTACAAAAGTGGATGGTGATGTGGCTCTTACTACACTACGTGATCAAATGGGGGGGTTGGTTGGTGTTGGAGAATTTTTTGTTTTTATGATTGAATGAAAACACTAATGTAATGCACTTTTATATTTTTAAAATGAAATATGCCTAATGAAAATATTTTTTTTCTTTTACAGAAAGTAAAAGGAAATGAATAAACAAGGGAAGAAGACAATGTATACTTTGACACCTCCCCGGCAACGGCGCCAAAAAGTGATGATCCTCGGTATTGCAACAAGAATGTTGCAACTCCCAAGGCTACTGACTTTAATTATCAACCTGAGGTTCATACAAACTTAAGAGGTATCGACACTATATGTGTAGCATATAATGTGTCATTCCTTTTGCTGGCATGATGTAATGGAGTGAATGTTCTGAAATCAAATCCTAAACTAATTGCAGAAAATGAACTGCTTGAAATGGAAACCCTAACCTATTGCAAGAAATAAAGTACAAGGAAATAAGCATATTATAATTGCATAAATATCATGAACTAAATGTAAAATAAACCTAAATTAACCCTATTTATCACATATGATGATTTAAACTAACTGAGCATGGAATTTGATCTAGGGAATATTAACTATTGCATGCATGTGCTAATTAAGAAATAAAAATAACTATTTTTCTTTATCTTTTCATTTTATAAATGCAAATGCTAATCTTTCCTTGTTCTTTTGCAAGGGAGACAGGTGTGGAGGAAGAGGGATACAATGGTTTTGATGGCTTGGAGGTCAAGTAGAGGCCTAATCCCAGCTTCAATGATGATATTTCTCAATTCAAGCTCAAAACAGGCTGCTACGAGATTTCCTACATCATGTCTACAAGATGTACTAGTTCCTATAGGATGTCTACATGATCCCCTATTTTATTACAAAAGGCAGACCAAAAGCTTAGAAAGTGGTATAGAAGGTGGAATGGAGCTTGGGAAAGGTGGATAATTGAATAATAAGGCATGGAGGTGGTTGAAACTACCCAAATCTCAAGCGAGGGCTTCAAGATAGGTAGATTTGCTCAATGGAAATGACAATTTTTGCTTATAAAACAAGAATTCAAATTGAGATTTTAGTGGATTTTGGCGACATGGGTGGATGAGGCTTGGATGAGGAAAACGAGATGAGTTTTCCATACAATGTAGAAGCTCCTGCAACAACAAACATGATTTTCTACATCTATCCACAAACTCATCTATACATGGGAAAGATTTATTAAATAACGAAAAATCACTAGTCTAAAAATCAGAAATTCGAGAACTAGAGAGCTAGTAAATCTATCAAATGCCTAACCTAATCAAGTACAAATGAAATGGGGTAAATTTTGTTATTAAATAGATTTTTTTTTATCTAATTAAAGTGGACTCAACTCGATTGAAGCTCATCAGCATGCTTTAAAAAATAGTAGAAATTTATTGTTCTTTGCTAAAAAGGAGTTCCGAAAATCTATTTTTGGGAATAAGAAGACTAATCAGAGTAGCTCAATGATTACTATGACCTTTAAAATATTTCCCAAGGATGAAATGATGATTTTTATCTTGCAAAAGAACTTACATCAACCATTTAACCCAATCCTACAACAAGAAATCATTAATATTAAATGAAGAAATAGAAAGAAACAAAAACAAGAGATGCATGCGAATAAGAAATGAAAATAATAAAAAAAACGATACAAAAGGGCTTTGACGCTCCTAGGATGGCCAAGCCCAAGGAAACTCAAAGTCCTATAGAGAAGAAAACTATTTAAAAGCTGAACATGACACCAATATTCATTATTTTCATCAATACAATTACATCCCTGCAAGAAAATATAATAGAGCTGCAAAAAAGCGAGTTCTCTCCACAAGAAGACTAATAAAAATCTACCCCTACAGGAAAATTATACTTGGTACTTATAAAAAACGATTATGAATAATTCCCCATGAAAGGAGGAAGCTTTCCCCACCAAAATCCCTTGATTAGTGGATCTGGTTCTCAATATTAGGAATCTACATTAAATCGCAGGGAACACATTCCTAGATTTTCTCAATCATTAGAGTTCCACAATCTCTGCCATAATTCCATAATATCTTGTCGATTTATTATTTAATATTGATCCTCCTGTAGTAGGAAGCAAGTCCCTAAATTATTGCCTCCTCCAAATCTTCATAATCTGCCCAATATTCTCATAATATTCCACAAAAATAAATAATATTAGGCACAAATATGCAATTAGCCATAAACCTTCCTAATGAATATATTACAGTTAAAAATACATTATCTAATGCAAAAAGAGAGGTTTAATGTGCTAAAGGTATAGTCAAATGGGCCTTAATTTATGTCTTATTTAGAGGCCCATCAGTACGAGTGTTGTTTTTTTTTCCAATGGAAAAATCATAATCTTTCATTAATTTTGAAAAATTACATATAGTATATGCTTGGTAGCATATGCAGCATTTGGCCCCTAGCCATATCGGTGTGTACCAGTCAAAAAATACATCCACTTCCATTCCAAAAATGGTGCTGAGTAATAAGCATATTCACCACGCAGGGTGATAGTATGAGAGTCTGAAATAGAATGCCATAACTGAGATATCTATAGATACACCACACAGGGTGATAGCATAATATATAGTCTGAATATAAACACATACAATGATATATATAGTGAAAATAAAATATGACTAAGCATGTCCCAAAATATTTAGGGCCCATCTGCCCTATGATATGCCTAATCAATATATAGCATGTGGTAGTATTGGCACTGGGTAGTACCCCTCTGCTTCTGAATCATCCACTAGCCTCTGGGTAGTAGCGTGGCCTCCTTGGAAATCCTATCAGTGTTGTTGTTATGCTCCCTATAAATATGATGACATGAGATGGAGTTAAACTATGATTTGAATATGTTCACTTCATCCAAAATATTTCTAAGAGTGTGTGCCTGGCAGGAAGTGATGTTATTGAACCAATTTATAGTGATTTTTGAGTCTCCATAAATTTGTAGATTGATGCAGTCATGGCCTAGAGAAAACTACATTAAATGGCAGAGGGTGATTAATTCAGCATAATTGTTTGTCCCTTCTCCAAGTCCCATCTTGACCTTGAAGTGATGATGATCAGATAGATACAATAGAAAACCTCCCCCACACCCATGTTCCTATGCAGCACTGTCAAAATATGCCCAGGGGATAGATTTATCAATGGGATCAGGTGCAAGTGATCTTTGAGGGTGAGGCACAGTGAAGTCAGGTAGTTCATGGTAGGCAGAGATGATCTTTGCAGTAATAATCTGCCATCTGGCAACACCATCCTCAAATATAATTCTATTCCGAGTCAGCCAAATAGACCAACATATAAGCAGAGGGAGACAAATCAGATTAGATCCGTGATGCACGTTGTACCAGTTTCTCCAGGCTTGATTTATGTTTTCCCCATCCCATCTGCCAGCAAATTGGATCGATGTAGAGATGGACTACCAAAGATTAACCGTAGAATCACATTTTAGAAATAGGTGATCAGTCGTTTCAGATGCCTACTTACATAGGACACACTAGTGTGGACCATATATGGCACGGTGGGTTAAGGATTCCCCAGTGGGAACTTTTTTACTAAGAACACACCAGAAAAAGAGCCTGGTTTGCAGTGGGGTTTTTAACTTCCAGATAGCCTACCACCAATCTTGAGTAATCTTCAGCTGTCTGTTATTTATTAGCCCAAGGTAACCAACTTTTGGGGTGTATACTCCATTCTCAGCAAGGCACCACATAAGTTCGTCAGGTCCCTCCTTTATTCTAATGTGAGATTCAGTTAGTGTAGAAATGTAATTCTGCCATGTTTAGTGCCATTGGGGTGGGATATTAAGCAAAAGAGTAGATTTCTAGCCCTATACAAATATGGTGGTATTATCCTGATCAGCAATGTGTGTGATAACTCTGATATCTCGTTGATTTAGATGGTGGATTAGCTCTCTCAAAATATGGTGTCAGTCACCTCCCCCAGTCTAGGGATCTAAGGCGATGCGCACTTTTGAGCCATCATTTATCTGCCAGGCCAAATGATCACGAATGATAGGTAAGGACTGGAGCAGAGCTTTCCAAACAGAAGTTATGTCGATCCTCGGCCATCTTGGCAGACACACCCAATCCATGAGCTGTAGAGTCCAGATGTATTTGTGATAAGTATCAAAAGTCTAGAGGTTCTGTCCAGTAAGAAGTGTAGATCCCATTTTAGTATCAAGTGCTTGAGAAAAAGGAATTAAATCATTTAATCCTCAATCTCCCCATTTTTTGGGTAGAGCAATCTTGTTCCAACTAACCCATGTAAAAATCTTCTTATCTTGATGACCATTCCAAAGATATCTACTGGATATCCGTCAAAGGCAGGCAAGGATACTTCTGGGTATCCATGCCAGAGCCATCCAGAAGACAAGTGTGGCCTCCAATACTAATTTAATGAGCACTAGTCTTCTTACTCTGGATAAGAATCAATGACACCAATTTGATAGCCTTTTCTCCAACTTAATGACTAGCCATATCTAGACAACAATTTTTTGGCTCAGCTATTTGATCTAGAACCCCAGGTATTTGAAACCCTAATCTAGTGGGAGGATGCTATATGGTCCAAGTGTTGGTGAGCATATTGAGACTCATGGATGGATGTGTGGGCTAAGGTAATAGTGGATTTCCCATGGTTAGCCATCATGCCCGTAGCCCGAGAGAAAAGGGAGAGTATATTAGCAAAAGAAGCAGAGTCTCGTATGCTACCATCTAGAAAAATGAGGACATCATCGACAAATAGAAGATGAGTGAGGTAACATAGATCATTTATTTTTAGTCCAAACAGTCGACCATTTCTCTTTGCCTGTGCAAGGAGCTGGCTGAGTCCTTCCATGACAATAAGGAAAAGAAGGGGAGATAGGGGACAACCCTGTCTAAGTCCCCTCTCGGCATGAAAGAAATGTGAAGCAGATCCATTGATGAGTACACTGAAGGAGGTAGTGGTGATGCAAGACATGATCCAGGTGATGAAATCATGAGGGAAGCCCAGATGAATGAGAAGCATTTTGATGTATAGCCTGCTAACATGGTTGAAGGCTTTTTCCAGGTCGATCTTTAATATGAGGCCCTTTGGCTTTTTGGACCTAATCGAGTGTATGGCCTCTTGGGTAGTGCTAATGGATTCATGAATCTGTCGATTCTCAAGAAAAGCAAACTTCTCGGATGATATATGGTGAGAGAGGATGGGTCTAATCCTATTGGCAATGATCTTCGCAATGATTTTGTAAAGACAATTGCATAGAGAGATGGGGTGAAAGTCGTCGAAATATGTTAGGGAATCAAACTTGGGGATAAGGGCAATGAAGGTGGAGTTTATGGCATCATATAATTTTCCAGTGGTCCTGCATTCCTCCACTACATTGAGCAGGTCTTGTCCCAAGAGTTCATAAAAATCCAGATAAAATTCAATAGTCCATCCATTCGGTCGTGGACTTTTATCTTTTTAAAATCATTTTAGGGTCCCTGCAAGTTTAGCAATTGTCACTGGTGAGTTGAGATCATCTACCATATCTTCATCCACAAACCGAGGAAAATGGCCAGCTACTTGAATAATGTCCGCAAGATTGGATCCTTGAGGGGTTTTGTAGGGATTCTGAAATTGAGTGGTGCCCAGAAGAGACAGCTTATTGAAGGTCTCTACCACACCTCCATCAAGTAAGGGCATATTCTAGATAGTGTTTGACACCTTTCTTCCCTTGGCATAGTTCTGAAAGAATTTTGTGTTTTCATCTCTAGCTTGAAGCCAAATGACCCTGCTTTTGAGTCTCCAGGTTCCTCTCTCTCCTTCAATATCTTGTCCTTTTGTTTCTCAATCTCAATAAGGTGGGATTTATCATTTGTAGATGTAAAACCCTTGTTACGATCATCCATTAGCTCACTCAGTTCTGATTCAATATGTGATAGGGTATGATCATCCCTCTATACTTTCTCTTTCTCCCAGGTGATAGATAGATGCTGGAGCTAACAAAGATTGTGATAGAAACCCTCAGCCAGAGATCTGCGTCTCGAAATGGGATTTTCCTTCCAATAGTCAGTGACCATATTGATGTATCCCAGACCTTGTAGCCACATGTGATTGAATTTAAAGGGGAATTTAGGCTTTGAGTGGGGGCCAAGGATCTCCAAATATATGGGTGAGTGATCATATATGCCCCTAGAACCCACCCATTGTCTATATCTATTCAGATGTTGTAATAGGGGCACCTTAATCAGGAATCGATCAAGCCTTCTAGCTAGAGTTGCATCCCCAACCCTTCTATTCCTCCAAGTAGGAAGGGGCTTATTCATGGGGACATCAGTAAGGTTATGCTGCTCCAATAAATTCATCATATATCCTGATAGAGGATCCACTTGGGCTTGGGAACCCCATGATTCCCCAAATCCCAGGGAGAAATTGAGGTCACCCCCAAGGACCAGATGATCGAATGAAGTAATCGATAGATTGAGGAAATGCTGCCAGAAATCCTCTCACCGATGACAGGGTCCATATATGTTAATGACCTGAAGATTCATACCAAGTTCGGCCGAGAAAATATCCATACCAATAAACCCTAGTCCACCCCACGATGATATGACCTTAATGGTGCGAGGATTGTAACCAATGGCTAATCCCCCAGAACGTCCCATAGCATCAAGAGAATAAAAGTGCCAACCAGGTTTTAAGGGTGCCAAGGTTCTGGTGATGAGTTATGCATCACCAAGGCTTTCTTGCAGCATAATAATATCCATAGACTCGGCTTCAAATAATCTGCGTAGGGCTAGTTTTTTGGAGGCACTAGCCATAGCTCTGCAGTTGAAGGAGAGCCACTTCATGGGGGAAACCTCCTCGGGGTATTCAATGCTCTAAGAACCCCTTCCAAGGTGGACTGTTTGCCTGTGACGACTTCTGCCCCAGCATTTTGTATGGCTTTAGAGAGATAGGATTTTCAACCACAAGATGATAGGACGAAAGATCTAGGGAGGGTGAGTCCCAACCCTGAATAGGAGGCAGTATGGCCCTCAGGGTGTGAGTGAGAGTGCAAATTGTATGAGTGAGGCAGTTCAGTCTAGTCTGAAGAGGATGGGGGAGGAATGGAGGGTGATGGAGGGAAAGATGGAGCAGTGGTAGAAATGATGGGAGGGGGCAAGGTAAGAGAGCAGGGTAAGGAGGGAGTAATGTTCATAGTAGATGTAGTATCATGTAATGCATTGCAAGAAAGAGATACAAAGGAGATAGGGTGAGAGGAAAGAGGAGTACCCACTTTTCTCGCAACCTCAGTAGCAGCTCGAGATCGCGTCATAGGTGGGGATGGTGTCCTGTGCACAGCTTTTGTAGCCATCAGAGAGATGTCTCGAACAGAGGCTGGGGGGGCCAAAACAGGAGTACAATCCAGGAGGGAGACTGCTTGACCCTTTGAGGTTACTATAGCACTCAGAGGATCAGGAGATTTTTTGATCAGTGGGCATTCCTTGAAAATATGCCCCACCTTGTGACATATTCTGCACTGAAACGGGACTCCTTCGTAGTCCAGAATCTGAACTCGAGTGAAATGCCTCCATTGTAATGTGATTTTTTCCTCCAAACCCTCATGCATATTCAAATGAACCATAATGTGGGGTAGGGTTATATTCTTGGTCTCGACATATGATTTATCATAGTCGAGGTAGGTGTTGAGCATATTTCCAATCTTGACGAAAACATCTTCTGACCAATACTGAAGTGGGAGTGCAGGTAAATGAACCCAAAGTGATCCTACCCCAATCTATTCCATTTCTGGATCAAATAGAGGACTCCATTGCTTAAGGAGGACCGAGGCCATCTCTATATACCAGTATCGAGCAAGTACCAGATCTGTATATTCCTCCTTGGAAAAATGCAGAGAAAACAACCCCCGTGGAAGGATCTGGACCTCCGACAATTCTTTGAGGGTATTGCCACAAATTTCATGTACCTAGAGGGTCAATCTTTCCACTGAATAAGCCCTACCACAGACATGCCCAACTAGGATAGAACTAGCCTTATTCACAATTTCACCCATTGATATACCTTCACTGAAACAAATGGTGAAATCTGTTAACACCCAAGTTGTTCCCTTTGACTCCCAAGGGAATACGGCTGGGGTAACCACTAACCAATCTTTGGATTACAGTTTCTAGCCAAACTGTAATCAGAGAGGGCTCTCTCTTTATGATTTGTCTCTATTTTGATAGTGTTTTAGGCTAGCTATTATGCTCAGGTTTTTAGTTTATGTTTTGGTTGAAGGACTTCTCTCAATGCTTAAGATGTAGTGTTCGGACAGTTGTATTTCATTGGGCAATGGAGTCTAGAGCTGTGAACTGTTTGAAATTCTTGAGTGAGAATGTTCAGACTGCAGGGCCTATTGGGTATCCCAACAAACAAAATTTAAACTTAAGTGATGATGTATGATTAGCTAATGGAAAGCAATTAAGAATTCTCCACTGAGCTGGTGATGTGAAAGTGAAATATGTTACTCAGGAGGAAACTTGAATTCCTGAAACAAGGATCACTGTGAAAGATATATTCTGAAAGTGCAGCAATTAAGAATTACACTTATCAAGATTATAACTGAAGAAAACATTCATTAACAACATAGATTGAGCTTAGGGTATTCCATGAATAAATCCTAAAGGCTATTCTTTTTCTTTGCTGCTAAATACTTAGAAATTAGAAACATATATAGATTGTAAAGATTGAAACACATAACGAAGAGAGTTACAGAAAAATTATTGTATTGTGAGGTGCACAGGGATCCTGCAGTTTTCAACAAACACCAGAAACGCATTCAAACAACTCAGAACTTGAGAAATTCCATCACTTTCTTTATTAAACTCTGAAAGGATTACAGCATAAGAAACTTCTTCAAGAGAAATCAACAACAACCCCTGCAAGCTTGTGCGAGGGGCAAATATATACAAACGGTAATACAAAATATCTAAGGCGTTGAGTCATCTGAGAAATAAATGTTTCACCAACTTTGTACAGAACAGCAGATAAGAAGTTATTGCTGCCTTTAATACAACATAAATGCTCTTTCTATCTGTCAGAAGATATTTTGGCTTTTGGAGGCCAACGAGTCGGTTGGAATGATCTGCATTAATGCTGGAAAATGCGCTTTTGGAGCTGCTCTGCTGTAGCTTCTCGGCCTAGTCACCTGTAGCTGTCCATCTTGCTTTGTTGGCCGAAAGTTCTGCTGAGTTGGCTCAGCTTTCACCTTTTAATGCATGCTGATTCTATTAAACTGTCCTGTGCATGCCAATTTGTATTTTCTATGAAAAAACTTAGTGAATGGCTTCCTGGTCTATAAGATCATCTGTATTGCCTTAGTCCACCATTCCTGTGTGGGCAGTTGATGCCTAAGAATTGCATCCATAGTCTCATTTGCCTCTGTGTATTTATAAAAATTGGGAGGCACTTCAAACAGGTATTTAATTTCATTCATTATAAAGAATAAATTTTCTACTCTGTTGTAGAGAATCTGTCCTGTAGCTGGCCCTGTTTCCTCTGAGGTGCTGGGCCTTTCAGTGATCTGACTTGTGGCGAATGTATTGACCCTCTTGGCATACTACTCATGTGTAAACAGTCTTCCTGCGCTGTTCAGTAAGCCAGGGAGACCTCTGTTCTGTAATACCAGAAATTTATCCATAAATCTGTTCACCTCGGTCTGCATGTCTTGGGTTCTTCTCTCTAATGTCTGCACTAGGTTTCTCAGTGTAAGGACCCTCTTTATTAACTGAATAGTCTCAGTCCTGTTGGAAATTCCCATGGTAGCTAACTGAGTACTTGTTCTATTGTTAAGCACATTGATCATCCTAGTGGCAACTTCAGGCATATTGCTTAGAGCAGCCCTTGATCTCTGAATTTCCTTCTGTGCTTTTGCAATGAGCTCTAACTGCTCATGGATTGTCTCAATATACTACCATTGGTCAGTAATAGACTGGCCAATATTAGCCCATAGCACTGTTTTGAGCTCAGCCACAACTTTATCTAGTTTGAGCTCATTCTCTAGCTCTTTGATCCTGTCTTTGAGGGCTTTTATCTCCTTGCCCTTTTCTGCCACAGTCTGCTTGGATTTGTCATATCTATCATTTACCTTGGCTAAATTCTACCTGGCCTCCTTTAGTTCTGACATTTGAGCTTCCAAGGCCTGAATCTCATTTCTCATCTTTTGCATATCCAGGCTTGGGGCCTGCTCTGTTGTTGGTGATGCTGAAGTGGATGGTGCTGCTTGTTCCGTTTGTTGAGGAGGAGGAACAGTAGTTGGAGCAGCTTCCTCAAGGTTAATGATTTGAGGAGGAGGCTGGGAGGTCTGACCTCCTTCTCTTTGTTTCAAAGTTTCCTGTAATGCTGCCTGTGCAGCCTTCGATTCTCCCAGCTTTTCTTGAGTCTGGATTAGCTACTTATATAGAGATACCAGCAAAGTTGTGGCATCTTGATCATGCCTTAGCTGGGCAACTTCATCTGTTTGAGGGTGAATTGTGGCTGGGATTTTGATCTTTCTCTTCAAAGCTGCCATGTCTGCATCCCTCAATTTCAATATTTCTTGTATGCCCTTGATATCTTTGGGATCATGCCCAATCTCTATAATTATATCTTCTAAGGACCTTATTCTGTTGTCCTTTGCTTGAGAGGATGCTCTCTCCAACTCAAGTTGGGAGGCTGTATTATTAAGGCTATTTTCTAGCCTATAGTTATCCAATGTCTTGTCTGCCAAGGAGGCATAGACCATCTCACCTGTTTGCTTATGCAATTCAATTTTGTCCATTGGGTGGATGTCCTTGGCAAGGACCTCAAGATTGGTCCTCAAGTAATCTGAAGGGGACTGTGGCTGCAATGTAGTTGGCATGAAGTGACTCATGATCATCTTGCCCTCCTGGACATCATATGCAGACATTAGTCGTTGCTGGTTGGTGGGAGCCATTTTCAACAAATGATTATATAGCTGTATTTTTATTGGCTCATTCATCTTCTTTATGTCAATGAACTGCTGCTTGATGCCCAGCTCACCTTCTTTATGCTGGCTTGAGGAGCTGACTTCTCCTCCCACTGTCCTCTCTTGTTCCTGCTGAAAGGAACTTGCAGATGCCTCCATACTAGGTGGACCCATGCCCAAAGATTGCCCTATAGGCATCTCTTCCTCTGAAAGGGGATTCATCCTGTGCCTTTTCTCACCATGACTTATTGATGTGGTTAAGGGAGTCTCTCTGTCCCTTTTCCTGCTTATATCCTCCTTTTGTGGAGTTTGGAGGACTGAGGCTTCGGTAGTAGCTTCTTGCCTAGGAGGCACCGTGTTTTGAGCCTGCTGCTCAGTGAAAATTGGGGTCTCAACTGCCCCTTCTTGCTGTGGGGGCTGCTCTTTGTCATGCTGCCCTTCTTTTTGCTGTGATTCCTGTTGTTGTTGTTGCTCTACCTGCTGTTGTTGTTGTTGCACCTTCTCATGAGGTGGCTGTTCGGTCTCCATTTCCTTTTCCTTGCCTTTGCTAGATATATTCTCAGTGGCTTTGGCTGCTTGCTGATTTGCAGTCGAGGAGGATGCAACTGCTCCCACTTGTGTGCTTGGAAGGGTAAACACCTATGGACAAAGTTCATGGTCAGCCATCTTCTTTAGATTCCTTACTGCTCTTTGATTCAGCTCTTCTTGTGTAACAGGCTCTTCTAGGGTTCCTCTCATCCATTTTACTTGGTTTGCATATTTTTCAATGGGAGGAATCTTTACACGATCATAGCCAGACAGCTTATATTTGAGCCTTCTCAAAGTTATGAAGTGATTGGGGTCATAAGGTTTCCAAAGGAAACTGGTTTGAAGGCCAAGGGACTCAAGCATCCTGTCTGCTTCTTTCCAAACTTCTTCCCTCTTGTTATAGATAAAGTGGCCAAGTTGGTTCCTGACCTTCAACTGTGCTTTCTTGCCTTTGCCTGAAAAGTGAAGCACATCAACATTGCCAAACTGCCTGAAGTATTCTAGGGCAAACAACCTCATAGGTACATATCTGGGTAGTCTGTAGGGAGGCAATTCACACCCATATATCCTGATGATGGTGTGGTTCTGGTAAAAGTACTAGTCCCCAATGCTATATGATTTGGATAACTGAAGAATTCTCTGCATATCATCAGTGAGTCTTGGAGGAGGTGAGCTCATCAGCATAGACATAGCTGGGTGAATGAAGAGATCTATGAACTCGCAATAAGTATAAGGAGACTCAGATTTATAGTGGAAGGCAGAGGACCAATAGACCACTGATCTTGGATTGCCTTGGGCATCCACTCTTTTGATTGGAAAAGAGAACTTCTGATGTTGATGATACAAGATTAAGTGGTAAATAAAGAGGTGTATCTAAACACCATTTCTCTAGACAAGTTCATTAGCTGCTCATGCATTTTATCGGAGATGTAAGTGGCATAGTCATAGCAAATTGGAGATCTGCCCAGAGCGAACATGAGCATTACTACCAGCACAGTTTGATCTACCAATTCCACTGAGTTGTAGCCCATAATGGGACTAATCATGTCTACCAAGTCCATGCCCAACTGGTTGAGGTATACTTGGTTCAAAGGAGGATATTGCACAGAGTCAGACTCAATGTATAACTGATTTAGTTTAGTGACCTGAGCATCTGTCAATTTAGCCCCTTGATTTATCAAGTCTATTAGTGATAAAGGGACCAATTTCTTCTGAGTCTTGAAGCAGAGCATCCCTTTGATAGCTTCAGGGGTGATGTAGAAAACAACTGAGCCTGAAGGGTCAAGCACAGCCCTCTGAGTAGGGTCATAACATTCAGCACATAGGTGGATTAAATCAGGGAATTGATTAACCTGAGGGAGCTTGAAAATAGGGAGAAAAGAATCCCATATGCCCAGCACATCTGTTCCAGTCTCATGTTTGGCCTTTAATTCATTGAGCAGGTGGATGTGGAACTTGGTTCTCATTAGCATTTCCTCTGAGATTTGATAGTCCATGTCTGCCAGAGGTTGCCACTCCAATTCTCTCTGAGGGGCATTCAATGGAGCAATGTTCAATGCTACAGGAGCTACTGGTGGATCCATGGTCTTTCTTAGGATTATAGATGGATGTTACTATACAGAGTAACACAAAGGAGTTTTCTTTAACAGAGAAATGTGAATTACTCAGGGATAAAGGATAAATGAACAGCTGCAGCAATTGAAATACTGCTTAAAGTGCAGATAAGATCAATGTCTGGTCTTGATCTCTCTTTTATAGCAAGTAGGTACAGTTTGAGTAACCAGTTCGCGATTGCGCGAACAGAGTGCAGTTTTTGATGAAAATTTAGGCAAACAAGGCTCAGCTGATGATTTTCGACCTCACAGTTGCAAATGGGGGCTAGGCACAGGAATTTTGCCGGCAAATTATAAGTTTCTCTGTTTCTTAAGCTTTTTTGAGGGAATTTACAGACAAATTAGGTGTATGGAGGATTTACGAGGATAAATACCTGGTATTATAGCGAGCAATGGTCACGAGTGCAGGTAGAAATGGCGCGCCGGAGGTCTCCAGGTCGAGTTCAGCAAGGTGGTGCACGGTTGAACGTAAAAACCATGCAGAGAAAGCAACAACGTTTTGGTGAAAAAGTATGAAAAACGCGAAAATCGGCGAAAATATGGATTTTTTAGGACATTGGCGCCTTTTTTGGATGACGTCATCGGGTGGGGTCAAGGCCGGATGACGTCAGCATGACGGCGTCGGGTGATGTGGCAAGCTGTGATTAGTCCACGGGGATAATGAGGTGGCAGGCACATTGGCACAGGGGCGGACAAGGATGCTAACGCGACGGCGGGGTGGCACTGACGTGGGTCTGACGTGGTGATGACGTTGGCCGGGCGGATCAACCGAAACCGGAAGCGGTTAGCGGTTTCACATCGCACCGCTTTAGATACGGAGGCGGAATTTGTCAGGCATACCTCTGATACGCTGTGGGGGTGACGCATGGCGGAGGCCTGACGTCACCCTCTGACAGATATCGAAAGGTATCTGTCAGACGTCGGGGCCGGTCCGATATGGATGAGGGCCGTCAGATCAAAGGGGTCCGATCTGACGGTTGACGGAACAGTGAGGTGATCAGACAATACGGACGGGGGGCGGGATTAATTTAATATTTCTTTTGGGATTTGTGCTCGGCGGAAACCTTTGGGATGTGGCGGATTGTAATGTTTTTCAATGTATTTTGAAAATAAAAATAATATGGCGCCGATACTTTGGATAAGTGAAAAAAGTGGGTTTTTGTGTGTTATTTGCAAATGAAGCGGGTTATGGGTAAAAGGGGTTTTCCATAAGGTTTTCTTAGCCAACAAAGGGTTTAATGGGTCAAATGGATTCAGAAGGGGGAAGGGGGGTAAGGCTTAGGTTTCTCAAACTGACCAGATGTCAATTTGATCCCTGACAGAGAACATATGGCTATAATGCCAAGGGGAGGGATATTTATACCATGTTTGGGGTTTATACACCATGGTGTTATAATAGTAGGGAAAGGGTAACATAGGGGATTTATATAATAAAGTTAGGGGTTAATATGGATGAAAAGGGTGGATGAGGGGAGATACCACTAAGTTTGTTTGAAAATCACTTAGTTTAGGGAGTAGATCAAAATGAAAAGAATTTTAGACAAGAAATGTGGCTTTTAAAGGAACAAGAACCACCATGAAACCACAAATTCTTCCATGAATCTCAACTGATGAGGGAGTGTTAGTAATGAATGGGAAAAGGGGAAAATGGGAGGTTAGACATGCTCCTTTTCTTTGCTGCAACCTGATGGAGAAGAACACCTTCTCAATTCATTGATTTTGCTTTGTGAAAAAGGTTAACACACATTCAATTGTAAGGAATGACATTTCTGCAACCCCATCTGCCTACCCATCTACTTGCCTAGCATTTTTTGTTTCTTCTTAGAGGGTGCACTTAGGCTTGCAGACCCTTATTTGCCTTTTCTTTTCTTTGGCTTTTTCCTTTTGATTTTCTATCTAATTCTACCCTTATTCTTCTAAGGTCCCAGATTAAGCAGTTGGGAGCCTTTCTTTGTCTACCTAAGCTACTTGTCTGCCAAGTTTAAACAGTTTGGACAGACTTCTTTCTCTATTCTACAACTGAAAATTTAAAACAGGGCATGATCCAGATTAGGCTGTTGGACCATCCATCAAAGATTGAGTCCACATCAAGCTATTTACACACCTTGTCTTCCCTTGGAAATATGTGATCTTTGCATCATCAAAGCAGAGCATATTTGGGACTTTCCATTGCCAATCATGAAATATGAAACCTATTGGTATAGGTGTCTAACGGTGGCTCCACATGGGGATGGTTTTTCTTTGAAAGACCAAGAACAGCAGGTCATAATGCCTTGGCCCTTGACTGCTTTTACCAAAACTTGAAGTATGCTGCTTTGAAATACCAAAATTGTGTACTTTCCTTCTTGGTAGACCTCTGATCCTATTTGCCTTTTGCTAACAGTTAATAAAGCTTGAAACTGCATTTTTACATTTGAACAGAAAGTAATATCTACATCTGAATATGTACAACGGAAACTCAGGCTGCACTTATGGTTAGTAGTCAAAATAGTGCTTGAGCATCCTGCCATTCACAGAACCTTCATCCAAATCAGTTTCATTAAGACCTTTAAGGAAATAAATATTGTTTCCTTGTACTGCTTGGACAGCAAATGGTCCTCTCCAAAGGGAATCAAATTTTCCATGTTTTCCTTTATCTTCCCTTCTTGAATCCCACTTGAGGAATTTGTCACCAATGTTGAAATCTTCTGCCTTAGTTCTTCTGTCAAAGGCCTTTTTTAATTTTTCTTGTAAAACTTGAACTCTGCTGAAAACTTGGTCTCTAGTTTGCTGTAAACATATTATTTGATTGATCCTTCTTTGCATATCATTTGGACCAGCTTGGCTTTCTTGAAGAAGTTTCATAACAGGAACCCCTAGTGATGAAGGAAATTTGGCTTCTAATCCATAAACCAACTCATATGGGCTGGTCCCAATTGATCTCTTGGTTGTAAGTCTATCTGCCCATAAGGCATTGACCAGTTTCTTATGCCAATTCTTCTTATTTTCTTCCAGCACCTTCTTTATGATGTTTACTAGGCTTTTATTTGAAGATTCAGCAAGGCCATTTCCTTGGGGATAATATGCAGTAGAATGGCCCAAGGTAATATGAAATTTGTGGCAGAAATTCACCATCTTTTTAGATCTGAAAGCAGCAACATTGTCTGTTATTATTTTGTCAGGGCAGCCAAATCTAGCCAATATGTTATTCTCCAAGAACTGAATGATTATTGAATCATTTGCTTGTCTGCATGGGGCAGCTTCAATCCACTTAGTGAAATAGTCTGTAGCTGTTAGAATCCACCTGTGTTGTCCTGAGGATGAGGGATGAATTTCCCCAATGAAATCCAGGCCCCATTGTTGAAAAGGTCTCTCTGTTGCAATAGGCCTTAAGGGAAGTGGTAGTAGCTTTCTCTTTCCCTCAAACACTTGGCATTTATGACATGATGTGGTAAACTTTTTAACATCAGAGAAAACAGTGGGCCAATAATAACCAGCCCTTAGTATTTTATCCACAGTGGACTTCCAATACAAGTGTCCACCACAGTCCCCTGCATGAAATTCTTTCATGATATTGTCAGTTTCATTTTCAATTAAGCAGTGCAGCAATATTCCTTCATGGTTTTTCCAAAGCAAATTGCCATCCATCACACAAAATCTTGAGGCTTTCATTTTTAATAACCTACACTTAGTTCTGGACAATCTTGGGGGAGCACACATGTTTTGTAACACATAACATATATCAGAGTACCAGGGGGATTGTTCAAAGGCTATATTGATCTTTGGAGTCGACAGCTCCGGTTCATTGTCCAGTTGGTTGATGTCTAAGGCTTGGAAGTTTGCTTCTGTCATTAATTTGGCCAAACCTTGCCCTTTTATTAGTTTTGTAGGTTTTATCTCAATATCAAATTCCAGGATGTTGGCAATCCATTTTCCTCTTCTGCCCTCTAAATTTTCTTTAGTGAGTATGTCTTTTACAATAGGACTTGGCACATAGGCTATAACATGGGAATAAAGGATGTAAATCCTAAAGTCTTTGATGGCCTTTACCAAAGCATAAGCTTGCTTTTCCATGATTTGATATTTTAGAGGTGCATCTCTAAGAGCTCTGCTAAGGAAAGCAATGGGCTTTTCATCCCCTTGGTCATCTTTCTGTAACAAAACAACAGCAATAGTATGCTGGGAGGCAAAAGAGAAGATGATAAATTCTCTGTCAAATTGAGGATTTGTTAAGACTGGGGTTTGGGTAAGGGCCAATTTTATACCTTCAAAGGCTTGATTTGCTTCAACTGTCCATTTTACTTTTGAATCCTTCTTTAGCATGTTATTTAGTAATCTGATTAGTTCTGCTAAGTTGGGGATAAACCTTCTCAAGAAGTTGATTTTTCCCAAGAATGCTTGCAATTCTTTGATATTTCTTGGGTGGGGCATTTGTAAGATAGCTTGTATTCTATCTGGGTCAATTCTTATGCCATCTTTTGAAATGATGTGTCCTAACAGCTTACCCTCTTCCAAACCAAATAGAGACTTCTTGGGATTCAAGGAAATTCCATATTTCCTACATGTTAAGAAGATCTGCCTTAAGTGTTTCAAATGTTCTTCGTCGGATTTTGAAAAAGGTGTAAGGTCATCTAAGTAAATGACTAAAAAGTCATGAATCTCCTTTGCAAAAGCAATATCCATTACTCTTTGAAATGTTGCCCCTGCATTTTTCAATCCAAAAGGAATTTTTACATATTTGAAAGTTCCCCATGGGGTTGTAAATGCAGTTTTGTCTTGATCATCAGGGTGTACCAGGATTTGATTAAAGCCTGAGAATCCATCAAGTAGTGAGATCCTTGAGGCCCCTACCACTCTTTGGAGAATGTGATGCATCTTGGGTAGGGGATAATTGTCTTTGAGGGATACTTGATTCAGATTTCTTAGATCCACACAAAGCCTTATTTCACCAGTTTTCTTTCTTGTAGGGACTAAGTTTGAAATCCAATCAGAGAACCTGATTGGTGCTATGATGCCAGCTTTAAACATTTTTTGCAATTCCTTTTCAATTGAAGGAAGGAGCATGGGATTGATCCTTCTCAATTTTTGTTTGAATGGCTTTTGATTAGGCTTGAGAGGGATAGTATGCTGGATAACAGAGGTATCATAGGACTTTAGATCCTCATAACCCCATGCAAAGACATCTTGAAATTCTTTGAAAAGGTCAATGTATTTGGGTTTTTGATCAGGAGGTAAAGATGCAGACAACTTTATTATTTTGGGCTTGTCAATGGTACCAATATTGCATTCTTGAATGGCTGCATTTAAGGGCTGCATTTTTGGCTTTCTAGGGATATCATTTGAATCAAAGATGTCCTCTAATGGAGTCAGGCCTGTTGGAAGAAAATTGTCTTTCAGCTCTATGATTTCAGCTTCAGCATTGGCCACTTCTTCACAACTGATTTGTTGAATTTGTTGTATGTTTTCTTTGTTGAAAATGGTTGGATGTAACATTTGTTTTGCTGTTCTAGGTGATATTGGGTGATTATCCTGTTCAAACTGTAGTTGTGATTGACTTGCTCTGTCAAGTATTTGTGATTGACTTGCTCTCTCAGTGTCAATATTTAATCCTGCAAATTCTTGTTGCAAAGTTAAAAAATTGTTTATTTGTATATCATCCTCAAATACTTGCCAATCTTTAACATTGTTTGGAATGGAGGGTCTGTGTTTTATCTCAGCTGTGAAACAATTGTTAGGTTCCAACGGTAATTTGCAAGTACTTGCAAATGTGGCCAAACTATGAGCATGAAGATTATGGGTCCTAGAAATTTTGGTGATTTGGAATTCAGAGAAGGAGTTTAGTATTTCAGCAACAACAGACCTATAAGACCTCAATCTTTTGTCATTGGTGACAAAATTTCCCTTCACTTGTTGGATGACTAAATCTGAATCTCCCATGATTGAAACCCTTGTAGCTTGTAAGAACTTTACTAACTTGAGGCCTAGTAAAAGAGCTTCATATTCTGCCATGTTATTAGTACATCTGAAGTTTAATCTATATGCTCTGCCTTCTGCATGACTGTTTTCTTTATTGTGTATCCAAACTCCAGCTCCTGCCCCTAATTTGTTGACTGAGCCATCAAATTCAAGGAACCATAGAATATTTTGTTGTAGGGGAGACTTAATGATCTGTTCATGAGCTGGACTTGTAAGTTGAAGTTCTGGTTTTTCATCTGGTTTGTCTTCTAGGACAGTCTCATCATTTAATTGAATATGCTTGACTACTAGAGCAGCAGCAGTGTTTAGTGATTGATTGACTGTTGTTTCATGGGTGGTAGTTCGTTCATTAGTGTCTTCCTCTTGTATGAGTATCTTGGTTTCAACATCATTATTTGAGAGAGTTGTATTGTCATTGAAGAGAATGTATGAGTCTATGTCTGAATGGACAACATATATGGGAAAGTTTTGAGGCTTTTCTTCACTGCTGACCATGTATTTCATGAGTGTTTCTCTGTATAGTCTTTTTGGTTGCCCAAAAACAGAGATGGTGGCATATGACATGTCTAATTGCAGGGAACCTTGGAGTTTAGCCCCCCATGATCTTGATAACAGCATCCCATACTTAGGTGGGATATCAGCAACTACAACATCCATTAGAATTGTTTTGTTTGGGTACTGAACAAGAGACACACATAGATCTTTTATTAGGCCTAAGCACTTGACTTGGCTGGAGTCAAAGGAAAATAAGTCCTTATAGGGTCTTGTTATATCTAGATTCAATCTTTCCATGACTGCTTTTGGCATGAGATTGTGAGAAGCACCCGAGTCAAACATTGCATTATGTAATATTTTATCATGGATATGTAAGCTGACATAAAAAGGCAAGATCCCTGTGACTACGGTTTTTCCATCCACTTCTGGGCCAAACAGTAACTCTGGGGTGTCATCCAACACATTGACATCATCTTTGCTGTTGGTAAGTTGAAGGGACTTCTTGATCTGTTGTTTATAAATGTCATGCTTGGCTAGTTCTGAGAGAGGAATTGCTATCTTTAATTTGCCAATTTCAGTTTCTAGGTCAAAGGGTTTTTCAAATTGGGTCTTAGGGTTATGGATAACAGTCCTTTCCTTGTTCACTAACTCTTCTTCTTGATTCTTATCTTGATCTTGGGGCTTGTCTTTTTTACTTGTCTCTTGAGGAGTGACATTTGGATTAGGGTGAGAGGAAGATGTAGCCATAGGCTGCTGTTTTGAGAAAGATGGTTCAGTGACTTCTTCAATAGTTACTTCTTCTGCAGGTGAATTTGTTTTGTCATTAGGCTCTATGACTATGGCTCTTTTAGGCTGTTGGTTATCCTTTATCTTTTCAGGCTGATTTACATTCACAGTTCTGCTCCTTAGCTTGTATTGTTTATGGACTTCAAAAACAGCTATGTCATAGCCTTGTTTAAAGTCAAATGATTCACCTGATTTGGTTTGGAATAGTTTGATTTCATCATCCTCATGATCTTCTTGTGTTAAGAAAACTTGACTTTCACCATCCAAACCCATTAAATTAATATGAGGATCTTCATTGGGTTCAGTTGATGTAGAAGTCTCAGCATAGTTTTCTTGAAAAGGGGGTCTTATGTCTGGATCAGCATTTGCCTTGCCCATGTTTGGGTTTTGAGTTCTCCTAAAATTTGGATTCCTAGTAGGGTTGTTTTGTGGTGCTTCCCATGATGATTTTCTTTCTACTGATTCCACTCTATCACCCAATCTCTTCATACCATTGAGTATTGCATCCAGCTTTTGATCAAAAGTTGAGGGTTCTTCAGCAAGGGTCTCAGGAGCTCTCTCCTTCAGCTGATATGCCATATCAGGGTCAAAACCATCAGGAAATTTGTACAAGGCTAAATAAGGAGGAGGTCTTAGATTTTGTGGTATTGCATTATATACATTGTTGAATCTTGCACAATACTCCAAAACGGTCTCTTGAGGACCTCTTCTGATTGTGTCATATTCACCAAGTATGTGCAAGGGATCTTTCTTCTTCTCCCATCTGTTAGTAAAGGCTTGATAAAGCTCATCAGGAGTTGTGATGGAATTTGCATTCAGGGATCTAAACCAAGTTCTTACATCACCAGTCAGGCTTTGAACGAAAATTCTCATTCTCACACTGTCATCATCTATTTCATAGTTCTCAAAATGGTCTTGCATCTTTCTGGCATGCTGAATGGCTGTGAAAGGGCCAATGGAGTCAAAATATGAGATGTTGGATTGATAGTCCTGGGGTAGAGCTGCAGCATTAGCAGGTAACTGCAAGGGCGCATACCTATTGGCCATGTTTACAGGGTTTAAGGGGTTGACAGGGATAAATGGGAGAACAGGGATGACGGGTACTACCGGGTTTATGGGACCAGTAGAAACTAGAGTATTGGTTAAGGGAATATGTGCAGTGGATGAAGGTATGAAAGGAGGGCTTTGAGATGTAGAAGGGGAACTGGGGGAATCAAGGGTAGATCGAAACAGAACCTTGATTGGAGTTGGAACAAGGTTTGGATAAACTGTCTCAGGACTTGAGTCAGCAAGAGTTTGTTGTCCCTGCTGCTTCCTAATGATCCTAGGGATTGTATTAGGATTTTCAAAGACAGCTGGTGGTTCTGGGTCAGGGTTTGACCTAGTATGTCTGGTTTTCCTTTTAGGAGCCAGCTTCTAAACTTATTTTTGGTATTTTGCAGGATATTTTTAGTCTACGAAGGCCAGACAAGATTTTGAAGTTACGGTGTATTTTCCAAAGCTAACAGCAAAGGGAATGAGCAGCTTTCAAGAGATAAACAGAAATTAGAAAATCCTGAGGAACTCCCCAGCAGAGTCGCCAATTAAGTTAACACCCAGGTTGTTCCCTTTGACTCCCAAGGGAATACGGCCGGGGTAACCACTAACCAATCTTTGGATTACAGCTTCTAGCCAAACTGTAATCAGAGAGGGCTCTCTCTTTATGATTTGTCTCTGTTTTGATAGTGTTTTAGGCTAGCTATTATGCTCAGGTTTTTGGTTTATGTTTTGGTTGAAGGACTTCTTTCAATGCTTAAGATGTAGTGTTTAGACAGTTGTATTTCATTGGGCAATGGAGTCTAGAGCTGTGAACTGTTTGAAATGCTTGAGTGAGAATGTTCAGACTGCAGGGCCTATTGGGTATCCCAACAAACAAAATTTAAACTTAAGTGATGATGTATGATTAGCCAATGGAAAGCAATTAAGAATTCTCCACTAAGCTGGTGATGTGAAAGTGAAATATGTTACTCAGGAGCAAACTTGAATTCCTGAAACAAGGATCACTGTGAAAGATATATTCTGAAAGTGCAGCAATTAAGAATTACACTTATCAAGATTATAACTGAAGAAAACATTCATTAACAACATAGATTGAGCTCAGGGTATTCCATGAATAAATCCTGAAGGCTATTCTTTTTCTTTGCTGCTAAATACTTAGAAATTAGAAACATATATGGATTGTAAAAGATTGAAACACATAACGAAGAGAGTTACAGAAGACTTATTGTATTGTGAGGTGCACAGGGATCCTGCAGTTTTCAACAAACACCAGAAACGCATTCAAACAACTCAGAACTTGAGAAATTCCATCACTTTCTTTATTAAACTCTGAAAGGATTACAGCATAAGAAACTTCTTCAAGAGAAATCAACAACAACCCCTGCAAGCTTGTGCGAGGGGCAAATATATACAAACGGTAATACAAAATATCTAAGGCGTTGAGTCATCTGAGAAATAAATGTTTCACCAACTTTGTACAGAACAGCAGATAAGAAGTTATTGCTGCCTTTAATACAACATAAATGCTCTTTCTATCTGTCAGAAGATATTTTGGCTTTTGGAGGCCAACGAGTCGATTGGAATGATCTGCATTAATGCTGGAAAATGCGCTTTTGGAGCTACTCTGCTGTAGCTTCTCGGCCTAGTCACCTGTAGCTGTCCATCTTGCTTTGTTGGCCGAAAGTTCTGTTGATTTGGCTCAGCTTTCACCTTTTAATGCATGCTGATTCTATTAAACTGTCCTGTGCATGCCAATTTGTATTTTCTGTGAAAAAACTTAGTGAATGGCTTCCTGGTCTATAAGATCATCTGTATTGCCTTAGTCCACCATTCCTGTGTGGGCAGTTGATGCCTAAGAATTGCATCCATAGTCTCATCTGCCTCTGTGTATTTATAAAAATTGGGAGGCACTTCAAACAGGTGTTTAATTTCATTCATTATAAAGAATAAATTTTCTACTCTGTTGTAGAGAGTCTGTCCTGTAGCTGGCCCTGTTTCCTCTGAGGTGCTAGGCCTTTCAGTGATCTGACTTGTGGCGAATGTATTGACCCTCTTGGCATACTGCTCATGTGTAAACAGTCTTCCTGTTCTGTTCAGTAAGCCAGGGAGACCTCTGTTCTGTAATACCAGAAATTTATCCATAAATCTGTTCACCTCGGTCTGCATGTCTTGGGTTCTTCTCTCTAATGTCTGCACTAGGTTTCTCAGTGTAAGGACCCTCTTTATTAACTGAATAGTCTCAGTCCTGTTGGAAATTCCCATAGTAGCTGACTGAGTACTTGTTCTATTGTTAAGCACATTGATCATCCTGGTGGCAACTTCAGGCATATTGCTTAGAGCAGCCCTTGATCTCTGAATTTCCTTCTGAGCTTTTGCAATGAGCTCTAACTGCTCATGGATTGTCTCAATATACTGCCATTGGTTAGTAATAGACTGGCCAATATTAGCCCATAGCACTGTTTTGAGCTCAACCACAACTTTATCTAGTTTGAGCTCATTCTCTAGCTCTTTGATCCTGTCTTTGAGGGCTTTTATCTCCCTACCCTTTTCTGCCACAGTCTGCTTGGATTTGTCATATCTATCATTTACCTTGGCTAAATTCTCCCTGGCCTCCTTTAGTTCTGTCATTTGAGCTTCCAGGGCCTGAATCTCATTTCTCAGCTTTTGCATATCCAGGCTTGGGGCCTGCTCTGTTGTTGGTGGTGCTGAAGTGGATGGTGCTGCTTGTTCTGTTTGTTGAGGAGGAGGAACAGTAGTTGGAGCAGCTTCCTCAAGGTTAATGATTTGAGGAGGAGGCTGGGAGGTCTGACCTTCTTCTCTTTGTTTCAAAGTTGCCTGTAATGCTGCCTGTGCAGCCTCCGATTCTCCCAGCTTTTCTTGAGTCTGGATTAGCTGCTTATATAGAGACACCAGCAAAGCTGTGGCATCTTGATCATGCCTTAGCTGGGCAACTTCATCTGTTTGAGGGTGAATTGTGGCTGGGATTTTGATCTTTCTCTTCAAAGCTGCCATGTCTGCATCCCTCAATTTCAATATTTCTTGTATGCCCTTGATATCTTTGGGATCATGCCCAATCTCTATAATTATATCTTCTAAGGACCTTATTCTGTTGTCCTTTTCTTGAGAGGATGCTCTATCCAACTCAAGTTGGGAGGCTGTATTATTAAGGCTATTTTCTAGCCTATAGTTATCCAATGTTTTGTCTGCTAAGGAGGCATAGACCATCTCACCTGTTTGCTTATGCAATTCAATTTTTTCCATTGGGTGGATGTCCTTGGCAAGGACCTCAAGATTGGTCCTCAAGTAATCTGAAGGGGACTGTGGCTGCAATGTAGTTGGCATGAAGTGGCTCATGATCATCTTGCCCTCCTGGACATCATATGCAGACATTAGTCGTTGCTGGTTGGTGGGAGCCATTTTCAACAAATGATTATATAGCTGTATTTTTATTGGCTCATTCCTCTTGTTTATGTCAATGAACTGCTGCTTGATGCCCAGCTCACCTTCTTTATGCTGGCTTGAGGAGCTGACTTCTCATCCCGCTGTCCTCTCTTGTTCCTGCTGAAAGGAACTTGCAGATGCCTCCATACTAGGTGGACCCATGCCCAAATATTGCCCTATAGGCATCTCTTCCCTCTGAAAGGGGATTCATCCTGTGCCTTTTCTCACCATGACTTATTGATGTGGTTAAGGGAGTCTCTTTGTCCCTTTTCCTGCTTATATCCTCCTTTTGTGGATTTTGGAGGACTGAGGCTTCGGTAGTAGCTTCTTGCCTAGGAGGCACCATGTTTTGAGCCTGCTGCTCAGTGAAAATTGGGGTCTCAACTGCCCCTTCTTGCTTTGGGGGCTGCTCTTTGTCATGCTGCCCTTCTTTTTGTTGTGATTCCTGTTGTTGTTGTTGCTCTACTTGCTGCTGTTGTTGCTGCACCTTCTCATGAGGTGGCTGTTCGGTCTCCATTTCCTTTTCCTTGCCTTTGCTAGATATATTCTCAGTGGCTTTGGCTGCTTGCTGATTTGCAGTCGAGGAGGATGCAACTGCTCCCACTTGTGTGCTTGGAAGGGTAAACACCTGTGAACAAAGTTCAAGGTCAGCCATCTTCTTTAGATTCCTTACTGCTCTTTGATTCAGCTCTTCTTGTGTAACAGGCTCTTCTAGGGTTCCTCTCCTCCATTTTACTTGGTTTGCATATTTTTCAATGTGAGGAATCTTTACATGATCATAGCCAGACAACTTATATTTGAGCCTTCTCAAAGTTATGAAGTGATTGGGGTCATAAGGTTTCCAAAGGAAACTGGTTTGAAGGCCAAGGGACTCAAGCATCCTGTCTGCTTCTTTCCAACCTTCTTCCCTCTTGTTATAGATAAAGTGGCCAAGTTGGTTCCTGACCTTCAACTGTGCTTTCTTGCCTTTGCCTGAAAAGTGAAGCACATCAACATTGCCAAACTGCTTGAAGTATTCTAGGGAAAACAGCCTCATAGGCACATATCTGGGTAGTCTGTAGGGAGGCAATTCACACCCATATATCCTGATGATGGTGTGGTTCTGGTAAAAGTATCAGTCCCCAATGCTGCATGATTTGGATAACTGAAGAATTCTCTGCATATCATCAGTGAGTCTTGGAGGAGGTGAGCTCATCAGCATAGACATAGCTGGGTGAATGAAGAGATCTATGAACTCACAATAAGTATAAGGAGACTCAGATTTACAGTGGAAGGCAGAGGACCAATAGACCACTGATCTTGGATTGCCTTGGGCATCCACTCTTTTGATTGGAAAAGAGAACTTCTGATGTTGATGATATAAGATTAAGTGGTAAATATAAGAGGTGTATCTGAACACCCTTTCTCTGGACAAGTTCATTAGCTGCTCATGCATTTTATCGGAGATGTAAGTGGCATAGTCATAGCAGATTGGAGATCTGCCCGGAGCGAACATGAGCATTATTACCAGCACAGTTTGATCTACCAATTCCACTGAGTTGTAGCCCAGAATGGGACTAATCATGTCTACCAAGTCCCTGCCCAACTGGTTGAGGTATACTTGGTTCAAAGGAGGATATTGCACAGAGTCAGACTCAATGTATAACTGATTTAGTTTAGTGACCTGAGCATCTGTCAATTTAGCCCCTTGATTTATCAAGTCTATTAGTGATAAAGGGACCAATTTCTTCTGAGTCTTGAAGCAGAGCATCTCTTTGATAGCTTCAGGGGTGATGTAGAAAACAACTGAGCCTGAAGGGTCAAGCACAACCCTCTGAGTAGGGTCATAACATTCAGTACATAGGTGGATTAAATCAGGGAATTGATTAACCTGAGGGAGCTTGAAAATAGGGAGAAAAGAATCCCATATGCCTAGCACATCTGTTCCAGTCTCATGTTTGGCCTTTAATTCATTGAGCAGGTGAATGTGGAACTTGGTCTACATTAGCATTTCCTTTGAGATTTGATAGTCCATGTCTGCCAGAGGTTGCCACTCCAATTCTCTCTGAGGGGCATTCAATGGATCAATGTTCAATGCTACAGGAGCTACTGGTGGATCCATGATCTTTCTTAGGATTATAGATGGATGTTACTATACAGAGTAACACAAAGGAGTTTTCTTTAATAGAGAAATGTGAATTACTCAGGGATAAAGGATAAATGAATAGCTGCAGCAATTGAAATACTACTTAAAGTGAAAATAAGATCAATGTCTGGTCTTGATCTCTCTTTTATAGCAAGTAGGTACAGTTTGAGTAACCAGTTCACGATTGCGCGAACAAAGTGCAGTTTTTGATGAAAATTTAGGAAAACAGGGCTCAGCTGATGATTTTCAACCTCACAGTTGCAAATGGGGGCTAGGCACAGGAATTTTTCCGGCAAATTATAATTTTCTCTATTTCTTAAGCTTTTTTTTTAGGGAATTTACAGACAAATTAGGTGTATGGAGGATTTACGAGGATAAATACCTGGTAATATCGCGAGAAATGGTCACGAGTGCAGGTAGAAATGGCGCGTCGGAGGTCTCAAGGTCGAGTTCAGCAAGGTGGTGCACGGTTGAACGTAAAAACCATGCAGAGAAAGCAACAACGTTTTGGCGAAAAAGTATGAAAAACACAAAAAAACGGCCAAAATATGGATTTTTTGGGACATTGGCGCCTTTTTTGGATGACGTTAGCATAACGTCATCGGGTGGGGTCAAGGCCGGATGACGTCAGCATGACGTCGTCGGGTGATGTGGCAAGCTGTGATTGGTCCACGAGGATAATGAGGTGGCAGGCACATTGGCGCAGGGGCGGACAAGGATGCTGACGCGACGGCGGGATGGCACTGACGTGGGTCTGACGTGGTGATGACGTTGGCCGGGCGGATCAACCGAAACCGGAAGCGGTTAGCGGTTTCACATCGCACCGCTTTAGATACGGAGGCGGAATTTGTCAGGCGTACCTCCGATATGCTGTGGGGGTGACGCGTGGCGGAGGCCTGACGTCACCCTCTGACAGATATCGGAAGGTATCTGTCAGACGTCGGGGCCGGTCCGATATGGATGAGGGCCGTCGGATCAAAGGGGTCCGATCCGACGGTTGACGGAACAGTGAGGTGATCGGACAATACGGACGGGGGGCGGGATTAATTTAATATTTCTTTTGGGATTTGTGCTCGGTGGAAACCTTTGGGATGTGGTGGATTGTAATGTTTTTCAATGTATTTTGAAAATAAAAATAATATGGCGCCGATACTTTGGATACGTGAAAAAAGTGGGTTTTTGTGTGTTATTTGCAAATGAAGTGGGTTATGGGTAAAAGGTGTTTTCCATAAGGTTTTCTTAGCCAACAAAGGGTTTAATGGGTCAAATGGATTGAGAAGGGGGAAGGGGGGTAAGGCTTAGGTTTCTCAAACTGACCAGATGTCAATTTGATCCCTGACAGAGAACATATGGCTATAATGCCAAGGGGAGGGATATTTATACCATGTTTGGGGTTTATACACCATGGTGTTATAATAGTAGGGAAAGGGTAACATAGGGGATTTATATAATAAAGCTGGGGGTTAATATTGATGAAAAGGGTGGATGAGGGGAGATACCACTAAGTTTGTTTGAAACTCATTTAGTTTAGGGAGTAGATCAAAATGAAAAGAATTTTAGACAAGAAATGTGGCTTTTAAAGGAACAAGAACCACCATGAAACCACAAATTCTTCCATGAATCTCAACTGATGAGGGAGTGTTAGTAATGAATGGGGAAAGGGGAAAATGGGAGGTTAGACATGCTCCTTTGCTTTGCTGCAACCTGATGGAGAAGAACACCTTCTCAATTCATTGATTTTGCTTTGTGAAAAAGGTTAACACACATTCAATTGTAAGGAATGACATTTCTGCAACCCCATCTACTTGCCTAACATTTTTTGTTTCTTCTTGGAGGGTGCACTTAGGCTTGCAGACCCTTATCTGCCTTTTATTTTCTTTGGCTTTTTCCTTTTGATTTTCTATCTAATTCTACCCTTATTCTTATAAGGTCCTAGATTAAGCAGTTGGGAGCCTTTCTTTCTCTACCTAAGCTACTTGTCTGCCAAGTTTAAACAGGTTGGACAGAATTCTTTCTCTATTCTACAACTGAAAATTTAAAACAAGGCATGATCCAGATTAGGCTGTTGGACCATCCATCAAAGATTGAGTCCACATCAAGCTATTTACACACCTTGTCTTCCCTTGGAAATATGTGATCTTTGCATCATCAAAGCAGAGCATATTTGGGACTTTCCATTTCCAATCATGAAATATGAAACCTATTGGTATAGGTATCTAACAAAATCCTTTGATGAAACCTTCACGCACTTAACTTTCCTCTTTCCAGTCCGAGGGCCAGATGGATGATCTTGAAGCGGGTCAGAGGAGGTGTTCCAATCCTATTGTAGTTGAGCCACCGATTTTACCATAATCATAGGAGTTTCAAAACAGCTTGACAGGGAATTTGCAAAAGTTTACGGGTTGTTGCCAAGGTTTGAAGGTCCCATAGCTATCTAGCCTGGAGGTATTGGAGCACTAGACAGGTGGAGTTAGTTGTCCGGAGGGTTTGGTTCGAATGAGGGCAAGGGCGGTGATACTGCGGCTAGTAGGTGTAGTATACCAGGGGAGAGCAGCGGACAATCCAGTGTAGGAGAGTCAATAGTGAGGTTGTCGAAGTGAAGAGAGGATGTGGTGAGGCCAGGGAGGGTAGCCACCGGGGTAGAGTAGGACAAAGCTGATGCGGAATGCAGAGGGGAACCAGAAACTATCGGATTAGGGTTAGGGCTTTCGAAAATGGGTTGATCAGGAAACGGGTCCGGTGAATAATCCACCTCCTCATAGTCCATGACTTTGTCCATGTTTGAACAGGGAAACAACACTGTGACCACTGGCGATAGTAGGTAGCAGTGAAGGTAAAACGGTCGCAAACGGTCAGCCGGAGGACTGCGAGGTAATCAGTGGTTCTGCAGTAAAACTAAAGAAAATTACCCTAAGCCCTTGCTAGGCAAGCTATTCGATCACTCCGCTATCGTATAATGCCCGTGTTTTCTTTTATTTAAATGTGTCAATGTGTTTTTTATGCAAAAGAGCACTAATATGATAACTTATTTTTTTATTTTTTTCTGAATGCCAAAACGGGCGTGGGTATTATTTAAATGCCTTCGTGCTCTTATTATTTAAAGGGATTGGTGTTGTTTATTCTCATTAATTCAATGGTGGGGTTTAAAAGTTATTTGGAATTATATTTTCACATAAAATGACATATTAATATCAAATTATCCTTTAGGTCTCATCCACGTGAATTACAGTAGTTCATAGTATACATTTTTCGCTTAAATTCGCCTTTGTTCTTGAAAATTGGTTTCAAAACTATATTGAAATTTAGATTGTGGTTATATGGTTCTCGAGATTAATTTTAGATATTCACACAAAATATTATTTCTATTTTTTCTCAAATACATGGACAAAATATCAATAATATCAAATGGTTAATTCTTCAAATTCCATCTCTTTTGATATTGCTGATCAAAGTCATTTGTGGAGTTCTCCTTTTCCATCTCAAGTAAGTTCATATTTTATTTACATTTTGATTTTTTTGTTTAAATCCATTTCAATTTGAATAAAAATGTATGACAATTATTTATAGGATCTATATTCAAAATTGCATTTAGATGCAGAAAATATTACTCCATTATTTTTAAAAATGTCGGAAGCTCTTATCAAGAGTAGCATATCGCAAGCAGTTGGTAGATGAAAATGGCAACCTCTTCACCCTTCCAATTGGAACATGGCATATTCTAGTTGTAATCTTAGATCAACGATGGTAATAATTATTTGGTATACTTAAATTTCAACAAACTAATCTCATTTTTGTGCTTACTAATATCAATGATATTGCACTATTGACGTTCAATATATTTTGAAATTAGGATTCTAGTGATGATGAGAGACTCACCTACCATATGCAGGTGTACCCACTACAACGTCAAATCGACAGAAGGCTGCATTAAGAAAAAGACTCGGAGGGGAAGCATACAAATAATTGTTGAATCAACCACCTATTCAATCCCCACTACTTCCAAATTCACCAATTAGGAAGGACTACACCAATAGTATTTATTCATCACAAGTTGGAAGTGGAGGAAATAAAATGGAGGTTATCATGGGTGATTTCTTATGGGATACCACTGTCATGGATGAAATGTTGTTAAATTCATTCTAGAATGATGAGCTAGGGGATGATGCTCATATCACTAAAACCTTATTCGAAAGCCTGAAATCTACTTCCACCACCCCTCTCTCTGGACCTGATGGCAAGTAAAAGTCTACTCATTTGGGGGTAGTGATGTTGTTGTACAACGTGAAAGAAATGTTTGGCATGTCAAATGCATTTTCTCGACAATATTAAGGTTATTTACTTTCATGATCGATCAAGTTCCTTATATTTTGTCACACAATCAATTTTAAAAATGGTTGATTTCATGAATGTTAAATATTGACATTGTACAATTATATTCCTCACCAACTATAGGATATTCAAAGATAAGTTTCTTTTGAGTGATAATGTCTTTTCAGGTAGCTGGAAAGAGGCAAAGTAGTTGTTGAAAATGTTGGGTGTTGAGTACATATCATATCATGCATGTTTGAATAATTGTATTCTAAATAGAAGAGAATATGAAAACAAAGATATATGTATGAAATGTGGGGATGAAAGGTACCATAATTAAAAAAATAAGGGTAAATTACATGGTCCTCGTCATAAGATATTGAGGCACATGCCTATAATTCCAAGGATTCAAAGACTCTTTCATTGCAAAGAATTATCTATGTTGCAGGGATGACATGCCTCACAGAGAATTGATTCAAGACTTATGTGAATCCAATATATTCAATAGCCATTAAGCATATATAGGATACATGGATTGAAAAATTCACGGATGAATTACAAAGTCTACAACTCAGCATTGCCATAGATGGTGTCATCCCATATTCCCTCCAAAACACCAATTATGTTGTTTGGCATGTAGTAGTGATCAATACCAATATACCCCCATGGTTTTCCGTGAAGAATGAACATCTTATGTTGGCTCTCATAGTCCCTAATAGAAGACAAGTGAATAATATGGATGTCTACTTCCAACCATTGGTAGATGAATTTAAGCAATTATGGGAAGGGATACATGTGTACGATGTATCAAGACCCATTGCAATAAAGAGGAGTTTTATGTTGTATGGCATATGTGCTTAAACCATACATGATTATCTAGGCTTAGGAGTTTGATCTAGTAAATTACATTCTTATTGATTTTTTTAGTAACAATATTGTTTCGCATATTAATTTAATTCGTTGCAATTGTTCATATCTTCATGGTCGCTAACATGGCGGCCTGTATACAATAATTTTGTAGGTCTTGTAACAAAAGGGTATCATGGATTTAAATGTTGTGGGCCTTCTCTAAAGGCTAGGTGGTCCGACCACCTACGAAAGTCAGTGTATGACTACTCAAGGGTATTCCTCCTAGAATAACAAGCTTACAAAAGAGAAACATATTCTTTCAATGGTAAACCAAAGAGAACCCAAAGGCCTGCAATAATGAAACTAGTTGGATGGTTTAAATCATATGAGATAGAGAAGTAGAAGGATTTTCTAGAAATGTTCGATTCAAATGGGGAGCCTATGTCTGATGATCTAGATTTCTTTGAAACCTATCTTGAGAAATTTCCCATGGCGATGAAAAGGAAATTTGTCTTTTGTGAGCTCCCGTATTGGGATCATCTTAAGGTTGCCCACTTACTATATCCCATGCATATATTTAAAAATGTTTCATCTTATTTATGGAGGCACATCATCAAAGAAAGTGACACATTGGCTATTAGGAGAGATCTTATTTCTTCAAAAACAAAAATAAACATTGTCCAAGACAAGAAACTAGAGGAGAGGTTGGCTTCTCTTGGTACTTCAAAGGAGTTGGTGTCCTAAGATTTTAAACAAAGATAATCTTTATTTGGAAAAGGAAGTTATAATGAATGTGAGGGTGCCTTATTTTTATGGTTCTTCACTATAGCGTTGCTTCACTATGGATGACCATTTGTCGGGGTTGAAATTGCATGCCTACTTGAACCTTCTAAGAGTATGTATGTCAAAAATATGATTTTTTTTATTTTTATGTAATGGGATATTTTATAATTATTTTTGGTATAGTGTACTATTTCCTATGCAGTGTCATTATCCTCTACTCGTGCATGAATGTGTGAATGATGACTTCGTCCAAGACCTACAATGTGCCATAGCTAAATTATTTTCATTTAGATGTTGGGTCACATCAAAGGATATTCATATGGCTAGCATTCCACGGTGGAGTCAAGAGATAATTGAGATTGTTTGTATGATTGAGAAGGAGCTATCGATGATTTTCATGGACTTGCAGGTTCATCTTCTAATTCACTTGGTAAATGAGGTTGGATTATTTGGGGTCATTTCTTGTCATTGGGTGTTCTTAGACATGTACATGAAGAAATTGAAAGTTTTTTTTCGACAAAGGGAAAAGCTCAATGGGTATATGGTAAAGGGGTATATATCGTATGAGTCTTTCTATTATGCTAGTGAGTACATCAGGCAGATCGAAAACACACCAAGTGCGATGATTTGGGATGATGAAAGGGATGAAGAAAAAAGAGAATTGGAGCTTCTCGAAACAAATGGAAAGAGGAACATGATAAAGAGTAAGTTTGGGTTTATCATTTGTCAAATTACAACACAATGACTATTCACACTGAACTTCATATTAATGCATATACTTTACTCTCATTCATAGATATATATATATATAGGTTTTATTTTATCAATGAATTCAGAAATTGAAGCCATCAATAAATTCATTCTTTACAATATGGAAGCGACACAACTGTGGGTCTCATTGTACAAAGAGAAGAGGAGGAAATGGGGCAGTGACAAGAAATAGTTCAAACGGTTAGATGGTAGAAGCATGCCTTATCCTGATCATTTAAAATAAAGTATGCCAATGACATGCCCTAAGAGTGGGTTTGTTGACCAAGTCAAATAGAAATACGGTGCATCTGGTTGTTACCCACGTGTTGAAGAGGATGCATAAACATAGGGATTGGGTGCAGCTACTTAGTAATTATAGTCTCTTTCTTTATATTTTTAACTTCATATTGTAACTTTAAATTGTAACATCTATATATATTTTATATTATTAATTATCTTCAAGTTATTTAGACACATGACACTATGATTTTTCCAATTTTCTATAGGCACATTTGTTCCCATCTATGTGGGAATATGGACATAATTTTTGCATGGGGGATGCCGATGATGGATGCATGACACAAGACTGTGGAGTGGAAATCGAGTTCGACCAATCTAGTTGTGCTAGCCATCGCGATGAAAACATAATGCATGTGACATTAGGCTACATTGGAAAGATACAAGAGATCATTCAAGTGGACTTCTCTTCATTCCAATGTGTTAATTTTAGGTGTAAGTTGTGGGACACCTTTGACTAGAATAATGTAAAGGAATATTGTCAGAGTGGGATGATATCTATCAACTCTATAAAGGTGTGGCATGAATCTAGGGAGCCTTATGTTTTCCCAAAACACTGCAACCATGTGTTTTTTTACCCAGATGAGTTAGATAGGGATTGGTGGTTTGTATTAAGACATGACCCTAGATCAAAACATGTTTTTCAGAACAACAGTTTTATCATGCCAAGCGTTGAGGAAGATAATCAAGGTGATGAAAATGGAGAGTGATATGTACTTGTGTTATTTCATCATTTGTACTTATTGTTGTATGTTTTTGTTTTCATTATTTTGCTAAGTATTTCCAATTGTTGTTGCTCCCTCTGCTGATGTATCTGGTACATGATTGACATATAAAATACATTAGGCTCATACATATAATAAATTTTATTTTATTAAATTAAAAATGAATTTATTAATATGGTAACACAACTTTCAATTAGAAAAATAATATTATTAATGCGCCAAAAACACAACCATTCACCGAATTCGGTGCTCTGTAAAACACGACTGCATCGTATGTGGTGTGCATATACCTATGACTCACTGTTGTTGGTTCACAAGTTTAAATTTTCATAGAAGTGCATCACATGTATGCATTGGTGTGCACGTTAACATATTTGCACCAAGACATAACGTTGACATTATCGAACTCACATATGTAAAACTATATTTAAATATTATTTAGGTGGTGCATTGGGTAAATATGATACCATCGGTGTGACTAGAACATAACAAGCATAGTGCATTTATGATGGTGATTGAGAGGCATTTGTTTGATTTTTAAATAGACTTGGTGATGCATTTTTGCTTCCTTTTTAGATTATGTAAAATAAATATATATATTTTTATGTATTTGTAACTAAATTATTTAAAGTAGACATGGCCTTTTCATTGTGAACATGATGTAATATTAGCTAGGAGAAATGTGAAAAACATGAATTTTAGTGAATATATGAAGATAATTTAATTTCTATTATTTAAACTGTATTATTTAACTCATATTTATTATTAAAAACGGTTAACTCAAATCAGTACAATAGCAAATAAAGAACCAAAATAGCATCAAAATAATATATCTTTATTACTAGAAAAAAGTTCACTTGCCTCTTTAAGGGAGAACTTCCAATAGAGCAAGTCCCCAACTACAAGTAACTTTATCACAAGCCTTATTTTACATTTCTTTATCCTCATCTTTAGAGAGAATTTTTTTTTAATTTAAATTTGTAATAGTTGGGATAAAGATTAAATTTAAATTGCTTGAAAATCTCATAACTTTAGTAATAAAATCAATTTTATAAAAACAGATTTTTCTAAGTTGTATTAAATCTAAATTAATTGTGCCTCGATTAATTGTGCCTAGAGGCCCTATACAACTCAATATGAAAGAGATGTTGTAACGTAATGTTACATTTAAAAATAGTAAAATAATAATTAAAATTAACAAATTAAAAGTAGTAATAAGAAAATAAATCAATGTGTGCAATCATTACAATATTCCAATTTACACCTTAATCTTATATAACTTTATATAGAGATGCAATGTAGCCAAAAGTAAACAGAAATTATTTAGCTTTTGTTATGAGGAATAAATGTTATGAGTAAAAAAATATAATTTACTTTTTACTACAAGGAAAAATTGTAATTATTTCATATGACAAGAAATAGTATTATTGATATTACATTATGTGTAATTCATTCTATGTTCCATTTACACCTAATATTTAAAACAAAAATATATTTACAGAAACAAATATTTTACTAACAACCATAAGTAAAATATTTCAATGCCCATATTAAATAAGATAATTTTATAGAGACTTTATATAGAGAAAAACTAAGTAATTTAAAAATTGAAACTTTCTTATATTTTCACTTTAGCCAAAAAGTATGAGATAATTCTTATTCCATTAATAGTTGTTTTCTAATTCAATGTATGAGGGATATTTGTAAAATTTTCAATGTTTAATATAGATTTGATATGTAATATTAATTTCAAAAATATTAATAATAAAAATAATTAAATGTATACATAGGAAAAAAAATATGAGGCGGCATATTTTAACAATTTAATAAGGATAAAGTGAATATTACATAAAATATTTCAATTTCAACTACATATATAGTAATATACCAACTACTTAGATCTGCGAAGCATTTAGAGGGGTCAAATCTCTTTTCACCCAAAAATATGTTTGCATCTCAAGAGATTTGATCCTCCTCATTGCATAGTAGATCGAGAGTTAAGATGGATCTAGACTGTAAAGTTTTCTAAATTTAACAATAGATTGAATTTTACAAACCAACATTATATTATTTAAATTGTATTAATAATATTTTATATTAAAAATTGAATGAGTTACACATTTTCCTATTTTTAAGAACTAACTAAATTATTTCACCTTTAATTATTTTATCATTGTGAGTATTGAAATATTTTACTAATTAAGATAGATTGAATATCAATGAACTATCTAAGCAATAGAAAATATTGATCGTAATTTTATAGTCATAGTTTCGACCATACTAAAATTTGTAATTTATAGAAATATATTTGCATTTTTTTAAGGTAATTCATTTTACATGCAATTTCATAGATAAAATATTGATATAAATTCACCAATACATAATCTACAATAAAAAAATTTCATAAAAATAAGCATCATGACCATAATCATCTAACAAACATAAACATCATCTAAGATACACATTCATATTCACTACAATCATCTAATTATATACAAATTTAGTAGCACATATAAATGTCATTAGCTAGCACACAAGTCTAATAATCCAACACGGCATGATCATCATGATCACATCTAACAAAACACAAACATTGTAATCTAACATTATCACCACACACATCCTCAAATTAATATAAATCTCATGTCAAATAATTGTTATCACATACACATATCTCTACAAGCACATTAAATGAATATATCTAACATGACCTAACAATATACACATCAACCCCAATAGATAAATTAAGTACATAAACATGAACAAAACAATGCACCATATATATATATATATATATATATATATATATAGATATAGATATATAGACAGACACACACACACATAAAAGTCAAATAACTACATCATGAAGTCAAATAAGTGAAATCAAATATCCAATGCAACAGATGTAGTATTTCCTGCAGCCTAGTCTGCAATAGAAGATGATGGATGGTCAACTGCTGCTTTATCGAGCATACCTGTTGAACTCAGCTGAGGTAGAGGACTAAGAGATGAATGGTCTACAGTAGAAGGACGTGGTTGGTCAGTAGGAGAAGGTGGTTGGCTTTCTATGTTAGGAGAAACATACAACACATCCTCTAGCTCTGGAATCTCGACATCATTAGGCAACTAATGAGCAAGTGTACTAGCAGAAGGATCACCGACACCCTGATGGCCATGATCCGATGGGGTGGAACCACTAGAAGCATCATCATCACCATCCTCATGATCATGATCATGATCATCACCATGATCATCATCATCACCCTCATCATCATCATGGCCACCCTCATATGATGGTTTTGTTGTTGCAGGATGCCCTGCAGACCTCATCGTTGCCACTAAACTACTACCTTCGATGACATGCCACATAAGAGACATCAAATCCTGCAAACAGGTCTTGTAGTGATCCATGAACATCAGATCCACATTGATATCTCGAGGCCTTATAGTGCATACTCCCTATCAAACCAAAACTATGGCCAATCTATCATAGTATTCCATTCGAAATCACATAGCATTCCTCAACCCCGGAAGCTGACACCCCCCTGAGGATGTGCCTCACCGTCACCCTCTTTGGCCTCGCTTGTCTCCTCATATCCTCCATATGATGGTGGGCGAGGAGGCATGTCCCCATCATATGAGCTGATGTCTACAAAATATATAGTACAAAAAAATAATTAAACAATTTCATTAAAATTTTTTAATAAAACAAGTTAAAGAACATGCTCAAATAAATTTTATTCTATTTCATTAAAACAAGAAAATGAAACTAGATCAATTTAAATAAAACAAAAATATTACCTCTATCATCTAGAGGCTCAACCATTGTGAAGAAGATGTTTGGACACCCTCTCTAATCAATCCCTCCTTACGGATACCCAAACTTAAAAAACACATGGTTGTCCACATTGGCCAATAGTGCTAGTGCCTCATCCAAATTCATGGCCGAAAAATCCTCCATGACCCTCTTGGGCATCATCTTCCCTCACATGCGCATTCAGGTATCATTGATCGAACTAGGAGGGTGATGATCAAATGTAGGCCTCATCTCTATAAAACTCTCAAAAAATAAACAAAAAATATTAGAACCAAAAGGGAAGGTCTCCCTCCCTATCTCGACAATCCATAACCTCTAAATAAATCCGTGCAAAACTATCTCAAAAAAATGGTAAACGATCTAATGCAATGTGGCACCTGAATCAAAGAATCAACATAATATAAAAGAGGGAAAATAATTTGTTTCCCATCACCACAAGAATGTTTAATGGTGCTACTAATAATGAGAGGCACCTAGCCTACTTCGTAGAAAAATAAGAAATTTGTAGTTGTGCACCACGAACTTGAAAATATGATGGGCATACTACATGAGGTCTAACATATATATGAGTGTATGCAATCTTACTCTTAGCTACAACACCATGGAGGACATGAGGGAACTTGGGAAAATCCTTCCCTCTCTTGGATAGGGTAGTGATAAAGTATATGTCCTCCTCAGTGGGCTTCTACCACAACTCAGGAGTGACATGGAAAGCTTGTTATTGGACATTCCATCGGCAAATCAGATGCGCTAATAGGAAATAATGTGCCTTCATGGATGTACCCTACTCATAGTACTTAAGGAGGCCTACATTCCATAAGAGCACTCCTGTCGTTGGAGTAATAGGGCAAGGGTATAAATCCCTCTCCCTCACTCTTGCCTGCCATGGTCAAACCATATTGCATGGGTCTGCCCACTACTCCTACTCCCTCTGCTGGCGTATATGCTACATGATTCACGTATAAAACACATTAGAATGATACATAAAATACTCTCTTTTTTTATTAAATGAGACATGTATTTATAACTATGGAAACATAACTTTCAATTAAAAAATAAAAAAATACTGGTGCACTTAAAGCATAGTCATGCACCGGTGTCAGTGCACTTTCAACTATAACCGCACAGGTAACGCTGTGCACATAAGTATGAAGCACCATGAGTGTTTCATAAATTTAACATTTCATAGCAGTGTGGCATACTTGTGCACTAGTGTGCACATATAACCTATCGGCACTGGTATGGTATGTTCAGGTTATCGAACTCACTGAGCTATAGGAATATTTTTAAATATTTATTTATGTTGTGTTTGGTAAATATAAATGCAACGAGAGTGATGCGCCAGCACACAATTTGTCGCATCTTTCCTTATGTGTTTGTATTTAAAAATAACACCGTACACAATGGTGGTGTGTTATGTTCACACACCGAAACGTGTTGCACCCTGTAAATTTACAAGACCCACCACTCCCAGTGTGAGACCAGCATATCGAGCACACCGTGCATCCATTTTTATTTTTTTTTGCAAAAACAATGAAAAGTGCACCCTAATTTGCAATTATAATCTGCTAAAACCTTAAATTAGAAAGAAACATAGAGATTACCTAGCCATTTGGTCATCGAGGAGGAATTCTGGACGTGTAATTGATAAAAAAAATCACACCATTTAAAAAAATTGGAAACTCAAACAATGATCATGGTACTGAAAGGTGGTGAGTAAGAGAAGCATGAATGTCAAGGCACTTCCAGATGCCAAGAGTGGAGCCGGTGATTTAGATCTCTCCTACACTTAAGATGGTAAAAAGGAAAATTATGCCTGGGAGGTTTTCTTTTATTTAACCCTCCTTCGGTGTGTTTTGTGAAGTGCACTAGGGCGAGCTATATCCAAAATAACTATGTTTTCTTTTAAATTTAAAATTATTGCGGTGTTTTATCAAGATACACTTGGAATTTATGTTACTAGTAACCCACCAGTGTTGTGGTTTTACAATAGCACCAATCTTTTCTTATAAATTAGAAGCCATCATTCGGTACACTTTATAAAATGTCACAGGGAGTTGTTGTATGTTTACCGCACCTGGATGTCATTGTCGAATAGCACTGGTAAATTTTACTATATAAAGGATTCCAGTGGTACAAAATATTCAAGCACTGGTGCATTTGGGTATTTATTGCACTGTGGTTTTTTATTTTCCATAAAAAAATCTACAGTGCACCATGTTATATGTAGCTCTAGTGTGGTTATGGATAATAAAGCACCGTTTCTCTTTAATAATTTTGATGCACTATCAAATAAACATCCATTAAAACATCTGCTCGCCCACCTCTGTTAGTGACTTCCACTACAAACGGATTTTTGGACCATTTTTATAGGGGACTCTGCTCTAGAAGGTCTTTTCCTTTTAGTGGTTACAACACTTACAACAACCCATCAAATGATCTTAGAATTGCAACATAGTAATAATACAATTATTTATACTTGATAATATTATTAAATGAAATGAAACTCTCATTTATTATATATGCATTACCACCACATTAAGAATTACAAATATTTATTTTTGTAAACATTAGGGGAATTTTGAGGTCTAAAATGGGTTTTCCAAGGAGAATAATAAAATAATAGTTAAAATAATAAAATGAGAGTTATGAATTTATATATATATAATATTAATTTATTTATTTTTCCCAAAGGGGTGGATATTTTTATAGGGAACCAATAAAAACCATTTTTTTAAATATCATATTTTCTACTTATATCTTTATATGTTTATTCAAATTTGAAGTGTAAGCACTTGTTTGATGTATAATTAAATTCCACATCCAATAAGTACCCACTCTCGATATCTTTGGGTAGACCCACATCAAGAAAAAATGAAAATACATGAAAAAATATGCTTCTTAAAACCTTAAATATCGAAGTGATTTATAATGCAAATCCTCATCGCATTGAATCATAAAGGTCCACAAATCCCTCAAAAAAGTGAAACAATTAGAACTTATCTCCTTGATAACTTTCCTCTATGCACCAAGAACATGTGTGTGTGTGTGTAACATGCATTTTAATCTCTAATGGGCATGACACAAACTTCCATGCAAAAATATTCATCCTCAAAGCTAACAACTACCTTTAGAGGTGCTTCTTGAAGTATATGGTAGTTTTCTTTCAAATACTCAAAACCCTCTTAATACCTAACCCCTATAGGATTTCCTGGACCAAATTCATAATATGAATCTATCAAATTAGTAGCATGGTAATTTTGAGCTAGGGTGGACCAATTTACGATTCAACAACCTTCTCTCTAATCTCTGTAGCTAGGGTTTCAGTCTTCTTGCATGCTTCAGAACATGGTAGAGGCGGGAGGGGGCTTTGAGGCCCCCTCCTTTCGGAAAATTGTAGTAGGCAAGAACAAGGAGCCTTAAATCTCATTCTTTGTTAAGCTCACTATCTATAACGCCTTTCACTCTTCTAGAACTGCTAAATATGTGAGAGAGGAAAAGAAAAAAAATGGAAAATATGTAGAAGACAAGTCTGCAAATGGAAGCATCCCAAAAGAAGCTTCGACCTTGCGGGAAAGAATAGAAGAAGAGCCCAAAAATACTCAGTCAGACAAGCCCCAAAGAACCAAGTCAAAACCAATAACAATTGCAACCCCAAAGAAAAAAATATCCCGGTGCTGGAAATCTAAGACCCAAATGTGGCAACCTATAGAGATTACATGCAGGAGCATGCAGTCATCTGCAAATTCATGGGAATCAAACCACTGAAAAAATATTTGAACTAGTGGATTCAAACAAAATGGAAACCAAAAAAGAGATCATATTACAATTGGGATCGAAAGGATTCTTCACGATCATTTTTAACCTCCTTGAAGACAAAGACCGAATTTTCGAAGGAGGCCCATACTTCTTCAACTCAGTAGGGCTCTATAAGAGATACTAGAAGGAAAGGTTCATCGCAAAAAATGAAGATTTCACTAGAGTCTCAGTCTAAGTCAGTCTCTACTCACTTCCAACTGACTATTAGTCACCATCAGTGCTCAAAGGAATCGAGGATGAGCTAGGGGAATACATAAAAATGTCATAGGGAACCAAAAATGGATATTATGTCTCTTACACAAGAATTTGTGTCTACATGGATGTCTCAGGTGCCCTACCGGAGGCAATAAAGCTAGTCTTCAGAGATGAGGTTTGGCTCCAAAATATTGACTATGAGCATATACCATTTAGATGCAAAAAGTGCCATGAACATGGGCACCTATTCAGAGAATTCCCCTAAAATAAGGCTTAACAAAGAAATGCTTAAGCTCAAAAGAAATCAAATGAAAAAGGTTTCACTAACGTAGGACCAAGAACAGGCACAACAAGAAGGCACAAGGAAAATAAGGTCAACACCAAGTAACCAACCAAAAAAAATATGAAGCCCTACAGGAAGACCAAGAAGACCCAATCTCATATGGAAAGAATGAAGAAGAAACTATGGGGAGAATCCAAAACTCAGCAAATCAGACGCAGATCGAGAATTATTTAGAGCATTTTCAAGTAGAGGAAGACTATATAAGAGAATACGTCGATATGGAACCAACAACGACTGAAACTTCCCCTGAAGACAATGCAATAGAGGAAGCCCTTAAAGGAGTTGATCTCATCTCCATAGTAGAAGAATGAAAAAAAATGGCTTGGTAGCTATACTAGCAAATCATATATAGAGAATAGAAGGAGAATACCTTCTACAAGAAGAACTAAAATAGGGCACACTCCAGAAATTACCAGATGACCCAACAAACAAAGGAATACTAGAAAACATGATAGTAGAGCAGCACAACCCAAAAGGACCCAGCAAAAAAAGAGGAAGGAAAACCATAGGGAAGCTCCTCCAGGAACTCAAAGCAAGACTTCTCAATGAGGGAAAGGTAAAATCTCTCACTCTTACCCCACATCTTTATCAATGAATTGTATTTCATGGAATATAAGAGGCCTAAATGGTCTAGGAAAAAAAAGAGTCTTAAAACATAGACTCATTATAGACAAACCTAACATTGTTCTCATTCAAGAGACTAAGATTTCTATGGAGAACCTCAACATCCTTCAAAAGAATTTCTTCAAAAATTATAGCTACATAGCAAATTTCGCAATGGGCACTGTTGGCAAGATTTTGATACTATGGAAAATCTCACTTTATGAGCTATCTTCATCCGTAGCAATGAGGCACTCCATCACCATAGTTATAAATATCATTGGTTCCAATGATAGCATATGTGTTACAAACATTTACACTCCTCATAGGGAAACTGAGAGAATCCAAATGCTTCAAGTGGTCAGAAAAATCCTAGAGACCATAACTCTGCCATTCAAAATTATTGTAGGGGATTTTAACATGGTCCTAAATATTGAGGAAAATAAAGGGGGGCTTTGCAAGCTGGATAAATACTCAAAAGTCTTCCAAGCAACAATTGATGAGCTAAGTCTGATAGATATCCCCACGACCAATGGCACCTTCACCTGGAACAACAGAAGGGGTGGAGTGAGACAAATTTCATCTAGACTCGATCGTTTCCTACTCTCAGAATCCATTTACATGACCTCCTGGGAAATGGAGGCTCGCATCCTCCCCCAAATGGGTTCAGACCACTAGCCAATATCTTTGAAAGTTCAAATTTCCTCTGGCCCCAAAAATCAGCCCTTCTGATTTGAATCATTCTAGCTTGAGCACCCAAACTTATTGAAAATATGAAGGATTGGTGGAAAGGCCTAATGCCCCAATCAGGCACCAAAATGTATCAATTCCAGAAAAAACTAAATCTCATCAAAATCAAAATCAAATTCTGGAATAAATAGGTCTTTGGCAACATCTTTAAAGACAAAAAATATTTGGAACAAAGTATGGAAAAGATTCAACAAAGAATCATCAACAATGGAATCAATGAAAAATGAAGAAAGAAGAAATAAACCTCCACAAGAATTGGCAATGAAGAATCTTATAGGAGGAAAAATTATGGCAGCAAAATTCTCGAATCAATTGGCTCAAATGTGGTGAACACAATTCCTCCTTCTTCCATCGTTCCATGATTCAACATAGGAGACACAACAGAATCCTAGGCCTTAAATCCAAAGAAGGGAGTATGTTTCATAACCATGAGGATATAACAAATGAACTAAATGAATACTTCATCAATCATTTAGAAGAGCCTAGGGTTGATAGAGCCAGAGAAATAAGGGAAATCACTAACAACATCCCTGCAATCCTCAATCAGGCCATAACATAATGCTTCTAAGGAAAGTAACGATGCAAGAAGTAGAGGCTATAATGTCCATGCCCAATGAGAAAACCCATTGACTTGATGGTTTCATAATTGACTTCTATAAATCCCATTGGCCCTTCTTAAAAGATGATTTTCATTCTCTGATGGAAGACTACAAAGTCAACAAAACTATTCTAAAATCCCTCACTCTCATTCCCAAATGAGAAGGTGCTGACACTCCAGATAGGTTCCGTCCTATAGCCCTCTATAATGTAATCTACAAAATCATCTCAAAGGTTCTTTCCAAAAGGATCAAGTCTATCCTATCCCTCCTGTTATCACTTAGGTTGTCCCAGAAGTTTAAGAAAGGGATACGGCCAAGGTAACCACAAACCAACTTTGGACTGCAGGTTCTAGCCAACCTGCAATCAGAGAGGGCTCTCTCTTTTAGATTTAACTTTGTTTGAAAGGATTTTAGGCTAGGTCTTGGGTTCAGGGGGTTCTTTGTTTTGTTTTGGTGGGAAAATTGATTTTTCAGGTGGAGAGGCAGTGTATAGTCCAAGTTTCTCGAACCATTGGGCGTGGAGTCAAAGATGAGAAAAGCTGTTATATTTCTTTAAACACAGAGAGGGAAGATGGAGCAGGATAGCTGAGGTTGAAGAAGCTTTCAGGTTTTATGGATGGAAGAGATGCCAAGCAATGAGAGGCAGTTAATAATCTCTCAATCGACTTAACAGAGAAAGTAACAGGGCGCTACCTAGGGGCATTTAAGAATCCCTAGGCAATTGGCTAGCACAAGTGAACTGGGGTAAACATGAGCCAGAAGGAATTCAATGTTCATAACCAATTCATTCAGAAGAAAACATCAAGAAACAACAGGAATTGAGCATAGAGAGTATTTAACTAATTCTAGGCTATTCTTTCTCCCTGCTATTTAGATAATGGAAAACACATAAACAGAGATAAGAGGCACTTATTGCTTCAGGCGCAGCACAGGAATTCCATCTTCAGCTTCTTAAAACATTCATCAACAACAGACAGTTCTTTCTTCGAGCTTTCAGCAATATTTGATTATGGAAAAAACTCAGGTGTACAATGCGAGTCTCTAATGAAATTCTCAATTGACCAACCCTTAAAACTATAAAGAGGGTGGTATATATAGGGCAAAACTGTCTATCTACAGATTTTATTACAACTTGACCTAATCAGGTCATAAAACATCATTTATTGACCTAACTCTATCTGGAATTAAATGCAAAAAATCTCTTGAGCGGCGCTGAGGGTCGCCGTATCAGGAATAAGTGAACGATGTGGTCCTTGGTGGCCTGCTGTACTGTCTTTTGAAATAAATATGTATGGGTTCCTGTTCCTTGATGTCTGCCTGCATTTAAGTTTGAGTTGTGATTTGAGTGCAGGAATGGGCTTTTAGCCGCCTGATTTGACTTCCTGATGGGCTCATTAATTCTTAGCTGCTTCGAGCCACTAAAATATCTTCGGCTGATACTCTTTGGCGTCTTCTCCTTCTCTGATACTCTTTGACAAAATCTTGGCCGCTGATCTGATGTACTGAGGGTCTAATCATGGATTAATGGCCGCTGTTCGGCCTCTGCACCTTTGCAATGGCTTTCTGATCCTTTCGCCATACTCTGTGAAGAAAACGGATCATTTCTGCGCCTTTTCGGGCTTCCTGGGGCTGCATGGGGCGAAGATTCCTTGAAGATTCCCTGAAGATTCCCTCTGGCCCAAAAAATCCTGCGATGAGGGATTTGCACTAGGTGCAAATCGCTCATCAAAAACTGCCTCAGAATTCGATTCCGGGGCTCCGAAGTGCGATTTTCGCACCTCTGCGTCCAAAAAAGGCTGATGATGTCAGCATGACGTCAGCATTGTATAGCGGGTGACGTCAACATGGCGAAGTGGCGGGATGACGTCAGCATGACGTCATCACGTACGGACGATGACGTGGCAGGACACGTGGTAGTGACATGGCAGGAGGCCACGCAGGCGGGTGACTGTGCAAGGGGGGTGACGTGGGCTGGTGACTGTGCAGGGCGGTAAGCGGTATGTGTTGCACCACTTATGGGGGATGGCGGTTATGGAGGGAGGGGCTCCGCCACAACCCGGCGCTTGACGCGTGGCGGGAGTACGGCGGCAAAACCGCCGAACTCCCGGACGTTAAAGGCCGGGCTCTTTGGAGATGGGACGGCCTGCCCACCGTAGATCTGTGGGGCGGGGATCTAACGATTGGCGGCAGACACGAGGCGATGGCGGGTTGGTGCGGGGAATATTCGCAGGAATATTCCGGATTTGATAATGCACGTGGTGGGTTTAGACTTAGGTTTAAGTGGGTTATGGGGGTTATATGCGGCGAGTTAAATATTTAATGGATAAAAACTTTGGATAAGGCGCGGAAAGTGGGTATTTGTGGTGTTTTTTGTGCCGGGGGTAGATATTTACATGATAAACACTGGGATAAAGGTGAAAACATGGGGTTTTTAGGGTTAGGATCTAGGGGGAATGGCTGTTATTCTGACCAGATGTCAGAGTAACTCCAGGACACGGATGGGCTAAAAACAGCCCCAGATGGACTGAGATTTCCCGGACTTGGTAGAAAATTATGGCTATAATGCCAGGGATGGGATATTTACATAGGGGAGTGTTAAATACATGATTTTTAGTAGGGGAAAGGGAAAGTTGTTAGGGAGCTATATAATAAAGTTAAAAGTTAATATGGAGATGAAGAGAGGGCGCTAAGGTGTGAGACCTTATGCCATTTGGGGAAAAGAAAGCTCACAGATGATGAGTGAGCAGTCCTTGAGTGAAGGAGATCCTCACCAAGGCACATGTCATGGAAACGGTGTGACTGAGAGGCTCAAGCAGATCTTGACCTCTTGGGGGATGTTAGTAAGTGACTTGGGGGGAATGAAGAGAGGGGGATGTTAATGAATCTTCAGCCTGAGTACCTCCATGAAACTGCAAAAAGCTGCCTGATAATTGTGATCAGCAAAGATAAGACATTGTGGAATACAAAATTGATCACTAGTTATGATTTTGCCACACCAAAGCTACCTAGCCATCCTGTTGTCCTAACATTTTTTCTTCTTTTTATTTTGGGTGCACTTGGACTTGCAGACCCAGATTCACAGTTTTTTCTTTTGAATTTTCCTATCTAGATCTGCACTTATTTCTGCCAGGGCCCAGATTAAACAGTTGGGTCCCCTTGATTCTCTACCTATCTACAAATCTGCCAAGATTAAATGGTTTGGACAGATGTCATTCTCTATATTCTAAAACAGGAAATTGAAACCTAGGGAGACCAGGATTAGACTGTCTGGACCTCCCTTCAAGAACTTCTTCAAAACTGGAACAATTCACCAAAATTGGAAACAGCAGTAACATTTGTATTGGCATACTTTATTACTCCTTCTTTGGTTTTCTTCTCTGGAAATATGGAACCTTGCTGCAAGAAAGATGACATATTTGGCATGTAAAATGTCAATCATGAAATATGAAACCTGTTGCAATAGGAGGCTAACAGTGGCTCCACTTGGGGATGGATTTTCCTTGTGAAAAGTCAAGAACAACAGGTTAGACTGCCTTGATCTCTGTTGTCACTGTAAACTGAAAAATTTGTTTGCTCCGGCTATTAGTAATGTGAAACTTTGTGACAAAATGACCTTCTTCATGTTTGAATCTTTGTGAACTGCTTAACAACGCCTGCTTTCTTCTGCGTGCTGTATTATTATGTACAATGATGTCTGAGAATATGTCTTTGAAAACATGGATCACAACTTGATGTATTTCCCTCAGTTTAGGTGTGAAATAAATAGCTGAAATCTTTCCTCTTCTGTTAACCTTTTCTTGCCTGCAAATTGCCATTGCAAAACAACTTCTTTTTGACTCGAATTGCTGTTGTGAGGTTGTCACTCTTGCTGCTTTGCTTAGATTGATACAGGGATGGGTCTTTGAAAATTGGACAATCAGCACCGGTGGTGCCTCCATAACTTTACTACTATTTCTTCAATAATCGGCCTGCTTGTCAAAACGAATTAAAAACAGTGTCGTATGTACACAATATAACTGTACAAAAATATTTACAGGACTTTCGTTGTTTTAACAACAAGGATCGTGATAATTTTTCAACATGCTGCCATTTACAGGTCCTTCTTCAACAGTGTTGTCCTCCATAGATTTGAGAAAATAGAAGTTGTTTCCTTGAACAGCAGAAATAATAAATGGGCCTTTCCATAGGAAATCAAACTTTGCATGCTTGCCTTTCTCTTCTCTTCTTGAGTCCCACTTTAGAACTTTGTCATCAATTCTGAAATCTTCAGCTTTAGCTCTCTTGTCAAACATCTTTTTGAGCTTTTCTTGCAAAATATGTGCTCTGTCATATACTTGTTCTCTGGTTTCCTGGAGATGGATCATCTGATTAATTCTTCTTTGAATGTCATTTGGTTCCGCCTGCATTTCTTGTAACAGCTTGATGGAGGGAATGCCGATGGAGGAGGGAAATCTAGCCTCCATGCCATATACCAGCTCATAGGGGCTCATTCCGATTGATCTTTTGCTTGAAAGTCTGTCTGCCCATAGGGCATTCACCAGCTTTTTGTGCCAGTTCTTCTTGTTTTCTTCTAGCATCTTCTTTATGATGTTGACGAGGCTCTTATTAGATGATTTGGCCAATCCATTGCCTTGAGGATAATATGTTGTAGAGTGGCCCAGGGTAATATGAAACTTATGGCAGAAACTGATCGTCTTTTTGGACTTAAAGGCAGCGACATTATCAGTGATGGTTTTCTCAGGACAACCAAATCTAGAAAGGATGTTGCATTCAAGGAATTGGATAATGATGGTATCATTGGCTTGTCTACAGGGAATGGCTTCAACCCACTTGGTGAAATAATCGGTGGCTGTTAGGATCCATTTGTGTTGGCCTCAGGAGGAGGGATGGATTTCTCCAATGAAGTCAAGACCCCATTGTTGAAAAGGTTTTTCGGTGGAGATTGGCTTAAGGGGCAGGGGCAATAATTTTCTCTTGCCTTCAAAAATTTGGCACTTGTGACATGTTGTGGAGAATTTTTTAATATCTGCAAAAAGAGTGGGCCAGTAGAAACTAGCCCTCGGGATTTTGTCTGCTGTGGAATTCTAGTAGAGATGTCCTCCACAGTCGCCTACATGGAATTCTTTCATGACATTGTTGGTTTCATTCATGGTTAAGCAACTTAACAATATACCTTCATGATTTCTCCAAAATAATGCACCATCAACAACACAAAATCTCAAAGCTTTCATTTTCAAAAATCTTTTCTTTGTTCTGGACAATCCTAGGGGAGCACACAGGTTTAACAATACAAAGCAAATATCAGTGTACCAGGGGCATTGCAAAAATATTTCACTGATCTGTGGAGTCACCAGCTCTGGTTCATTGTCCTGCTGGTTAATGTCTAAGACCTGAAAGTTTGTTTCGGACATCAGTTTAGCTAAACCTTGTCCCTTTATCAGCTTGGTTGGTTTTATTTCAATGTCATATTCGAGGATACTTGCAATCCATTTACCTCTTTTGCCTTCTAATCCGTCTTGAGTCATTATGTCTTTTACAGCAGCATGTGGGACGTAGGCGATCACGTGTGAGTATAGTATATACACTCTAAAATCCTTGATGGCCTTGACAAGTGCGTAGGCCTGTTTTTCCATTATCGGGTATTTCAGCGGGGCATCTCTTAAGGCTCGACTGAAAAAAGCAATTGGCTTTTTAGCTCCTTGTTCATCCTTTTGCAGCAGGACAGCAGCTATCGTATGCTCGGATGCAAATGAAAATATGATGAAATCTTTATCGAACTGTGGACTAGTTAGGACAGGGGTTTGAGTTAAGGCAGATTTGATACTCTCAAATGCTTGCTTAGCTTCCAGGGACCATCTTACCTTGGCATCCTTTTTTAACATGTTGCTTAATAGTCTTATTAATTCAGCCAGATTTGGAATGAATCTTCTCAAGAAGTTGATTTTTCCAAGGAATGCTTGTAACTCTTTTATGTTTCTGGGGTATGGGATTTGGAGGATGGCTTGTATTCTCTCAGGGTCAATCCTGATCCCGTCTTTTGATATGATGTGGCCAAGTAATTTTCCTTCCTCAAGGCCAAATAAGGACTTCTTAGGATTTAAGGAAATTCCATATTTTCTGCATGTTATGAAAATTTGCTTAATATGCTTGAGATGTTCTTCATCAGATTTGGAAAATGGGGTTAAATCATCGAGGTACACAACTAGGGGTTGCTCATTGAAAAGTAGCACCAGCGTTTTTAAGTCCGAATGGCATTTTTACATACTTAAATGTTCCCCAAGGTGTGGTAAAAGTTGTTTTGTCTTGGTCATCTGGGTGAACAAGTATCTGGTTAAAACCTGAAAATCCATCTAGTAAAGAGATTCTAGATGATCCCACTACTCTCTGTAATATGTGGTCCATTTTGGGCAAAGGGTAGTGGTCTTTTAAGGAGACTTGGTTTAAGTTTCTGAGGTCTACACAAAGTCTGATTTCACCTGTCTTTTTCCTTGTAGGGACAAGATTGGACACCCAATCAGAGAATCTGATAGGTGCTATAATGCCTGCTTCCCACATCCTTTTTACTTCTTTTTCAATAGGGGGAAGCAGCACGGGGTTGATTCTTCTCAATTTCTATTTGAAGGGCTTCTCATTGGGCTTCAATGGGATAGTGTGTTGAATTACTGATGTATCATAGGACTTCAAATCCTCATAGCTCCAAGAAAATACATCTTGAAATTCTTTGAATAAGTCAATGTACTTAGCCTTTTTATCGGGTGGCAAGTTTTTGGACAGTTTGATCATTTTTGGATTCTCTGGTGTCCCAATGTTGTGTTCTTCAATTTCCGTGTTTATTGGTTGCAATTTTGGTTTTCTGGGAACGTCATTAGAGTCAAACATGTCTTCTAGTGGAGTTAGCCCAGCGGGCAAAAAATTATCCTTTAGGTCAATGATTTCTACTTCTGTTTTATCTATTTCTTCTGCCTAGGTTTGTCTTAGCTGTTCAATGTTTTCATTTTCAAAAACAGTTGGCTTTAGAATTAGTTTGGCTGTTGCAGCATCTAAAGCTTGCTGACTTTCATTTCTCTGCTGTTCAGAATCTGTCATGGCATCCGTATCAATGTGAATATTTGAGAATTCGTTCTCAAGGGTAAGGAAATTTTTAATCTGGGCATCATTCTCGAACACTTGTCAATCTCTTACATTATTTGGGAGGGTGGGTCTATGTTTTATTTCGGCTGTGAAGTGATGATTTGGGTCAAAAGGGAGCTTGCATGTACTCGCGAAGGTGGCTAGGTTGTGTGCATGAATGTTGTGACTTCTAGAAATCTTGTCAAGCTTGAATTCAATGAATGACTGGAGCATGTCAATAACAGTTGTTCTGTAGGCTCTTATTCTATTGTCATTGGTAACAAAATTACCTTTTATCTGTTGTATAACTAGATCAGAGTCACCTAAGATAGATATTTTTACAGCACCTAGAGTTTTCAGCAGTTTAAGGCCTAACAGCAGAGCTTCATACTCTGCCATGTTATTTGTGCATTTGAAATTCAGTCTGTAGGCATGTCCTTCTGCATGGTTATCGTGTGTATTGTGAATCCAGACACCTGCCCCTGCTCCTAACTTGTTAACAGAACCATCAAACTCTAAGAACCATGTGATTTCTTGCTTGTAATCAGTATCAAGGAACTGAGCTGTTTTAGGATTGGGCAGATTTGGAGTTTCTATCTGGGGAGGTTCTTGTGACATGCTGGTTGCATTTGCTGTTTTGACAATCTTTTTATCTTGGGTAACCGCTTCGTCACTGATGGGCATTTGTTTTTTTAGAGCGAAAGGTTCCTTATTGGTGGGCAGATCCAAATCATCATTAAACAAAATGAAAGAATCCATATCAGAATGGATTGAAAAAATGGGGAAATTTTCAGGCTTGTTTTCACTACTCACTACATATTTCATGAGCGTTTCTCTGTATAGTCTCTTTGGTTGCCCAAGACTGAAATGGGAGCATAGGAAAGGTCTATTTGGAGGGATCCTTGAAGCTTTGCTCCCCATGATCTTGATAGGAGCATACCATACTTGGGAGGAATATCGGTGACCACTACATCCATGAGAATGGTCTTGTTCGGATATTGGACTAGGGAAACACATAGGTCTTTGATCAGACCTAGACATTTCACTTGACTCGAGTCAAATGAGTATAAATCTTTGTAAGGTCTTGTAATATCGAGGTTCAATTTTTCCATCACTACTCTGGGCATCAGATTGTGTGATGCCCCTGAGTCAAACATAGCATTGTGTAGGACTTTGTCATGTATATGCAAACTAACATAAAAGGGTGGGACAGGTCCATAGGTAGATTTCCCATTAACTTCTGGGCCAAATAGCAGTTTAGGGGAATCATCCAAAACATTTACATCATCTTTATTCTCTGGCATTTGCAATGATATTTGAATTTGTTTCCTATACACATCGTTCTTAGCCAATTTTGAAAGAGGGATGGCTATCTTGAGTTTTCCAATCTCTGTTTCTAAATTAAAAGGCTTCTCCAAGGGAGTCTTGGTATTGGCATTGGCATTTTTTCCCTCTTCATTTATATTCTCAGCAACTTGCTCCGGTTTATCAATGCTATGGGATGTATTTGCTTGCGGTTTGGCAATTTTAGGAGTACTTTTTGGGACGCTGTTTGAGTTTTGTTTTGAGAAAGGAGGTGTCAAAGGCTGCTCAACAGCAGGCTGCGTGTCTGTTATATCCTCTACGGTCACTTGACTTGAGTTTGAGGCAGTCATGTCAGCTGGCTGGGTTGTGTTCTTAATCTTGTTGGGCTGTTTGGTTTCCTTTGTCTTGCTGGGCTCAGAGATGTCAATGGTCCTAGTTCTGAGCTTATACTGTCTGTGTACTTCATATACAGTAGTATCATAACCTTGTTTAAAATCAAAAGATTCGCCAGTTTTAGTTTGAAATTGATTATCATCATGTTCATTCTGGTCTTCTTGTGTCAGGAAAGTTTGATGCTCACCCTTTAGATCCATTACATTTATGTGATCGTCTTCTATAGGCTGACTAGATGTGGATCCTTCTACGTAGTTATCTTGAAAAGGGGGTCTGATGTCCTGGTCTTGGTTAGGCCTACTAGCATTTATGTTCTGTGTTTTCCTAGAATTTGGGTTCCTTATAGTGTTGGACTGATGCCCTTCCCATGATGCTTTTCTCTCAACATGTTCTACTCTTTCTCCTAGTCTTTGCAGGCCATTAATGATAGCATCAAGTTTCTTGTCAAAGGTTGAGGGTTCTTCCTTAAAGGTGGTTCTCTTTTCCATTCTTGCTCTGTTTCTTTTGGCAATTAAGTTGGCTTCTATGGTTACAGCAACCTTTTGCGCCTCTTCAAGGGTAGCGGGAGCTCTTTCTTTCAACTGATATGCCATATCAGGGTCAAAACCGTCGAGAAATTCGTGCAAGGCTAAATCTGGTGGAGGTATTAAATTCTGTGGTATCGCGTTATATACATTGTTGAATCTTGCACAGTACTCCAAAACGGTCTCTTGAGGACCTCGTTTGATTGTATCATATTCACCTAGTACGTGCAAAGGATCTTTCTTTTTCTCCCATCTGTTGGTAAAGGCTTGGTAAAGCTCATCAGGAGTGGTTATGGAGTTTGGAGCAAGTGATCTGAACCAAGTTCTTACATCACCTGTCAGGCTCTGAACAAAAATTCTCATTCTTATGCTGTCATCATCTATTTCATAGTTCTCAAAATAGTCTTGCATCTTTTTGGCATGCTGAATAGCTGTGAAGGCACTAGTGGAATCAAAATATGTGATTTTGGATTGGTAATCCTGAGGTAAAGCTGCAGCGTTAGCAGGCAACTGCAAGGGTGCATATCTATTAGCCATATTTGCAGGGTTTATAGGAATGACAGGGATAACTGGGACAACGGGAACGACTGGTACAACAGGGGTGATAGGAACGGTCGAAACAACAGTGGTTGTGATGGGAATATGTGCAGTGAATGAAGGTGTGAAGGGAGGGCTTTGAGATGTAGATGATGAACTAGGGGAAGCAGGGGTGGACCGGAATAAAACCTTGACAGGAGTTGGAACAGAGCTAGGGTAAGTTATTTCAGGACTCAAATCAACAAAATTTTCCTTTCCTTGTTGCTTCCTAAGGATTTTAGGGATTATGTTAGGGTTTTGAAAAACAGCTGGAGGATCTGGGTCTGGTATTGACCTTGTATATCGCAGGTTTTTCTTGGGAGCCAGCTTCCAAACTTGTTTTTGGGTATATTTTTGTATTTACTAGGGCCAAATTAGATTTTGAAACGGCTGTGTATATCTTAAAACTAGCATGAAGATTGACTGAAGCAGATTTTATCAAAACCTGTTAATGTAAAACAAAAATAGTTTCAAAGGCTTCTTGGCTGGCATTCAGGCTTCATCTGTAGTTTTAGGAAATATACAGCAATTAGAAAATCGATTTCTACAGGGTGTTTTTAACCTTCTTCGTGAAACTTTGTAAAATTAACTGAGGAAGTTCCCCAGTGGAGTCGCCATTATGTTATCACTCAGGTTGTCCCTGAAGGTTAAGAAAGGGATACGGCCGAGGTAACCACAAACCAACTTTGGACTGCAGGTTCTAGCCAACCTGCAATCAGAGAGGGCTCTCTCTTTTAGATTTAACTTTGTTTGAAAGGATTTTAGGCTAGGTCTTGGGTTCAGGGGGTTCTTTGTTTTGTTTTGGTGGGAAAATTGATTTTTCAGGTGGAGAGGCAGTGTATAGTCCAAGTTTCTCGAACCATTGGGCGTGGAGTCAAAGATGAGAAAAGCTGTTATATTTCTTTAAACACAGAGAGGGAAGATGGAGAAGGATATCTGAGGTTGAAGCAGCTTTCAGGTTTTATGGATGGAAGAGATGCCAAGCAATGAGAGGCAGTTAAGAATCTCTCAATCGACTTAACAGAGAAAGTAACAGGGCGCTACCTAGGGGCAGTTAAGAATCCCTAGGCAATTGGCCAGCACAAGTGAACTGGGGTAAACATGAGCCAGAAGGAATTCAATGTTCATAACCAATTCATTCAAAAGAAAACATCAAGAAACAACAGGAATTGAGCATAGAGAGTATTTAACTAATTCTAGGCTATTCTTTCTCCCTGCTATTTAGATAATGGCAAACACATAAACAGAGATAAGAGGCACTTATTGCTTCAGGCGCAACGCAAGAATTCCATCTTCAGCTTCTCAAAACATTCATCAACAACAGACAGTTCTTTCTTCGAGCTTTCAGCAATCTTTGATTATGGAAAAAACTCAGGTGTACAATGCGAGTCTCTAATGAAATTCCCAATTGACCAACCCTTAAAACTATAAAAAGGGTGGTATATATAGGGCAAAACTATCTATCTACTGTTTTTATTACAACTTGACCTAATCAGGTCATAAAACATCATTTATTGACCTAACTCTATCTGGAATTAAATGCAAAAAATCTCTTGAGCGGCGCTGAGGGTCGCCGTATCAGGAATAAGTGAATGATGTGGTCCTTGGTGGCCTGTTGTAGTGTCTTCTGAAATAAATATGTATGGGTTCCTACTCCTTGATGTCCGTCTGCATTTAAGTTTGAGCTATGATTTGAATGTAGGAATGGGCTTTTAGCCGCCTGATTTGACTTCCTGATGGGCTCATTAATTCTTAGCTGCTTCGAGCCACTAAAATATCTTCGGCTGATACTCTTTGGTGTCTTATCCTTCTCTGATACTCTTTGACAAAATCTTGGCCGCTGATCTGATGTACTGAGGGTCTAATCACGGATTAATGGCCGTTGTTCGGCCTCTGCACCTTTGCAATGGCTTTCTGATCCTTTCGTCATACTCTGTGAAGAAAATGGATCATTTCTCCGCCTTTTCGCGCTTCCTGGGGCTGCATGGGCCGAAGATTCCTTGAAGATTCCCTCTGGCCCAAAAAATCTTGCGATGAGCGATTTACGCTAGGCGCAAATCGCTCATTCAAAAATTGCCTCAGAATTCGATTCCGGGGCTCCGAAGTGCGATTTTCGCACCTCTGCGTCCAAAAAAGGCTGATGACGTCAGCATGACATCAGCATTGTACGGCGGGTGACGTCAACATGAAGTCAGCATGGCGATGTGGCGGGATGACGTCAGCATGATGTCATCACGTACAGATGGTGACGTGGCAGGTACGATGGCGGGACATGTGGAAGTGACGTGGCAGGAGGCCACGCAGGCAGGTGACTGTGCAAGGGGGTGACGTGGGCTGGTGACTGTACAGGGCGGTAAGCGGTATGTGTCGCACCGCTTATGGGGGATGGCGGTTTCGGAGGGAGGGGCTCCACCACAACTCGGCGCTTGACACGTGGCGGGAGTACGGCGGCAAAACCGCCAAAATCCCAGACGTTAAAGGTTGGGCGCTTTGGAGATGGGACGGCCCACCCACCGTAGATCTGTGGGGCGGGGGATCTAACGGTTGGCGGCAGACGCGAGGCGACGATGGGTTAGTGCGGGGAATATTCGCAGGAATATTTCAGATTTGATAATGCGCGTGGTGGGTTTAGACTTAGGTTTAAGTGGGTTATGGGGGTTATATGCGGCCGGTTAAATATTTAATGGATAAAAACTTTGGATAAGGTGCGGAAAGTGGGTTTTTGTGGTGTTTTTTGCACCGGCGGTAGATATTTACAAGATAAACACTGGGATAAAGGTGAAAACATGGGGTTTTCAGTGTTAGGATCTAGGGGGAATGGCTGTTATTCTGACCAGATGTCAGGGTAACTCCAGGACACAGATGGGCTAAAAACAGCCCCAGATGGACTGAGATTTCACAGACTTTGTAGAAAATTATGGCTATAATGCCAGGGATGGGATATTTACATAGGGGGGTGTTATATACATGATTTTTAGTAGGGGAAAGGGAAAGTTGTCAGGGAGCTATATAATAAAGTTAGAAGTTAATATGGAGATGAAGAGAGGGTGCTAAGGTGTGAGACCTTATGCCATTTGGGGAAAAGAAAGCTCACAGATGATGAGTGAGCAGTCCTTGAGTGAAGGAGATCCTCACCAAGGCACATGTCATGGAAACGGTGTGACTGGGAGGCTCAAGCAGATCTTGACCTCTTGGGGGATGTTAGTAAGTGACTTGGGGGGAATGAAGAGAGGGGGATGTTAATGAATCTTTAGCTTGAGTACCTCCATGAAACTGCAAAAGCTGCCTGATAATTGTGATCAGCAAAGATAAGACATTGTGGAATACAAAATTGATCACTAGTTATGATTCTGCCACACCAAAGCTACCTACCCAGCCTATTGTCCTAACATTTTTTCTTCTTTTTATTTTGGGTGCACTTGGACTTGCAGACCCAGATTCACAGTTTTTTCTTTTGAATTTTCCTATCTAGATCTGCACTTATTTCTGCCAGGGCCCAGATTAAACAGTTGGGTCCCCTTGATTCTCTACCTATCCACAAATATGCCAAGATTAAATGGTTTGGAGAGATGTCATTCTCTATATTCTAAAACAGAAAATTGAAACCTAGGGAGACCAGGATTAGACTGTCTGGACCTCCCTTCAAGAACTTCTTCAAAACTAGAACAATTCACCAAAATTGGAAACAGCAGTAACATTTGTATAGGCATACTTTATTGCTCCTTCTTTGGTTTTCTTCTCTGGAAATATGTAACCTTGCTGCAAGAAAGATGACATATTTGGCATGTAAAAATGTCAATCATGAAATATGAAACCTACTGCAACAGGAGGCTAACACCTCCCTATACCCACAAACCAGTCAGGATATGTGGAGGGTATACAAATAATGGAAAACATCATCCTCTCCCATGAACTGATTCACTCATTTAAAGTTAAAAAGAAACCTTGCATGATGATGCAGATCGACATGTCGAAGGCCTTTGACAAAATAAGTTGGAACTACATGAACAAAGTACTAAAATCTTTTGGATTTAATCAAGACTACATAAAATAGATTATGGACATGGTTTCATGGGCCTCCTTCTCCATTCTTCTCAATGGCTCCCCCTCCACACCTTTCTTCTCCTCTAGAGGCATAATACAAAGAGACCCCCTATCGCCCTTCATCTTTTTTATCATAGCCGAAGGTATTAGCAGATCCCTAAAGGAAACCAATCTTAACAACTCCCATGTTGGCCTCAAATTTCATGACTATGCACCCCCCTCAACCCATCAAAAATTTGTAGATGCTATTGTGCTAATGGGCATACCGACTGTTAAGGAATCTACCTCTTTCAAAGAAAATTTCAACAGGTTTTCAAAAGCCTTGGGAACTTCCATCAACCTCGAGAAATCCGAATTATTCTTCTTCAATAATCCTATCACCGTTTAAACAAATATCACCCAAATGCTGGGCTTTCAAAGATGCTCTCTCCCCTCTAGATATATGGGAGTCCCTCTAACCAAAAAACCCTTCAAAATATCCAACTAGGAGGACCTTCTAAACAAACTTGGAAAAATACTTGCCAATTGGACTTTTCGCGCACATAACTTGGCAGGGAGGTTGGTCCTAGTCAAATCAGTGTTGCAAGTCATGCCTTTGTATATGTTCTCTAATCTACCTATCCCCAAATCAATCACCAATACCATCAAATGCATCTAAAGAAACAGTTTATGGAGGGGCACAAACACCAAAAAAATGGACTCTTGTAGTGTGGCAAAAGGTGTTCAAACCAAAAAATGTTGGAGGTCTTGGTTTGAGGGATCCATATACTCTATGAAAAACCCTAGGGGTTAAAACCTGGTGATGTTGGCTAGAAAACCCACATACACCTTGGGGCCTCATCTAGAGGGAAAAATATGTGCCAAATCACTCAAATGATGACCTCATCAGGCTCACTGGTGACATCAAAGGTTCGACGATCTGGAATCAAGCTTAGGAGAATAAGGTTGTCATAGCACAACTTCTCAGAGATTGGAAATGGAGAAAAATATATTTTTTGGGAAGATTCTTGGTAGCAACTACGTGACCTAATCAGGGAATAGTTTAGGAAACTTCACAATGAAAGGATGGCGAAGACAGAGCTGGCATGACCACGCCCTGGCACAGGGTAGGCCCTCCAAAGTACACCTGGGTCCAGGATGAAGACTAGGTCCATTTCCACTACAGCTTACCCACAACTAGCTGATGACCCTCGTTTCTTTGTTTCCTACTTACCTCCGAAAATGGTGGCTCGAGCTAACATTTTTGGTTTAGCGTTGTAGGGTTTGGTCTACGCCTGTGTCTATTTCTCCAGTTTACGGCGGCAGTTGGCATAACCCTCGAAACAACAATAGGGGGTGACCTTATAAATTATTCGAAGGACCCCATTGAGGGCATCTACATTTTCAGTAGACAGACCAACAACGAGGCATATTTTCCATTCAGCAGGGAGATCACTGAGGTTACCACTCTACTTCCATTGCTATCAGGACAGTCCAGTGCTGTTATCGACCTCCCGAAGGTTCCTGTGACCTGGCTAGCTTCCGTTGTGACTCCCTTGACGTCAATCCCCTATCATTTCAGCCCCAAGACTACTGGCTCTGAACAGGTAGCTGGATCTTCTAGCTTATCCTCCCTCCACCCCTCAGCGGCCTCAAACTACCCATCTCAGTCCCTGCATAGAGAAGCTCTGCCCCTTTCTACTCACTCTTCCCCACCCTTGGAGCCTGCTCAGCCATCTGGAAGCTATACTATTATCCCTCCTCTCCTGGACACCTTCCCTTCTTGCTATGCATCGTTACCTTCAAACCCTAACCCTAACCCTACCCCTCTAAACCCTAATCTCGAACAAACCCTTGAGGGATCTGAAGAAGCGGAACCTACCCACAGGAAGAAGAAAAGGTGTGTCAAGCCTCGGATATAGGAAGTATTCATTGATTGGGAAGAAAAATTTTAGTGTCAAGACACCATGGATATGGAAGCGACGGTCCTGGTTGGTAGCGTCAGGGATAGGAACTACACTGTAGCAAGACTCAAACAATGGGTTGTGGAAATTTGGGGCCATCACCTGGCAGATCTGCCTATCATACAAACCTTTTTTCGTGGCTGGTTTGCCCTACATTTCGCGCAAGTTGAACACACTAACTAGGTCCTATCCTCCTTCTGGAACATTGAACAAGCCCTGGTCATGCTAGGGAGATGGAGTCTGTTGTTTGATCCAGACAGAGAACAATTTTGGGCAGGGCCGATATGGGTTCGACTTCCTGGTCTGCCTCTCCACTTCTGGACAGAGGATATTTTCAGAATAATTGGTAATTCTCTGGGGACATACCTGGATTATGACAGATACTATCTCTCTATGGGGATCATGGCCTATGCAAGACTATTTTTTCACCTGGACATTAGAGGTGGTTTACAAGAAAAAGTCACACTCCATTGGAGGAATTACAACCGGATCCAGATACTGGACTATGAGGGGGTCCCCTTTCACTACAGATGTTGCCATAAGGTTGGACACCTCTACAAGGATTGCCCTCTCCTCACAAAATCAAAGATGGGAAACAAAGGGAAGACCTCATCAGTGAGGGGAGCACAGACATAGGAGGAACACTCAGATGGGACCGATATGATGGACACTGGTGCAGACGGATCCAGGCTTGCCTCGTCGACACCGAAGAAGCACAGGAATGCACCCCTTCGGCCACCTTCACCTCCACTGACCAAGTCTAAGGCAGCCACTGGAGTCACGCTATCTTTGGGTATGTCCAATCCTAACCCTTGCTCTGCATACATTATTTATTCATCTGTACATAAGGAAATCTCTAAGCAACCTGGGCTGAATCTAGACAATCCTCATCTCTGTTTAAACCACCCAGCAAGCCCCCTCATTCCTCATATTCCTGTTCCCTCACCAACTGCGCCCTCAACCATACCAGAGCCACCAAAGGTATCAATCCCTGGATCTGACCCTACTCCCCATCGATATCATCTCTGATCACATTCTTGCACACCAATGTTGGATTCTATTGGCATTGATTTTACACCTTCCTCATCCACTCCGATGCTCCCCCAAGGCAGACCCTCCTCCCTGTCAAAAGCTAAACAGAAGGCAGGAATGGAGGTGGCCTCTAGGAAAAAACTTTCACTTGATAGGATCCTTAGAGCATAGAGCCCTCTTCAAGAGTCTCCCCCATGAAGGTTCTCTCCTTCAACTGCAGAGGGATTGCTAGTCCCAAGAAAAAACTAGCATTGAGGAGGCTTCTCTAGAAGGAACCGAGTGATATGGTCTTTCTACAAGGAACCTTGGGTGTAGCTGCTATCATTTCTCCTCTATTGGAATCTATCCTCCCAGGATGGCATTTCCAAGACAGTGATGTAAATGGATGCTTGAGGGGCATTTCCCTGGGAAACAACCCCCACACAATTAATCTATTGGGTTCCTGGGGGGGTATAATGTTCATAGGGGTGGAATTATACTCGACTAAGATGGGAGTTGAGATTAGAATGATAAATATATACGGGCCCTACCATCATAGAGAGAACTTCTGGGAAAGGATTTTGGCAGCCAATATTTTTCAGAATGATAATATCATTCTAGGAGGAGACCTAAATTTCATCCTAGGCTACTCGAAATCTTGGGGTCACCATGCTCAAGCCGATCCCTTAGCGGGTTTCTTTGAGCAGCTCCTCGACCATCACAAGATCATAGATATCCCATCTTCCAAACTAGCCCCCACATGGAGGAACAAAATAAACGGGGAGACCAGCCTTTCCAGGAGACTAGACTGATTCCTCATCAAGGAACAATTTTGGGAGTAGGGTTACACTTATTGCCAATGGGTAGGATCTAGCGGACTCTCAGACCATCTACCAATTCACATTGAAATCCATGAAAATATTAGCAAACCTAGAGTTCCTTTCAAATTGAACTCCTCATGGTTGAAAGATAACTCCTACATCTACCTTGTCATAGACTTTTGGAAGGCTCACCCATCGGCAAGAGCAGGGGACATCACTAAAGGATTCATGACCAATCTGAAATAATTGAAGAGGCTATCCAATATTTTGGCTCACAACAAGAGGTGTGCCGAAGAGCATCGGTTATGTTATCACTGTAAAACTTCCTTAAAAAAGTTTGGACAACTTACATGGTTTCTCAATTCTTGTATCAGTCATGGTCAAGTCATTTTTATGTTTTAGAGTCTAAGTCATAGGGTTAGAGTCTCATGTCCATCTTCAAATAAAGTTTGATAGCCTCATTCCATGTCCTAGAAGCCTCACCATGTGTTTAGAAGACATATCTCACATAATTTCGGAGAAATTTTGAAACTAGCTACAAATCCACGTTTTCGTAGCGCAGACAGTGTAAAAATCCTGTTTCGCGCTACGAAATCAGTGTTTTCATAGCGCTACGAAACCCCTGTAGCAGCCTGTTTCAGCAGAAAAAACTGTTTTACTAGTTAACTTCCAGAAGCTTTCCAGCGCAGCTGAGAACTCAATTTTGCAAACTGAAAGATTCTTTTCTTCCCAACATGTTGAGTTACAAAAACCTCTTTCAGTTTCTTCAAATCCATTCTGATCTGGGAGAAATGAAGGACCAAAGTTGCACTACGAAACTGCTGTAGGTGCAGTTTTTCATCTCCTGTTTTACACCTGTTTTTCAAAGACTCATTCTGGGTGGTAGAAAAGATGTTTCAAACAAAAAAGAGAGGTTTTTGTTAAGCACGGATTATTTCACAAAACCCTCCTTTAGTTTTTTCAAATACATATTTTACGAGAAGTTATGACCTCTGTCCCAAGACCTATTTTTCAGCCAGAACAGAGCAAGGGACAGTTTCTGTTTGACACGTGTTTTTCAAGGACAGATTCTGAACAGCTGGAGGAATTTTTGAAAAAACCAGGAGAGGTTTTTGTTCTAGACAACATGGGCTACAAAAAACTCCTTCAGTTCCATAAAATGTGCTATGGATGAAGAGATAAAGGCTCTGCAATTTTCAAGGATCTAAACCTAAAAACAGGGAAACATGTTCCCTAATTTCTAGGGTTTGTCATCAGCAGTTGGGTGACCACGTGGGAGGCTTCATAAAATTCGACTTCATGGAGTGTTAGGTGTCAAATAATGCTTTAAATTTTTAGATAAGGTTGTTGTAATCATAATAAGGAGTTACACTCCTAGTTGTATTAGGTCACTAGCACTCCTAGTTAACAGCTAGTTCTAATTAATGGTTTGTTTTATGGTTAGAATAGGTGTCACTGATGGCAAATTCAAATTCTCTTGATGAGGGATGATGGAATACTAATTGTAAATGCTTTATATAGAGCAAGAGGTCGAATTAGCAAAGGGTTGGAGACTTTTTGGCTCAACTGTTGCTCTATGTGCAGACTGTGTATATTTTTAACCTAATGTAGAATTTCTACTTAGAGAACTCCAGATTCATGAAGAGTTCTTGTATGTTCTTGTTTTGATGGCATCTTCCAATACTTACATTGCAGTGAGGTTTACTTATGATACTCATAATTCATAAATGATGCTCTGACTTCCTTCATAGATAAACTAACCGTGTTTCACTGTTTTATATTTGCATTTCTGCACTTGAACTCTATAATGCCTTGACTTCCATGCTAGGTATAATGTTTTGGCTTCACTACTCAGGATTCAAAGAGGGTTTTAATGTCCTATTGTCTCATGGCTTTCCTCTTTCACTTAATTGCAGTGGTATGAATACATGTTACTTAGAACTCATCAATGATGCTCTAACTTCCTTCATGTATTTATAAATTGTGTTTCCTTGCATTGTATCTTTGTTTTGTTGATGTATAAAAAGTCTCTATGCCCTGACTTCATGTTAAGCTGATTTTGCTGTGGTACTGAACATACTTTGACTCCATAGCCCAATGGTAGCCAACCTTCATCTTTCAACCTACAAACATATAAAATCCAAACCATAGAGTTAGCCATCTATCCATATCTTTAATCAATATCATTAATCCTTTGAGAGAGCCCTCTCAGGCTAAGGAGGCTAAGCCTTAGCTAAAAGATTGGTTTGAAATAGTTACTTGAAGTCTTCCTGGTCTGCAGCCTTCCAGGGCCTGATTTTGTGATAACATTTTGGTGCGTCTGCCGGGAGTCCGAAGATTATTCATTCCCGAAATCAATGGCTAAACTTCTAAAGGTAGCAGGAGCTCAGACATCATTTTGAGGCTGCAAAACTACCTTGGCGACTCCACACATTGAATAAGAAATTGGAAGGTGACTCCACTGCTAGAAGATCAGTAGCTTGATGAAGTTTCAAGATGAGTTCCACTGCAAGAATGAATGCCAGGTATGCTCCTATGAATCGGTCTCATATCCCTGGTTTTCCAAATCCTATGCCAAAGGTTGATTGGTTAGAGGATCTTCCGATATTCAAAGATGAAAAGAAATACAATGCTGCTCTTCATTTGGTTAGGTTTCATATGCATGTATGCAGTCTTAAGGTTCATTTCCCTGAAGATTGTCTCATGAGGATGTTTATGACCACTTTAGAAGGAAAAGCATGGTCTTGGTATAAAAGTTTGGAAAATGGTTCATTATATTCTCTTGCTGATTTCCATGATGTGTTCTATGACATGTATAAAGAGTGTCATCCCTCCTTATTGCTGGTCAAAGATTGTTGTAAATATTCTATGAGTTTTATTCAATATTTGGAGGATTGTTATGATGATGATGAATTTATGGATGAAGAAATTTTAGAGGCTCTTCATAACAATGCATTTCTGCACCAAGAAGAAAGTATAACATCTCATGAAACGCAACATGAAGAGTAGCAGGGGTTCACTTATGAAAACCATGTTTCATCCTTTGATATGAATGAAGAGATGCAGCAGTATTCTCAGTCTTCGAATCATAATGAATATGAAATTGATTGCAAACACCAAGAAGAAGTACCGGAAGATAGCTTTTATAACCCTCAGGCAGAGGAAAAGGTTGTTCATTTTTGTTATTCCTTACAGCAGCTTGCATCAAAGAATGATCTTTATAATGAAGAAAATTACATTGTTTGTGGGCATCATGCAGAAAGGCAGTTGGATAGCACATCAAAGGGGTCTTGTATGGTTGAGAATCAGTTGTCTGAAGTTTTAGAGTGTTATGAGAATCATCAAACTAACCATGTGTTTTTTGACCCTATAGCTGACTACATGGAAAAGATTTACTGTTCAGGCTTCCAATTATATGTTCATCTTGAAGAACAGTTACACCTCATGCTTCCTTGGTTATTTCATTATCTGGTTTATTTATGCTTCAAGCACAGTAAGGAGATCCAAGTTTCAGATCAGATTGATGATTGGCTTCATTGGAAGTATCATGTTGCTTGACCTAAAGTGGAAATTGGGGCTAGTAGGTAGGTAGGAAAATGCAAATAAGCTCAGGGTAGGTTGACTGAGCATCTATTTCAGTAGGTGCAGTTGGAATTCTTCATTCAGAAATAATTAAAGGCTTGAGGAGAAAATTGGGCAGAATTTCAAAGTTTTCTTCTAGAGGATGGATAGCGGCACTGGAGCTACAGGTTCTTAATGTACCACAAGGGCACACTATCCCTAGTGGAGCCACTGTTATCACTGTAAAACTTCCTTAAAAAAGTTTGGACAACTTACATGGTTTCTCAATTCTTGTATCAGTCATGGTCAAGTCATGGTCAAGTCATTTTTATGTTTTAGAGTCTAAGTCATAGGGTTAGAGTCTCATGTCCATCTTCAAATAAAGTTTGATAGCCTCATTCCATGTCCTAGAAGCCTCACCATGTGTTTAGAAGACATATCTCACATAATTTCGGAGAAATTTTGAAACTAGCTACGAATCCACGTTTTCGTAGCGCAGACAGTGTAAAAATCCTGTTTTGCGCTACGAAATCAGTGTTTTCATAGCGCTACGAAACCCCTGTAGCAGCCTGTTTCAGCAGAAAAAACTGTTTTACTAGTTAACTTCCAGAAGCTTTCCAGAGCAGCTGAGAACTCAATTTTGCAAACTGAAAGAGGCTTTTCTTCCTAACATGTTGAGTTACAAAAACCTCTTTCAGTTTCTTCAAATCCATTCTGATCTGGGAGAAATGAAGGACCAAAGTTGCACTACGAAACTGCTGTAGGTGCAGTTTTTCATCTCCTGTTTTACACCTGTTTTTCAAAGACTCATTCTGGGTGGTAGAAAAGATGTTTCAAAAAAAAAAGAGAGGTTTTTGTTAAGCACGGATTTTTTCACAAAACCCTCCTTTAGTTTTTTCAAATACATATTTTACGAGAAGTTATGACCTCTGTCCCAAGACCTATTTTTCAGCCAGAACAGAGCAAGGGACAGTTTCTGTTTGACACGTGTTTTTCAAGGACAGATTCTGAACAGCTGGAGGAATTTTTGAAAAAACCAGGAGAGGTTTTTGTTCTAGACAACATGGGCTACAAAAAACTCCTTCAGTTCCATAAAATGTGCTATGGATGAAGAGATAAAGGCTCTGCAATTTTCAAGGATCTAAACCTAAAAACAGGGAAACATGTTCCCTAATTTCTAGGGTTTGTCATCAGCAGTTGGGTGACCACGTGGGAGGCTTCATCAAATTCGACTTCATGGAGTGTTATTTGTCAAAAAATGCTTTAAATGTTTAGATAAGGTTGTTGTAATCATAATAAGGAGTTACACTCCTAGTTGTATCAGGTCACTAGCACTCCTAGTTAACAACTAGTTCTAATTAATGGTTTGTTTTATGGTAAGAATAGGTGTCACTGATGGCAAATTCGAATTCTCTTGATGATGGATGATGGAATACTAATTGTAAATGCTTTATATAGAGCAAGAGGTCGAATTAGCAAAGGGTTGGAGACTTTTTGGCTCAACTGCTGCTCTATGTGCAGACTGTGTATATTTTTAACCTAATGCAGAATTTCTACTTAGACAACTCAAGATTCATGAAGAGTTCTTGTATGTTCTTGTTTTGATGGAATCTTCCAATACTTACATTGCAGTGAGGTTTACTTATGGTACTCAGAATTCATCAATGATGCTCTGACTTCCTTCATAGATAAACTAACTGTGTTTCACTGTTTTATATTTGCATTCTGCAATTGAACTCTATAATGCCTTGACTTCCATGCTAGGTAGAATGTTTTGGCTTCACTACTCAGGATTCAAAGAGGGTTTTTAATGTCCTATTGTCTCATGGCTTTCCTCTTTCACTTACTTGCAGTGTTATGAATACATGTTACTTAGAACTCATCAATGATGCTCTAACTTCCTTCATGTATTTATAAACTGTGTTTCCTTGCATTGTATCTTTGTTTTGTTGATGTATAAAAACTCTCTATGCCATGACTTCATGTTAAGCTGATTTTGCTGTGGTACTGAACATACTTTGACTCCATAGCCCAATGGTAGCCAACCTTCATCTTTCAACCTACAAACATATAAAATCCAAACCATAGAGTTATCCATCTATCCATATCTTTAATCAATATCATTAATCCTTTGAGAGAGCCCTCTCAGGCTAAGGAGGCTAAGCCTTACCTAAAAGATTGGTTTGAAATAGTTACTTGAAGTCTTCCTGGTCTGCAGCCTTCCAGGGCCTGATTTTGTGATAACAGGTTAAATGAGATTGAACTGGAGATAGCCAACCTAGAGGATAACAGTGGAGGCACCTTCCCTTCAAATGAGCTTATGGATAAGCTCATTGAATTAACATTCTTAATAAAAAACATTCTCAAGGATAAGGAGGAAACCTGGAGACTGAGGAGCAGAGATATATGGTTGAGGGAAGGGGATGACAATTCCAAAATTTTCCAAAAAATTGCTAATGGAAGGAGGGTCATTAATGCCATATGGAAACTGACAAATGAGCAAGGAGCAGAGGTTGATACCTTCCCTCACCTGGCCTCCCTGTCCACCTCACACTTCAAGCAGGTATATCAGGCCCCCCAAAACGTTCATTGAAAATGAGGAAGCGAAGCAGCTTAGCAGGGAAGCAACTTTAAGGGAGCTCAAGACCACACTGAAATGGTTTAGAAAGGACAAGAACCCTGGTCTAGATGGATGGTCTATAGAGTTCTACCTGGTCTTTTTTTTACATACTCGGAAATTACTTGCTCAAGGTCATCGAATAATGCAGGAAGACTAGGTGTATGCATGGGGATATTAACTCCACCTTCATTGCCTTTACCTCCAAATCAGAAAATCCATCATCCTTCAATGACTTTCGACCCATCTCTTTCTGTAATTGCCTATACAAAATCATATCCAAAATCATTGACAATCACCTCCATCCCGTCCTATCCAACCACATATCATCAGAGCAATTTTCCTTCCTACAGGATCGATGGATTCATGAAGCCATAGGCACTGCCTAGGAAGTAATACACTCCATCCAAACTAGGAAGATCAAGGGAATGATCCTCAAAGTGGATCTCTCGAAAGCCTTCGATAGGGTAAGATGGCTTTACCTCCAAATGCTTCTTACTCATTTAGGATTTCCAGTGGGAGTTATTAAATGGATCGTGTGTTGCATCACCAATATATCCTTCACTGTACTGATTAATGGGGTTGCATCACCCTTCTTTGGCTCTGAAAGAGGTCTCAGATAGAGGTGTCGACTGTCTCCTCTACTCTTTCTCCTAGTCATGGAAGGGCTAAACAGACTGATCAAGGACATGCACCATAGAGGCAGACTCTTGGGAATCAAAATATTAAAGGGTTTTACTATAACTCACCTACTTCTTGTGGACAATGTACCAATGTTTCTAAATGGATGAATTGGTGACCTCACTACCATATAGAACACCATCAATCTTTTCAAAACCTCTACTGGAATGACCATTAACAACTCCAAGTCCATAATAATGGTATCAGAATGTTCCCCCCATGAGATACACTTTGTGCTTCAAAGGTTCTCTTTCACTTTGAACCAGATAGATGGAGGCCTCTGGTACTTGGGGTACAGACTGAAACCGCTTGGATATAAAATTGGAGACTGGATATGGTTGATCTCCAAGCTTGAGAAAAGACTCAGCATATGGTGCCATAAACATCTCTCTACAGCCAGAATATTGGTACTCATCAAAGGGGTATTCGAGGCCACCCTGGTATATGGATGTCCCTGGCATGGATCCCTAGAGGCATTCTCAATTGAATACATAACCCCTATTGCAGATTCTTGTGGAAAGGTAATCAAACAGGAAGGCTATGCGCATGGGCATGATGGGATCTTTTGTCTATCCCAAAGAAATGTTGGGGGGTGGGGTATTAAAAAATAATAGGATTTTTCCTCAGCACTAGTGGACAAGCTAGGCTGGTATTTAATTACCTCCAATAGTCTCTGGACCAAAATCGCAGTTGCTAAATATATTGCTCCATTAAGGCTGCTAGACTGGCTGAGACTAACAAGTTGGAACAAATGAGGGATCGCAAATATCTGGAAAGCGGTTCTGAGCTCGATGCCTCTTATTCAGGATGACCTAACTTGGAGAATATCTGATGAGACATCCATCCGAATCGGCCGAGACCCTTAGATAGGATGTGGGAATGCACACCAGCTACCTCAGGTCTTACTCCAGAACCTCAACGAGAAAGGTAACACCCACATAGTGCACATTGCAGATCTGGAGAGATCGACCTTTCTCCACCAAGCTTGGAAGATAGCCCACAGCTTGCTCCTTCTTATATAGTGGCACCAAGCTTGGAGTACCTACACTGCAGCTCTCAAGGAATCCCACATTCGACTAAGAGAAGGGGAAAATGAGATCACATGGGCTATCACCAAAAATGGTTGGTACTCCCCGAAAGAGGGGTATCTACGACTGGCCAATAGACACAAGCCATAACACATTGAGACATGGTGGAAGGATATGTGGAAGCTTAAAGCACCTCCCCAAACTAGATTACTTATGTGTTCTATATTGAAAAATAAGGTGCCAACGGGTAATGAATTATCTAGAAGAGGGCTATATGGACCTTACTGGTGTTTCTTATGTAAGGAAAACACTGAATCTTTGGATCACCTCTTCCTCTCCTATCCTATTACAATTGATATTTGGACCTCTATTCTTACACAAACTCTCTCACCTATCAATTGGAGGGGTCAGACTACTAAGGAAGCATAGGCAAATTAGTGCTCATCTATAAGACCGCCCAAAGTTAGAAACCTCCCCCTACTCATTAGTTGGTAAATCTGGATAGCAAGGAACTGCTCTATTTTCTGGGACACCGCCCCTAATTGGCCATCGATCATAGCTAGAATTATAGCTGATTACAATTCACTTCTTGAGGACATGGCTGCCTCTCCACCTAGGAACATCTTTCCCGAGTCCATCGATCACTCATAGCCCTGGGCATACTTTGATGGATCAGCACAAGAAATAGGATGTGGAGATGGGGCTATCCTATATATTTCAGATACACATCATTATCATATTCAAATGGGACTTGGAAATGGTACAAACAATTTTGTTGAACTCACCACGACCAAATACCTCATCCAATTTGCAATTGAAAAATACTGTCATAATCTACAATTATTTGGTGACTCAAAAATTGTATGTGACTGGATTAACAAAACCACAACATGTCATGCATTCACATTGCGACATATATTAGATTAAGTGCATATATACATCACATACATTGACAATTTTTTTTGTCACCACATATAAAGGGAACGGAACTCCATTGCTGACAAACTTTCCAAAGAGGTAGCGATCAGGCCATGCAACATCACGATGATCCAGGAGTAGTGGGGAGGTGAACAGTACCAGTACTACCACCACCCATATATGGACTAGGCAGATCAGGCTCAACATGAGCCTGAAATCATTTAATATTCAACTATTTTATTTTTGTTTATATTTACTACGTTTATATATATTTTAGTACAGGTCCTCAGGAATACTCTCTGCGTAGAGTAAAATTTTTTGAAGTGTTTTATACAATACTATTAAAATACTATCTCCCTTCATGGAGAACATATTTTTGGCTCTTAAATTTTGGACTGGCACACAGCCACTATATTTTGTATATGCTCATCGCATCTACTGCATGTAATTTTCCTATTAATGAAAATTACGATTTTTTCAAGGGGAAAAAATTTCGCAATGAAATGAAAGAAAAAGGAAAGCATAGGGTGGCACATTACTACGAGCTTAACAATGGAAAGGATAAATGGAAAGAATGTTTGGAATACAAATATTGGGAACCTCTACCCATTGGATTCGATTGGAGCACTTTTTCCAATGCCATTCAAGAAAGACTAATTCAATTCGACAAAGGGGAAGATAAGATCAGATGGGGAAAACACTATGCAGGCCATTTCAATCTCAAAGAAGCCTATGACTATATGTAAAACCATGATCAAATACAACTTCAACAAAAATGGAAAACTTTGTGGGGTAGAAAATTGTGGCCCAAAATATCCCTTTTTTTGTGGCTAACAATGTAGAGGAATATTCTAACTTGGGACATCTTGACAGTACTAGACCTGCCAATATTCAGGGGATCTACCTTGTATGAAGTCCCAACTAGACCTCACACCATTTGGTGTAGGAGTCCCATCCGATACGATGGCCTGGTTGCCATTATATTAGAAATTTTCCTTAGCTCTTGTTGTTCAACACATGAGAGTGTTATGCTTGTAACTTCAAGAAAGCATGGTGAGTATGCCTAGTGAGTGCGTAATGTAACTTTGTGACAGAACTTCAAAATTTCTAGAACAAACTCGCAAGTATGACATAACAATCAACATGCCAAAAGACGACTGCTGGTTGATCAAGTAAAAGGATGTAAAGGCTCAACAAGAGCTAATGGGATGTGATTGAGTGTTTGCAACCATCAGGGAAAAAACCAAGAAAGGACCCAAAATTTGGATGTAGGAAAAAATTTTGGAGGGTGTTGCAACCACTACAACACTTTTTGACACACTGGTTGAATACCAGCTTCTCCTTTTAGGTTCATTTTCATCACATAGCCTTGGCCTTTCATGGAGTATTGATTCACTATGTAGTTTACTTTGGCTTCCCCACTTACCCCATGGATACACATGGTTCACCTTGTACCAACTTAGTCAAAGACAACAAAATTTTTAGGTAGATCATAGAGTTTCAAAATCAAGAAGGGTAGTTTGGATAATGAGCTTAAGATTTTTAGAGTATAATTTTTCATCTCTCATGTTGCTCTACTGCCAACAGGCCTAGACAGTACCCCAATGGAGTCACATAGAAACAAAAGCATTGCTCCACTACCAGTGAGCCTAGTCAGTACCCCAGTGGGGTTTCTCGCTTCATTTCTCTGTACAGGAAGCCTTTCTCTTGTTTTGCCTTTATATTTTTCTAAAATAGGACTGTACATAGGAACTTATTCATTTTTGGGGTAGAAGAGGGATCCTTACTTATTGAGAGCAAAAGAGGTTGTTCCTTGAGAGAAGCATGTAATACCTCTGATTTAGGTTTGCACATTTAGATTTTTCCCCTTCTCCATTTCTACTAACTGGAGAAGCTTGAATACAAAGAGGAGAAGATTAAGTGCAGGCATGGGATTCCCAAGTTTGGACACAAGTTCATCATTTGACTAGATCTTCCCTTACTGATGGATCATATTTCCCGTTGAGACTTCATCGACCAAAAGTTACAACCAAGCACAGAGAAGACAAACACAGGACTCACCAAGTGTTGCAGTGTCACAAGACTCTTCGACTTCAGTGACATACTTACTCAAAAGCTGGAACACAATATAGGACAACACTTATTTACAAAACGAAAATGACAAGAAAATCAAAATAAAGAAAATCAAAATGAAGAAAAAATAGAAAAGCAAAGGAACAAAACAAGAATAAGCATGATATGTACATAGGGTGGGGCTTAGCCCAAGTCATTGAAAATAACATTTTTAATCTTTGTCATTGACAGGAAGGTTGTGAATCCTCCCATCGAGTGATTGTAAACGATACGTGTGTTGGCAAAGTTTTTCATGAACAGTGAAAGGACCAATCCATAAGGACTAGAATTTTGTGTGTTTGCCTTTGTCCTCATGGGGTTTATCCCACTTCAAGACTAAGTCATCCACAGTGAAGATGGTGTTCCCTGTATAATGTCAATTGAACCGTCTCTTGATACGGTTCTGGTGGAGTCAAATTTTTTCATTTTCTTTAATTTGTTCTTCCTATAACTTGTGTAATGTGTCCATCCTACACTAAACCAATATAGAAAGCTTGCCTCAGGATTCTTGGGATAACTGGAGAGTAGGCAAGTACATATTTGGTGGGAGGATGGATTCTTTTTCGTATACAAGGAAGTATGGATTTATGTTAAGAGAGTCCTTGGGTGTAACTCAGTTAGCACAAAGCACACTCACCAGAGCGGAATACCCATTTTGTTGTTCAAAGTAAATGGTCATTTTTATGATGCAAATGAGATTCGTGTTTGTATATTTGGCAAGACCATTTCCCTACAGGTAGTAGTTAGCTGAATGTTTAAGTACAATGCCATATTTAAATGTAAAGTCATAAAGTTTCAATGAAGAGAAGTAAGTTTCATTATCAAAAACAAGTGATATAGGAACTCCAAACCTCAAAATGATGTTCTGCTAAAGGAAGTTGATGACTTCTTGCTCATTCACTTGTTTAAGTGGAAGTGCTTTTGTCCACTGCATGAAGTAATATGTAACCATAAGGATGTAGTGGTGTTACTTTGATGAATGTGGGAAGATTTCCCCAATGATGTCTAAGCCCCACTATTGGAATGGTTCATCCACTACAACAGGCTGTAACAGGGCTGCTAACCTTCGAGTTCCATTGGCAAATTGTTGACAGACTGGGCACTTGTGGGCATAAGCGTGTGCATATTTAAACAATGTGCACTAGTAGAAATTGATGCTCATGAATTTATGAATTTTTGTGTTACCCGTGAAGTGACCTCCGATAGGTCCCTCATGCAGATCACGTAACACTCTCTCTGAATCTTGCTCCTCTAGGAACCTGAGAAAAATTCCATTATTATGCTTTTTGTAAAGCACTCCATGCACCAAATGGTAAGGTAAGGCTTTGAGTTGAAGTGCCCTCTTTTATTGCATGGAAAAGTGAGAGGTAATAGTGCCTTGATCAAGGTACTGGCACACTTCGTCATACAAATAGTTGTCGCGCAAAGTGGGTGGTGCTCACTCTACATTGTACATGTCGATTTCTTTCTCCTAATCTTCAAGCTCTTCTTTTTCCTCTTGCATGTGTATCGCTTCTGTTGTTATTCTATAGAGACCATGACCCTTGAAAGTGTAAACTATATTCATGTCAATATCATACTCTTGTAGTCTTGTCATCTAGTTCACACGTCTTTCACCCAACTCTTGTTGGAAAATCAACGATCTGACTATTGGGTACAGTGGCACAAAGACTATGCAATGAGTTTTAGTAGGAAGGGTTTAAAATGCTTCACTGCCTTGTATATAGCATATTCTTGTTTATCCGCGGTGGGATAGTTAGCTTGGGTCCCTCCATTCTCATGCTCATAAAAGATATGGTATGTTCATTTTTTAGCTCATCCTTCTGAGTGAGCACTCTAGCGAGTGAATTGTCAAAATCGAATGTGTAAAGAAATAAATCTTTGTTGAAATCTAGGTTGTATAGAACGGGTTCATATGCTATATCCTGATTGATATGGGAAAACGTTTCTTTTTCCTTATTACCCCAGCTGTAAAATGCATCCCTCTTCATCATTTCTTTTATAGGTTTGATAATCTGCTCATAATCTGAGATGAAATTCTGGAGGAATGTTGGGCAGCGGACCCCCCCATAACATGTTGTTAGGGCTTGAAACCTGAATTTTTGTAAAAGTGTAATGTAAAGACCCCACAAAATGCTAGCGCGGAGCGCGAGAGTCTAGGTTTTCCGCCCTAAGATAATGTAATTGAATGTAAACTGTGTCGGCCTACCCATGGTCCGCGGACCATGGGATTGTATAAATAGAGTAAGGCTCTAAGGGTAAATTCAATCTTAGCTTTGAGAAGTCAGATGGGTTTTGGATGATGAATTAGCTCTGAGTCTGTAAGTCTGAGTCTTGGGTTGTAGTAGTAGTAAGAGGCTTTACAACTAAGTGCACAAAGGCCTGGTAGAGTCTGCAGCTATGTGCGTGGACCCCTACAGCTGAGTGCGTAGGGTAGAGTTGGGATTGTACTTGGACAAAGAATTAATAAAAGATAAGTTGATTTTGGAATATTCTGTGTCTATGCTTCTGTTATATTTATGCATCTCTTTACAGTTTATGATTGTGCACACTTGTTATGAATGTTGAATGATTAATGAGAATATTGGGCCCACATAATTAAGTTAAGATCTATAATAAAAGCACAGTAAGGAATAAGGATCTAGACAGCACCTCTTCGTGCTCTTTACAGAGCTACGTGGAAGTAGTTGCACAAGTTGCAAAGGACAGATGGTTACGCGGAGCAGCGCAAGTGCGCAGGTTCAGTTTGCGAACTTCCTAGACTTCATCAAGACATCCCTAGGGTGCAGAAACCTGGTTCCAGCACCCTCCCATACTACCTTGGGTGAGACCTCAGTCTGCACACCATGGATTGTTTCCAAAAGGGCCGGTAGTTTTGGGATTTGTTTGGCTAAATCACTTCTGAACCTGCGTCAGGCCCCAACAAGCCAACAAATGGTTCCATTGTTGGGACCGGGATCTACCTAAGAGATGTCTAATGTCATGCCACTGGAACCCAACAAAGACTAAAGCCATCAGAAGATAAGATCGTGTGAGTTGTGGACCATTAGCTTGATCGGATAATAGGGAGATTTATCACTGAGTTCGCGGTAGACACGACCGTGAGCTATAGCAAAGAAAAACTATGTTTTCTCAAGGGACCACGAGGTAAGTACATTAAATATTTGAATACTTGGATTAAGATTTTGTTATGTGAAAAGTGAGTTATGTGAATACATTAATGTTTGGAATGACACGAAGCGGAAAGATCTACAAAAGTAGCAAGGGATTAGGAAACAGTCCCTTAATTTCACCTTCGCGAGAGAGCGAGGAAGAGCTCGCTCGGGTCTCTCTAAGAAGTGCACTCAATTTGATAAGGCAATACATTCGGTAGTTACCACCTCCACTTATGCCATCACCCACTTCACCTCCTTCACCTCCATCTTCACCCACTCCACCTGCACCAAACCCGTAGTTTAGCATGGCGAGCGCGATCAAGCTACCCGTATTTAGAGGCGTAGGGAATGAGGATCCAGACTAGTTCTGGTTCGTGGTGAGAGTAGTGTGGGAAGCACAAGGGGTCATAGAAAACAACATTAAGAAGGCTACATTGGTAAGCATGCTACAGGATTGTGCGTTGACATGTTATATCAAGCACTCAAATGGTCACCCAAATGCAGGGATAGAAGAGATCCATAATGCGCTAAACAAAGAATTTAGCTAGCCGAAATCAGAGACACAGTCAATCATTAGATTTAAAGAGATCGCAATGCTTCCAAGTGAGACCCCATAGGATCTAGATCAGCAACTGAAGAGCACGATCCGTGAGGCTAATATGACGCTCACAGATGCAAAGCACTGCACATGGTTTGTGGCATCTCTAACACCGCACCTGAGGATGATGTTGTCACAACATAAACTGTCTACTCAGGCTGAAGCATTGGAAATGGTGACGAGGTTGCATGAGACACCAATACAATATCTGGGGCTGGGAGTTCAAAAAATCCATGTGCAACTATAGAATGTCTACCTCGAAATGCAGAGCTTGAAGCATGATAGGGCACCGTAGCCAGAGGTGTACGCGGAAGTGTGGTGCATAAGATGCAAAGGCCAGGTCCACGACAAGGACCAATGTCTGGTATTCATGAACTACTTGGTAGGAGGGGGGCCAATGTCATTGAGGTCGGAGGCATAGGTAGGGGCAAGTGCGGTACCTGCACTATGTTGTGCGATCTGTCAGATAGGAGGAAAGCACATGCTGGATAATTGTCATTTATTGCAGAAGTATATAACAGCACCCCAACAATTGTTTTGTAATTTCAGTAGGTTGGTGGGCCATGAAAAGCGTACATGTCGGAGCTACAATTTAATGATGGATGGGACCCCAGCCTATCGGATGCAGACAAAAATACGAGCCCTTGACCCAGTGGCAGGAATGGTGTGTGGTGGATTTCAAGGGCGAGATCAAGGATGAGGAGGAATGGGGCCAAGAAGGGGCCATGGATAGTTAATTTGTTACAATTGCAAAGGTCCAAGGCACTACACCCATGATTGTACCAACCCAAAAAGAATATATTATTCATATTGTTCTGAGTTTGTTCATGAAGCAGTAGATTGTCCTACGTTGATCGCACAGATATGCGAGAAAGGAGTACTCCAACTTATTCCGACTCAAAATATTCAAATGATGAGATTCAAACCATGGGAAGAAGACCCAAATGTGAATATGGTGCTCAGAAGCAGTGCAACCATAGGGGAGGATAAGAGGAAGCAGCCTGAGGAAGATACATGGGTTCGCAATGCTCCTACAAAGGAACCTAAGTTCGACTTGGAACACGCAAAGGAGAGGTTCATGGAAGCTAAGAAGAGCTTCGCGGAGGCCTCCACTTCAAGTAGTAAGGATCAATCAGAGACAGGGATGGATCCTTCTATGCTAACTACCTTTTTGGAGACATGCATGAAATTGTTGCGTGACAATAAGGCAGTTAAAGGACTACAGGAGTTGATAACTAGGTGCACAGGGTCAGGGGAACCACGCGTAGTCTGAAAACTAGGAAAGCATGCATTGCACATTGGGAGGGAAATGAGATTGATGGCGCAGATTGGTGAGTATGAAATGGATCAGGTAATCCTAGACTAAGGTTCGGATGTGAATGTATTACCATAGCAGACATGGGAACGCATGGGCAGGCCTACGTTATAGTGGTCCCCTATTTAATTACGAATAGCAAACCAACAGAAGATTTTTCCCACGGGGAGGTTGCAAGCGGTAACAGTTGATATCGAAGGCACGAGCACACAGACAGAATTTGAAGTAATATAGATTGTTGATGGTAGCAATCCATATCCCATGTTGCTAGGAATAGACTAGACCACTGATATGAATGGAGTCATTAACCTGAAGAAGCGGAAGATGATATTTGAGAAAAGGTCCCTTTGCGTAGTAGTTCCGCTAGATCCAGCCGAAGGAGCACGCTACACCGAACCAGTGTGCAATGATGAGAGAAATGATGTTCTCAATTGTATTTACCATATAACAATGCAAGACCATGATCGGGTGAACCTAACTGCAGATGGGATAATCTCATGGGAGCATGATAGTTCCTTATTTCAAATTTAGATGAAGAAGTAGAACAATGGCAGAACCAGTTGCATTAAGCTACAATGTTGAATTGCAACATGATGATTAGATCACTACGTTGTGTGACAACAGAGGCAAGGGAACTACCATCATATGATGGAGTAACAGTGGTGGATGAATTCCTGGAAAAATTTGAAAGCATAGTACCGGAACAATAGTGCTACGATGCGCTGGAATGGGTGTTGCGCGCAACACCCGCATAATGGTGGAGTACACATCAAGAGACCATTGTAAATTGGTGTGAATGTAGAATGTGGATGTGCTTGCGGTTTGGAAGTCTCCAGCATTGAACGAGAGCCAAGCAACCAGGACAAAGCCGTTTGTGTTCCCACCAGTGTCGATGGGTGCAGACATGTGCTGTGCAAACACATCCCAGACTAAGGATCAAAAATCAGAACCAGACGCAACAACACACGCCACAAATGTTCCATGACAAAGCATTCAAAAAGCTATGTAGAATCATGAATAGAGTTCACTAGGCGAGACGAACTGACTAGAACCTGCGCATATCAGTGGTTCGATGGGCCTAAAGGGCCATAAGCAAAAACCAGAGCGTGGAAATGATTCCGACATTGATGAGAAGAGATGAAACCAGAAGAGCAGAGAAGAATCCCCATACCACAACTCCTACAGTTTGGACAGTACGTGAGGTTCTAAGTAAAGGAATTATGCAGTTACAGGAAACAATTTAGTGAGGGAGCTTGAAACTTCATGAACTCGACGAAGATTGGGTACCCCTGAGAAAGAAAAGCATGACATTGGAGGAAGAAATCAACAAACTAGAAATCGAAGTCACGCAAGCAGGCTACGCCAAGAAACTAAGCATGATGGGACAAGGTCTAACCAGCCATACTACTACATTAGAAGTTGTGACCCTACTACCATGGCTACGACAGCACCTTATTAGACAAAGTAAACAGGGGAGCGTACCATACAAAGAAGAACACAATGCACTAATGGATGCAAGGCATAGAAATTTTAGGGTCGAATGTTCGCCCTTTGGCGAAATTAAGGGGTTTTAAATTTTTAGTGGGTGAATATTTTGTATCATAGTACATTTTTAAAAATCACCTCAAATAGCCCACCTTATTTTAAGGGAGAGGGTAAAAAAGGTAAATTTAGCCCTTGAAATTAGGAGTTACAACCTTCCATTCGCCCATTTTCAAGAATAGGTTTTATTTAAGTGAATCCATTCACCCATTTTCAAGAATAGGTTTTATTTAAGTGAATCCTATGGGCCAAAGGCCCAAATACCATATTTATAAAAGAGGTATGGTAAATTAATAAAAATATAAATAAATGAGAGGTATGGTAAATAAATAAAACATTTTTTATATTTACTCCATAAGTCACCTTATATACATGCAAAGGTGTAAACAAATAATAATATAAGTAAAGTGGAGGTATGGTAAATAAATAAAACATCTTTTTATAATTACTCAAAAGGTATGGTAAATAAATAAAAATATAAATAAACTAGACGCGTGGTAAATAAATAAAACCTCTTTTTATGTTTAGTCCATAACCCTCATTCTATTTATGAAGGCTCAAGAAAGAGGTTTTATTAAAGTGAATCCTATGGGCCAAATACCATATTTGTAAAAGAGGTATGGTAAATTAATAAAAATATAAATAAACGAGAGGTATGGTAAACAAATAAAACATTTTTTTAATATTTACTCCATAAGTCACCTTATATTTACGAACACTCAAAAAATGTGTTATATTTAGGTGAAACCTATGGGCAAAATAAATGGATGTTGTAATTTAATGTATGTTAAACATTTTAGCTTGGTCAAAATAAAAAATAAAATAAAAATCAACTATTAATTTTATTAATTTTTATAAATTACTAATAGTAATTTTTAAGCTCCAGGTTTATGATAACCCATGGTATTGAACCATGGTAATACCATGGTATTCATGTGAGCATAGACTATTTAAAGGGGAAATTCTATTATCTTAGATCCATCTTAATTCTGGGTCTACCAAGTGCTGAGAGGGATAAATAGATTTCATCCCCGTAAGAGTGGTAGATGTGGAGTTAAGATGGATATAGGTTGGTTTGAAGATATCAAAAAGACTTAGGAATTTATATTGTAGAAACATCTTAAGGTGAATGGTTAAAGCATAGACATTGGACAAGTATATTTGTATACTTTTGTTTTAAACTGAAACAATTTGAGGGCTAAAAGGAATGGATTGATTGCACTAGTCATCCTTCTATAACTTTCCAACATATCCTGGAGTAAACAGATTGTAATTTGGGTAATTTTTCTAATTGCAAACAGGAACATACTTGTGTATTGGCAAGGTGGTTATGAGGTCCCTAGAAGTGATGAATTTGAATTTTTCTTTGTTTTATATATAGTATTAGGTTTTTTCTCATGCTTTTTGTGAATGGCACAGGTGAATTTTATCCTACACCCACTAGGTTATTGATATGTAATTTCGGTAATTTTGCTTTCAAAAGATATTTTAAAGAAATGCAATGATTTCATTTGTGTATTCAATAAACACAAGATTTTATAATTGAGTAAAATATTCTCCATGCTTGGTCAGAGATTAACCAAAAAAATATATATACATATCATATTATTGATAAAATCACCTTCCATTTTTCCTATATACCATGGAGATTCACCCATTTATTATACATGTAAATTTAGGGGTGGTTCTTAAAATTTTCCCTGATGCAAGGGTAATTGAGGGGTGCCTGCGGCCCAGGATAGTAGGAAAATTGAAGCCTCACATCGGGGGTGCGACCACCTGATTATCCGTAGGAAGCACAGTCTTAGTGTTCCAAGTAGTTGAAAGAGAGCGTGGGACTGTAAAACAGTCTATATGGGAGATGCGCGAGATGGAGGTTGTGCATAGGATCGAGACGTCACAAGGGTCGCGACCACGCATAAGGGACTGCGTTGCTGCACAAGTAGCTTGAAGGTGACCGTTGGTGTCACTGTTCATGACAAGAGGTCCAATTTAAGGCAAAAGGGAGTGAGCGATGGACAATTAAGACATGAATTGAGAATGCGATTTGGGATGATCTACTACCAAGAAGGCATTAATGATGCAGAAGTGGGGGGAAGAGTTGAATTCAAATTCAGAGGTCACTATAAAAACTCCAGGGTCAGCTCCAAAGCAACACTTGGTTGTTTGAGAATTGAGCAAGTACAGATCATTGAATGTTGCGTACTCTTACCATCCTCAAGTGTAGACATACTGACAGCTTCTAGAACAAGAGTGTGATTCGTCGAAGTTACAACGAAGCCCCATATGGCCCATGAGGAGCCCAAAGAGGTGGTAGCTATGCCAGAAGTTCCAAAATCACCATGCACGATGTGGCCACAAAAAGACAAGCAAACGATGGGGCCAGTCCAATTATCCCCAATAAACCCACAGTTTGGCAAATTGTCAACGGAGGAGAAGGGAAAAGTCATCACCATTGAAACAACAGAGGAGGAGGAAGACTTGCAGGCCTTGATTACCGAAATTGAGGTGCAAGATGATGAGGTGGAGGATGTCTCCTAAAAGCATTCCATGATGAAGTCACCTCCATACATCCCCCCCATGGAAAGGGAAAGCGAAGGTATTGAAGGACCTGGAGGCCACAAAGAGTGCGCTACATACCCCGCTCCTCCCCGATAATATAAGATTTGAAGGTCTGCCATTGGGACGAGTACCGACTATGAATTTCGAAGATTGGGACCTCGTGGATAGTGAGAAGTTCCCATAGTTGGCCACGGAGAAGTTAGTAAAGAAAAAATGGTTGTGCGGTGTGGAGAAGGCTGGGTTACTCCATCTACGATGGATACCCCACTACCACCTTGCACCCATCACCATTTTTGTCATCCGGTAGCTGTTGTGCCTGGTGCATGATGGGTATCTCTAGTTTGGTGGAGCTGATTCCCATCACGGCCGATCTAATCTACCGAATCTCTCGACTGTCGGTCAAAGGAAATGACCCCGCGGCCATAGCAGGAAAAAACAGTGACTTGGGCCTCGCAGAAGATATGAGGGCCAAGTATAAACTAGAAAAGAGAAAGCAGGGATATGCAATATCCAGTATTAAAGACCAAGGGGTGCACATAGCCACCCAACTACTGGCCGACAAGCTAATGAAGAAATTCCATGATCCGGATTTAAACTAGAACGCAACAAATTATAGAGATAAACATAAACACAAAGATGTAATGGAAATAATACTTCATTCCATTAATGTAAAAGACTGAAATATGTTTACAAACAGCAATGGAAATAAACGAGCTAGGGCGATGGTAGCTTATCTTTGAGAAGAGATGTGGTAGCTACATGCCTCTGAACTGTGTTACAATGAGGCTCGAAGGCCTATTTATTTTTGAGAAACAATGGAAAACCCTTAACATCCAAAACCTAACCCTAGAAGATGAAACGCCAAATTGTGGGTCTCATTTGGGTAAATTGGTACATCAATTTCCCAGGGTCGTAACTTTAGCACCAGATCTTCGTTTGACACGTACATTAGCTCGTTAGAAATATCTATCTGAGAAAAATAACTTTGGGAAGAGAAAAATTAGTCCATGGACCAATTTTTCTCCCATATTTCCCAAAAAACATCGTTTATGGCCTCAAAACGGATCCAGAAGTTCAGGACCCGAAAAACTGATAAAAATAGTAAATTGTGCTACAATTACGGAAACTGAAAATTTGAAAGAGATAGCCCTAGGGGTCCAAATGGGATAGGTGGGTGGCCACCAACATACACCTGGATCATTCCTCCCCCCTTAGGAATCAATGGTCCCCATTGCATTGAGTTCCTCCATCTGCTGAACTTGGTCCCTGGTGAGTTGTTTTGCAATCTCAGAGATGTCCAATAATGGTGGGAAGCATGGTTAAGGGCGGTACACATTGAACACTTGGTGCAGGTGAAGGAATAGAGGAATGTTGTGCTCCAAAGCATTACTTCCCATAGCCTTAGTAATGGTGTAAGGACCATGTCGGCGTGGTCGGAGCTTCTGATGGGCTCTTGTAAGGCATTGTTTCTATAGATGCAACCAGACTTTCTTGCCCGCTGAAGCTTGTGTGGTACCCCTATGGGTGAGGAGAAGTTTTTCCTGTGTTCTGTCATGACTGTATTCCTTTTCTGCTACTACTGCGTGGAGGAACCCTTCACGGGGGTCATTGATGTGGTGATGATCTTCCCCTTACTTTGGGAGCAAATCAAATAGAAAATGAATTTCCTAGTCTAGGAGATGAGCTTGCTACCTTTCTTAGTAGAGATCAAAGAGGTGGCGGTAGGTGGAGCTACCTCCGGTATCTTGTATAATGAATTACACAAAGAAATAATGACAACACGATTCCTTGACTCATACACATCATGTCGCCTACACAACTATGGTTGACCTAATAATACATCACAAACATCCAGAGGTGTAACATCACACAATACCTCGTGTGTGAAGGGCTTGATGCTGTAGGGAAGGTAGCACTGTTAGTGAACTTTGAGATCTCATCGTTCATGAAGCCACCCAGTACTGTACGGTTGTGGGTGTGGTGTAGTCGGTAGGCCCAACCACTTCATGACCTCTGCTAAAATGAGGTTCTTTTGGCTACCACTGTCGACAATGAATTGCAGCGGTGAACCCTTCACCCACATCTGTGAGTGGAAAAGACATTCCCCCTCCTCTGGATCCTCAAGCTCATTCTTCTGGATCTTGGCGGTGGCAATAGTGACGTTGGGCTCTGCATTAATGATCTTCTTCCCTTTGCCATTCCTCTTGTTGGGTTCTGACTCAGGGTTGGAACATGCATCTAATTTTGAAGCCTTCAACTCGACCACTAGCAACTGCTTGGTCCAACACTCACTTGTGTTATGAGTGGGACTCTTATGGAACTCACACCACTTTCCTGTGTCCTTCTTTGAATTCATGGTGTTGTTATTTTCTTGTGGCTTCGACGGGTTGTCTTGGGTCACCCTGCCTTGGTTTTGTCCTTTGGTCTTTGGATTTGCAAATCCAAAGGCTTGCTTCTTCTATTTGGACTTTTGCTCGATTTTGACCGCGTATCGGTACGCCGTGCCAAGCAAGGAGATGTTCAAGAACTCCATCTCTTTCGAATGTATCCGTGTAGGCAGCTGTGGTATTTTAGTACTAGATGCAACATAGAATCTTTGATACCCAACTGTGTGTGAAGGGTATGAAAAATGTTTGTGGACTCCGGCACATCTAGGTCTCATCCCTACCGTAGCATGGTCCACTTTATGTATTTGTCCTCATAGCTTTTGGCAGGGTAGTACTGCTCCTCGATGGCATCCTGAAATGAATTCCAAGTGGGTGCGGCTGAAAAAAGTGAGCCTGTACTTTCATCCTGCTGCTCATAGTAGGTTTCCCACCAGTCCTTGACGTGGGGGGCTGCTTTGAGAAGAGAGAAAACAATCTTTTCCTAACTCGAAAATTCATGAACAGAAAAATACCCATCTAGCATATTTAACCATTTATCTATGGGATATGCATCTATTTGACCCTGAAAGATGGGGATTTCAAAATTAACTTGTACCTTAAATGGTGTGGCATTTCCAGAGTAGTTGTTGGAAGTCGATGCGTCGCCTCTGGGTAGCTGCTGAAGGATCTGGGCAAAGCTGTCCATCATCGCGTTCCTTCACCGCTCGAGGGCTTCTTCGAGCAAGATTTTGGTAGGATCTCCTTACCCCTCGTCTTTCTTTTCATCCTCCATGGGAGGTTGTCTAGGTTTGCGAGGCTGGTCTTGCAAAGGTTCGACCAGTTCAAGCCCTAACTCCTTATATCCCGACCTCGTTGGGGACATGCAAAGAAAAATAGAGAAAAAGTAGACCTCTCTGATACCACTGATCCAGATTTAAACAGGAATGCAACAAATCACAGAGATAACCATAAACACATAGATGCAGTAGAAATAATACTTAATTTCATTAATGTAAAAGACTAAAATATGTTTACAAACAACAATGGAAATAAACCAGCTAGGGCGATGGTAGCTTATCTCTGAGAAGAGATGTGGCGGCTACATGCCTCTAAACTATGTTATAATGAGGATCGAAGGATTATTTATTGTCGAGAAACAATGGAAAACCCTTAATATCCCAAACCTAACCCTAGAAGAAGAAACGCCAAATTGTGGGCCATGTTTGGGTAAATTAGTACATCAATTTCCTGGGGTCGTAACTTTGGCACCCGATCTTCGTTTGACGTGTAAATTAGCTCATTAGAAAGATCTATCTGAGAATAATAACTTTGGGAAGAGAAACATCGGTCCATGGACCCATATTGCTCCTATATTTCCCAAAAAACATTCTTTAGGGCCTCAAAACGGCTCCAAAAGTTCAGGACCCGAAAGACTGCTAAAAATAGTAAATTGTGCTACAATTACGAAAACTGAAAGATTGAAAGACACAGTCGTGGGATTCAAAATGGGATAGGTGGGTGGCCACCAACATCCACCTGGATCATTCCATGATGACGAAGTACTAGCATTTGTGATTGTGTTGGTAGAGCAATATGCAGAGGGGGTCCAGTTCAACTGGGCATAGTTCCTATGTGATGAATTTTTGACGAACTGTAGGGAGGCCCAGGATCAGGGTAAGACCTTCCACTATTCGTGGTTTCTCCTATCCATCCTATTGGTTGTAGGGGAGCTGTCGGCGAATATTTAGTTTTCAGCTACTAAGGGTGACCTGCCCGAAGCCACGAGGTACACCTCATTGTGGGCTACAAAAGACACGAATAGGATTTGCGAGATAAAGGTGTTCTAGGTGTTTGTGGAGGCAAGCATTCGAACATGGATCAAACACAGGTAGTGCTTGTCCCCTACAGTATATAATAGATTGCAAAGCATGGCAAAATTCAAGCCGGATATGCATAACCTATATATTCGGGAGCGCAAGGATCCTGCCCGAACGTGGGTGAAGCTTCCATTCATTGCAATGGATGATGCAATCTTCGCTATGATGGCATCATTGCCTCCAGAGTGGCATGCCCTGACTTGCTAGAAATGGAGAAGATCGCAGCGTAGTAACGAAATAAGGACACCAAGCTATGCCTCGCGCAGCTGGCTGAGAGGACGCACTAGGAACAAGAAGCAACCACACGGCAAAAGGCGGCTGATGCAGCAGCAACATCACAGACAATAGAAACCACAACTATGCCCACCAAAGAGGCCAAGGAAGGCCAGGAGATGTCCTCAGAGAAGCAGGCTAGGGAAGTAGACAAGTAGGAGGACCACGCAAATCCAAGTACAACATGAGCACAACTCAAGCGGTCACATGACCCCGAGAAAACATCCCCCAGGAAGAAAGGAAAAGCCACGAAGACATCTGGTGACCCAATCACGCTCACAGAAGGTGATCTATTGGATCTCAGCAAAAAAATTCAAGAAGTCGCTGAGGAAACACTCGAGGGATTGCGAATGGAGCAGAGCACTGTGTTGGGGTGCTCAGTGCGCAGCTACAAGGTTTACAGGTACAACACCCACAAACAAGCACCCTAGCCTAGCATGTCACAGCAAGAACCAATGAGGCTGAACAACTACTGTGCGGCCATATGGGTAACAACTTCATCTTTCCCAAAGGCGCGTTAATCACAGCGAGTGAGGATGACCGAGCTATGATGAGTAGCATGATAGGCATCGGTTTGAACTTGGTTGCCCTGCTATGCGAAGTATTGTACCAACTGCAGGATGGGGTCATCGCCGAACTCTACGCCTGGGAAGGACGAGCGATCCAGGTCCTGCATGAGCAGAAAATCAACATGGACAAGCTCAGCATCTAGAGGGATGAGTTGATGGTGCAGGCTAGCAGATTGGAGCAAGCCATAGAGGATGCATGTAGGGGCATTCCATGGTTGGCGTGTCGGTAGAGCTACCAGCAGCAGAATAGATCCATATATTGGTGGGCGGAGTCCGTGAGCCTTGGGAGGAAACAGAAAAGGTTCAGTTGGAGATGAACCTGCAAATAACCAAGCTGTGATTGAAGGCATAGCCCTCCAGATCCCCAGAAGTCAGAGAGCAGTGTGTCGGCACTATTCATATGGGGTTGGAACAAATTGGCCAGGCGACACAGGGGTGCACCAGGATGTTGGAGGAAGCACTCACCATACTTACACATCTGCAAGAAGTACAATGCCTAGAGACAGAGGTGCATGAGTTGTAGCAAGAGTATGACAGTTTCCGGGGCACCGTGCAGATGGTTGCCCTTACTCAAAGACTCACGAGACTACAGCAGGCAAGGGCACTGAAGGATCGATTAGACGTTGCACACCAAAAGGAATCCCTGCTTAAATCATGCATCCAGCCATGGATTGATGAAGCATTCAAAGTCATAGATACCATTGAAGGGAAGCTCAAACAGATGTAGGAACTGTATATGGTTAGACAGTAATGTGACACAACACACGAAAGTTCATAGATATGCGTGCAACAAGTACAACAGGCAGTGGAACAGTGTGCTACGGACACCCAAGCTACACGTGACCTGCTGCATGAACCTCGCGCAAAGATCGCCGCACCCGCAGAGTGACTCGGGACAAGTCACAATGATTGTGTTGGGGGCCTGTTGGGCAAAGGATCCCCCCATAACATGTTGTTGGGGCTTGAAGCCTGAATTTTCATAAAAGTATAATGTAAAGACCCTGCGAAATGCTAGCGTGGAGCGTGAGAGTCTAGGGTTGTCCACCCTAAGATAATTTAATTGAATGTAAAGTGTGTCAGCCTACCCATGGTCCATGGACCATGGGATTGTATAAATAGAGTGAGGCTCTAAGGGTAAAGTCAGTCTTAGCTTTGAGAAGTGAGATGGGGTTTGGATGATGAATTAGCTCTGAGTCTGTAAGTCCGAGGCTTGGGTGGTAGTAGTAGTAACAGGCTCTGTAGTTGAGCACATAGAGTCCTCGTAGAGTCTGCAGCTGTGTGCTTAGACCCATGCAGCTGAGTGCGTAGGGCGGAGTTGGGATTATACTTGGACAGATAATTAATAAAAGATAAGTTGATTTTGGAATATTCTGTGTCTATGCTTCTGTTATATTTATTCATCTCTTCACAGTTTATGATCGCGTGCACTTGTTATGAATGTTGAATGATTAATGAGAATATTGGGCCCACATAATTAAGTTAAGATCTACAATAAAAGCACAGTAAGGAATAAAGATCTAGATAGCACCTCTTCGCGCTCTTTACAGAGCTACACGAAAGTAGTTGCACAAGTTGCGAAGGACAGACGGTTGTGCAGAGCAGTGCAAGCACGCAGGTTTGGTTCGCAAACTTCCCAGACTTCATCAAGACATCCCTAGGGTGTGGAAACCTGGTTCCACCATCCTGCCATACTACCTCGAGTGAGACCTCAATCCGTGCACCGCAGACTGTTGCTGAAAGGGTCAGTAGTTTCGAGACTTGTTTGGCTAAATCATCTTCCCCAAGAAGGAATTCATAGCTTTCTTGTTTACTGGGTAAGGAATACGCATGATAGTCCAAAATCAGTCCGGATCAACCTTGATCCCACACTTAGCGATGATATGCCCAAGGACGTTCCCCTTAGACACTCACCAGACACTACAAAGACACTCTTCTTGGGATTCAAGGATATCCCGTACCTTCGACATCATTCAAAGATTTTCTTAAGATGGCGCAGGTGGCCTGATCATTCTCTAAAAACAACTGTCACATTATCAAGGTAAACCGCCATGCTCTGTCCGATGAGCCCACTGAAGGCGATGTCTATAGGGAGCTGAAAATTACTACCTACATTTACCAACGTAAATGAAATTCTTCGATAAGAGAACATACCCCACTTGGTATGGAGTGTAGTTTTAAGTTTGTTAGGTTCTAGTACCAAAACCTGGTTATATCTGGAAAAACAGCCCAGCAGAGAAAACATTTTGCTCCCGATACTCTCTGCAAGATGTGCTCCAGAGATGGCACAGGGTAATTGTCTTTGTCCAAGGCCCAATTTAGATTTCAGAAATCTATCCACAAGCGAATATCCCCAGACTTATTCCTAATAGGAACTAAGTTTGAAACCCAAGTAGAATGATGAACCTTGTAAATGATCCGAGCATCCAAAAACTTAGTAAATTCTTTCTGTATGAGGGCTTCAAGTGACGGATGGACATTTTCTGAGCTTCTACTGAAATGGCTTGACCCCTTCTTTGATCGGAATGATGTGTTGGATTATTTTCATGTCATATGTTTTCAATTCATCGTATGTCCATGTGAATACATCATGGTACTGTCTAAACAGGCGGAAAATGGCTTGCCTCTCTTTTGGTGTGAAACACATACTGATATTTATGAACATTGGATCTTTGTCTATTCCTAGATTAATTTGTTTGTGCGTCAGCGTGGAATTGTGGGTTTTAGTTTTCCTAGGCCCTTTGAAGTGTTTCTGTAAGTCATATAGATTCTTGAGTGAAACCACGCCCTTGGGGATGAGGTTTCCGTTACTCTCTTAAGTTGTGTCTTACAGAGAGTACTCATGCACATCTTTGTCTATCTATGTGTCTTTGAAGAAATCAGTGTTTTCCATGAAATGAAGTATCTTTTCATTGTCATAAAAAACATGAAAATTAGTTATGTTGCCTGGGATAGATGGCTTATACAAAATTTCAACAGAAAATCTATCCCTAAGCAATGTCATCCTAGCAATTGAATTGCACATTCCTGGTACAGAGATGATATTAAAAGCTTGGAAATTAGAGATAAGCCTCCATACCCCTTGTTGGTAACTCTTAAGACAAGGTGAGAAATAGTGTATGGTGTTACGTACCTACCATACCACAATATCTAAATCACCTACCACTTTCAGGATAGAAAAATTGAGGATGAGGGATTTCTGTAAAACCAAGATGAGTACTTCATATTCCACAGTATTATTCATGCACTCGAACTCCAAGTGGCTTGATACCAAGTGTTTCCTTTGCCTTGGGTCAATCAAAACACAACCGGCTCTAGAGCCATCCTGTGTTTTAGAGTCATTGAAATACAAGGTCCACAAGTCATCTATACAAGGACAACTTATCGCCCTGGTATTGATAACACTACTACTACTATTGTTACAATGTACCATACAAGTTTGATTTCCACCAGTTGGGTAAGGAAAGAGACCCAACTGTGTATCTGGTGGGGTGGGGCTCAATTGTGCAAGATAACACCCGAACTACATTTCTAGAAAGAAATTGTCGAACAGAAGTTCTGCGAAATCCAATGGCTCATTTTGACCATCTAATGGAGTAATGTTATGTTTCATATATCTCTCTGAAAACACATAGATTTGGTTGTTTCTACCCTGATACAAAAGCCTTTAGTGTGACCAGACTGTAGCAAAACATCCTTACAACTTACTAGACCAGTCTCTGCCAAGCAATAAGCCATATACTTCTGGGATTTCCACAATCATAATGTTAACGAACTAGTGAAATCGTCTGTTGGATGAGAACCAGATCATCACATCCTGGAGTTCACCAATGGTTGGTACACATGTTCGGTCAATTTGGATGATCTGTGTGGTTGTACTGCTCCATTTCACATTGATCTGTTTAGTGATGGAGAGTGGCATGACATTAACTGATGCGCAAGAGTCAACCAAACAATTGTAGACATTGAAGTTAATTATTTTGAATGATAACAAAAATGCTGGACAGAGCGAGTTCACTTATTCCATGTGAAGCACATTGAGGGAAGATGTGATTGATCCAGGAGACTTCTTGGTCCCTTGCTGGAAGAGGCAACATTGTTTGTGGAGGTTTTCCCCAGTGTGCACAAAAGAATATTCCTCTAACCCGTGACCTTGGTTAACTCGTATAGAGAAATTGTTTCATGGATCTTCTTCATATCTTCAACAATATTGTAACCCAAAGTGGGAAGACTCACTGAGTTGTCCAGGGAAAGACTTGTGTTTGTACTATTTGATGGAGTGTTTTGGAGTTTGTTTCTCATGAGTGTATCTTTCATTGTAGTTTTCTTCTCGGACTTGCTTTGTGTTTTCTGAGTTGAGGATGTTGGTGGATCAACTATTCTGAGTAGTTGTTTAAATTTTTATTTTAGTATCTCAATCACAGTAGGATCCCTTTGCCTTCTCAAGTTGTATCAATTGTCCTGCTTTCGGGACTCCTTCTTTGTGGTTGTTTTCTTGTGGGCACCATTAAGACATTGATACATGTTAACTATGTGCCTAGAACTTGGAGCTTCATCAAATGCAAAATCCTCTACTTCATCTTCATCTTTCATATTAACCTCACTGGCTTTAAAATGATCATTTAACCTTGATTTCATCGTGCCCATAACTCAGTTCCATTCTAGAAAATGCTTGTCTGAATTTCATTCTTCATGGACCACGCAGAAGTTATCCTTCATAATGTGGTCCACTTGGAACGCAACATTGGACCTTTGTGTGGATTTAGCCAAATGGCTACTATTGCTACCTGATGTCACATTCTTCCTGTGTGCAAATTTGGGAGGTCTATTGCTCACTGCTGTCTTGGTCATCCATTGCTTAAGTTCAGCGACTTTGATTATCAAGGAATTGACAAGATGATTAAGGGTATCTATTTCGCTTGCTTCATTTTTATTTACCTTAATCACAATAGCCTGAGACCTTCTGCTCATGTCTTTGGAGTCCTTAGCTTTTTCATCATCTACAATGACTCTAATCATGTACAGGTCTTTCTCCACATCAACTGCTTCTTGGCAATTTCCTGAAAGTGTTGGTTTCACAGCTTGCTTGATGAACTGTGTAATGTTGGTCGTAGTGTAGACATGTAGTAGTCCACTATGATGGAGTCATGAGGTTTAGTGTCTGCAGTGAACTTTTTCAAGATAAGGTTAAACCTCTGGTTAAATTATTTCACTTTTTCCTTCTACTCCATCTTGAGACTACCCAATTATTTTAACAACATGGCGGGGTTTGGTCCTTGACAAATTTCTCAAGGAAAATTCTCTTGAAAATTCCCCAGTTCTAAATCGAGGTTACAGGAAGGCTATGGTACCATACACCTACTTTTCCACCCAAGTTACATGGAAATAATCTACACGCAACATCGTCATATCATACCTCGAGTGTTTTCAGATGTACGTAGAAGGCGTCTAGATAGTCTTCTACCTTCACTGTTCTATCAGGGTCATACTTTGTCAACAACATCTATGAATGTCTTGCCATTTTGTGCAAGGCACCCAGGAGTGCTAATGGGCCATGTGTCATCCATTCCATATTTTGATAAGCCATATCATACCCTTCTTCGTCCTCCTCCTGTTCTTCTGAATCTGATGGTTCAACCTCTGAATCTGTTGGTTTGTCTCTTCCTCCACCTCCTCCACTGCCTTCCCCTCTACTGCGTCCATCAGAACCTGAGCCCAAGATTAAGTTGTTAAATTATTCTCCTTCTATGAAAAAAATAGGTTCATATTTGTTCTCAATAGCTTCTGCCAACTCTTAAGAGTGGCAAGGATTACTTCTTCATCAGATGAGACTACCACTCTTATGGGTGTAGTATTTTGCTTCCTCTACGAAGAGGGAAGAGTGTGTACTCCTGGAATAAGTCCAATAACTTTAGAAAATTGACTAGTGATGAGACAGATAGCAAGGATGTGATGATATGAAATTTCTTGTTCGGGTCTGGGAGGCGTGTTATAGAAAAATTTGGGCACTGCAACCCCAGTCATACTTATCCATAAACCGAGGGCTTCTAAGTCCCTAAAAGTGTTGTTTCATACCCTAAAAGAGCAAGGTCAACTGATTACATCATCTCCTAGAAGTTCTCCATGAGAAACTACTCAGAACTGGTCAAAGAAGAACCATACAGACTGCCCAGTGCTAAAAGTGCGATGCATCTCACCTGCTCCATGCAAAAAGTGCGATGCATACTAGAAATCCCTTCCATAGGGTGCGATGAGCGAGAGCAGACAAATGGCACAAGCAGTTTGCTAGGTGGAAACCCAGAGAATCTTCTAGAAACTGCTCATTTGACACTTGCCTCTCTGAATTCGCCCAGGGATGAGTAAGAGATTTGAAATCTCCATGTGGAACCAAGAACTATCAGTGAAATGACACTAATCAAAATCCCAGAAGCTGACTCACTCTCCTGTAAACATCTATATATGGATCCCTCATCCAAGAGATCGAAAGGGCTAGAAGTTTGTAATTTGCAAGGAAGTGTTGTTGGTTTCTCTTTGAAGACATTGTTGGGTGATCTTGCTTTGTATGAGGTGAAGAGGGCTTTCATGTTGGGTCAGGCCAAGTGGTTGTAATTCTCTCTTCTACTACTTTGACTAATAAAGCTATTTTATTTTTCCTCCATATTCTTGTGTATCTCTGAATATTGTGTTGATATATGCATTTGTATGGTCAATATATATATGATCCTACATTGTTTACAGTGAAAAATCTCTATGCTTTGATGGTATTATGCTATTGTGAATCTGCAGGTGCTCTTTGAAGCGGGACAAGTAAGGAAGCAGTGGTGAGATTCTGTCAAAGGGGAAAGGAAACAAGCAAGGAGCCAAGTGGAAGACTGAGGTTGGTACTCTCTGCTTCTGTCTCATCTGTCTCTCGTAAAGGAAAAACAAGTAACTTTAACCTGTTTGTTTCTAAGATAGCTATCTATCTTAGTGGGACTAGCAGATCTCAATAGACACTAGATTTCCTTGGATGAATCTTTGTTTCTGATATCTTCAAGCAATCCATGGTATGGAGATATAATCATTTATCTCCAAACCCAAACATATAGGTCTAATACCTCTCTCTCAGAACGATGACGTACTCGATACCAAGCAAAATACTACATGATCATCGGTGATACATTATACCGTCGTGGTGTCGATATTGGTCTGCGAAGGTGCCTCACCCATGAGGAGGCCAAAAAATACCTAAATGATTGTCATTCAGGTGCATGTGGGGGGCACCAATCTGGTTATGCTATGGCACAAAATATTTTACGAGCAGGATAATTCTGGCCAACAATGTTCAAAGATTGCATAACCGCAATTAGAAGTTGCCATGCTTGTCAAATCTTCGACCACAAAACCAGAATACCACCCACACCTCTGCAGCCAGTAGTTGCTGTTGGGCCATTCGCCAAATGGGGCATAGATTTCATGCAATGTAACCCCACCTTGGTCAGGGGGCATGGGTATATCATAGTCGCAGTTGACTATTTTACGAAATGGGCTGAGGCACTGCCTACATTAAAAAACAGCGGCGAAATGGCAGCTCTTTTCTTTTTTAATCATGTAGTTTCCAGGTTCGGCGTTCTACAAGCCATAGTCACAGATCATGGATCGCATTTCTGCAATCACATGATGGTTGAATTAGCTGCCAAATTAGGACTGTCCCATGACAACTCTACTCCATATTATCCGCAAGCTAATGGGCAAGTTGAAGCAATCAACAAAGTCCTGAAACACATGTTGCAAAGAATGATTGGAGTCCATAAACGGAGTTGGCACGTAATCCTGTACTCAACCTTGTGGGCATACCAAACATCGGTGAGAAATGCAACCGGGTTTACACCCTTTCAGCGGGTGTATGGCTTGGAAGTGATCTTACCAGTTTAGTGTGAGGTTTCATCTCTCAAGCTCGCAGTTGACCTCCTCCCTGGAACTTCAGAGGAAGAAGCTCATCTATTAGAATTAATCCGATTGGATGAAACTCATCGTGGTGCCGCCTTGGCTAACGAAGCGCATAAGAAATGAGTCACAGCGCAATTTGACAAGAATGTCAAACCCTGTGTTTTCTCAGAAGGTGACCTGGTCTTGCTCTATGATCAGGAATCCGATAAATTGGGAGTAGGTAAGTTCCAGTCTTTGTGGATGGGTCCCTATATTGTTAAGCGTGTATTAACAAAAGGAGCCTACGAGCTAGTAGATTATGATAGGATTCCACTGTTACAACCCCGAAACGGGTTGTACCTTAAACTCTACTATGCTTAACTCGACATGGTAGCCTCTTCTTATGCTTTTGTCACATTTTTGTTTTCATCAAGAGTGATCATTTTGGTTAGGTAATCCACTTTTACATTCTTGTTGCAGATGTCGAACCCATTGGGGCGAGTCATAGTACGCGGAACCTATCTTCTGCAACTTGGCCCATCTTTGATCCAAGCGGCGAGTTAGTGAGTTATAGAGGGGTATGTATTGGTCAATCAAAGAACAACATTGCTGAATATAGCGCATTGATAGAGCTTCTCTCTGATGCCATCGCACATGGCATACGCTGACTTGTCATTAGGATAGACTCACAGCTTGTCATTCTACAGCTTACTGGCACCTATTCTGTTCGGAATCGAACTATATATCACATGTTCCTAAGGGTCAATATTTTGGAAAGACAGTTCGATTCTATTCAATATCAACATATTTCCAAAAACTTAAACACATTAACCGATTCATTAGAAAATTATGTGTTAGATAGACATTTACAACATTTGTAAAAGGAAAGCATTTTATCATAAACTACATCAGGATAATATAACTTAACCAAAATAAAGCTCTGAAAATCAAATATATATATATATATATATATATATATATATATATATATATATATATATATATATATATATATATATATATATATATATATATATATATATATATATATATATATATATAACTATTTATAGTTTGTACATAGTGTTCTGTGTCCAGGCAAAATAGGTCATATGACCCAAAAACTCAAAAATGCAAGGAGGCACCCTAGTCTAATGGTGCTCGTGATAACTAGTCACTGCCTGTGCAATCATGCGTAAGAGCCTGCTCCATCGGCTCGGCACGCCAGTAGTATGGTGTTGTAGTCTCAGAGGTAGCTCATCGGTCCTCACATCCGGAATACCAAGGGTGAGACCCTCGATCTGATCCTGCAACACTGCAAGGGTCTTGGATACATCCAGGTCATGAAGAATGGCCCTCCCTACAGCCTCTCCGAGCTGCTCCTCTCAAGCACGCTACTGGTCGCACTGGCCCAATATCTGCATAATCACATGAGTTTTGATTAGTCTTGATAAACGTTTAGAAAACACAAGAACATTATAAAAACAATAAACAGAGATATGGTCAGAGATTTTTACCTATGGCACCCCACTGCTCGCCAGCCAGCAGCACCAAATCTGGCTCACCTCGGAAATCCATCCCAGCATATGGATACTCAGAATAAACCATCTGCTGATGGTTGAACCACTCAAATAAAGCATCATAGAATGAAACCTGTGGTTGACCAGCATGTCTGGCCATAATGTCAACCCATCTCGGCATCCGTGGCTCAGCGGGTGGTGATAGGCCAAGTGAAATGTACTGTGACTATATCAGTGGGATCTTCTCCAAGGAAAAAGTGGTCATGATAGAACCATAGCCAAAGTTCTTATATCTTCCATTTTTCACCTTGGTAAGCTATTCTTTGATAACTGGAAGTATTGCATCACACCAATTGAATATCATGGGTTCGAGGCATTCCAAGGCATACTGCATATAGGACCTATTGGCCAAGTGAAGGGCCACGCTACCAGCCAATCTAGAAAAGGTGAACAAAAGAGTCCTCAAAGGCTATTCGGTGACATCTCAGATACTGATCTTACCATCCATGATCGGCTGAGATCCTTCCCTATAGTATCGACGAATATAATCCCTCACGGATTCACCCCCACGAGCAGAACCTGAAAGTGAGAGAGGGGCACCCCGCCTCGATAAACCGGTCAAAAAGTAGATGTCCTCAATAGTCATGGGGATGGATTTGCCTCTTATCTGGAACACTTGGTTGATGGGATCCCATGCATCGAGGAAATATTGCAACAAGTTGATTTTTTGCCTCATGCTAGATATGCGGAAGAACTTGAGCAACCCACAATCCCGCAATGCAGTTACCGTACCCAGATCATGTAAGGCAACCATGTCCTCTTCTTCATGCTCATGTTCACGCCATGTAACAACCATTTTTCTCCGATGAATCTCTGAAAAACAAATAAGAGAAGAGTCAGGGTCCTGATTTGGCAAAAAATAAGTAAAATTTCCATGGAAAATCAGTGCAAATGTTTTTCTCCTTGTGCCCATTGCACCCTGGCTATGTACATAGTGCGATGCATACATTCTGGCTAGTGTATAGCTTAGGATGCATCGCACCTTTCGATATACACTAAGTGTGATGGGGGCAGAACAAAATGTTAAACCCCAGGGGCCCAGAAAAGCAGGAAAACATGCTCGGAATTGAAAAGGAAAGAATGCAAGAGAAGAGCTCAAGTTTAGCTCCTACCTAGTCCAGACGGCGCCAAAAATCGTCTGCAAAATCTCCCAGAATCAACTAGTGAAAATCAAAGGGGAAAGCACCTCTAGAGCTCCAACAGTCACAACTCCAAATGAAATGGTAAAATAAGGGGTAAAAAACTATTTTTAAGTTACTTTTCACGTAATTTAAGTAGGGTATTGGATTTTTAACTCATTTTTCAAGCGTATGTCCTCATTTCTAATCAGTTTGATGGAGAAATTGAATAGGTAGTATGACCATCAAAAGAACCTAGTGTCAGCGGTGAATCAGATATCAATGACCATTATCACGAGCAGTTTTACGCAAAGTTCAAGCTCGTTAAAAATTAAACCTAGCAATGAGCATATGTTCCACCAGAGTTTAAGCTCACTAAAAAATGAACCCACTTCCTGTAAATAACCATTGAGATCAAATTGTTATCAGCTTTAGAGCCTTGGTCGTGTTCTTACCATCACCTCCACTCTTTTTTAGCCGATCATATGCCTCCATTTGATTGTTTACCTTTTTTCGGGAATAGCTGCGACGAGCAATCCTATTAGCCACCTTTTTACACTACCGTGATTGGAATGTTCCAAACATTACCTGGAACCAGCTGCTATCCGAAAACATCACTCGTTCCTCAAAAAACGAGTCTCCTTTAAGCTCTTTTCATCTGACTCATAAAATATGAAAAGATCGTCGAGCAATTGGCCTCTATAGCTCTTTAAAGTGATTGGAAGTGCCATCCTTGCTCTAGATTTTAATCTTTTTTGGACCTGAGGGATTATTACACAAAAAGATCGAGCGTTTGTCTTTTCCGGCTCATTAAAATTATCAAAAAGTCATCCCTTTCGCATTGTTTTATACTTTTTCAGAATTAAGGGATTATACTACGAAAAAGGAATATTGGAGTCTCCTTTCCGTCTCTTTTCAAACTCTCTAAAATTGAAAAGAACTGAGTTATCCTTGTCATTAAACTCGTTAAAACAATAGCGACAAACTTGTCCATTCAGACAAGAGCAAGTTTCACTATCGCTAGGCTTGTTAACACATAGAGACGGATTTTCCCAAAGGGAAAATTATAGAACAAGCATATGTTATCCTCCTCAAGCTTGAAAAAAATAAAGAGGTACTGGTTAGAAATGACTGGGGAAAATTGGGAAGAAAACTTGAAGAAAATTTATTGGTAGCTGGTCACTCTTGAACATGACACTGTCACTCCATCACCATGATTGAGTCGGGTTGGGTTATTCTATTCACCGGTCATATCACCATTGGTCCACCGTACCATCCACTTTTGGGATTAACACTACCAATCCATTTCAGTGTCGCCGATATGTTCAAGAGAAGTCACTCAGAGAATTCACCTCCCAGCTTGTGTCTCATCCACTACAACACCTTCACGCTTCATTCTTTCATGACCGCCACCCTGAACCTTGTATCCTTAGATCGTTTTCACCTCTACAAAATCATTTTCTCCATTCTGTGTTGTCACATGGAATGAGTCGATCTTGCAGACAAGATAGACCTGTTATAGACATTTTTGTGCCTTACAGCAGGGAGCATGAAAATTCAATAATCTGAGGGATCCAAAGTCCCTAAACATGTTGTTCTTACCCTTAGAGGAACAAGGTTAGCAAACCACAGCACTACAAATCAGTTCTCCACTGAAAAACACTCAAAAACAGGTCAGTTCTCGATCATGTCAGAAGCCCTGTGGTGTACCTGCGCTGCATAGCAGGTGCAACAAAGCCCACCTGCATTGCATAGCAGGTAGAATAAAGCCTACCTGCGCTGGGCGTACCTTGACATGTGGAGGAATCTTTTCTCACAGTGCCAGTGCCCTGGAAGCTTCCAAATTGACACTTGGATCAGAAGATTCGCCTAAGTAATGAGTTAAGAGGTTCTAGAACTCCAAGTGGAAGATAGAAACTCCGAGTGGACTCAAGGACTGAAGATACAACTGGGGTTGAAGAGGACAACAAGTCACACATACAGCTAACTTATCTTCACTTCAGAATTCTATAGAAGGATCTCATCCCATGGGATCTGGAGGCCGGAATTCAGAGCAAAGAATCGCTGTTGGTTTGCAGTTGTGAGCATTGGGTGATTGCTTGAGGGAGGTGAAGAAGAGATTTCTCTCCGTCGGGAAGGTGATGCTGGATTGGACCTCTCATGGTTGTATCACCGCCTGAACCTTACTTCCATATATTAATAAAGCATTTGAGGTTCTTCTATTCGCATGTGTTTCAATGATGGTTTGTTTCATTTTTGTCTTTGATTTATGCTGATCCTTGAATCGATTATACATGCATGCTTCTTGTAGTTTCCTTTTATTGTCTTATTTGCAGGATCTCATGTAGCTGGGCCCGTGAAAAGAATTGGAGCTAGGAGCAAGCGGAAAACAAAGGAGATTGGATCGACCATTTGCGCAAGACATCGGTAAGTGGATTCCTTCCTTTTATCTCTTGCATGCTATAAAGAAGAAACTTTAGATTGCTTTGCTTTCAGCTGTTGCTAAGGAAGCTGTCACCCTTAGAGTGGGTTAGGGTCATTCCGAGTTGGATACTTTCCCCCACAACAGACTGGCGACTCCACTGGGGATCGTGTCTTGTTGGTAGCTTGTGCATTCTTGCTATTCTTATCTTGAACAAAGGGAGCACCGAATCGAACTGCATTCGAATCCTTCGAGTGCAAAGTAGAGGGCAGCTGCTCTAGCCCAGTGTTGGGCATGTTCATGATTTGAAGAGCTGATCCACAAGGACTCTTCTAAGATCTTTTTGATAGTATTTACCTTCCCTCATCATCCCCTAGAGTATACTTGACTGATAGCTTCTTATTTCATCAAAAACTGTTGATTTTTGAGAAAACTGTGACCCGGAATCTGAACGAGACGAGAGCTGTCTCATCAGTGCAGCTGTAGCAAAGGCTACCTGCGCTGCAACGCAGGTCCCGAAGGGGCTACCTGCGCTGCATCTCAGATTGACAGTGCAGCACCTGCGCTGATCCAGTTTTGCCTTGTGCAACTGGGGTTCCTCACTGTCTGTTGCCCAGTTTTCAATATAGTTTTTGCAGCCTGCTGTCAACCTGTATACCCAGCTGAAACCACTTTTCTTTGCCCTCATTCCGCCTCAGTTGTATGTTGAAACCGTGATTGTTCTTATTGTATTTCTTGTTTTCATTCACAGTTTCCCGTAGCGAAAGTAAACTAGTATAGCTGTGACCTCTTGGATCTAGGCCTAAAAGAAAGTGTCGTAGTGATTCTAAGAGCTAGTTTATTGCTGTTCATAGCTGCTTGAACATTTGCTTTCATTATCTGGTTCGAATTTCAGTATTTCTTGTGTAAAAACAAGTAGATCTTAAGGTGTTCTTTTGATTATTGGACAAATACTTGTTTATGTTCGCTTGAAATTGAATTCGAAATCGTACAACAGCTTTCTTTTTGTCATACACCAACATTAAGAGAGAAGAAAAGAAATACTTGCATTGTGCATGTGCATGTAGACAGTTTGCATGTCGATTTAGGAAAAGTGCATTAGTGTGTGCTCCATGATCTGTTTGAAAAGATGATGTCTTTCTTTTCCTTCAGTAGTTAGGATTTTCATAAAGTTGAAAGAATTGAATAAAGCTTGCTTATCATTCTTAGACTGCATTTAGGAGATTGTATCATACATCACGTGGTGATCCTTAAAGGCAAACTGCTAAGCAAGATCAACCTAAAAAGAACTGAATTTATCTAAAAACGCTTTGAAACTTAACGACACACAATAGAGGTCTAGGTAGAGACGTGAACCGGCGTCGTTAAACATAGTGTTTATCGATCTCTACGAAGGTGGGTGATTCCTCCTGAGGGACGAGAGCGCTAATACAGATTTGTGCCCCCGCGTACCGTCGCGTATATTGGGGGACCCCTATAGGAACAAAGCCTTTATCCATAGGAAACCATGTCTGCCGCCCTACTGATCGCGATGCAGTGAACACAACATTCACGAAGATCGACCACTCGTACCGTAAAACGTATTCTGTGGTTTCGCGAAAGGTTTGGCACACCCTCTGCCTAGAACTCCAAAGTAGTTTCTCTTGGCCTTTTTCAAACTCTATAATTGAAAAAGTCCACCCGAGCATTTGTCACTTCAGGCTCGTTAATACATCGAAGGAGACTAGAGTCATCTTTAGCTTTTTCTCGACTCTTAAAAACTGAAAAAGCAAGTGTGTCTAAAAGCGTTGTCATATAAAATTCATCTTAAACGGAACATATTTACCCTTGATTCCTACGTTGATCTTTAAAGTTGAGAAAATGGAACACACCAACCAAGGGATCCCACAGGGGGGGACCCCTAGCCCTTTCTCCTCTTGGGGAGAAGTTGGTGCACCCCACATGGCCACATTGTCGCTTCCAGGACTGACAATCGGCCTGCCAGTTTGGCTATTCTCAACCGCTGTAGTTCAGAACACCACGGTTCCTGAACAGTCGAGTCAACAGTTAGACCAGTCTAGCGCTATCCCCCAGCCCTCCACTTCTTATGGATCTTCCTCCGATCCTTCCTCTTCGAAGGGACAAACCGCCGAAGGTGGAGCTCCCATAGAAAAGAAGAAGGAAAAGAAGAAGAAAGAAAAGAAGCAGAAGGAGTCAAAGGCGGCTGGGGGCAAGAAAAAGATATCTAATGGAAATCCACACACAGCACGGACCGGGCCCAAGTCGCCATGTGTCATATGTAGAAGGAACCACTTCCACAGCGATTGTCCCAGTATTCCCCGGATACTAAGGGACTGGTCCCCTCGCTTGCACAGTTCGGAAGCGTCAACCTCTGACAGTCAGGTTGAATGCTTACCGTCGACCAGCGAACGTGAAGGACCTAGACGACGAAGAGGATGGACATCCTCGTGCGAATTGTGTGAAGGAAATCACACCCTCCGTCGTTGTCCCTTTCTAGACGAAGCCAAGAGAGTTTTGGAAGATCAACCGGTTGCACCGTTGTTACTTCCTCCTGGATATCAAAAACTCGCGCCAAGTCCTTCGTTGGTCGAAAATACGGCTGCCCCGCTCATAGGGCCAGCTGAAGTGTCAGTCACTAAAAATGAACCTACTGAATCCGGACTGGACGAAAGTCCAAAGGTCAAAACGGCAGTTGACCCGGTTTTCCCTTCAGAAGTTTCATCTTCAAACACCACAGTCGCTGAAGTTTCATCTTCAGCTGACACCCTCACAGAAGAGAGTAAGGATGACACCGTCCATATTCTTTTCGTCAACACTGATTCTGACGAACGTCAGGGCAATGTGCCCACTCCTTTATCGCAGGAAGGAGCCTCATCAGGATCATATCCGGCCGTATATTCGGTCCCACCCCCAAGCAACCTGGTTGTGTCCTTTGATTGGAACCAACTAGGCAGACCCCGGTTACCAGCCAGTATCCCATTTAGAGTTATAGTCCAAATATACAAAATGGTGATGGCTGGAACTATCATTGATGAAGGGGCATCTGTGAGTATCCTGTCCTTTATTGCTTGGAAAGCACTGGGTTGCCCAGCGCTTTTGCCTAAGAGAAGAAATCTCTCAGGTTTTGACAGGGGAACCAGTCGACCATTAGGGATTCTACCTAATGTGCTTATTACATTGAAAGGGAGGGCTGTCAAGATGAATTTGATGGTCGTCCAAGGACCCTTGGATTATAACCTACTCCTTGGACGAGACTACATATATTGCATGGAAGCAATAGTCTCCTCACTCTTTCGAATAATGTGTTTTCCATACGAAGGAAGAATGGTCAAGCTCGTAGACCAACTTTCATTTCCGGGATCACGCATTGCCAATAGTCGCATACATACCCTAAATGATCTATTTGATCAAGAAAGGTCTCCCCCTCCGGTTCTTCTTCCTGATGAATACGAGTGATTCGGGAAAGGAAGGCCGGAACCCAGGGGGCATGCATCCTGGTCTGCTTCGGGCAGAAAAAACCTTGGGTCTAAAGTAGAATTTCCGCGGGAGAATATGACTAGTCCGTACCCCGTCCCCTCCTTCATCTTTGTGAAGTGATAGTGTTCACCTTCCTCTGGGCCATCTTCAATAGAGAAGAAGGACAAGAAGACAAAGAGAGACTGGTCATCTCAGAAGGGGTAATTGGGAGTGGGGTTGTTCTGGAAAAAGATTCTTTTGTCAAAGTTATGTGTTTAAGGCAGTGCCACTCACCTTCGTCCACTTTGGTAGACGCCGCCAAGGAACGTCCTGTTTAAATGCTAATAGAACAATCCTTGGATAACCTGAAAGAGGTAAGCCTCCCTCAAACCCACCAATGTTTTGTCTATTGAGAAGTGTTCTTCTCTTGTCGCAAGTAGCTGTTCTCTTGTCGCAAGTAGCTGTTCTCTTGCGATCTCGCGAAGGTCAGTTAAAAATTGGGCTGACGAGAAGACAAGTACCGCGTAAGACCCGCTAAAAATAACGAGAAGACAAGTATCATTAACATTAGGACTGACAAGACGAAAAGTAGCTGTGAACACCCCAAAGAAAAACCAAAAGTGGGGGAAAGGAGGGGCAACCTTGAAATTATACTTTACACCTGGGGGCATGCAAACCTCTTGGAAGGCAAGCATAGGCGACTTTTAGTTTTAGGTAGGACTAACCCCGCTAACCCGTAGATAAGTCAGACCCAGCTTGCCCAAAGAGAGGATACGGAGCATAGCGTAGGGAGATGAAGCTCCTTAAAAAATAGTAATCTTCCACGAGACCTTTCTACTTTATGACTGGTAAGAACGAGCAGTTTTTGGCAAGGTTCATGCTCGTTAAAAAATAAACACAAGATACGAGCAGTTTTTGGCAAGGTTCATGCTCGTTAAAAAATAAACACAAGATCCGAGCAGTTTTAATGTGGAAGTTCATGCTCGTTAAAAAATAAATGTTAAGCATGTGAGCAAGCTTCCCCCAGAGTTCAAGCTCACGGGAAAAAATGAACCGGTAAATAACCATTTGAGACCTTGAAATCATCAGCCATAAAAGCCTTGGTCGTGTTTGTGCACCATCACCTCCACTCTGCAGTTGGCCGATCATTCACATCCACTTGATTGTTTACCTGTTTTGAGGAGCAGCTGCGAAGAGTGACCCCGCTTAGCCATCCTTGTAACACTGCCGTGATTGGAAAATTCCAACCTGTACCTGGAATCTGCTGCTATCCCTGTTTGTCACTCGTTCCTCAAAACACGAGTCTTCTTTGAGCTCTTTTCAATTGACTCGTAAAATATGAAAAGATTGCCGAGTTTTGGCCTTTCGGCTCGTTAAAAGGACAGGAAGAGCTATCCCTCCTCTAGCTTTTAATCTTTTTGGACCTGAGGGATTATTGCACAAAAAGGTCGAGCGCTTGTCTGGTTCGGCTCGTTAAAGAGATCGAACATTCATCCCTTCTGTTTTGTTTTATACTTTTTCGGACTTAAGGGATTAGATGACGAAAAAGGACCCCCCTGGAGTCCACTTTATGTACCCTTTTCAGACTCTCTAAAAATGAAAAGGACCGAGTTGTCTTTGTCGCTGGGCTCGTTAAAAATATTTGATAGCGACAAACTTGTCTTTAGACGAGAACGAGTTTCCCCATCGTTAGGCTCGTTAAAACATAGCGATGGGCTTACCCGAAGGGTAGGTTATAGAACAAGCATATGTTATCCTCCTCAAGCTTGACAAAAATAAAGAGGTACTGGTCAGAAATGACTGGGGAAAATTGGGAAGAACCTCAAAGCTTTATTGGTAGCAAGTCGCTCTTGAACATGACACTTTTGCCTCCGTAAATATCGGGTTGGGTTATTATCATTCACCGGTCCCTTCACCATGGTCTCGCCATACCATCCATATGGGGTAATGCTACCAATCCATCACATCAGTGTCGTTTATATGTTCAAGAGATGTCATTCAGAAAGTGTCAACCGGGTCCCATCCACTACCATACATCATCTTTCATCCCTCCATGACCGCCACCCTGAGTCATATTTCACAGATCGTTTTCACCATCATCACTAGCTCCGTTCCGTGTCACTGATGTGGGATTCATTAAGGCCCTCCTTTGACAGATCGCTTCTTGTCGACATCAGCTCACTATCCAAGAAGTTGATCTAGGAACACCCCCTCAGTACTTTGAAGCTTGCATGCCTTAATGGCAAGTTTCTCACTTTCGGCGATAGGTATACATCAATGACCTTCGACCGGAAGACTTTGCGTGGTGTTCGACGTCAGATCCTATATTCACGCCACGTGAATTGTGCTGTAGTACCTTGAGGGTCATCATCATTATCGGTGATTCCTCTCGCGCTTGTTAACAGTTTACATTATTGACTGGTAATCAAGCGATGTCTTTCCATGTTCGACTCCAAGAAATTCTCACATGGATCGACTTGTACTTAGTGTGAAGATCGGAAGTTTGAAGACCCCGGATCTAGTTTCATCCATCCGGGCTGCGATATATATTCAGGAGATAAAGACATAGACATGTGCAGCAGATGATCACCCTACTAAAAGGATGATAATTAAAAAGCAGAGAATTATCAGTCTGTTATCAAACGATCGTCTGTATATGTACAGCAAATGTATTTATAAAGCTGAGCATGGGAAATGCCCGCATCAGCTAGATCATGAAAAGAAAATATGAAAAGATAATGTATTGTATTGTATTTTGTTACAGGTCACCTCCCGGCAGATTGAATGAACTTCGGATCCTCCTAATAAAGCATTTCACCCGATAAACGACCTCATACTTTAGGGGCAACTGTTATAGACATTTTTGTGCCTTACAGCAGGGAGCATGAAAAGTCAATAATCTGAGGGATCCAAAGTCCCTAAACATGTTGTTCTTACCCTTAGAGGAACAAGGTCAGCAAACCACAGCACTACAGATCAGTTCTCCACTGAAAAACACTCAAAAACAGGTCAGTTCTGGATCATGTCAGAAGCCCTGTGGTGTACCTGCGCTGCATAGCAGGTGCAACAAAGCCCACCTGCGTTGCATAGCAGGTAGAACAAAGCCTACCTGCGCTGGGCGTACCTTGACATGTGGAGGAATCTTTTCTCACAGTGCCAGTGCCCTGGAAGCTTCCAAATTGACACTTGGATCAGAAGATTCGCCTAAGTAATGAGTTAAGAGGTTCTAGAACTCCAAGTGGAAGATAGAAACTCAGAGTGGACTCAAGGACTGAAGATACAACTGGGGTTGAAGAGGACAACAAGTCACACATACAGCTGACTTATCTTCACTTCAGAATTCTATATAAGGATCTCATCCCATGGGATCTGGAGGCCGGAATTCAGAGCAAAGAATCGTTGTTGGTTTGCAGTTGTGAGCATTGGGTGATTGCTTGAGGGAGGTGAAGAAGAGATTTCTCTCCGTCGGGAAGGTGATGCTGGATTGGACCTCTCATGGTTGTATCACCGCCTGAACCTTACTTCCATATATTAATAAAGCATTTGAGGTTCTTCTATTCGCATGTGTTTCAATGATGGTTTGTTTCATTTGCGTCTTTGATTTATGTTGATCCTTGAATCGATTATACATGCATGCTTCTTGTAGTTTCCTTTTCTTGTCTTATTTGCAGGATCTCGTGTAGCTGGGCCCGTGAAAAGACTTGGAGCTAGGAGCAAGCGGCAAACAAAGGAGATTGGATCGACCATTTGCGCAAGACATCGGTAAGTGGATTCCTTCCTTTTATCTCTTGCATGCTATAAAGAAGAAACTTTAGATTTCTTTGCTTTCAGCTGTTGCTAAGGAAATTGTCAACCTTAGAGTGGGTTAGGGTCATTCCGAGTTGGATACTTTCCCCCACAACAAGACCTTCCTAGAATCTAACAATATCTAGTGACAAGCAAGCCAATCAAAAACTATCTTTCTCTAAATATGCAATTATAAACAAGGGGAAACAAGTGGTTTAGGCCTACCTTGGGTCCAATGCAAGTTTGTGGAAGCCTCACTCCTTTGATCCAAATGAGCTCCCTTGTAGCGAATCTACAAACACAAACAAGTAAACAAATTAAATAACACCTGAAAAGCCAATATCATAAAGCATGCTTATCATGATGATCAAGGAATTCATGAAACACATGACAGAAGACAATTTGTTGAGAAAAATGAATCTGGTTGTATTAATTCAAATCAAAGAAGAACTTTACAACCTGTGCCTTGATGCTGTACAAGCTCCTCCCAGGGTCCAACAAGAAGTCTCGTCTACTTTGACAAGTTTCACTCTCTTCCGAATGAAGCCAAAAGGTATGTGATCTCTCCTCTTAAGCTTAACTAGGAAGTCTCAATTCCACCAGCATTTACCCTCAAAATATTCAGCTTCTAACCTATCTAGCAACCAGCCCAATGCCTTAATTTATAGTGCAATGGAGGGAAGTTACTAGGTCCTCCTTCAAAGGGATAAATCCCTCCTTCAAAGGGATAGCTCCTCTCATCAAGGGATTAGCTCCTTCTCTTTTGGGATGCATGAACCACCTAAGAGCGAACCATCCACATCAAAATTCCTTCTAGAATTAACCCAAAGTGAGTTTTTAGAATGAACTTGCGCCTTTTTGACTTTCACATGGGGCCGCACCCACTCCTTTAGGGACAGAGCAGGCAGGTCCGCAAGTAATGTGAACAAGGAGTGCGGGACCGCAGGTAACAGTGAGAGAAAGTGCGGAACCAGAGCTTTGTTGATTTTCAATGTCTTTCTCTCATTTTCAAAGCTTGACTTGAAGAGCTGAGGTCTGAGACTTGCTTAGGAGGACAGTACAAGTGATGATAGACCCATACTAACTGCAAATAGTCATGGTGACGATATTTTTGTGTAACAGATTGCCCCCTAAAGTGCGAAGTCTGTAGTAGATGAGGATTTCATTTATCATCTAGGATGAGTGAATTACTTTATCATTTTGAGGATCATCTTTTGGAGAGCCCGGTTGGAACCTGTAAAAACATTCAATGCAAAATATATATATGAGATCATGTCATCGCTGAGGTAGGCATTCCCATACTCAGATCAAAACTGACTAGAAAACTAACTACTGCTCTGATATAGGAATGATCTTGTAATACATCACAAGTATAGACACATATAGACATAGTATGGATGCAACCATCTATTTATGAATAGTCCACAATATAATGAATACAAAATTCCTCACAGCTTGGATTGCGGAAACTAGATCCAGGGACTTCATTTCTACTTCCCGAAACAGTACGATTCTATCCATGCGAATGAATGTTTTGGAGTCGAACATGGTAGAAACCACTTGATTGCCAGTCAATGATGTAAACTATTAACAAGTGTGAGAGAAAACACCAGTAATGTCAATGGCTCTCAAAGTACCCAGTACCATCCATGAGATGTGAATAGATGTGTTGATGTCAAACATGTCACAGAGTCCTTTGATCAAAGGTCAATGATTCAACCTATCATCGAAGGCGAGAAACCTGCCATTGAGGCATGTAGATCCCAAGGTACTGACAATTTCTAGATCATCTTTCTAGATAATGAGCTGAAGTTGATAGAAAGCGATCCGTCGTAGGCAAGCCCACAACACGAAATCATAGATCAAGTTGAAGAAATTTAGTTGCAAGGACTGACTCAGGGATGGTCAAGATGGATGACAGATATTTTGCAGATGAATGGCTTCTTGGCACTGACCTCTTGAACACATAACGACACAGCAGATGGTTTAGTGACAATTGACCCAAAGTTAATACCCACAAACCGGCTGAAGACTTTCAATGTGGTTTGATCAACTGTTAGGCAAAGGATTTCCCAACCTAGGTGAAAAAGTGTCGTGTTCAAGAGTGGTTACAAAGTATGACAAACAGGCTCATTTTTCTCTCTTTTCCCCCACCATTTCTGGCAAGTACCTCTTTATTTTCGACAAGCTTGAGGAGGATAACATTTGCTTGATTATAAGCTCATCCTTCGGATGCATCCAACTTAGTTTAAATTTGAACCCTAAGAAGGAGTGGTTCGTTCCTGTTTGTAATTGAACTGGTCCTTTACTGTTAAATTTTAATGAGTCCAGTATAGGAGAAACTCGGCGTTTTTCAATTTTAGAGAGTCTGAAAAAACTTAAGAAGACTCCAAGGTTGACCTTTTTCGTAAATTTGTGTCTCCCGAGCCCGAAAAAGTATAAAATAATACTTGAGAGAACTGCTTGATCTTTACAACCAAGGAGTACTTTTCGTAATTAGTGCCTCTGATCCAAAAATGTAAAAAAGCAATCAACGACACGTCGTTTTAAAACCAATATCGAATTTGAAACAACAAAAATTCGGCAATCTTTTCATGTTTTTACGGTCAGAAAAAGAGTTGTAAGTGGACCGTATTTTTAGTTCTGTTTTAACGAGTTTAAAAATAAAAACTCGGCAATCTTTTCATGTTTTAGGAGTCAGAAAAGAGCTTAAAGGTGACTCTAATGTTTTTTCGTCGAAAATGACCGATTTCGCTTGAAAAATCCTTTATCCTGAACAAAAACTCAAACATTACTCATACCTGTTTAAAATGGATAAGAATGCTGCAAAAGTTACCTTTCCCAAATGAAACATAAACAAATTTACAATTCATTTATTAAAAAAACATATAAAAAGGGATTTCGTCAATTCATTTTTACCGTTTGAGATTTGGGTGAGAAATTAGTGCTTTTGGTCATAAACTTCCCGTGAAGATTGTGGAAAATCCATCCGTCGGAATCGAGCACCATCTCCTCCAGGTAATCCACATCATCCTACTCTTCAATTTTATCCATTTCAATTTGTTTTTTAGGGTTTTATTTCATTTTTAGAGGGTTTTTAGGCTAGAAACCCGCGCGTGGGGGCCCGCAGGCATAACACAGGCAGCCCGCAGACCCTGACTTTTTCTCAATGGGGAAAAAGTCAGGGGTCCGCACCTGCCATGAAGGCAAGGTGCGGACCCACGCACTGTCTCTAATAGAGAGAGTGCGATCCCCGCAGCAAGGGTTTTTAACCCTAAATTTCTCAAAATCTACCCAAACAATTCAATTTTTTACATTCTGACTTGTCTTTTTGTTGGATGTAGAGTATACATCATGCTTGATTGGTGAGAATGGGAGCATGAGGACATAGATCTTGCCGCTTTAAATCAGCAACCTTCAATCGATGCATTGAAGGCATGCGGCTTGTACAAATACTGGACCATACCTGACATGAGGGCCCAGGTGGACTTCTTGCAGTGGCTAGTAGACAGGTGGAGCATATAGGACCAGTGCTTCTTCATTGGTGGCCACCAGCTCAAAATGGAGCTGGCAGACATATACTTTTTTACTGATTTGCCTAAGAGAGGAGAAGATGTAACTCTATTCGGGACTAGGCCAGGTGGCCAGTCTGTCGATAGCCTCCGGCTAGAGTTCTGCAACAACCAGACTAGAGACAAAGGGATAGACATTAAATCCATATCCCGTCCTGAACTCATGGTGATCACGTTTAATGTTACTAGGCTTTGCAGGAGCGCCACACTACATATAGCCACCGGATCCCAGATGCGAATGGCAGTTGACTGCTTTCGAGGCACCATCTTCAACTGGTGCGATGCTGTGTTGGCTAATGTAAAAGGCCAACTGACGAGAGCCAAGAACAGAAAACCGAAGACCTTTGGATACGGTGCTTTAGTTGTGAGCTTTGGTTTGGAGAGGGTCCCAATGTTGGTCCCGCAGCACCTCACTGTTGGAGTTGGACTTTCTCGAGAGCCCAAACTGATGTGATGGGTTGCAGTTATGGCCCATCATCCTGACGAGGGGACAGAGGTCATTCGATTCAAACGTGAGTATTTCCATTGGTTGGAAAACCAGGTTTTTGCTATTCAAGACTTCCCTTACGCTGGGGTAGATTTTCGCGGTGACCCAGACATGGCTCTTCCACCAGGAGAGCAATCGGATGACTTAGGTAAAATCATTTTCAACATTTTCCTATTTTAATTTTTTTTTGTTTTTATCTCGTCCCAAAACTGATAGTAAAAGTTTCAAATGCAGATGTGGGTCCACAGCGACCAACCACTCTCCAGCCTTACGAGAGGAAACAACCAGTTGCAACAACACCAGCCCCACAAGATGAATCAGTAGAGACCTTGACCGAATTGAAGAGCCATCTAGAGCATTTGACAGGAGACATCCCAGAGACCGGCATAGATGACATTCCTCGTCGACTACAGTGCTATGTGATTGGGGTCCCAAGACCATTTAGGAGGTTCCTTTGTAAGGTGACCCATACAGTGGTTTCTTATCGAGATCATCACCAGTGATAGGATGATCGCCTATTGTAGACACATATGACATTTTTGCTTTTTGTACTTATCATTTTTGCCGATCATAAGGTATTTTTCAACCTATGATCGAGGACGATGTATATTTTGACACACTCCTATATTATACTATATCACTTTTACCGGCTTATCTTGTAAAACATGTTATGGAATGCTTTTAAATTTACATGTATGATTATTGCAAATGTCTACTTAACATTCGAGAAGCAACTGCATCTGCTAATGTATTTAAAGATCTTGGAATATGCTGATATTCAATATAATCAAATTCCTGTTCCATGAGACGCACTCTCAAAAATAATCTCAATAACATTGGATTTCTAATGGCATATACTCTATTAAGCTGTAATACAACGAGTTCAGAATCTAACCTCACTATCAAACTCCGAATCCCAAATGAAATAGATTCAGATAATAACTAAATCACTGCACTATACTCTGCAATGTTGTTCGTTGTTTAACCGAGGCTTACCCCATGCATAGATACCAACTCGTCAGAGGGCGAATAGATAACCCAAGTTGTGGAAGAAAAGTTCCGTGTATTACGACAAGCACCATCAGCAAAACCAATGTATGATTGGAGAGGCATCGACATCTGTAATATCAAGAGTAAAACCAAGATAAGCAGGAATAATGACGAAAAACACTCTCTAAGCTAAGCACACATTTTAAACTAAAACACACCAGCTAGAAAGAAAACTAACCTAACTAAAAAATCTCCACACCCATTTTAAGCATAATACCTCTTCAGGTAAAGACCATTTCTGGGTTTGCCTAAAGAGTCCCCATCAAAGTTTACCAATTCATAGGCCCCTTTTGCTAGCTTTCGCTTGACAAAATAGGGACCATGCCACATAGGAACGAATTTCCCAGCGACTAATTTATCATTTGCTTGATCGTACAATAAGACTAGGTCTCCTTCCGAAAAATTTCGAGGGGTCACATTTCGATCATACTGAGCTTTAATACGTTTTGCATGAGTTCCGATCGCCAATGCAGCATCACATCGATTCTCATCTAATTGAGCCAAGTATAACAAAAAAATTTCCTCTTCGGAAGTGGCTGAAGTAACTCGATGGCCATTTGCAATGACGAGATTTCACATTCAATGGGTAACACAGCTTCCAGACCGTAAACTAGTTGGAAAGGAGTGAACCCTGTTGACATTTTTACTGAGGTTCTATACACCCAAAGCGCTGAAAATAGCATGTTATGCCAATTCGACCGATGAATCCCAATGATTCGTCGGATCATGATGACTAAAACTTTGTCGATGGATTCAACCAGACCATTAGCTTGTGGATAATAAGGATTTGAACTATCGTGACGCAAGCCAAGATGGCCTGTAAGATCAGTCATCATAACGTTTCAAAAATGACGCCCATAATCTGTGATAATCGCTTGTGGAACACCAAACCTAGCAATTATATGATTGAACACGAAAATTGCAGTTGTTTTTTCGTCTGCCTCAAATGTAGGCATCGCCTCGGCCCACTTGGTAAAATAATCTACCGCAAGGATGATATACGCATGCCCCCCGGTCGAGTGAGGGTTACATGTAATAAAATCGATACCCCATTTGGCAAAAGGACCAATGGCAATTATAGGGTGGAGAGGAGCAGGTGGAGTGCGCATCTTTCGATCAAAAATTTGGCAGTTGTGGCATTTTCAGACTGCGTTAATACAATCTTTAAACAAAGACGGCCAGAAGTAGCCAGCGCGCAATACCTTTTGGGCTGTGGCATACCCAGACATATGACCGCCACACGCTCCAGAGTGACAATCATTTAGAACCCTTTCAGCTTCCTCGTGAGTTAAACAACATCAAAAAATAGAGTCCGTCCCATGGCGATAAAGAGTATCTCCAATAATTCTGAATTGTTGGGACTGGAATCATATTTTTCGACGTTCTGACCTTGAAATTTCTAGCTGAAAGGATTGGGTCTGGAGATAAACAATGATATCCCCATGCCATGGATCTAAAGTGCTGATTAGAAACAAGGATTCGTCTGCAATGGGCTCCTCCGCCACAGTTTCCGTGTCAGCACGCGGGAAGTCACACATTAACTCCGCAAAAACTAACGATTTCTTCGACTTAGACTTTTCAAATTCCAAGTCGAACTCCTACAGGATGACAATCCATTTGGAGTACTTGCCCCCTAGCAATTGCTTGGTCAAAATATAGATCATAGGGTTGCAATTAGAAATTACTTTAGTTTTACGTAGTAAAATGTAATGACGAAAACGTTGGACAACTTGAACAACTGCCAATGCCAATTTCTCCACATCTAAGTATTTTAGCTCAGTTGCATTTAAAGTTTGACTAAGGTAATATATCACATGTTCAGTACCGAATTCATCTTCCTGAACTAACACCATTCTAATGGTGGATTGGGAGGCGGCGAGATACAAGAAGTAGTCCTGGTTGTAGTTGGGAGGATGCAATAACGGTGCATGGATCAACACGTGTTTTAGTGCATCAAAATATTTCTGAGCTATCTCATCCCAATAGAATGGAGTATTTTGTTTCGACAACTGGGTAAAACCCTTTGTAACCTCGGTGTAGTTAGGAATGAATCGTCGTAAAAAGTTTGCTTTCCCTTGCAAACTTTGGAGTTGGCAAAGACTTGAAGGAGGAGGCAATTTGACAATAGCTTCAACCTTCGAGGGATCGACGCGAATGCCAGCTTTTGAAACAACAAACCCCAGCAAATGTCCCGTTTCTATACAGAAAACAAACTTGTGTGGATTCAACCTAATCCGATAATGCCTACACCTCATAAAGATTGCTCGTAAATGGATGAGATGATCAGCTCGATGTAATGAATGAGCAGGCAAATCATTGAGATAGGGTTGCACAATGTGCTTGATGTCATGAAATGCATAAGACATGGCCCTTTGAAAATTTTCCTTGGCATTCTTGAGCCCAAAAGGTAATTTGCAATAAGAAAATGTCCCCCAAGGACAAATGAAAGCCGTTTTTGGTTGATCGGCAGGTAGAATATTGATTTGATTGTATTCGGAAAAACCATCCATGAAGGAGAATATTTCACTGTCGGCATAATCATCAATGATTTGATTGATATAGGGAGTTGGGTAATTGTCCTTTGGACAAGCTTGATTAATGTCCCTATAATCAATATGTTGAACTAGGTTGTCATTGATGTCAATATGGCAATATTTTGGATACTAGAGGATGACATGAAGCCAAGGGGATCCAGAGCAGATTCATGAAGAGACAGGAGCAAAGGCCATTAGGATAGTCGAGCCATATATATATATATATGTGTGTGTGTGTGTGTGTGTGTGTGTGTGTGTGTGTGTGGAAACAGACATATATGCAAGGAGGTATTTGAAAGACACTGCCAAGCCAGAGGAGCGGATGGAGACGAGAGGAGCAGATAGAGCCACCAAGTCATTAGAGAACCATGTCGAAGCAAGAGGAATGCTGCCTATAATATATATGCCAAAACAGGCATATCAGAGCCAAAGAAGAGGAGCAAATGGAGCAAATGGATCGAGAGGAGTAGATGGAGCAAGAGGAGCCATCGGAGGAGCTATCGGAGCCATACTTATAGACCATACATATATGCCAAAGAAGAGGAGCAATGGAGTAGACAGAGTTAACGGAGATACAGGAGCAAAAAGAGCAAACGGAACATTGGGCGGACGTGAATTCTTATTAAGATTGGTCTAGACCCATATCGAGTCCGAAACCAATATCGCATCGAAGGAGTGGAGCCTTTCGGAACCGCCGAAGTGTATGCTCCGAAATCTCGGAGCCGAAGCATTATGAAGTGCAGCGGATAAAGTAATGTCAGGTCCGTAAAGGCTTGCGATGAACGCGATTTGCGATTTAGAGCTAACCATCCGATCTGAAGGAATAATGGACGGCGGAGATCTAATCGGAAGTCGGCATATCGCAGTGATGGCGTCGGAAGGATCGAGGGAAGCGATATGTGACATCGCCAATAATTGGAGCCGAAATATTATAAAATAGAGCCTAAAGGTGCGTCGGGTCCACAGACCCTTTGTATTTCAAAACTGCCGATGCGAACCTGCCGAAAAGCTGGACCCGAAATCATTAAGAAGCAGAGTATAGAGGGTCGTCGGGTCTGTAGAACTATCACATCGCAAGAGGCCGTGATAACCCCAATATCCCGGACCCAAAGTCATTTTAGGAAGGGATGTAATCATCGTATCGGGTCCACAAGGGCGTCGAAGGTTGGAGTTAAGCGTTTATGGAGATCGCTAAACTCCGGACCCGCCGAAATTTATAAAGGCGGAATTATAAAGTTTGAGATCCGTGTGTGTTGATTTGAGCGGTTTTATTGTTGGTTCTGTGTATTGATATATTATATGATATATGTCCGCGGGGGTTTAAGGCATATATATATATATATATATATATATATATATATAGATATAGATATATATATATATATATATATATATATATATATAAGGCCTCTGATGGGTGATTAAAGTGCTCGGGCGATGGCTTCTGATAGTATTAAAAGCACCGATAAAAAGGTGGCACTGATTCTAAGTAAGTCCAAGGTTTATAGAAGGCACATAGCCTAAGGAAAGCTTTCGATAGACATAAAAGCGGCGATAAAAGGGTGGCTCCGATTCTAAAGTGTGGAGGCGAAAATACTGTGAGGAACAGTCCCGATAGTGCGGGAGACCAAATCATGGTGATTATGATTATGATAAGGACGTGGTTGTCCATTAAATAATGTCATCCCTATGTATGCCCACAATCACTGGCAAAGCAGCGCTGTTACAAGTTTTTGAACTTGTGTTCTCTACTGATGACTCGATCCTTTCCCCTTGATTCAACGTGTCGCGTGAGCATGAATAGACAACGGAAACGGAAATTCGGGAAGCCGAAGAAGCAAGCAAGCGAAGAGGAAATGACAGCGAGCATTGAGGAAGTCTAAGAGGCTGTGTAAGAGGAAATGAATGGACAAAGGCACAGGAGTGCATAAAAAATAGCAAGAACAGAAGACTGTTGTGGCGGTTGAAGTTGCAAACAAATCAGAATATGAGGTAGCAGAAGCAGCAGAGGTAGTCAAGCATAGTATGAAGTTGCTGGTGAATGCTGCTGCGGCTGTTGAACACTGTCAGAGTTGTTGTGGGGGTGAAGAACCAGAGTGTGAGGTAGTAAAAGCAGCGGAGGCTGTAGAGGCTACAGAAGCAGCGGAGGTTGTAGAGGCAGCAGAAGCAGTGAAGGCTATTGGAGACTGTGCGTGGGCAATGTGCAGAGCTGTGAAGACTCATCCATAAGAAGACATGGTTGTCATTGATACTGTAGTTTGGAGACTACAGTGAAGTTGTAAATAGACAGAACTTAGCAGAGAAGAGTTCTGAGAGCAGAAGGATTGAAGTCCTTGGGGTTGGTACCTCAAAAGTGAGATGGATAGGAGTCCTTGAGGCTGGCGTCTTAGAAGTGAGATTGGGTTGGAGCCCAAGAGGTTGGAGCCTCAGAACTGAACAAGATTGAAGTCCCTGGGAGTTGGTGCTCCTAAGTCCAAGATTGGTGTCTTGGCAAAATAGAGTTGGTGCTCTAGAGGTTGGAGCCTCACCAAAGTCCAAGTTGTAGCTTGGCAACTGATTGTAACCATCTATATATTGTATCTATTTTATTGCACAGTTTATATTAATAAAAGCATTTATTCCTTCTGTTCATCTTGTGTTTTGAATATATATGTTTTAATTGTTAAAACAATAGTGGGAAAAAGAAATACTGATTCACCCCCCCCTCTCAGTATTTCCAACAATTGGTATCAGAGCACGTTCCTTCATTCAAAGCTTAACAGCTTGAAGGTTGACTCTTAGAACACAAATGGTGAGATCAAGGAAGAAAGTCTCCAATCCTCCTAAGGATGTGTCTCCCTCTACTACTAAAATAGAAGACAATGAATTTGAGGAGGCTCCAAGGCTCAATGAGAACTTTAATATATGGGAAGTAAGAATGAGGAATTTCTTACAGACTCAAGGCTTTGAAATATGGAAATCTCTGATTGATGATAGCAGTATGGATGCAAAATCCAAGGAGTACAATGCAAAAGCAGTAAATGCAATCTTGAATGGGCTACCTGATTCTGTAAAGAACAATCTAGGAAAATGTTCATTAGCAAAGGGTATATGGGACAAACTTCATGACCTTCACTCAAAAGGAGCATTGACCATGAACATCAATCAAGAAGATAATGGAAATCTAGAAGGAAATCCAGAACCCATCATAGAAGCTGAAAATAAGAATGATGACATCAAGACTGTAGCAGACCAAAAGGATGAAGAGAATGAAAAAGACTTCGTAGAAGAACTCCTTGCTCAACTTATGACTGTCATGGAAGAGAATAATAATTTGAAAAAAGAAAATGAGGCACTCAAGAAGATAGCTCCAGTTGGTGACCAAGATCAAAAAAGGAAGAAAGTTGATCTCATCAAGCTTCAAGTACAAGAAAGGGATGAAGAGCTTGCCAAGCTTAAGAAGGAATATCATAAAGCAAAGAAGCAGGAAGATATCTTGTCAAGTAAACTTGAACAAAGGCACAAGAGTGTGAACAAACTTGAAGAAGAGATTAGTCAGTACAAGGTAGAGGTCTCCTCCCTTAAGTCTCAATTACAAGAAGCCAGGAAACAGGCACAAGGAGCTGAGAAGAGAATGGAGAGTAGTCAAGAAAAGAATGAAGAAATCTTCAAAATGAAGTCAGATATCATCTCCCTTAAAACAGTAGCAGCTGAAGCTACTCGTAGCAAGGAAGAAACTGAGGAACAACTTGGAAAGAAGAATAATGAGTGTGAAAGATTGGAAGAAGAGATTGTCCTCCTCAGGAAAAAGGTTGAAGGGATGAACAAAATCATGAAGAGCTCTCAGGCCTTGGATGACATGCTCAGCTATCACAGATGTCCATCTGATAAATCAGGTCTCGGATATTTAGGTGAATCCTCAAACAAGAATGAACATGCTTTAAACAAAAGAGATGTGAAGAAGCCAGAAAGAAATGGTGATGCTCCCAGCTCCAGCAAAGGCAAGGAGAAAAATCAAGGCTACAATAGAACAAATCCTGCTCCAAGAAGAAATCCTGATCCAAGAAGAAATCCTGCTCCAAGAAGAAAACCCGCTCCAAGAAGAAATATAGATGATGACAAAGATGCGAGAGGCAATGGTTATCATCAAAGGATCTCAAGGCAGCAAGGCTTCAGAAGTACATCAAAGAAACCTCCATCTCCCAGGTACCAAAGTTCATTTTTTGGTTATTGTTATTCCTATTCAAACTTTGGTCATATGGCAAAAGACTGTAAATTATATCATAAAGATAGATGTTGTGGTCCCCAACCATCTCATAGAGATAGATGTTATAGCCTCCGACAACCTCCAAGAAACAATTTTGCAAGAAGAAACCATGAATTCGTATTCATGTACAATGTAGAATGCCTCAAGTGTCATAGCATTGGTCATATGGCACGAGATTGTAACTTAACATGGGCTCTTACACAAGCTAGAACCATGCAAAAGAAGAAAGTTACACAAGTATGGAGAAGGAAGGCAATATAATTCGAAAGTCCCTTGAGTTCTTCAGCCAACAACATGTGTCATTGGCCTAAATTCTGACAATCTAAGCATTTTATAAGAATACTCTGCCAAGAGGAGATGATGCATACAGATAGGGGGAGCCTATCATGTTCTCAGGAGCACTCCATTGAAGCATATGATCCTCTAACCATGCTTTTGACTATTGTTAAAGAAATAGGGCAAACAAACATGGTGCTGTTATCACAGAGGTTTATGTCTTAACTCAGGAATTTAATGTGAGAACATATAAATTCTGGACACTAATAGAGGCAGACTCCAAACAAACAGATACATCTGGAATGGAGTTTGAAGTAAGAGCAGCTAGCAGCATATAACAAACTGAAGCATTGTAAAAGGATTCAGATCAGCAATTGGATTTAAAAGGCAGTCACAGATTGGATATTTGAATCTGCAGAGATATGTACAAGAATGCAAGGAAAAGATGGCTCATAGGAAGGAGAATGTTGTGCAGTCAAGCATAACTAAAGCTGATACAGATCACTTAAGGAATATAGCAACAACAAGGCACAACCCCTCACATTTTTTGTCCAAATGCAATGATGATTTAATACTAGATGGCAGTAACTTAAGGGGAAGCACAAAGACACAAATAAACTCAGATCTGAAGAAAGACAATCTCAGGAGCAGTTTATATCTTGATTCGAACTCTGAAGGTCTCTCAATTCTGCCTATGGAGACATCAATATGGATTGAGCATGAAATCCTGGACTTGGACACCTGTGTATGGCCATTTGCAATCTGAATGAAAGCATTAAAGTAGAGCATCCTGAAGCATTGTTGAAGCCATGATAAAGCAGTTCTGAGACATGAAGATGATAAAGCATCAATCCTTCTATCTTGAAGAAGAAGAGCACTATGACATGGGGAGTCACAGACCCATGAAGATCTACCATTCATGAAGAACAGAAGCAGTTTGATAGGGGGAGTCCTAGAGCACTCCTTTGCCATTGATGTCAAAGGGGGAGAGAAGAAGAATATTGCCATCAATAACAAAGGGGGAGATTGTTGAACTAGGTTGTCATTGATGTCAATATGGCAATATTATGGATACTAGAGGATGACATGAAGCCAAGGGGATACAGAGCAGATTCATGAAGAGACAGGAGCAAAGGCCATCAGGATAGCTGAGCCATATATATATATATATATATATATATATATATATATATATATATATATATATATATATATATATATATATATATATATATATATATATATATATATATATATATATATATATATATATATATATATATATATATATATATATATATATATATCTATATATATATATATATATATATATATATATCTGTGTGTGTGTGTGTGTGTGTGTGTGTGTGTGTGTGGAAACAGACATATATGCAAGGAGGTCTTTGAAAGACACTGCCAAGCCAGAGGAGCAGATGGAGACGAGAGGAGCAGACAGAGCCACCAAGTCATTAGAGAACCATGTCAAAGCAAGAGGAACGCTGCCTGTAATATATATGCCAAAACAGGCATATCGGAGGCAAAGAAGAGGAGAAAATGGAGCAAATGGATTGAGAGGAGTAGATGGAGCAAGAGGAGCCAAGAGGAGCATTATATATAGAGCCATCGGTATATGCCAAAGAGGAGGTGCACACAGAGCCATCGGAGGAGCTACAGGAGCAAGAGGAGCCATCGGAGGAGCTACAGGAGCAAGAGGAGCCATCGGAGGAGCTATCAGAGCCATACTTATAGACCATACATATATGCCAAAGAAGAGGAGCAATGGAGTAGACAGAGTTAACGGAGATACAGGAGCAAAAAGAGCAAACGAAACATTGGGCGGACGTGAATTCTTATTAAGATTGGTCTAGACCCATATCGGGTCTGAAACTAATATCGCATCGGAGGAGTGGAGCCTTTCGGAACCGCCGAAGTGTATGCTCCGAAATCCCGGAGCCCAAGTATTATGAAGTGCAGCGGATAAAGTAATGTCGGGTCCGTAAAGGTTTGGGATGAACGCGATTTGTGATTTAGCGCTAACCGTCCGATCTGAAGGAATAATGGACGGCGAAGATCTAATCGGCAATCGGCATATCGCAGCGATCGCGTCGGAAGGATCGGGGGAAGCGATATGTGACATCGTCGATAATTGGAGCCGAAATATTATAAAACAGAGCCTAAAGGTGCGTCAGGTCCGCAGACCCTTTGTATTTCAAAACTGCCGATGCGAACCTGCCGAAAAGCCGGACCCGAAATCATTAAGAAGCTGAGTATAGAGGGTCGTCGGCTCCGCAAAACTATCGCATCACAAGAGGTCGCGATAACCCCGATATCCCGGACCCAAAGTCATTTTAGGAAGGGATGTAATCAGCATATCGGGTCCGCAAGGGCGTCAGAGGTTGGAGTTAAGCGTTTATGGAGATCGCGGAACTCCGGACCCGCTGAAATTTATAAAGGCGGAATTATAAAGTTTGAGATCCGCGTGTGTTGATTTGAGCGGTTTTATTGTTGGTTCAGTGTATTGATATATTATATGATATATGTCCGCAGGGGTTTAAGGCATATATATATATATATATATATATATATATATATATATATATAAGGCCTCTGATGGGTGATTAAAGTGCTCGAGCGGTGGCTTCCGATAGTATTAAAAGCACCGATAAAAAGGTGGCACTGATTCTAAGTAAGTCCAAGGTTTATAGAAGGAACATAGCCTAAGGAAAGCTTTCGATAGACATAAAAGCGGCAATAAAAGTGTGGCTCCGATTCTAAAGTGTGGAGGCGAAAATACTGTGAGGAACAGTCCCAATAGTGCGGGAGACCAAATCATGGTGATTATGATTATGATAAGGACATGGCTGTCCGTTAAATAATGACATCCCTGTGTATGCTCACAATCATTGGCAAAGCAGCGTTGTTACAAGTTTTTGAACTTGTGTTCTCTACTGATGACTCGATCCTTTCCCCTTGATTCAACGTGTCCCGTGAGCATGAATAGACAACGGAAATGGAAATTCAGGGAGCCGAAGAAGCAAGCAAGCGAAGAGGAAATGATAGTGAGTGTTGAGGAAGTCTAAGAGGCCGCGTAAGAGGAAATGAATGGACAGAGGCACAGGAGTGCATAAAAAATAGCAAGAACAAAAGACTGTTGTGGCGGTTGAAGTTGCAAACAAATCAGAATATGAGGTAGCAGAAGCAGCAGAGGTAGTCAAGCATAGTATGAAGTTGTTGGTGAATGCTGCTGCGGCTGTTGAAAACTGTCAGAGTTGTTGTGGGGGTGAAGAACCAGAGTGTGAGGTAGTAAAAGCAGTGGAGGCTGTAGAGGCTGCAGAAGCAGCGGAGGTTGTAGAGGCAACAGAAGCAGTGAAGGCTATTGGAGACTGTGCGTGGGCAATGTGCAGAGCTGTGAATACTCATCCATAAGAAGACATGGTTGTCATTGATACTGTAGTTTGGAGACTACAGTGAAGTTGTAAATAGACAGAACTTAGCAGAGAAGAGTTCTGAGAGCAGAAGGATTGAAGTCCTTGGGGTTGGTACCTCAAAAGTGAGATGGATAGGAGTCCTTGAGGATGGTGTCTTAGAAGTGAGATTGGGTTGGAGCCCAAGAGGTTTGAGCCTCAGAACTGAACAGGATTGAAGTCCCTGGGAGTTGGTGCTCCTAAGTCCAAGATTGGTGTCTTGGCAAAATAGAGTTGGTGCTCTGGAGGTTGGAGCCTCACCAAAGTCCAAGTTGGAGCTTCGCAACTGATTGTAACCATCTATATATTGTATCTATTTTATTGCACGATTTATATTAATAAAAGCATTTATTCCTTTTGTTCATCTTGTGTTCTGAATATATATGTTTTAATTGGTAAAACAATAGTGGGAAAAAGAAATACTGATTCACCCCCCCTCTCAGTATTGGCAACACAATACATATTCTTATTGTCCCTTGCTTTTTGTTAACAGGAACAATATTCGATACCCAATCCGTTAATGGAATCGGATAAATGAAACCTGCTTTGAGTAATTTTTCAACTTCTGCTTTAATAGCAGCAGCTTTTCTCGGGTGAATCTGACGTAAACGTTGCCGGACGGGTTTAGCGTCCGGGTAAGTTTTGATTTCATGAACAACAATTGCAGGATCAATTCCTGGCATTTCCTCATATGACTAGGCAAACACGTTGTGGAATTCTTGAAATAGGGCCTTATATATTTGAATTTCATCTTCCGTACACGAGGAACCTATATGAATGTTTTCAATAATTCCAAGCTTAACCGAAATATCAATAGGAATAGTTCGAAAAATGTTTCCCAAATTTAACTCTAAATCAGGATTTTTCATTGGATTCTGAGGTTCCTTGACATATTCAGTCATAAAAATTGATGAGAAATTATTTTCAAAACAATCATTCTCGGGTAAAAATGAAGATCTGTGATGAAGATCTTCCCATGGTAAATCATCGACACATAGGATTTCACGAATTTTCTCATCAGTGTGAACAAGTTCAGAAAACGTTGTTGAATCCGAGTTTTATGTGAAAAGTGATTCCCCATGGACCACATTCATTAAGTCAATTTTGGTTGAAGATGAGTCGGAAAACTATTGCACGGCCTCATATGCAATTTTATATGGACTCAAAGGCATAACATCACCAAATGAGTCTATCTTAGATTTGGAAGGTATGATCCAAGGATCATCATAAACAATGGTGTTTGACGAAATCATATGAATGGTTGCAAAAGAAGACGATGCATTGATAGGAGGAAGAGAAAAAGTTCCCAGTAAACCGACATCTTTAACTAGTCCTACTCCAACATCCTTATACGGGATAGTCGTTTTGCCGACATGCTGAATGCTTTCAAAAGAGGCTGGGTTGGATGAAAAGTAAGCCAGTTGGTCTATTGTTACAATCTTTCCATTATGAGGGAACTTTATAAGCCGAAAGGCCGATGAAACAACAACTGTCATAGCGTAAGACCAACTATGACCCAAGAGAAGGTTGTAATCTAGAGGGCGCATCAACCACCTCCACATCTAGATTAATAGTTTTGCCTTCAACCCCTATAGGTAAATCCTGTAGAATGCCAAAAGGATGAAACCCACGGCCATCAAAGGCCTTTAGAATCACTGGGGATTGATTTAGCGAAGGAGAACCAAGCGACCTCCAACACTGTATCGACATAATACACGTTGAGGCTCCCTCATCAATCACAGTCCTATGAATAGGTCTGTTTTTTACTAACACTGGGATCTGGGAAGCCATTTGATGAGGTAAGTGTGGTGTACTATTTTCTAGATCAAAAATTATAAGGTTCGAGTCCTGAACGTCAATAGCTCCTATAGCTGACAAAAGTAATTTACGCTGTGCTGGACATGATTGCAGCACTTCCAAAGCCTACATTGCTGAAGGTGAAATAGCTAAATCTTCAACAATGTTATAGTTCTGAGCCGCTCTCGCATGCGGATTGAAAGCTGACTTTTGAAGTATACCCTTGGCGGGCGATTTGATTACTAAGTCTGGATTAGGTTTCTCGATCTGTAGCAGATCGAAACCAGTAGCTGAGGTTGATGGGTTAGAATGAGAAGATTCTTCTTCTTTACCATCAACAAGACTTTTACTACCATAATCATGCGATCGAGTCACAATCCTAACATGGGACATCATCAGTATGGGTTCTTCATTGGCATTTGAGGAAGAACCTATCATCTTACTGTCTTGACTTGGAAAATGATCCTTCAAAACAGCAGGCGTTTGGGAACCTTTGAAAATTTTCACAACCTCTGCACGATGAGGGCAGTCTCTTGTAAAATTCTCTTCGTCACAAATGAAACAAGGATAATGAGGTTTGCGTTTCTCATCATTTGATTCCACTTTTTCTGGTTTCTCTTTCGAATTTTTATCTTTTTTATTTTTCTTCTTCCCTTTCTTTTTACCACCAGATTTTGATTTGGCTGTAGATGGCTCTACAACATGAATATCGCAGAAATATCCACGGAATAATCTCCTGTCGAGGAATCTGGCAAGGTTATGATAGGAGAAGAATTCTTGGAAAACTTCTTCTTACTTTTGGTATTAACCATACCAATCGTACCGTCAGTGGCATGAAACCCTGAAGGAGATGCAATGATTTGATTTTGCTTAGGAAGATCGGGGATTTTCTCATGTAACGTACCTGACTGAGTATAAACTAAGTCAAGGTATTGTGCTTGAGCAATCACTTGCTCCTCAGTAATGACTCCAGCCTTAGCTACATCCTTAGTGATCTTCGACAATAAAGATTTTACAAACCATTCAGCTAAGATTTGATCTGGAATAAAAGCCTTCACTAAATGCCGTCGACGTCTCAATTCATGAATGTGATCTGAAATTTAAGTGGATGTCGACTACTTTAACGAAGTTAATAATTCCGCGCCATTGTCATATCTGACTGGCAACTAAAAATGAGTTAAAAATGAAGTAGCTAACTGACAAAAATTATGAAAAGTGGCTCGCAGTAACTCCATGTACCACTTGGCCGTAAGACCAATTAGAGTGCACTGGAAAAGCCTTAAACAGATTGAATCATCTGAAATGGAATTAGATGCACACCAGAGGTGATAAGTCATCACATGGTTCGACAGATCCTCTCCTGATTTTCCTTCAAACTTAGGAATATCACTAGGCAACTTATTCGGTATTGGCAGCCAAAACGGAAGATAGTTAATGGGATCGTTTGTTAGGCGCAACAAGTCAGGCAAGTCCAAAGTTGCGATAAATGGTAACTGATGATTAGGGTCCCTAAAACTCTGGGTCATGAGACCAACCCCAGGAGGAGGATATCCAGGGTAACTAGGAATTGGAATTGCATTTGGGATATTGTATCCTCCCGGAAAAACAGGATTAACTGGACCGTATTGGGGTTGTTGAGGTTGTTGATATGTATACCCTGGGTACAGTTGATACTGATAGACTAGCTGCTGCACAACAGGACCAAATTGGTACTGTCCCTGGTACGGTTGAGAAGTAAATTGTGGTTGACTTGTGACAACCGTACTTGAACTAGGTTGTCCTACAGGTATCTGAACCAATGTTTGAATTGTGGATCGAGACTGAGGTAAAGATGTTTTAGGAGTTGATACAGGAATAGTAGAAACCGGAGCTGTCGATACTCCAGAAGTAGGTGGGGTTGATTGAATAGATGTTGCAGCAGTTGTAGCAGCCATTTGAGGCAGAGTACGAGGCGTACTAGGCCCAGGCTAAGAAACTACTGAAGGTACAGAAGTTTGAATAGTAGACTGGATAGGTTGCTGGGGTGAACTAGAAACTAAGGGTTGTCCAGTTTGAGATGACAACTGTACACTCGGTTGCAAGACCTGTTGAGTTTGCGATGGATCCCACACTAAGTTCATTCCGGGGTACAGACCCATAACAGGTTGAGAATATTGAGGACCATAACTGGGTTGAGGGTAGGGTTGATAATTCAAAAGTACATTTCCAGTTCCTTGAACATATGATTGACCAGAGGGTGGTTGGAAACCTTGGATCGAGTACTGACCTTGGGGTTGATAACCTTGAAGCACATACTGATACTGGGGTTGATCTTGAGGTACATATTGATACTGGGGTTGACCTTGAGATACATATTGAGTCTGGGGTTGACCTTGAGGAACGGACTGTCCCGTAGGTACGTATTGTCCTTGATGTTGCCCCTAGGCACAAATTGGGTACCTTGAGGTTGCCCCCCAGGCGATACTTGAGGATTTTGAGGTTGCCCCCCAGGCGGTAACTGGCCACCTTGAGGTTGAGGATTAGGAATAGTACCTGACATCATGAGAATATCTTCTACACTCAATGGCTTAGTACCATTATTTCCAGTTAATAACCCTTGTTCAATGGGTTGAGGAGACGCTCCTGCAAAAGTACCAGAAAGTGATTGATACCTAGAGGGAACAGAAGGACCACCGTACAAAAAGGATTCTGGAGATTTAGAAAACATGGACAACTGTCTTGACATATTTAACGGAGGATAGTAACCTCTAGGTGTTGGGTGATAAGGAATACGAGGTGGTGAAAAACTTAGTCCCGGGTTTTCCAAAAAGTTAGTCAATGAAAGATACCAAGCACTGCTCCTAGGTGGACTGTAAAAGATTGATTCATGCTCCCTAAGTTCGATAACAGGTTGATTTTCAGGGATAGGGATGCCTACTTCTTCTTCCAGAGTAGCAAGTTCTTCAATAGCTATAAGTCCAGAAGGAAGATTTTGGGTAATTATTCTTTCTACCCTGGGTGAACCAGGACCACTAGAAGTTGGAGAGGTAAATCCCGATGTCGGAGTAGCAGCAAATTCACTTTCAGGTTCAGATATTTCAGGTTCCTCACCTATATCACTAGTAGATGAAAAGCTACCAGTAATTTCAAAAACAGACACAGATTGTGGATTATAATATGCTACTAAAGCTTGAAAATCAGGATGCACCACTAAAGAAGACTCTCCTTCTTCAGGTGACCCAACTCTACTGTCTCTAGGAGTTACGAGGGCTCTTAACCCTTCAGGCTGGATCGATGAAAGCTCAGGAGGTTGGCCCCAAAGTCTACGGGACTTCCTCGGTAATTCAGCCAGGATTAAAAAATTTTAACTACTTCACCCGCAAACAAAGTAAAATCTCAATGAAAACCACCTAGAGCCTCTAAAGAACCAAACAAATTTGAATCACACGCCTAAAGAATCTAGGAGATCAAACCACACACAAACAATAACTTTCCGTACTGAAAACACTAGTTGGTGATGAAACCCAACGTCGCAGAGTTCAATACAGAAATGGCGGTTGGAACAGTTACCCGGCAACCTGCTTAATGAATAGACTGGCACAAGTTCCTCCAGTAAACCGTCTCGAGTGAAGAGAACCCCCCAGAAAATCCAAGTGAGTCTAACCAACGCCTGCTCCAGGTATAGTGGGATCTTCCCACCACTGTCACCTTAGGAAGAATCCTATAGAATATGGTCACTAAGGTTACCAACGGAAACAAATATACCTGGGGGAATAGTCTACGATCCGATATGCACGCAAGGGCAGAGTAACAAGCTCAATCCCCTTGAAGGCTACTTGACATAATCCAAGGTTTACCAACAAGTGACCCCATGCTCCTCGACAATGGTTAATCCGAGGTTTACCGTTTTTAATACGTGAATATCTGGTGTCGTTCCCAATGAGGAAGGATTGATTCCCACACTGGTTCGGACACAATCTCGTGCTTCTCCTTTAAGAGGAGCTTTCCCAGAGCATAGATGCAACAATTGGATTTTTCTCCTACTGCAAGATACAGCTACTTGTTTGTTTTACTATCTTGGAGAGTTAATTACTCCCTACTACAAGACACTAGCCTAAGCTATGTTGGTGTAATAGAGCCCTAGAAATAAAAATATTACTAGATAGATTTTACTTTAAGCGTTATTTTTATTGGTTTTTGTTTAAGTCAAGAGGTGCGGAGATGAAACTCGTGGTGTGAAGACTCGACTCGAAATCACTAAAAAGTGCACTTAAGATGATTAAGCAATGTTTTCCCTTCAATGAACTTCTAGCTAGGAAAGAGTTTGAGAATGCAAATACTTGTAAACACAAACCTTTCTTAACAAACAAATCAAAAGAAGAGTTTTTTGTCTTTTCCAATGCACTCAAAACGAGACAACTAGTTATTTTCACAAAAATTTCCCTTTTCTTTCAAAACACTCAAATACTACAAAAACAAACTTTTTCCAAAAGAGATTTTTTTATTTTTTATAAAACACTCAAAACTATGGAAATGACTAATCTTGAGATCTATAAACTATAAAAAACTATTTGAAGTCAAAGCTTACAAGATGTCTTTTTCAAGGATGTTTTACTTAGCTATAAGCAAACTAAGGACTAATTTGTCCAGAATCACAAATCAGTCAAAAAACAACCAATTTTTGTTTTCTTTTCTAAAAATGAAATCCAAACTTTTAACACAAGCCTTTTCAAAGTTTCGCAAAAAGAAAACACAAAGTGGATTCCTCAATAAAGGTAGATTTTGCAAATGGTCAGACTCATAAGAAGGCCAGTAAAAACCAAGGTGATCTGAGGCTTCTACAGCTTCTAAGCTCAGAGCTACTACAAGACCAAAATGAAAACCAAGCTTGGCAACCAAAACTTCTAGGAATTTCACCTAGAACCCTAGCACTAATGGAATTAACCTAATAAAAGCTTCTGACAAGTTACATGCAGGTCTAGGTAGGGGATAATAACATCTAAACAAAAACTAAACTGACTGAAGGAGAAAATCTTAAGTTTTTCAAAATTTTAGCAAGGTCTGCAGGCCCACCGTTCACACAGGTGTGGTACCGCTTTGTGCTAAAAGCGAAAGTGCGGATAGGTCCGCACTGTGTTCCAAGTCGAGGGTGCAGTCCTCTCCCAAAGTTATGAAAAACGCAAAATAATCCTAGATCTGCTAAATCTACCCAATTCCACACACAACAAGCCAAAAATAGAAATGAAAATACATTTTCTCCGGTCAAAGTAAAAACAAGGAAAAAATCAAGTCCCTAGTGGAGTCGCCATTTTGTCACACGGAATGAGTCGATCTTGTGGACAAGATAGACCTTCCTAGAATCTAACGATATCTAGTGACAAGCAAGCCAATCAAAAACTATCTTTCTCTAAATATGCAATTATAAACAAGGGAAAACAAGTGGTTTAGGCCTACCTTGGGTCCAATGCAAGTTTGTGGAAGCCTCGCTCCTTTGATCCAAATGAGCTCCCTTGTAGCGAATCTGCAAACACAAACAAGAAAACAAATTAAATAGCACCTGAAAAGCCAATATCATAAAGCATACTTATCATGATTGTTATGGACATTTTTGTGCCTCGCATCATGGAGCATGGAATGTCAATAATTACAGGGATCCTCAGTCCCTAAACATGTTGTTCTTACCCCTAAAAGAACAAGTTCATCAAACAACAGCACTTCCAATCAGTTCTCCACCTGAAAACACTTCAAAACAGGCTTATTTTGGATCATGTCAGCTGCTTAACTGAGCTTCTGCGCTGTAATGCAACTGTCCCACTCTGTACCTGCGCTGGAAGTCAAAAGTAATGAAGGCTACCTGCGCTGGGCGAGATTGGCCAAGTGGCACAGTCATCCTGCAAGGTGTCAACTGCCCAGGAAGCTTCCAAACTGACACTTGGTTCATCAGATTCGCCTTGTGATGAGTAAGAGGTACTTGATCACCATGTGTAACCAAGGATCTCCAAGTGGACTCAAGAACTGAAGATTAACTGAAGAGGGAGAGGACACTAGTTAGCTATATGCCAGCCTCCAGCTGACTCATCCTCTCTTCTTCTCTTCTATATATAGAACTCTTCTATGAGGTCTAAGGAGGCTGGAATTTTGTATAAGCAAGGAGGTGCTGTTGGTTTGCAGTCAGAGCTATTGGGTGATTGTTTTACTAGAGGTGAAGAGGAGAGTTCTTGCTGCCGAGGAGGTGTTGCTGGATTGGAGCCATCATCATTGGTTGTAACTTCCTCTGGAACCCTGTTACTTTCTATCAATAAAGTTTGCATGTTCTCCTATATACTTGTTTGACATAGATGTTTTGTGTTTACATGTATATTTGATGCACCCTAATCCATGCTTCAGTTATGAGTACATGTATCTTGTAGTTTGCTCTCTTGTTTTATGCAGGTTCTGTGTGTAGCTGGATCGGCTAGGAGAGCAAAGAGCTGGGAACGAGATACAAAGAGAGAAGGACAAGGATCGACTAAGCGAAGGACACCAGGTTGGTTGACCTTCTTTCCATTCTCTCTGTATTTTCATAAAGAGGAACATGAAAACTTTATCATTCAGTTGTTGCTAAAGACTGTCACCTTTAGAGTAGGGTTAGTGTCATCCGCATCGGATACTTTTCCCCACAACAAACTGGCGACTCCACTGGGGAGCCTAGTATCTTGTTGTTGTTTGTAGTATTTTGCTATTCATTTCTTGAAGAAAAGAGTACCAAATCGAAAATCTTTTGACTATATCAAAAGCGAAGTAGAGGGACTGCTACTCTTGCTCTTTGCTGAGCAGATTCAAGATTTGAAGAGCTAATCTACAAAAGACTCTTTACTCTTTGTGATAGATCTTCATCCTCTTGATCATCCCTTAGCCTGTACTTGACCTATAGCTTTTTATTTCAGCAAAAACAGTGCATTTTTGAGCTTTTTATGACCCGGAATTCTTTATAGACGAAACTCTCGTGAGTCAGTGCAGGCTGTACACAGGCAGCCTGCATTACAGCGTAGGTACTCCCTTCGGGCACTGCGCTGAGAGTAGAATTGGCAGACTAGAACCTGCGCTGGTCCAGTTAGCCCTTGTCTTGTTCAGTCTTCCTGTTGTGTCTTGGCCCTGTTTGCACTTGTTTTTGGCTGATTGCTTGCTGGTTATTGTACTTGCTGTAAACCACTTCTCCTTAACATTATTCCGCCTCAGTTGTGTGATGAAACTGTGAATGTTCTTTCAGTATTTCTTGTTTCAATTACAGTTTCCCATTGTGAAAAGCGAACCAGTATAGCTGTGGCCTCTTAGATCCTGAACTGTAAAAGTGTCTTTGTGATCTTATGAGCTAGTTTCATTACTGTTCATGGCTGTTTGAGTTTGTTTGCTTTTCACTTTTATGGTTTGAATCTATACTTTTCCTGTGTTTAAACAAGTCTATCATAAGGTGTCTTTTTTATTGTGGACAAGCTTGTTTATTTCTACTTGAAAGTTGATTCAAAAATCATACAACAGTTTCCTTTTGTTAGCATCAACATTAAGGATAACGAAAAGAAATACATGCATTGTGCATTTTGAATTTGACTGTGTGCTTGACGATTTAGGAAAATGTGCATTTTAGTGTGTGTTCTTTGATCTGTGGAAAAAGTTGTGTCCTTCTTTTCCCTCAAGTAGATTAAGGTTTTCAAAGTTGAAAGTTTGAAAAGATTTGCTTCTCATTCTTAGATTGCATATAGGAAGTTGTATATATACATCTCGTGGCGAACCTGAAAGGCAAACTGTTAAGAAAGATCAACATTAAAATAAACTCAATTTACATAACAACGCTTTGGAATTTAACGCAAACATCTAGAGGTCTAGGTAGAGACGTGTTCCGGCGTCGTTAAACATAGTGACTGTCGATCTCTACGAAGGTGGGTGATTCCTCTTGAGAGTCGGTGGCACTAACACGGACTTGAGCTCCCGCGTACCGTCGCGTATATTGGGAGACCCCTATAGGCTTTTATCCTTTATCCTTAGGAAACCGTGTCGGCCGCCCTACTGATCGCGATGCAGTGAACACAGCATTCACGAAGATCGACCACCCGTACCGTAAAACGTATTCTGTGGTTTCGCGAAAGGTTTGGCACACCCTCTGCCTAGATCTCCAGAGCAGTTTCTTTTGGCCTTTTTCAAACTCTATAACTGAAAAGGTCCAACCGAGCATTTGTCACTTCGGGCTCATTAATACATCGAAGGCGACTAGAGTCATCTTTAGCTTTTTCTCGACTCTTAAAACATGAAAAAGCAAGTTTGTGTCTAAAAGCGTCGTAAATAAAATTTATTTTAAAGCAGAACATAATCACCTGTTATTCCCACGTTGATCTTTCAGTCGAAAAGTATGGGGCCCACCAACCAAGGAAGTAACCTTGGCGGAAGTCCAAATCCCTTCTCCTCTTGGGGAGATGTTGGTGCGCCTCATATGGCTACATTGTCACTTCCAGGATTGACAATCGGCCTCCCTGTATGGCTCTTTTCAACTAATGTAGTCCAGATCGCCACTAATCCTGAGCAGTCGAATCAACAGTCAGAACAATCTAGAACTACCCACCAGCCTTCCACTTCTTATGATACTTCCTCTGATCCTTCATCTTCACAAGGTAGAGCTGGCAAAAGTCAGCCTCCCAAAGGGAAGAAGGAAAAGAAGAAGAAAGAAAAGAAGCAGAAGGAGCCTTTGGCGAAGGCGACTGGGGGCAAGCAGAAGAAAGCTGACAGAAACCCACACACTGCACCGACCGGGCCTAAATCGCCATGTGTCATTTGCAAAGGGATCCACTTCCATCGTGATTGTCCTTGTATTCCCCGGATACTAAGGGACTGGTCCCCAAGGTTGCACAATCCGGTAGCATCAACCTCTGGTTGTCAAGTTGATTGCATTCCGTCGACTAGCGAGAGTGAAGGACGAAGAAGGGGACCAAGATCACCCTGTCTATTGTGTGAAGGTCATCATGCCATCCACAAATGTCCATTCTTAGATGAGGCCAAGAGAGTTTTGGAAGATCGCCCGGTGTCACCGGTGCGACTTCCTCCTGGATATCAAAAACTCGCGCCTAATCCCTCGATAGTTGAAAATCCAGTTGAACCACTCAAGTGGTCAACTGAAGTGTTGGTCATTGAGAATGAACCTACTGAATCCAGACCAGACGAAAGTCTAAAGGTCGATACGGCAGTTGGCTCGGTTCTTCCTTCAGAGGTTCTATCGTCCAATGACTCCGTCATTGAAGACCCGTCTTCAAATGACACCGTCGTCGAAGAGTCATCTTCATGCGACACCCTCACTGATGAGAACAAGAATGACACCATCCAGGTTCTCTTCATCAGCACCGACTCCGATGAGCATCAGGGCAATGCGCCCATTCCTTTGTCGCAGGAAGGAACATCATCTGAGTCATATCCGCCCGTATATTCGGTCCCACCACCAAGCAACCTGGTTGTATCCTTTGATTGGAATCAACTAGGCAGACCCCGGTTACCAGCCAGCGTTCCATTCAGAATCATTGTCCAGATCTATAGAATGATTATGGCTGGTACTATCATTGATGAAGGGGCGTCTGTGAGTATCCTTTCCTCTGTTGCTTGGAAAGCACTGGGTTCCCCAGCGCTTTTACCTGAGTTGAGAAATCTCTCAGGTTTTGATAAAGGAACCAGTCGACCATTAGGGATCCTCCCCGATGTACCTGTTACATTGAAAGGGAAGACCGTCAGGATGAACGTGTTGGTAGTTCAAGGACCCTTGGATTATAACCTACTCCTTGGACGCGACTATATTTATTGCATGGGAGCGATAGTCTCCTCACTCTTTAGAGTAATGTGTTTTCCACACGAAGGAAAGGTGGTCAAGCTCGTAGACCAACTTTCATTTCCGGGATCTCGCATCGCAAATAGTCAAATACCAATCCTAAATGGTCTGTTCACTCAAGATTCGCCTCCACCCCCGGTCCTTCTTCCCGATGAGCGCGAGTGATTCGGAAAGAAAGACTAGGACCCAGGGGGCATGCACCCTGGTCTGCTTCGGGCAGAAGAAACTCCGGGTATAAGGAAGAATTTCCGCAGAAGAACATGACTAGTCCGTACCCCGTCCGAAGGAAGTGGGGTTGTTCTGGAATAATGATCTTTTGTTAAAGTTATGTGTTTGGGAATCATTCACCTTTGTCTAAAAAAGTGGGCAATGCCCAAGTAGGAATTCCCTTATTGTAACAAGTAGTCACCATCTTTAAATTCAAGCCTCGCCCATCGAAACATATGTTTTGAAGGATAAGCAGGGGCAGTCAACTAAGAAGGAGACCGTATTGTTGTAACAGAGGGTAACCATCTTTGGACAACCCAATGATAGACACCGCCGAAGAAAGAGATTGATTTGCAGCAGCGAATAGAACCACTCTTCGGATAATAAGAAAGAGGCAAGCCTCCCTCAATAATACCAATGTTTTGTCTTTGAGTAGTGTTCTTCTATTGTCACAAATAGCTGTTTGTTAAAAGTGGGCCGACGGGAAGTCTGAGTACTGCGTAAGACCCCTTAAAATAACGAGAAGACAAGTATCGTTAGCATTAGATTAGCAAGATGACAAAAAAGTGTGAACACCCAAAGAAAAACAGAAGTAGGAGAGAGGAGGGGCAGCCTCGAAATTCTATCCTATACCTGGGGGCATGCAAACTTTCTGGAGTGCAAGCTAAGGGCGGTTATTTATCTGGTTTTAAGATTAGTCGTTTCCAAACTTGCATGAAAGAAAGCCTGTGGGGCAAAAGTAAAATTTTCCAAAAGTGAGCACAGCTGTGGTAAGGCATAAGCTCTATAAAAATTGGTCCTTACGAGAGGCGTTCTTCATATGACAGGTATATCGAGCAGTTTTAGCATATAGTTCATGCTCGTTAAAAAATAAACGCAAATCCGAGCAGTTTTAGGACTGAATTTAAGCTCGTTAAAAAATAGAAAAGCGTGAGCAAAAGTTTCCCCCAGAGTTCAAGCTCATGGAAAAAATGAACCGGTAAATAACCTTTTGAGATCGTAAATTCGTCAGCCATAAGAACCTTGATCGTGTTTTCATCCATCACCTCCACTGTTCATTTGGCCGATCATTCACTTCCATTTGTGTGTTTACCTCTTTTGAGAAACAGCTGCGAAGAGTGATTTCACCTAGCCATCCTTGTGACACTGCCGTGATTGGAAATTCCAACCTGTACCTGGAATTTGTAGCTATCCCTGTTTATCACTCGTTCCTCAAAAGACGAGTCTTCTTTCAGCTCTTTTCAATGACTCGTAAAATATGAAAAGTTTGCCAAGTTTTGGCCTTCCAGCTCGTTAAATGACCGGAACGCTATCCCTCTAAATTTTAATCTTTTTGGACCTGAGGGATTATTGCACAAAAGGATCGAGCGCTTGTCTTGTTCGGCTCGTAAAAGTACCGAACAGCCATCCCTTCTGTATTGTTTTATACTTTTTCGGACTTAAGGGATTTGCTGACGAAAAAGGAATTGTGGAGTTAACTTTCTGTACCTTTTTAGACTCTCTAAAAATGAAAAGGACCGAGTTTTCTTTGTCGTTAGACTCGTTAAAATGATTAAATAGCGACAAACTTGTCTTTAGACGAGAACGAGTTTCCCTATCGCTAGGCTCGTTAAATCATAGCGATGGGCTTGCCCGAAGGGCAGGTTATAGAACAAGCATATGTTATCCTCCTCAAGCTTGACAAAAATAAAGAGGTACTGGTCAGAAATGACTGGGAAAAATTGGGAGAACATCAAAGTTTAAAGGTAGCAAGTCACTCTTGAACATGACACTTTTCCTCCGTACCATATCGGGTTGGGTTGTTTCATTCACCGGTCTCATCACCATGGTCCTCGCCACACCATCCACATTTGGGGTAATGCTACCGATCCATCGCATCAGTGTCGTTATATGTTCAAGAGGGGTCATTCTGGAAGTGTCAACCGTGTCCCATCCACTACCATACATTATCCTTCATCCATTCATGATCGCCACCCTGAATCATATTTCACAGTTTGTTTTCACCTCCATTAAAGTCATTAGCTCCGTTCCGTGTCATTGATGTGGGATTCATTAAGGCCCTCCTTTGATGGATCGCTTCTTGTCGACTTCAGCTCATTATCCAAGAAGTTGATCTAGGAACACCCCCATCAATACTTTGAAGCTTGCATGCCTCAATGGCAAGTTTCTCACTTCCGGCGACAGGTATACCTCAATAACCTTCGACCAGAAGATTTTGCGTGGCGTTCGACGCCAAGTCCTTTATTCGCGCCACGTGAATTGTACTGCAGTACCTTGAGGGTCATCGTCATTATTGGTGATTCCTCTCGCGCTTGTTAACGGTTTTCATTATTGACCGGTAATCAAGCGATGTCTTTCCATGTTTGACTTCAGCGCAATTCTCACATGGATCGACTTGCACTCAGAGTGAAGATAGAGCGAGTTTGAAGACCCCGGATCTAGTTTCATCCATCCGGGCTGCGATATATATTCAGGAAATATAAAAACATTTGTCGTGTACATCATTGCAGCAGATGATCATCCTATTCAAAGGATGATAGTTTCAGCAGAAAATTATCAGTCTATCTTCAGACGATCGTCTGTCATATGTACCAAAATGTATTTATAGAAAGCTGAGCATGGGAATACCCGCCTCAGCTAGATCATGAGAATAATGATGAATGAAAAATAATGTATTGTATTGTATTGTATTACAGGGCACTCTCCTCAGCACTGGAACGAACTTCGGATCCTCTAGCTAAAGCATTTCACCCGATAAACGGCCTCATACTTTAGGGGGCAACTGTTATAGACATTTTTGTGCCTCGCATCATGGAGCATGGAATGTCAATAATTACAGGGATCCTCAGTCCCTAAACATGTTGTTCTTACCCCTAAAAGAACAAGGTCATCAAACAACAGCACTTCCAATCAGTTCTCCACCTGAAAACACTTCAAAACAGGCTTATTTTGGATCATGTCAGCTGCTTAACTGAGCTTCTGCGCTGTAATGCAATTGTCCCACTCTGTACCTGCACTGGAAGTCAAAAGTAATGAAGGCTACCTGCGCTGGGCGAGATTGGCCAAGTGGCACAGTCATCCTGCAAGGTGTCAACTGCCCAGGAAGCTTCCAAACTGACACTTGGTTCATCAGATTCGCCTTGTGATGAGTAAGAGGTACTTGATCACCATGTGTAACCAAGGATCTCCAAGTGGACTCAAGAACTGAAGATTAACTGAAGAGGGAGAGGACACTAGTCAGCTATATGCCAGCCTCCAGCTGACTCATCCTCTCTTCTTCTCTCCTATATATAGAACTCTTCTATGAGGTCTAAGGAGGCTGGAATTTTGTATAAGCAAGCAGGTGCTGTTGGTTTGCAGTCAGAGCTATTGGGTGATTGTTTTACTAGAGGTGAAGAGGAGAGTTCTTACTGCCGAGGAGGTGCTGCTGGATTGGAGCCATCATCATTGGTTGTAACTTCCTCTGGAACCCTGTTACTTTCTATCAATAAAGTTTGCATGTTCTCCTATATACTTGTTTGACATAGATGTTTTGTGTTTACATGTATATTTGATGCACCCTAATCCATGCTTCAGTTATGAGTACATGTATCTTGTAGTTTGCTCTCTTGTTTTATGCAGGTTCTGTGTGTAGCTGGATCGGCTAGGAGAGCAAAGAGCTGGGAACGAGATACAAAGAGAGAAGGACAAGGATCGACTAAGCGAAGGACACCAGGTTGGTTGACCTTCTTTCCATTCTCTCTGTATTTTCATAAAGAGGAACATGAAAACTTTATCATTCAATTGTTGCTAAAGACTGTCACCTTTAGAGTAGGGTTAGTGTCATCCGCATCGGATACTTTTCCCCACAACAATGATGATCAAGGAATTCATGAAACAAATGACATAAGACAATTTGTTGAGAAAAATGAATCTGATTGTATTAATTCAAATCAAAGAAGAACTTTAAAACCTGTGCCTTGATGCTGTACAAGCTCCTCCCAGGGTCCAACAAGAAGTCTCCTCTACTTTGACAAGTTTCACTCTCTTCCCAATGAAGCCAAAAGGTATGTGATCTCTCCTCTCAAGCTTAACTAGGAAGTCTCAATTCCACCAGCATTTACCCTCAAAATATTCAGCTTCTAACCTCTCTAGCAACCAGCCCGATGCCTTAATTTATAATGCAATGGAGGGAAGTTACTAGGTCCTCCTTCAAAGGGATAAAGCCCTCCTTTAAAGGGATAGCTCCTATCATCAAGGGATTAGCTCCTTCTCTTTTGGGATGCATGAACCACCTAAGAGCGAACCATCCACGTCAAAATTCCTTTTAGAATCATCTAGAATTAACCCAAAGTGAGTTTTTTAGAACCAACTTCCGCCTTTTTGACTTTCACAGGGGTCCGCACCCACTCCTTTAGGGACAGAGCGGGCAGGTCCGCAGGTAATGTGAACATGGGGTGCGGGACAGCAGGTAACAGTGAGAGAAAGTGCAGAACTAGAGCTTTGTTGATTTTCAATGTCTTTCTCTCATTTTCAAAGCTTGACTTGAAGAGCTGAGGTCTGAGACTTGCTTAGGAGGACAATACAAGTGATGATAGATCCATACTGACTGCAAATAGTCATGGTGATGATATTTTTGTGTAACATGTGTCATAGATGTGGGATCCATCAATGCCCTCCTACGACGGGTCACTTCTTGTCGACATCAGCTCATTATCCGAGAAGCCAACCTAGGAACAACCCTTTCAGTACATTGAAGCTTGCATGCCTCAATGGCAAGTTTCTCACTTCCGGCGACAAGTTTACATTAATGGCCTTCGACCGAAATATTTTGCATGGTGTTCGACATCAACTCATGTATTCACACCACGCGAATTGTACTGCAGTACCTTGAGGGTCATCATCATCATCGGTGATTCCTCTCGCGCCTGTTAACAACTTACATCATTGGCTGGTAATCAGGCGATGTCTTTCCATGTTCGACATTAGAACATCTATTCACATGGATCGACTTGTACTTCGGGCGAAGATTGAATGAGTTTTGAAGACCCCGGATCTAGTTTCATCCATCCGGGTTGCGATATATTCAGGAGAATAAAGACATCAAATGTACATCATTGCTGCACAGATAATCATCCAAACTAAGGGATGATGGCTCTACCAGAATCATCAATCTGCACACAGACAATTGTCTATCCCATGTACATGAAAATGAATTTATCAAAGCTGAGCATGGGAATGCCCGCCTCAGCTAGATCATGAAAAATATTATGAAGATAATATATTGTATTGTATCTTATTACAGGTCACCTTCCAGTTCGAAAAAACCTCGAATCCTCATTATAAAGCATTTCACCTGAAATCAAAAAGGATTTACGACCTCATACTTTAGGGGGAAATTTTCATAGACAAATTTGGGCACTGCAACCCCAATCATACTTGTCCATAAACCAAGGGCTTCTAATTCCCTAAAAGTGTTGTTTGATACCCTAAAAGAGCAAGGTCAGCTAATTACATCATCTCCCAGAAGTTCTCCATGAGAAACTACTCGGAACTGGTCAAAGCAGGACCATACAGACTACCCAGTGCTAAAAGTACGATGCATCTCACCTACTCCATGCAAAAATTTCGATGCATACTGGAAAGCCCTTCTATAGGGTGTGATGAACAAGAGCAGAAAAATGGCACACGCAGTTTGCTAGGTGGAAACCCAGAGAATCTTCTAGAAACTGCTCATTTGACACTTGCCTCTTTGAATTCACCCAGGGATGAGTAAGAGGTCTGAAATCTCCATGTGGAACCAAGAACTGTCAGTGAAATGACACTAATCAAAATCCCAGAAGCTGACTCACTCTCCTGTAAACATCTATATATGGATCCCTCATCCAAGAGATCCAGAGGGCTGGAATTTTGTAATTTGTAAGGAAGTGTTGTTGGTTTCTCTTTGAAGACATTATTGGGTGATCTTGCTTTGTATGAGGTGAAGAGGGCTTTCATGCTGGGAGAATGACTCTGGGTCAGGCCAAGTGGTTGTAATTCTCTCTTCTACTACTTTGACTAATAAAGCTATTTGAGTTTTCCTCCATATTCTTGTGTATCTCTGAATATTGTTTTGATATACGCATTTGTATGGTCAATATATATCTGATCCTATATTGTTTACAGTGAAAGATATCTATTCTTTGATGGTATTATGCTGTTGTGAATCTGCAGGTGCTCTTTGAAGCGGGACCAGTAAGGAAGCAGTGGCAAGATTCTGTCAAAGGGGAAAGGAAACAAGAAAGGAGCCAAGTGGAAGACTGAGGTTGGTACTCTCTACTTCTTTCTCATCTCTCTCTCATAAAGGAAAAACAAGTAACTTTAATCTGTTTGTTTCTAATATAGCTACCCATCTTAGTGGGACTAGCAGCTCTGAATAGACACTAGATTTCCCGATAACAAGTCGAGGAGTAACCAACTTCAGAGTTTCACGTGGGAGAGAGGGAGTTTGAGTTGCTGGCTTGACCAGATGAAGAATAAGTGGGACTGAGAGGACATTCAACCATAAACTACTGGCAGCCCTCCTTCTAGCACCATAAATTTTGATGGTGCTAGACCCGCCAACATTCAAGGGATCTCCCCAGTATGAAGTCCCAACTAGACCTCACACTGTTTGGTGTAGGAGTCCCATTTGGTACGATGGTCCGGTTGCCATTATCTTAGAGATTTTCCTTAGCTCTTGTTGTTCAACACATGAGAGTGTTATGCTTGTAACTTCAAGAATGCGAGGTGTGTAAGCCTGGTGAGTGCGTAATGTAACTTTGTTTCTGGGTTCTCTTACTATAAGACAGAGGGTAAAAGTGATCCTCTAGATGAGAGGTAGTAGTACCACCTAGGGAGAGACTCACACAAAAACAAAAATAGTCTATCCAACATCCAGTGGAATAGTCCACAACGAATTCAACAATTGTGAAAACCAAATTTCAAGGAAAAACACGTACACCATCCAACAGAGTAGTCCACATGGGGGTGATAGTCGTTAAAACAAAGAAAACTCAAGGATGGTCTTTCTAGTGTCTGCAGAGTAGTACACACTGAAGAGACAACAATGATAAACAATACAACACATCTTCAACAATGTAAGTACTAAAATAACCGAAGTAGTTCAACTATCTTAGTACAGGATAAGAAAACATGCATTACAAATGTTTAAAGAATAGTCTTACAAAGGGATACAACACATGCGTGAAACTTACTGGCCTGAGATAGGCTTTTGAATTAAGAGAAAGTTACAAGACACATCTATACACTATACATCACTATCCCCAGTAGTGGGACATTAGAGCCACTCTTCGCTCCTCAAATAATAGACTACATACTCTCAAGGCTATGTGGGAGAAACCAAGGTGAAAATTCATTTTCTCATAAAATGAAAGGGTATATATATCCGAATGGAATAACAAACCCTTGTGACTCTTCGACTTCCCTCATTACTGTTTGCCTTCTTATGAATTTCCGACTTACATGACCCTTCAACTTCATATATGCATCTCTTGGACTTTCACATTACATTACATTTGATTACAACAAGTATGGCCCATAGTAGTGATGTGGCCGGACAACTCATGACACAACTCGACATGACACTGCTAACATGTAATAGATGACTGTGGTGTTTGTGTCGAGCTGCTATGCTGCTGAGTGATGGGTGTGTTCTTGGTGTATCATGTCTTCACCTCCACATGGAAAAGGGTGTGGGGTATTCGATTTTCTTGGTCTTGCTTGATGGTGCTCGCGTATGTGTCCCTTTCACTTATTGCTTGATGTGCTTCATATGTTAGTTCAAATGCGAGAAAGTCTTCTAGCATGTGCTCCTTCTTCATCTCGTTCATCACCGCGTCATGTTTCATCCACTTCATCAATGTACCTATTCCTGCAATCACTCATGGTGAGACAACATCAAATCCAAAAATCTTCTAGCCTAGCATGATGCATTGTTTTCTGTTTCAATGCAAGTGACCAGGAGAGGGACAAGGCACTGAAACTACAAAGAGCACAACTCAGGCCGAGATGCGAGGCTCTAAGGCACTTTTGGGAAAAACTATGCAAATGTCATTGGGAGGCTAATTTTCATAATCTGGGATAGGAGTGGCAGTTGCAAGGTAGAACCCAGCTGAGAAAAATTACGTAATTTTTGGGAGGAAGACAAGGCAAGGTGTCAAGAGGAACTACTAGGAAATTATACATGGTTTTTAGAATGAGGACTAGGCAGGTCATCTGGGGGTCAAGCTGGGAATATGTGTAGTTTCTGTGAGGAAGACAGAGTGGGAAACATGAGGCATTGGCAGACATTTATGTGCAGTTTCTTAGAGCAAGGCTCAATCGTGCTACACATTTCTGCACATTTCTGAGAGACAGTGTTGGACATGCAGTTGCATTTATATATGAAAACATTTCCAATTGTTTCAACCTAACTCCATATCCATGGTGCACGGGGCAATTCTTGATCAAGAAATTATTGATCCAAGATATTAACAAAGCCTTGGCGAAAATGATCTATGAGATTAATTGGATTTCTCTTGAATATCATCCTTTCTGAGATATGATAAATAGAACTCCATCCATGGAAATGCATTTTGAAACCTATCAATATATCTTCTATATAGGTATTATGATTTCTCACAAGAAATATTTTATCTTTTACATAAGCAATAATTTTGCAAGATATTATGCCAAATCATATTCATAGGTGATGTTTGTAATTATTAAAATAGAAATTTTATTCATTCTTCCTTAGGCCCATACATCCCATAATGTTGAAAATTTATCTCTAATGATCATTTATAATGTACACCTCAAACCAACAAGACAACATGTGCTCACTGAGACGACTTTCAAGGTTATGAGAGACAAGTGTGAAACTTGAGATAGATCTTCAAGCAACTGTGACGACACTTGCATGACAGTGCTTGAAACTTTGTGTGTGAGTACAACCGATGTTCATAGGGTGAAAACAAATCATGCACACAAAGATAAACCTTCAAAATTTCCAGAACAAACTTGCGAGCATGACATAGCAATGAACATGCCAAAATACAACCGATGGTCGATCAATTAAAAGGGTGTAAAGTCCCAAAAAGATCTCATGGAATGAGCCCGAGTTTTTGCAACCATTAGGGAAAAAACCAACGAAGGCTCTCGAAATTTGGATGTAGGCCAAAATTTTTGAGGGTATTGTAGCCGCTACAATAAGACAATTTAAGTAGAAGAGAATTCAATGGACCCTAAAGGTGCCCTCTCTATGAAAAGAGAGAAGAAACAACAAACTACCTCTTGAACAAATGTTAATATTCCAGCAATATTTGGGAGTTGGCGGAGCTTGTTGGGTTGTGTTATATTCTTTCCATGACTAGCCCACATAGCTAACTGGGGATTAGAGGGGGGGAGGTCACAAGGGGTTTGAGTTGTACCTGTAACCCCACTTTATGGGGTTCGGGGCAGTGCCCCGGAAAATTTTTCTTTTGGACCCTATGTTAGGTTGGGCAGACCCACCTATGGTTTTGTGCATGATTTTCGCACATGGTATTGGACGCGACGGTTTTTGGTCCATGGTATTGGATGCTTCACCATGTATAAATATGTATTATAACATTGAAAGGAATATAATGAAAAATCAAGCTAGTAGTCCCAGTTTTGGTATCCAGGGGAAAATCTCTATGTATATGTGTTTTATGTGTTATGCTCTCGCATTGTTTACTTTCTGTGTTTTAGAATTCGTATGTAGGTAATTTCTGTACGGGGTTAAAACCTACATTTGGTATCAAAACAGTTTTGGCTTCAAGGGGACGCCTTTGTTGCTCAGGGGTTTCGCTCAGGCCTGTGGTAGACCCTGTTCAGTGGGAGATCTATGAAATCGATTCTAGTGGTGAAAGAAGATGGTGACTAGTGGAAAGATAGAGATCGAGAAATTTAATGGTCAAAGTTTTGAGTTGTGGAAACTCAAGATGGAGGATCTATTGGTGGATAAAGATCAGTGGATCGTGGTAGATCTGGGTACTAAACCATTAGGAGTGTCTGATGAAGAATGGAAGAAGTTGGATCGGAAGGCAAAGAGCACAATACGATTGTGTGTCTCAGATTGAGTATTGCTGAATGTATCAGGGGAAGCTACGGCAAAGGCTTTGTGGGACAAGTTAGGGACTTTGTACCAATTTAAGTCTCTAGTGAATAAACTGTTCCTACAGAAAAAGCTGTATAACCTGAGGATGAAAGATGGAGACTCAGTGACAGAACATCTTAACGCATTTAATACTATGGTAAGTCAGTTAGCATCTGTTGATATTAAAATTTTAGATGAAGATAAGTGCATTAGTTTGTTGTGTTCTCTACCAGATTCGTGGGATAGTCTAGTTATTGCAATAGGTAGCAATGCAACTTCCTTGCAGTTTGATGAAACAGTCTCAGCCTTGCTGACAGAGGATATGAGATGGAAAAACGAGAGCCAAAATGGTGATGCCTTGTCTATATGAGGACGGTCCTAGAATAGAAACAAAAATAAGTCATCGAGTGGGAGATCTAAATCTAGAGGGAGATCTAAATCTCTAGGAAAACCTGTAAAGGTGGTGTGCTGGAAATGAGGAAAGGAAGGGCACTACAAAAGGGACTATAAATCTAAAGCTCCTGATAAAGGAAAGGGATCTGATGATGCTCCTTCTACAGAGGCAAAAACCACCTCATATGAAGGTGGGGATGTGTACTTGGCTTCTTCAAGTACACATGTATATCTTGAGGCATGGTTGATTGACTCAGGTGCATCCTTTCACTTCACTCCCCATAGAGAGTGGTTCTATGAGTATGAGAAATACGATGGTGGTGATGTCTTCTTAGGGGATGATAGAAAGGCTAGAATCATTGGTCACTGAAAATTAAAGTTGAAATTGCAAGGTGGAAGGGTTAGAACACTTCCAGGTGTTCTGCATATTCCTGCATTGGCCAGAAATCTGATTTCTGTAAGCAAGCTCGACGATGCAGGTGTAAAAACAGTGTTCGAGAAGGGTACATGCAAAATGGTTTGGGGAGCACTGGTATTGATGTAGGGAGTTCAGATTGGAACTATGTACAAGCTGCAAGGTAGCACTGTTATCGATGGGTGCAACAGTTCTGTGGTTCCTGAAAGTGGAGCAGAAAATCTATTGGTCTCTGGAGAGAAGACTATGCTGTGGCATCCAAGGCTTGGACATATTGGAGAGAATGGCCTTCGAATACTTCATGGTAAAGGTATGGTAGAAGGTATGAGTAATAGCTCTCTGGATTTTGATTTCTGTCAAAATTGTATATATGGGAAGCAGAATCCGATGAGTTTCCCCTCTAGTGGTAAGAGGGCAAAATAGATATTAGAGCTTGTGCACAGTGATGTGTTTGGACCTGTGAAGATTCCATCACTGGGTAAGTCTATGTACTATGTACCATTTATAGATGACTTCTCAAGGAATACATGGATATATTTCCTTAAGAATAAATTTGAAGTCTTTGACAGGTTTAAAGAATTTAAGGCTCTCGTGGAAAATCAGACAGAGAAGAAGATAAAGATGTTGAGGACAGATAATGGTGGAGAGTTTTGCAGCAAGGAATTTCAAGAATTCAGTAATAAGTGTGGTATAGCATGGCAAAAGACTACTCCATATACACCTCAACAAAATGGAGTTGTAGAAAGAATGAACAAGATGTTGATAGAAATGGCAAGAAGCATGCTCAGTAGTGCCGAGTTAGCACATGAATTCTAGGCAGAGGCGGTAGATACTACATGTTACCTGGTCAACAAGTCACCTTCATCAGCATTGGAGGATAGGACTCCACAAGAGGTATGGACTGGTAAGAAACCCTCTCTTTCACATCTGAGGGTATTTGGATGTGATGCATATGTACATGTTCCAAAGGAGAAACGAACCAAGTTGGATAGTAAATCTGAAAAGTGCATCTTTATTGGGTATAAGGATGGCTTAAAGGGTTATAAGCTTTGGAACCCAGTAACAAGAAAGGTTGTGTACAGCCGAGATGTGGTGTTAAGAGAGGTGAAAGATGTTATTAAACATGAAGTTCAACCAAGGTAACCTGAGAAGATAGAGTTTGAGCTAAAGTAGGAAGAATCAAACTCTACAGCAGAGGAGGAATCCGAAGATGAAGAGCCACAAACTCCGAGTGTGAGAAGATCAGTTCAAGAAAGAAGGCAACCAGAAAGGTATAGTCCATCTAATTTCTATTCAAATTTTTCTTTATCTATTACTGACGATGATCCCAGAACTGTGAAGGAAGTAGTAGATTCAGAGGATGGAAAACTCTGGAATGAGGACATGGTTGATGAAGTGGAATCTTTGCACAAAAATGAGGCTTGGGATCTGGTGGAGTTGTTGGCTGGAAGGAAACCCACTTGTAGCAAATGGGTGCTCAAGAAGAAGACAAGTGCAGAAGGGAAAGTGGAGAAATACAAAACTCAGTTGTTAGAAAAAGGTTATTCCCAGGTGCCGGGAATTGATTTTGGTGATATTTTTTCTCTAGTTGCCAAGGTAACTTCTATCGGATTACTTTTATCTATTGTTGATTCTTTTGATTTTGAGGTAGAACAGATGGATGTGAAGACAATATTTCTTCATGGGGATCTGGAAGAGGAGATTTACATGAAGCAACTTGAAGGCTTTCCGGTGAAGGGTAAGAAATAACTGGTATGAAAGTTAAAGAAGTCTCTGTATGGGTTAAAATAGTAACCAAGGATGTGGTATCAGAAATTTGATACATTTATACGGGGACTTGGCTTCACTAGAAGCAAAGCAGATCACTGTGTGTATTTTAAATTAATTGCTGACCATGTTATTTCTTTGGTCTTGTATGTGGATGATATGTTGCTGGTTGGAAATGACAAAGAAATTTTCCAAGATTTGAAGATCCAATTGTCCTCCAAATTCCACATGAAATATCTTAGTGCTGCAAACTATATTTTGGGCATGGAAATTAAAAGAGATCGGGCAAAGAGGAAGCTCTGGTTAAACCAGAGGAAGTGTGTCGAGACTATATTGTAGAGATTTAATATGCAGGATATAAACTGGTGAAGGTTCCTATTCCTATAGGTGTAAAGTTATCTGCTGAACAGTGTCCCAAGACACAAGAAGAGGAATAGGACATGTCCTGTGTTCCATATGCAAGTGTAGTCGGTAGCCTGATGTATGCAATGGTCTGTACTAGACCAGACATTGCACATGCAGTGGGAGTATTGAGCATGTTTATGTCAAAACCAGGAAAGGAGCATTGGACAACAGTGAAGCGGGTTTTCAGGTATTTCCGTGGCACTAGTGATTATGGTTTGTGCTACCAACGAAGACCAGGATTTGATAGAGTGTTGGATATTCGTGGCTTTTTTGATGCAGACTGGGCTGGAGATCTGGATCATAGAAGATCTACAAGTGGGTATGTGTTTAACCTATTTGGAGGTGCAGTTAGTTGGATGAATAAGAAACAATCTGTAGTGGCACTATCAACTACAGAGGCAGAATACATGGTAGCCACTCATACAAGTAAGGAAGCAGTTTGGTTGTAGAAACTGTGTTCAAGTATGGCGTTAGTACAGGAAGCTATAAGGATAGACTGTGACAGCCAAAGTGAAATTTTCTTGGCAAAGAACCCTGAATATCATTCAAAGACAAAGCACATTGATGTTCAGTATCACTTTGTGAGGGATATGATAGAGGACAAAAAGGTGTTGCTGGTAAAGGTGGACACTTTGAAGAATACTACAGACGCATTGAAAAAATCTATGAGCTCTGAGAATTTCTCTTAGTGTAGAGAAACAATGGGCATTGCAGGGCTGGATAAATGACTAAGCTCTCTTGTGGCCCCCTATGGAAAGAAAACAACAAGTGGGAGAATGTTGGATTGTGTTATATTCTTTCCATGACTAGCCCACGTAGTTAACCAGGTGTTAGAGGGGGGGAGGTCATAGGGGGTTTTGGATCGTATGTTAGGTTGGGTGGACCCACCTATGATTTTGTGCATGATTTTCGCACATGGTATTGGATGCGATAGTTTTTGGTCCATGGTATTGGATGTTTCGGCATGTATAAATATGTATCATAACATTGAAATGAATATAATGAAAAATCAAGCTAGTGGTCCCAGTTTTGAGATCCAGGGGAAAATTTCTGTGTATATGTGTTTTATGTGTTATGATCTCACATTGTTTATTTTCTGTGTTTTAGAATTCGTATGCAGGTAATTTTTTTATGCATTTAAAACCTATAGAGCTGGGTTTCAAAGCTTCTTACAAGGACAGGGATTCCATCCTCAATACTCTTGAAAATTGGAGAACCTCCTTCTCCTCACACCTTATGGTTGATAAGGCCTGAAATATTATCATGGGTACCATATGTTGGGTTGTTTGGAAAGAACAAAATGCTCAAATTTTTATAGAAGAAAAAAATCTATAAGAGAACATCCTCACCTTCATTAAATATATAATATGAGAATCTGTAGCCATCTATAAATTATCAATCTCCAGTGAACATCCTCACGTTGTTGATCTGAGGATCCTTAATCTCCTTGAACTACATCCCCCCCAAGAATAATCTAACTCCAATAAAAACAAACCAAGAAGCACCCTGCAATTGGAACCCTCTTGAAAAAGATACCATTAAATTGAATTACGATGGAGCTTCCAAAGGAAATCCTGGAGCTGTAGGTTTTGATGGTGTCTTCATAAACTCACAAGGGGAGATAATATGGCTATACTGGATTTAAGACTTCTGTGGTTAATATCTTCTTTAGTAATCGGAGAACCCATAGTAAAAACCATTTTTCTGTCAACGTTTCAAATCCTAATAGGGATCCATCATCAGGATTATTATTGAGTGTTGATAGAAGAAGAGCTCGATAGTGAGATATAAATAGTTATGAGGTAAGCTGTTTTGATTTAAGGAAAAAAAGTTGAAGGTCGGCTTGTTTTAATAATTAATATTATCAAAATATTTAAGTTTTTTATTAAATTAGGTTTATTTTAATTTTAATAATATAATATTAATTTCTGATGATAAATTAATATTAATAATAATATGGCTATACGCGGGCAGCTTGGGAATAACTACCAAAAATGTTGTTGAACTCCAAGCTCTAGAACATGGTCTGGACATCGCCAAAGCCCAGAGATTCTGGTCGCTCATAGTGGAAGGAGACCCAACTGTTGCCACCCAAACCTGTAGGAAGCTTCAATAAGGAACTACTGCCACCAAGGTAACAGAGAACTGGCCGCTCAACAAAACCTTACACTGCATCAGCCAACACATTGGAGAGCTAAGTGGGCTCCACTTCCAGGCCGTAAGATGGAAGGCTAACAACCTCGCTGACAAACTGGAAAATGAAGGAACAATTAGCAGCACGAGAATCCACTCCATTGCATGGAGGGACCTGGAGGATGGACCTCTCCGTTAGGATTGCGAAACAATAAATAGCATTGATAAAGGAGTACATGTTTCTCTCAATAATGAGAACGCCTACCAATCTCCAAAAAAAGAATCGTAGGATGGCCCAATTGCTCCCTTCCAGGGTTGTGCAGTAGAGGATACACCGAAGGACAGTCTCAAGCTCTGTGCAGTTTTGGGCATCAAAGAATGGTCACTAAGGGCTAAGATTGCACAATGCAGCTCAATCAGGGTCCAGTTGAAGGAGGGTTGTCCAGTCAACATATATTTGCAAATAATATATCTCATACAAAAATAAAAAATTTGCCAATAATACAATCTCATACAAAAATAAAACCTAATTTTTCAAACATAAAGACTATAAATAGATGAATCAAAATCATTGAAATGGGATAAAGAGAAGATAACTCTTCTTTTTATTTTATTTTTAACTTAAGAAATTGTCATGTAAAATGTTTTATTAAAATTTCCCTATTTTTTTGTAAAAAAATTTCCTATAAGACTCTCTCATGGGGGAGGACAACAATAATTATATAAAGTTAAAGCTTAATTTTTTAGACATTAAAATTATAGATACATAATAAACAAAATCATTGAAATTAGATTCCCTGTTTTTTTCAAAAACTTTGCATACAATAATACAGGTATTTATGGTCTGAGATTTTTCTTTTATTTATACAAACAATTCACAAAAGATTTAAAATATAATTTAAGAAAATGAAAAACAAAGAGAAAATAAGTTTTTATTTCTTTACTTTTAAATTAAGAAATCATAATGAAATTTTTTTATGAAAAATTCCCATAATTTTTTTAAAACTTTTATGGTGTTCTGCAAGGGAAGACTTACTTTTACCAATCATATCAATGTGTTAATTTAACTGTATGCAAAACACTAATCATTTTTTGAAGCTAAAAAAGAAGCAATAATGGAAGAAAAATTGGTAGCCACACTAGAAGCAAAACGAGAATCAAAACTGGAAGCCAAATTAGAAGCCAAACTGGACGCAAATATTGGTGCTAAACATAGCACTATTCCTGGTGCTTGGAAGAAAAAAAAGCAACAATGGAAGCCAAACTAGAAGAAAAATTTGGTAGCCACACAAGAAGAAAAACTTGAAGCAAAATTGGAAGCCACACTAGAATCAAAACTGAAAGAAAAATTGGAAGCCACACTAGAAGCAAAATTAGAAGTAAAACAAGAAGTAAAACTAGATGTAAAATTGGAAGCCAAACCATCATCCAAATTGGAAGCAATTCCTAGCGTTAATTAAGGAACTAAATTTTGCGTTATTCCCGCTACTCTTTTCAACTCTATAATAGGCACTATTTATGACATTATGACGGGAACTATTTATGGCGTAGTTTCTAGCGTAACTTCTGAGATTTCTGACACTATTTACAGCATTATTTCTGTCACAATTTCTAGCGCTAAATCTGGAAATATGATAAACATTCCTGATTGCACCCATTTTTGCATTGGGAAAGGTGTCCAATTCATGAAATGAAATATGCTAAATTCTAACAATATTTTAGGCATTATTTTCCTATTCCTTTGTATTTTTTTGTAACTTCAACTCCTTCAAAAGAAATTTTTTGACTCATTTTCAATTACCAATTCAATATTAAACTATGTCTAAACTTTTCACTTCATTACAATAGTAAAACTCCATGCATATTTCTAATCATATACATGAAAGAAGATGTCATCATCATCTATTTAAAGCTTGTGTCCCACATTAGGTACTAACCGAATGGTTTGTTAAGACATTACTTGTTTCCATTACTAAATATGTTTCTAAGAGTGAAGTTGTTATTAAGGAGTAGTTTATTGCTCGTAGGTTATATCTCTCTAACAATGTCCAGATCTGGTTGTTTCTACCTTGATATGGATGCCATTGGTGTGACCAGTCTATAGAAAAATATCATTGCAACTTATTGGACCACTCTTTGCTGACCAATAAGCCAGATGCTTATGGGATGTCCATGATCACAATGTTAATTCACTCGTGAACTCATCCATCGGATGATAACCAGATGATCACATCTTGAAGTTCACCAATAGTTGGTTCACATGTTCGGTCAAGTTGGATGATCTGTGCAGTTGTACTTCTCCTATGCACATTGATTTATTTAGCAATGGAGAGTGGCATGACATTGAATGATGTGACAGAGTCAACCAAACAGTTGTGGAAATTAAAGTTAAATATTTCGAACGATAAAAAAAATGGTGTGCAGAGTGAGTTCACTTCTTCCATGTGAAGCGCATTGAGTGCAGATGCGAGTGATCCGGGAGTCTTCTTGGTCCCTTGCTGGAAGAGGCAACATTGTCTATGCAAGTTTTACCCAGAGCACACAAAATAATATCTCTCTGAGCTCTGTGCAAATTTTGCCAGATGGATTTTGTTGCTACCTGATGTCACATTCTTCCTCTATGCAAAATTGGGAGGTATGTTTCTCACTGCTGTCTCAATCATCCATTGCTTAAGTTCGGCTACTTCGATTGTCAAGGACTTGAGGAGACAAGTAAGGGTTTCTATTTTGCTTGCTTAATTTTCCTTTACCTTACTCATATCAGCTTGAGACCTTCTGCTTGTGTCTTTGGAGTCCTTAATTAGTTCAACATCTGCAATGACTCTAATCGTGCACAGGTCTTTCTCCACATCAACTGCTTCTTAGAAATTTTTTGAAAGTGTTGGTTTCATAGCTCACTTAGCGAACTACGCAATGCTGGTTGATAGTGTAGGCGTGTAGTAGTCCACTGTGATGAAGGCATGAGGTTTAGCATCTACAGTGAACTTGTTCAAGATAAGGTTAAACCTCTGGTTAAAATCTTTCACTCTTTCTTTCTACTCCATCTTGAAACTACCCAATTATTTTAACAACATGGCGGGGGTTTTGTCCTCAACATATGAATCTGTTGGTTCATCTCTACCTTTTCCTCCTCCACTACCTTCCCCTCTACTACCTTCATTAGAACTAGAGCCCAAGAGTAAGTTGTTAAATTATTCTTCTTCTAAGAAAACAAGAGGTTCCTCTTCGTTCTAATAGCTTCTACCAGCTCTTCAAGAGTGGCAAGGATTACTTCTTCAACAGATGAGACTACATTCTTGTGGATGTAGTCTTTTGCTTCCTCTGCAAAGAGGGAACAGTGTGTACTCCTGGAATCAGTCCAATAGATTTAGAAAACTGATAGATGATGGGACGGATAGCATGAATGTGATGATATGAAATTTATTGCTCAGGTCTAGGAGGCGAGCAGTAACCAACTTCAGAGTTGTGTGTGTTCGAGAGGGAGTTCGAGTTGATGGCTTGACCAGATGATGGATAAGTGGGGATGTGTGGACATTCGACCATAAACTACTATCTTTATCCCTTCGAGGATTGTGCAGTAGAGGATACCCCAGAGGATAGTCTCAAGCTCTGTGCAGTTATGGGCAGCAAAGAATGGTTACAGAGTGCTGAGACCGCACAATATAGCTCAGTCGAGGTCTAGTTGAAGGAGGGTTGTCTGGTCAACAGATTTTCAGGAAAAAAGGCTAAGTGTGAAAGAAAGTGAACTTGTGCATACATGAAATTGTGATCACACACTTAGCATGACTTGATGAAAATACACCTCAAACCAACAAGACAACATGTGCTCACTGAGATTGGCTTCAAGGTTACGAGCGACAAGTGTGAAACTTGAGATAGATCTTGAAGCAACTACAACGACACTTGCACGACAATGCTTGCAACTTTGTGTGTGAGTACAACCGATGTTCATAGGGCGAAAACAACTCATGCACACAAAGTTAAACCTTCAAAATTTCCAAAACAAACTTACAAGCATGACATAGCAATGAACATGCCAAAATACAACCAGTGGTCGATTAATTAAAAGGTTGTAAATTCTCAACAAGATATCATGGAATGAGACTAAGTTTTTGCAACCATTAGGGAAAAAACCAAGGCTCCAAAATTGGGATGCAAGCAAAAAAAATTTAGGGTGTTGCAACCACTGCAACAGGAAACTTTAAGTAGAAGAGGATTCAACGGACCATAAAGGTTCCCTCTCAGTGAAAAGAGTGAAGAAACAAAAAACCACCTCCTAAACGAATGTGAGTATTCTAACAATATTTTGGAGTTGGTGGAGCTGGTTTTTAGAGCTTCTGACAAGGACAAGGATTCCATCCTCATTACTCTTGAAAATTGCAAAATCTCCTTCTTCTCACACCTTATGGTTGACAAGGTCTAAAATATTATCATGGGTACCATATGCTGGGTTGTTTGGAAAGAACAAAATGCTCGAATTTTTATAGAAGAAAAAAACCATAAGAGAACATCCTCCCCTTGATTAAATAGATAATTTGAGAATTTGTAGCCATCTATAAATTATCAATCTCCAATGAACCTCCTCACCCTATTAATCTAAGGATCCTTAATCTCCTCTAGCTACATCCCCCCCTGATAATAATCTAACTCTAGCGAAAGAAAACTAGGAAGCACCCTTCCATTGGCACCCTCCTGACAAAGATACCATCAAATTGAATTACGATGGAGCTTCCAAAGGCAAGCTTGGAGCTGCAGGTTTTGGTGGTGTCTTCATAAACTCACAAGGGGAGATAATATGGCTATATGCAGGCAACCTCGACATAATGACCAAAAATGTTGTTGAACTCCAAGCTCTGGAACATGGTCTGGACATTGCCAAAGCCCAGGGATTCTGGTTGCTCATAGTGGAAGAAGACTCAACTGTTGCCACCCAATCTTGTAAGAAGCTTCAATAAGGAACGACTTCCACCAAGGTAACAAAGAATTGGTAGCTCAAAAAAACCTTACACCGCATCAACCAACACATTGGAGAGCTAAGTGGGCTCCACTTCCAGGCCGTAAGATGGAAGGCTAACAACCTGACTGATAGATGAGCAAATGAAGGAAAAATTAGCAGCACGAGAATCCGCTCCCTTGCATGGAGGGACCTGGAGGATGTTCCTCTCCATTGGGATTATGAAACAATAAATAACATTGATAAAGGAGTACATGCTTCTCTCAATAAAGAGAACACCGCCAAACTCCAAAAGAGGAATGGTACAATCCCCACATCCCCTCATTATGATTTCCTCAGACTGCAGTCGTCACAACTCTTCGCATCAAGTAGGCATTAACCATATTTCTGTGTTCCCATAGAGTCGTTGCCATCCAGACCCTTGGACCAATACCAATACATTTTCTCTCATGACTGTGATGTACCTCCTCCTGGAAGTAATCAATGGCTCTTTCATGCTTGCTTTTCACTTCCCCACCTTGGTCGCCCGCTCCACCTATAAATACCCCATCCATCCCACAATTCCCCACTATTCTTTTCGCCCTCATGCTATCACTCTCATCTCCTTTTCCCTTGATTCACCTCCTAATCCCATTCCTTCCAAAGCATGGCCTCTCGTCGCAGCTCAAGCCCTATTCCCGACATGGCCATGACCGCATTAACACCAGGTCAGACAACCCCAGCAAGTAGCCTAGCACTAGAGCGGAGGCATCAGCAAGAAGGGTATATCTTAATTATGTTGTCTTTGTAAACCCTCAAACCCAAAACCATATCCATAGCGTGGAGCTTCAAGCCCATAGGATAAGATGGCAAGTGATGAAAAAAGCAATAGATGTTGAATTTGAATGGATTCCCAATGCGGGCCTCACCTATGTTAGGAAGAATTTATACCGCTGCAACATTGAGCTTTCTTGGTAGCTCAAGACCATTCTCAGGCTTTCTTTACAAGAAAAATCAGAAAATACGAAAGTTGTGGAGGAGAAGTTCAATATGTTGAGTGATAAATTCAATGTCTATGTGGAATCAGTCCACCACCATCACTTCATCACGAGGGACTTACCTCATTATGTTGTGCTCAAGATTTGTGTATCTACCATGCAGGCTAGAGGTGGAGGCTCTCCAAGCATCAAGAAAGAGACTGTAGGAGCCTCCACCAGTCACCAAGCTATGATGGGACACCGGTAGCACTCCGAAGAAACCCGTCAGTTTGTAGGATGAGCCCCTCGACAATACTATTTAATGGTAAATTTTCTGATGCCTTCTCTAGGTTTTTGGAAGGCTCCTTTTATCTACGACACCCTTGACATCAATGTGACTCTCGGTGTTTCGATTCTTCTAGTCATTCTCAGTTCTTGCCCTATCAGATCAATGGGATTTTTGATCAATTTTGTAGCTCTCCTCCTATCCTCCATCTATCCTCTCAGCTCAAAAGAAGGAGTTTTTTTTTCTGCTATTGTAAAAGAAATTTTTGGAACTGTAAGAGAGGCATTTTTTGTAATTATTGTAAAAGGAAAGACTGGTGGTTGTGTTTGAGCATCCTTCTCGTGTCACCCCACTCTAATTGTAAATACCATATTTTGAATTAATAGATACTATCTTACCTACAAAAAAAAATAAAACTAATTGAGTTATGGTGATAGTGGAGATCTTATAGCAACAAAATTGGGAAATTGATGCTATGCAAGGAGGAGGTTACTGAATAAGAGCTAGGGTTTGAAGCAGAAGAGCAGTGTTGGGCACCATGGAGAGGCAAGAGGGGGACAGTTCCACTCCCTCCTATAGTCAGACAGTATCTAACAAATTCAAGGAACCTCTGGAGGCTGAATACAGGGTTTCAGGAGAAAGGAAACAGGAAAACACAGGTACTCAGGGGCAGGAAAATACGCAGGAAGGAACTAGTAAAGAAAAACAAATAGAAGGAGAGAATCATAATGCTAATACCAGAAAGAGGACTGGACCTTGTAAGCCTAAGGCAACCATCATACCCCGAGTGGTGTCAAGTGATCTAGCGATACAAGCACAATGGAAACACATGATGAACTATGAAATAATTTGTAAATTCATGGGGTTATGGCCTACAGAGAAGGATTTACAGGCGTGGATGAAGAATCATTAGAAACTTAAGGGGGATATAAATCTGCACCTTGGATCCAAGGGTTTCTTCACTGTAGTTTTTACAAAAATTGAGGATAAAGATAGGGTGTTTGAAGGAGGGCCATACTTCTATGCAGCTACAAGCCTCTATATGCGGCCATGGGTAATGAATTTTGTCCCAGAGCGTGAATCATTCACATCGGTCCCAGTGTGGGTTAGGCTATACTCCCTACCACTGGATTATTGGTAGCCAAAATCATTAAGAGCAATAGGAAATAAACTAGGGCATTTCGTTAAAATATCAGAGGCCATTATGTGGGGGAAATATACCTCCTTTGCCTGTATATGTGTAGAGATGAACCTCTTTGGAGCTCTACCAAATGAAGTAATTCTGGAAGTTTTTGATGAAGAATGGCTGCAAGCGGTGGACTGTGAGCATGTTCCCTTCAGATGCCGAAAATGTCATGAACATGGGCATCTATTCAGAGATTGCCTCTTAAACAGAATGGAAAATAAAGCTAAAGCTACCTCAGGGAAAGAAACTAAAAGCTTCAACAAAGTGGGAAACAAAGGTAAAGGAGTGAGAAGGTACGAAAAAAACGCAATGAGGAAAAGCAACTGAATAAAAATAGGTACAAGGTATTAGAAGATGAAGAGGAGCAAGATAAAGCAAACTAGACTCTAGAGAATAGCCCTGTAGAGAAGGAAAAGGAAGATAGCATGGAGGAAACACAAGGAAAAAACCAACAAAAGGAGGATCTGCTGAAATATATGGAGCTAGATAGGGATCAAGAGATGACTCCTAGCAAGGTGGGAACAGAGGACCATGAACTGCAAGATATTCTTGAAAGGGAGCATCTAGATCTGGAAAAGTTTCTGGAGAAAGGAACCACCAAAGGAATGGACTCGCTACCATAAGAGGAATTCAATAGGGTGCAATAGCTATTCCTATGGAGAACCCAGGCGAAAATTTCGGGAGTCAAAAGAAGCCATGAGAGTCAAAACAATGGAGGAATGAAAACAATGAAGGCAACATTGGGATTAGCTCCTAGGAACCCAGGTAGGAAAAGAGGCAGGAAAAAATAGAATGAGCTGCTACTAGAGTGTGGAAAACTGATGATTGACTCAGGTACGATGAAAGACCTAACTAGTTACTCATTTACAAATATTTCTCAATGAAGCTCACAACATGGAATATCATCGGTCTAGGAAATAAAAAGAAACAAAGAAATCTCATTAAAGAGGAAAAACCAGACATGATTTTCATTCGGGAAACAAAATGTTCAATTGGAAAAATAAGATAAATACACAGCAAATGACTGATTAAATATGAATATCTAGAAGTTAAAGTAGATAAAATAGCAGGAGGAATTCTTACACTTTGGAACCCTCTGAAAATAGGAGTCCTTGATGTTGAAGCATCAAGAAACTACCTCTCAATGGTTATTCAACCTTTGGGGGACAAGGAATTTTATTTGATCACAAATGTTTATGGTCCACAGAAGCCTGAGGACAAACTTAGGCTTCTCACCTCACTTGAGGATTTAAGAAACAGGCAGTCGAGCATTCCCTAGATTTTGGGAGGGAACTTCAATATGATTAGATCCCTTTCGGAAAAAAAAGTGAAACTAGAGCACTAGGTAGAGGCCCCATAGAATTTCAAAATTTTATAAAAATATGAGGCTAGTAGACACATAAAAAAGTAATGTAATCTTTACCTGGAATAATAAAAGGGGAGGTGAGTCCCAGGTGGCTTCAAAACTTGACAGATTTATAATCTCGGAGGACCTTATCCTTACAGGCCTTGACATGTCAGTAAGGATACTTCCTTTTGGGGGCTCGGATCATTGGCTTGTTCAACTTGAAGCATCCTTTATAGGAACTCCAATAAACAAATATTTCAAGTTTGAAAACATTTGGCTCACCCATCCGAACTTTATCAGCAATATTAAAAAATGGTGGACATGGGATATGCATGTTTAGGGCACTAAATGTTCCTCCTTCGTAAAATATTGAAACATATCAAACACAAGATTAAAGATAGGAATAAGAATGAAATTGGCAACATTTTTGAAACCAAAAAAAAATTGAATGGAAGTTACATGAGATCAACCAGATCCTCATTACAGATGGCTTCAACAAGGGGAGAAAGAAATAAGTAAAACACCTTAAATAGGAATGAGAAGAATTATGTGTGCAAGAGGAGATTGTCTAGAAATAGAAATCAAGGGTACAATGATTAAAAGAAGGAGAAAGGAACATAAGGTTTTTTCACAAATACACCATGGATCACAGGTCTCATAACAGGATCTCAGTCATCAAAGATGCTCAAGGTAAGAAACTCGATACCCACAAAGAAATAGAAGAAACGTTGGTTCAACAATTCCAAGGCATTGCCGAGGAGCCTCTCTTAGATAGATCACAGTTCATCAAGGACATAACAAAGCACATTCTGAAGCTTGTGACAAGGGAAGATAATTACAATATAAATATGCTTGTGAATGAAGAAGTGGTTAGTGAAGTTATCAAAGAAATGCAAAATGGGAAGGCAACAGGTTTGGATGGCTTCAATGTTGACTTCTTTAAAGCATGTTGGGGAATTGTTAAGCAAGATATTCTTGACGTGGTGGAGGATTCAAGGAAAAACATAACTCTATTGAAGGCCCTCAATACCTCTTTCATATCCTTGATCCCCAAACAAGATAATGCAATGACACAAGATAGATTCAGACCGATAGCATTATTCAATGTAGTGTACAAAATTATTTCCAAAATAATAGCCAATAGGCTTAAGCCCCTTCTTCCGACTCTTGTTTCTGTGGAACAAACTGGGCATGTGAAAGGCAGAAAAATTATCGACAATATCATTCAAGCTCACGAGGTGGTTCACTCACTTAAAAGCAAGAGGCAGGTAGGTATGATCATACAACTTGACCTATAAAAGGCTTATGATAAGCTAAGTTAGACTTACATCAGAAGAGTTCTTATAGCTTATGGCTTTGACCATAATTGGGTACGATGGGTTATGGCCCTTGTAACTACCTCTAGTTTCTCAATATTGGTAAATGGCTCACCATCCAAACCCTTTAACCCTTCAAGAGGTCTCATACAAGGGGATTCAGTCTCACCCTTCCACTTTATTCTCATGCCAATTCAACCAAAGTAGAAGGAAAAATCCAGGGTCTCAAACTCACCATGAATGGAGAAGCTTTAACACATCAACAATTTGTGGACGATACCATGCTTGTTATATAAATATTTGGGCACTGCAACCCCAATCACATATGTTGATAAACCAAGGGATCTTAAACCCCTAAAAGTGTTGTTTCATACCCTAAAGGATCATGGTCAACTGATTACATCATTTCCCAGAAGTTCCACCTAAAAAACCACTCAAAACTGGCCAAAACTGACCCATACAGATTGCTCCATGCTTAGGGTGCGATGCATATAGGCTGCTACACTGGCCAGGTGTGATGCATACTGAAAGAACCTTCTATGTGGTGCGATGGGCGAGAGTGCACAAATGGCAGAGACAGTTTTCTAAGTGGAAACCCAAAGAATCTTCTAGAAACTTCTCATATGACACTTGCCTCTTTGAATTCGCCCAGGGATGAGTAAGAGATCATGAAATCTCTAAGTGGAACCAAGAACTATCAGTGAAATGACACTAATAAAAAACCCAGAAGCTGACTCACCCCTCTGCATCACAGAGATCTAGAGGCTGGAATTTTGTAATTTTTAAGGAAGTGTTTTGGTTTCTCTTTGAGACATTGTATTGTTGGGTGATCTTGCTTTTCATGAGGTGAAGAGGGCTTTCATGCCGGATCAGACAGCTGGGTTATAATCCTCTCTTCTACTTCTACTATCAATAAAATTATTTGAGTTTTCCTCCATATACTTGTGTACTTGTGAATCTTGTATTTGTGAATGCAATTGTATGGTTAATGTACTTCTGATTCTGCATTGTTTATGGTATTATAGATCTCTATGCTTTGATGGTGTTTTGTTGCTTTGCCTCTACAAGTATTCTTTAAAGCGGGACAAGTGAGAAAGGAGTGGCAAGCTCTATCAAAGGAGAGAGGAAACAAGCAAGGAGCCAGGCAAAAGATTAAGGTTGGTGCTCTTTGCTTCTCTCTTATCTATCATACATAAAGGAAAACACAAGTTACCTTGAATTGTTTGTTTCTAAGATAGCTACCCGTCTTAGTGGGACTAGTAGATCAAATCGACACTAATTTTCCTAGAAACAATGTTGCATGGTATACCTACGGTGAAGGAAGCTCTAGCCTACAAAAAAATCCTGAAAGTCTTTGCAATGGCTACAGGCACCGAGGTAAGCCTCACCAAATCAAAAATTTTCTTTTTTAACATTGACATTGCTATTCAGAGAAATATATCCAGAATTTTAGGCTTTCAAAGAGATTTGTTACCATCCAAATATTTGGGAGTACCACTAACAGAAAAGCCTCTAAGCAAGATAGTTTGGGAACCGGTGATTAATAAGCTATAGGACAAAATTAGGAAATGGACTAATAGGTCTTTGAACTTAGTAAGAAGGCTAGTGCTCACAAAAGCTGTCCTATAAACTATTCCCATTTTTATGTTCTTAGCCCTTCCAGCTCCTAAAGGAATCATGCAGCAATGCAGAAATATCCAAAGAGACTTTCTTTGGGGCAAAGGGGAGGAAAAAAAATGGGCCTTGGTGGCCTAGGAAAAGATTTGTAAACCCAAGACCCATGAGGGTTTGGGGCTGGATGATACTGAAATGCTAAACAAGGTTCTGGGGGCTAAGCTATGGTGGAGATGGCTAAAAGATTTAGCTTCCCCTTGGGCCCAAATTTGGAAACAGAAATATGCAATCAATTGGCAAGACAAGGACCACATTAGAATGTCTGGGCTCATCGAAGGCTCCCACATATGGAACAAATCTTGGGAAAATAGAGCCATTATGTAGAAACATAGTTTCTGGGAAATCAGAGATGGAAACCTTGCTTGGTTCTAGGAAGATAACTGGCAACAGGAACCTAAACTGTTAAAAGAAGAATTCGCCAGTCTCAAGAACGATACTGACAACAAGGGGTTACACAAGGTAAAAGACTTCTGGGATCTGGAAAGAAGGGAAGAAAAATGGAGATCATGGAAGACCCTGGTTTATAGTGAGGACTCCACATTGAAGGCACAAGCAGAAGCTTTATTGGACATCCTGGAACAAAGAAAGATTTTGACTTTAGCAGATTCAGACCAGCTGAGATGGGGCAATAACAATGAAGGTAACTTTAACCTCAAAGAGGCCAAGTGTACAGCCCTAGGACTTGACTTCCCAAACCCTGATGGTGTATGGAAGGACCTATGGCAAAACCAAAGTTGGATGAAAATCAAACTGTTCACGTGGTTAGTGCAGCATAAAAAAATTTTGACCTGGGAGAATCTTAGGAAAAGACGGGTATATGGTCCATCCAAATTCCAACTATGTGAATCACAAGAAGAAACCATCGATCGCCTACTCAACATCTTCCCTTTTACTTCCACCTTATGGAATGGAGTAGCTTCAATATTCAGACAAATAGATAGGGACTTGGGCAGCATTACAAGCACTCTAAAGAAGTGGAGGAGAAATTTCTCTGACAATGAAACAATCAACAAGGCTTGGGTATTAGTTCCAGGCTTTCTAATATGGGATGTCTGAAAAGAACGCAACAATAGAATATTCAAGAACGGGAAACAGTAGGGACCCTCATTAAAACCCCCCCTGAAGACCAACCTAAAGATAAGGATGTACAGATTCTTCTGCAATTGGGTCTTCAGGGGCTTACCCCACAGTGCAAAAACAGGAATGGAAGTCATATAATTTATGATAAGGATGTCTGGTAGCCTCCTCCTCGGGGATTCTTAATATGCAATATGGATGGGGCCTCTAAAGGAAACCCAGGTATGGTGGGGTATGGAGCAGTAATAAGAGATGAAAATGGGTACATAAAAACCCTCTTTCATAGCCATTTGAGTAAAGCGACTAACAATATGGCAGAGCTTATGGCCCTTGAGCAAAGTCTAGAAATCTTGAAGAACTCAAATCTTCAGAATATCATAATTGAAGTTGATTCTGAATTAATTATTAATTCGGTTAAGAGAATTTGCTATGGTTCTGCTCCAGAGAAAGTTTCGAAACATTGGCAGCTTCTGCAAGTATATCAATGGATTCATTCTCACCTGCAAAACATGAGAACCATAAGTTTTACTCATGTGCGTTGTACTGCCAATAAAGTAGCAAACTTACTTGCTAATGAGGGTGTGCGCTAGACCAAGAGCAATAAAGTTTATGATTGGATATAGATACCCCAAGGCAGATTGAGAGAAGAATGTCTCAGACAGGCAAAGGCAGACAGGGAGCTCTATCAAAGCAGGGGAAACTGACAACATGTTGACTACAGGTTTCAGGGGAAGTTCGATCTTTTATGGTGAAGCAGTGCATGGTCATCGGGGCTGCGGGAGGAACTAGTAACCAAAACTAGTCATCGAACGGATGTCAATTTGCACCCTGCACTCTTAATGAAAACTGAATTCTCTACCAATTATGTAGAAATTGTTCTTTTTAGGAAGGTTATCCCTACAAATATTATGCAACACGGCCCTAAATGTCATTGAATCCATGTCCCAGTCACCCATAATTATTTGTTTCTCCATCATTTATCATTTCTAACTTCATTCTATTGCATCTCCAAAACACTAGCTGTAATGATACACCTAGAGAATAACAAACTATAAATTAACACAATTGCCAATATCTAGAACTATGATTTTTCTAAAGAGAAATCAATATTGTAAGAAAGGTGGAATAAGTTAACAATGTTAAAGATGTCAATGAATACATAGTTGCATTTATATATGAAAACCTTTCCAATTGTTTCAACCTAACTCCATATCCATGGTGCATGGGGCAGTGCTTGATCAAGAAATTATTGATCCAAGATATTAACAAAGCCTTGGCGAAAATGATCTATGAGATTAATCGGATTTCTCTTGAATATCATCCTTTCTGAGATATGGTAAATAGAACAGTATCCATGGAAATGCATTTTGAAACCTATCATTATATCTTCTATATAGATATTATGATTTCTCACAAGAAATATTTTATCTTTACATTTCAAAAATATTTTAACATTTTATTTAAATAAATTATTATCAACTTATATGATTATTAACTTCATCTACATCTATATATAGAAAAGAAATATATGATAAGAAAATATTTTAATATTGTATATAACAAGATATCTATTTTAGGTTATGAATAAAATATTTTAATATAAAATTAATATTGATGTATAATTAAAAATATATATCATTCAAAAATACAATTTAAACAATGAAAAATTTCACATTAATTTTTTTCACGGTACAATAAATTTATAACTAAAATAATTTAATGTTTCTTAGCTCATCTTAAATTGGTGCTTACTTAAAATAAATGTATATTGATATAATAAAAAATCTATTTTTAAGAGAACAGATTTAAAAGATTTACCATCCGATGACTATGACTATGAAATTTTCAAAGAAAGGAAAAGTTCTTCAATCCCATCTTTGGAAACCCGTGAAATATATTAAAAGATATTATTTTGTAGTTAAATCATAAAATTATATGTGTGGAATTTAATATTGAATTTAACTTTTTAATATTAAAATAGTTAGTAAACGTCATATTCTTATGTTTTCTTGACTTTTCTATCCCCATTATTTAATCCACATCCAAACAAAAAGGGGAAAAACAATAAATCCCTAATTAACTAATGTCTAAATCTTTATTTTATTTTCTTCTTCCATTCCTGGTTACCCGGAATCTGTCTTTGGTATTTGACGACGAGCGAGCGTACTGATTCCTCATTCTCTAAACAAATAATGGGCGGTAAATCTTATGTCGTTATGTGTTGGGTGTGCATCTTGGCACGCCCACTAAAATAAAATATTATTTTCTTTAAAATGCGTAGAGGGCGACCATGAACGGAGTCAACCTGTAATCTCATTGTACAATAAATCCCTAATTAACTTGTGCATCATGCTAACGTCTAAATCTTTATTTTATTTTCTTCTTCCATTTCTGGTTACCCGGAATCTGTCTTTCGTATTTGACGACGAGCGAGCGTACTGATTGCTCATTCTCTAAACAAATAATGGGCGGTAAATCTTATGTCATTATCTGTTGGGTGTGCGTCTTGGCACGCCCACTAAAATAAAATATTATTTTATTTAAAATATCCATCTCAATCTCTGTCACCCCACTCTGCTCTTCGTCGTATCCACCCCAATCTCTGTCACCCCACGTTCTGCGCAGCTGAGTCGTTCTCCACCCATGTTCCTTAAAAAGCAACTGTCATTAACGTAGCACCTTATAATACCATTAATAAATGTTTTATTAATCATTTTTTAGAATACTGGTTATAAACGTTTTATTAAAGATTTAAAAGATATGGCAAATGATTCGATTGCTATTAGGGTTGAAATTTGAATAATTTTAATATTAAAATATAAGTGTTTATTTTTTAATATTAATAAAAAAATATTTTTTAACTATTTTTTTATCATAATTTGAAAGTTTTATTGTAGCCTTTGCATAATATAATATTATGTGATAATATCTTACATGTTTTATAATATAGTTTATGCATATATTTATGCATGAATGGTTAGATATTTGTTTAATGTTTTCTTTGAAAAATCATAAAAAATAAAATTCTTGGAAATAGTTTATATTTAGGTAACTAACACATTTATTACTAGTTACTTCCCAACATAATTTAACCAAGTTTGTGTATAAACCTAGATCCACCTTAACTTTGGATCTATCAAGCTCCAAAAGAGATCAAATCTCTCAAGATGCACACCTCTCCTACGTTTCACACTCAAAGGAGGGATTTCAAGATTGAACATGAATAAAGGTTTGCACCTCCAAAGATTTGATTCTTCTAGGTGCTCGATAGATCTAGAGTTAACATGGATGTACATTGATTTATATAATAAATAGATATAAGGACTATAAATACGTAATCAAAACTATTAAAATGTGATTCCCTAATCTTTTTTGAAAACTTTGCCTATAAGAGATAAAAAATAAAGCCTAACTTTAGTAAGGCCATTAACAAATGTTTTAATGCAATAAGCTAATAACACTTTTACAAAAACCACTTTTAGCCAAAGGACAACAATAAATAGATATATTTTTGGTCCAAGAAATTTATTTTATTTATACAAAGACTTGGTTGCTTATAAAATACTATCGAGGACAATACTAATTATATAAAAGTAAAGCCTAAATTTTTAGACATAAGGACTATAGATATATAAATCAAAATCATTGAAACAAGATTCCCTAAAAACATTTTAAAAATTTGCCAATAATACAATCTCATACAAAACTAAAACCTAATTTTTCAAAGATAAAGACTATAAATACATGAATCAAAATCATTGAAATGGGATAAAGAAAAAATAAATCTTCTTTTTATTTTATTTTTAATTTAAGAAATTGTAGTGTAAAATGTTTTATTAGAATTTCCCTATTTTTTTGTAAATTTTTTGCCTATAAAACTCTCTCATGGAGGAGGACAAAAATAATTATATAAAGGTAAAGCTTAATTTTTCAGACATTAAAATTATAGATACATAATAAACAAAATCATTGAAATGAGATTCCCAGTTTTTTTCAAAAACTTTTGTTATAGACATTTTTGTGCCTTACAACATGAAGCATGAAATGTCCATAATCTAAGGGATCCAAAGTCCCTAAACATGTTGTTCCTACCCCTAGAGGAACAAGGTCAGCAAACCACAGCAATTCAAATCATTTCTCCACTGAAAAATACTCAAAAACAAGTCAATTCTGGATCATGTCAACTGCTCCACTGAGCATCTGCGCTGAATGTCAACTGCTCCATGGTCTACCTGCGTTGAATGTCAACTCCAACAAAGGCTACCTGCGCTGAGCGATTTTTGACATGTGGAGGTCTCATTCCTCAATGTGTCAGTGCCCAGGAAGCTTCCAAAGTGACACTTGGATCAAGGAATTCACCTAGTGATGAGTAAGAGGTTCTAAAACTCCAAGTGGAAGCAAGGATCTCCAAGTGGACTCAAGAACTGAAGAAGAACTGGAGTTGGAGAGGACACTAGTCACACATCAAGCTGACTCATGCTCTCTCCAAAACTCTATATAAGGATCTCTACCCTATGAGATCTAGAGGCTGGAATTTTGTGCAAAGAATTGCTGTTGGTTTACAGTTAGGACTATTGGGTGATTGCTTTGAAGGAGGTGAAGAGGAGATTTCTTTCCGCCGGGAAGGTGATGTTGGATTGGGAATTTGGGCCTCTTATGGTTGTATCACTTCCTGAACCTTACTTTCTTCCATTAATAAAGCATTTGAGGTTCTTCTATATGCATGTGTTTCAATGATGTATTGATGTACTTGTGTATTTGATTTATTCTAATCCTTGAATCAATTATGAATGTATGCTTCTTGTAGTTTCCCTCTCTTGTCATTTTGCAGGATCTTTGTGTAGCTGGGGCCCATGAAAGAGCAAGGAGCTGGGAGCAAGCAGCAAGGAGAGAAGATTGGATCAACCATTAGCGGAAGACATCGGTTAGTGGATCTCTTTCTTCCCCCTTTTACATATCATAAAGAAGTAATCTTAGATAGCTTTGCTTTGATTGTTGCTAAGGAACTATCACCCTTAGAGTGGGATAGGGTCATTCCGTATTGGATACTTTTCCCAACAACAAATTGGCGACTCCACTGGGGATCGTATCTTGTTGGATGTTTTTGTTTCTTGCTATTCATTTTATAAACACAGGGAGTACCGAATCGAACTGCATTTGAATCTTTCAGATGCAAAGTAGAGGGCAGCTACTCTAGCTCAGTTTCTGGGCATGTTTATGATTTGAAGAGCTGATCCACAAGGACTCTGAATAGCTCTTAGTGATAGTCTTCATCTTCCTTTGAATCATCCTCTAGTGTGTACTTGATTGATAGCCTTTGATTTGGCCTAAAACTGTTGATTTTTGAGAAATCTGTGACCCGGAACCTGAGAGAAACGAAAGTTTCTTCTTCAGCGCAACTGCAGTGAAGGCAGTCTGCATTTCAACGCAGGTCCTGTGAAGGCTACCTGCGCTGAATGTCAAACTGACAGTGTTGAGGTTGCGCTGAACCAGTTAGGCCTTGTGCAACTGGGGTTCTCTGCTTTCTGTTGCCCAGTTTTCAGTCTTGTTTTTGCTGCCTGTTACCAGTCAATGTACCTATCTGAAACCATCTTTCTTTGCCACTATTCCGCCTCGGTTGTATAAAAAAACTGTATTTGTTCTTTTTGTATTTCTTACATCATTTGCAGTTTCCCATAACGAAAGTGAACTAGTCTTGCTGTGGCCTCTTAGATCTAGACCTGTGATAAGTGTCGTTTTGATCTTAAGAGTTAGTTTGTTTGCTGTTCATAGCTGATTGAGCTTTTTCTTTCGTCATATGGTTTGAATTTAAGTATTTCTAGTGTTGAAACAAGTAAATCTTAAGGTGTCTTTTGATTTTGGACAAAAGCTTGTTTGCTTTCACTTGAAATTGAATTCGAAATTATACAACAACTTTCTTTTTGTAATACATCAACATTAAGAAAGAGAAAAGAAATACCTGCATTGTGCATGTGCATTTTGACAACTTGCATGTTGATTTAGGAAAAAGTGCATCAGTGTGTGCTCTATGATCTGTGTGAAAAGATGATGTCTTTCTTTTCCCTCAGTAGTTAAGATTTTCATAAGTTGAAAGATTGAAAAAGCTTGCTTATCATTCTTAGACTGCATTTAGGATTTGTACCATACATCACGTGGTGATCCATAAAGGCAAACTGCTAAACAAGATCAACCTAAAATGAATTGAATTTACATAACAACGCTTTGAAACATAACGAAAACACATAGAGGTCTAAGCTATAGACGTGTTTCGGCGTCGTTAAATGTGATATCTTAGCGTCGAGTGGTTGGGTGATTCCTCCACGGTGAAGCGATAAGTATCAATACGGACTTGTGCTCCCACGTACCGTCGCGTATATATTGGGAGACCCCTATAGGAATAAAGCCTTTATCCATAGGAAGTCGTGTCGGCCGCCCTACTGATCGCAATGCAGTGAACACAGCATTCACGAAGATCGACCACCCGTACCGTAAAACGTATTCTATGGTTTTGCGAAAAGTTTGGCACACCCTCTGCCTAGAACTCCAGAGTAGTTTCTTTTGGCCTTTTTCAAACTCTATAACTGAAAAATTCCATCCGAGCATTTGTCACTTCGGGCTCGTTAAAACATCGAAGGAGACTAGAGTCATCTTTAGCTTTTTCTCGACTCTTAAAAAGTGAAAAAGCAAGTTGTGTCTAAAAGCATCTAAAATTAATTCAATTCGGAAACACATTTTACCCTTTGTATTTTGGTTGATCGAGTAATCCGCAATCGTGGAAGAAAGTCAATTGAAACCCCATCGTTCGCGGAGGCTTACGAGTCAACTGTCTTTGTCTCCAGAATCGAAAACAGTACGGACAAAGCAAACTCGTTTAACCGGTTCAAAATCTCCTATCAAAGTTAGAACAAGTGTTCCAACAACATCTGAGGTTCCGGTTACTCCAAACATTTCTGGGAACCCTGCCTCTATTGAAGAAGTTCAACAGCCCCAGAGGGACAGTAGCACTGATCCTAGTCTGAGAGCAAATACTTGTGTTACTGAATCAGTTCCATCTATAACCGGTTCAGAGAGTCTTGCTCCTCAAACAACTGTCGCTGTCGAAACAACCCCTTCTTCGGCACCAGAAATATTTTACGGACCTGACGGTCTTCCCCTTCCACCTGGTCTGATTGCGATAGAGGAAATTGTAGAAGATCCGCAAGCAACTACTCCAACCCATTTTGGAGTAGGGGTCACTCTATTTCCCTCTACATCAGAAGCTAGCCTATCACCAGGGGAAGTTCCTGTAGAATCGCTAGGCAATCTATTGGATAGACTCAAAATGTCTGAACAACCGTCAACATCTAGGACTGTGTCAAATGACACAGCGACAGCAGAACCTCCTGCCATCACTCCGACAATGTTTGCCGGCATACCATCTGTCCCAACTAGCTCTCAACAGCTGGAAGGAGCCCCTTCAGGGGCTATAACGACAATTTGGTCTGTTCCTGTTTGTACTTCCGGGATAATACCCAGTAACTCTTATGTTGGAACTCAACAAGTTGATCCTTTTGGAGGTCAATTTGGGCAATCCGGTCCTCAAGGGTTAACAATTCCTTTCAGCGCTGGATCACCACCGTATGGGGGGAAGTATGCCTTTTCATTACCTCCTCCAGGAGGTTACCCATACGGGAGTTCACAACAGTATTCAGGTTATGCTGGAATGACTACAAGTGGTTGGGTACCTATGCTACCCCAACAACCAAGAGTTGTGTATTCTATGCAACAATGTGTACCTGTGACGAACATCCCGACAACACCAGTGATTGTAACCGTGTCGCAAGTTCAAACGATGCTTGTTGTATGTCAACCTTAGATTTCTCAGGTTGTAATGCAACAGCCCTTTGACCCTGTGACTCAACCACAATCGCCAACTCGCGGGGCGACACAAGTACAAACAGGTACCATTACCCCTCATCTTGGTCCAACGGTTAGTATAGCACAACAGCACATGGCCTCACAACCATGGCTGGTGCAGTACCAACAACCGCAATTCCAGCAAGTATACCAAGGTTATGAGCAGCAGATTTTTGCGAATAGTGGACAACCGTATATCCAACACGGTCAAAACCAACCACTTTACAGTGGGGTAGTCCACCAACCGTATCAATCATACCGACATCAATTACATTATGCTGGTATGCAAAGACCAACTGCTCAGGCGATTCCATCGTATCCTGGGTATGCTTCGCCTAATCTGAGTCAACAGTTACCATTCGTGGCAACTCTAGAGTTACCCGATTTACATCTGTTGACAAACGATCCGATTGCTTATGCCCCTTGGTGGCCAGCGATTCCTCACAAACTTCCTTCGGACATTCCTAAATTCAATGGAAATCCAGGTGAAGACTCGTCGAATCACGTGATGACTTTTCATCTGTGGTGTTTGTCGAACACTCTAAACGATGATTCGATAAGACTTCGCCTCTTTCAGAGGACATTGACAGGTCCAGCGGCTAAATGATATATTGAATTGCCAAGAGCCTCTTTCGACAATTTCAGCTCCTTAGCCACGACTTTCTTAACCCATTTTCAATTACCAATAAGGTATGAAACGGGAACCGAAATATTAACCAACTTCAAACAGACAACAGCTACTTACATATCTGATCATATACATGAGTGGCGTCGTCGTCGTAGGATGGTGAAAACGTACGTTCCCGATCAGCTATTAGCTGAATGGTTTATCAATTCGTTACTTCCGGCTATAACGGAAGATGTGGCAAAGGGGGGAGTCGTAACAGAGGAGAAAGTCATTGCTCGTGCTCAATATCTAGACTTAGTATATACTCAGTCTGGCACGCTCTACGACAAAATACCTGATGCCCCTAGACCAGAATTCTCAATTCCTCCCCCTCCTAAATCGAATATTGACTCTCATGCCAGCGATGGTGTGATTGGCACTGCAAGCGCGAAATCGAAAAAGGCTTCGTCTCAGAAAGCCCGTAAGACTTCAGATCAAAATGCAAATGAGGAGATTCTTGCTTCGGAAGTAAATGCCATATCAGCAGATAAAGGCAAAGAAACTAATCAACCAGGAAGCAAGAAGAAGCAAAAAAAAGGGAAGAAGAAGAAACAAGGCGAGTCACCACCTAAGAAAACTTCTTCAAACCCTCCTGGAAATAAGAAATGGCCATGTCAGATATGTGATGATGAGGATCATCGGACAACGGAATGTCCGTTCAAAGCTGAGCTTAAAAGATTCTTTAAGAGTCCTAAAACCTCAACAGTCCTAACTGACCCATTTCCTAATCCAGGTCAAAATCTGGTTGATAGTGGAAATGCTTCCCCGTCTCAAGTGCTAATGTTGTCGATCTCCAAGCAATGTTGGGTTGTGTTATATTCTTTCCACAACTAACCTTCGTAGTTAAACGGGGGGTTAGAGGGGGGCGGTAGCCCCCCTTCGTTGCGCCGATTGCACAGCGGGGGGGTCACAGGGGGGGCAGCAGCCCCCCCTGTCCGAGGGGTTTGAGGGGGGCGGGTAGCCCCCCTCTACGGGTTCCGGGGCAGCGCCCCGGGAAAATTTTTTTTTGGACCCTATATTAGGTTGGGCGAAGCTACCTATGGTTTTGTGCATGATTTTCGCACATGGTATTGGTAGCGATGGTTTTTCGGTCCATGGTATTGGATGCTTCGGCATGTATAAATATGTATTGTAACATTGAAAGGAAAATAATGAAAAATCAAGCTGGTAGTCCCGGTTTTGGGATCCAGGGAAAAATCTCTGTGCATATGTGTTTTATGGGTTATGCTCTCACATTGTTTATTTTCTTTGTTTAAGAATTCGTATGCAAGTAATTTCTGTACAAGGTTAAAACCTACATTTGGTATCAGAGTTGTTTTGGCTTCAAGGGGACGCCTTTGTTGCTGAGGGGTTTCGCTCGGGCCTGTGGTAGACCCTGTTCAGTGGGAGATCTGCGAGATCGATTCTGGTGGTGAAAGAAGATGGCGAGCAGTGGAAAGATCGAGATTGAGAAGTTCAATGGTCAGAGTTTTGAGTTGTGGAAACTCAAGATGGAGGATCTGTTGGTCGATAAAGATCAGTGGATCGCGGTAGATCCGGGTACTAAACCATCGAGAGTGACCGATGAAGAATGGAAGAAATTGGATCGGAAGGAAAAGAGCATAATACGATTGTGTGTCTCAGATTCAGTATTGCTGAATGTATCAGGGGAAGCTACGGCAAAGGCTTTGTGGGTCAAGTTAGGGACTTTGTACCAATTTAAGTCTCTGGTGAATAAACTGTTCCTGCGGAAAAAAGCTGTATAACCTGAGGATGAAAGATGGAGACTCGGTGACAGAGCATCTGAATGCGTTTAATACTGTGGTAAGTCAATTATTATCTGTTGATATTAAAATTTCAGATGAAGATAAGTGCATCAGTCTATTGTGTTCTCTACCAGGTTCGTGGGATAGTCTAGTTATTGCAATAGGTAGCAATGCAACTGCTTTGCAGTTTGATGAAATAGTCTCAGCCTTGCTGACGGAGGAGATGAGACGGAAGAATATGGACAACCAGAATGGTGATGCCTTGTCTGTACGAGGACGGTCCCAGAACAGAAACAAAAATAAGTCATCGAGTGGGAGATCTAAATCTAGAGGGAGATCTAAATCTCCAGGAAAACCTACAAAGGTGGTGTGCTAGAAATGCGGAAAGGAAGGGCACTTCAGAAGGGATTGTAAATCTAAAGCTCCTGATAAAGGAAAGGGATCTGATGATGCTCCTTCTGCAGAGGCGAAAACCACCTCAGATGAAGGTGGGGATGTGTACTTGGCTTCTTCAAGTACACATGTAGATCATGAGGCACAGTTGATTGACTCAGGTGCATCCTTTCACTTCACTCCCCATAGATAGTGGTTCTGCGAGTATGAGTAATACGATGGTGGTGATGTCTTCTTAGGAGATTATAGGAAGGCTAGAATCATTGGTCGGGGAAAAGTAAAGTTGAAGTTGCAAGGTGGAATGGTTAGAACACTTCCGGGTGTTCTACATATTCTTGCATTGGCCAGAAATCTGATTTCTGTAAGCAAGTTGGATGATGCAGGTGTAAAGACGGTGTTCGAGAAATATACCTGCAAGACGGTTCGAGGAGCATTGATATTAATGCGGGGAGTTCGGATTGGAACTCTGAACAAGCTGCAAGGTAGCACTGTTGTTGATGGGCGCAATAGTTCTATGGTTCCTGAAAATGGAGTAGAAAATCTAGTGGTCTCTGGAGAGAAGACCATGTTGTGGCATCAAAGGCTTGGACATATTGGAGAGAAGGGCCTTCGAATACTTCATGGTAAAGGTATGGTAGAAGGTATGAATGATAGCTCTCTGGATTTTGATTTCTGTGAAAATTGTGTGTATGGGAAGCAGAATCGAGTGAGTTTCCCCTCTGGTGGTAAGAGGACGAAACAGATATTAGAGCTTGTGCACAGTGATGTGTTTGGACCTGTGAAGGTTCCATCACTGGGTAAGTCTGTGTACTATGTATCATTCATAGATGACTTCTCAAGGAATACATGGATATATTTCCTTAAGAATAAATCTGAAGTCTTTGACAGGTTTAAAGAATTTAAGGCTCTGGTGGAAAATCAGACAGAGAAGAAGATAAAGGTGCTGAGGACAGATAATGGTGGAGAATTTTGCAGCAAGGAATTTGAAGAATTTTTTAAGAAGTGTGGTATAGCACGGCAGAAGACTACTCCATATACACCTCAGCAAAATGGAGTCGCAGAAAGAATGAACAAGACGTTGATGGAAAGGGCAAGAAGCATGCTCAGTGGTGTCGGGTTAGGACAGGAATTCTGGGCAGAGGCGGTGGATACTGCACGTTACCTGATCAACAGATCACCCTCATCAGCGTTGGAGGATAAGACTCCACAAGAAGTATGGACTGGTAAGAAACCCTCTGTTTCACATCTGAGGGTATTTGGATGTGATGCATATGTACATGTTCCAAAGGAGAAACGAACCAAGTTGGATAGTAAATCTGAAAAGTGCATCTTTATTGGGTATAAGGATGGTTTAAAGGGTTATAAGCTTTGGAACCCAGTCACACGGAAGGTTGTGTACAGCCGAGATGTGGTGTTCAGAGAGGTAAAAGATGTTATTCAACATGAAGTCCAACCAAAGGAACCTGAGAAGATAGAGTTTGAGCCAAAGGAGGAAGAATCAGACTCTGCAGTAGAGGAGGAATCAGAAGATGAAGAGCCACAAACTCCGGCTGTGAGAAGATCAGGTCGAGAAAGAAGGCAGCCAGAAAGGTATAATCCATCTGCTTTCAGTTCAAATTTTGCTTTGTCTGTTACTGATGATGATCCCAGAACTGTGAAGGAAGCAGTGGATTCAAAGGATGGAAAAATCTGGAAAGAGGCCATGGTTGATGAAATGGCATCTTTGCACAAAAATGAGGCTTGGGATCTGGTAGAGTTGCCGGCTGGAAGGAAACCCATTGGCAGCAAATGGGTGTTCAAGAAGAAGACTAATGCAGAAGGAAAGGTGGAGAAATACAAAGCTCGGTTGGTAGCAAAAGGTTATTCCCAGGTGCCGGGAATTGATTTTGGTGATATTTTTTCTCCTGTTGCCAAGGTAGCTTCTATTAGATTACTTTTATCTGTTGCTGCTGCTTTTGATTTTGAGGTAGAACAGATGGATGTGAAGACAACATTTCTTCACGGGGATTTGGAAGAGGAAATCTACATGAGGCAACCTGAAGGCTTTGCGGTGAAGGGTAAGAAAGAACTGGTATGCAAGTTAAAGAAGTCTCTGTATGGGTTAAAACAGTCACCAAGGATGTGGTATCAGAAATTTGATACATTTATACGGGGACTTGGCTTCACCAGAAGCAAAGTAGATCATTGTGTGTATTTTAAATTAATTGGTGACCGTGTTATTTATCTGGTATTGTATGTGGATGATATGTTGTTGGTTGGAAATGACAAAGAAATTATCCAGGATTTGAAGACCCAATTGTCCTCCAAATTTTACATGAAAGATCTTGGTGCTGCAAACTATATTTTGGGCATGGAAATTAAAAGAGATCGGGCAAAGAGGAAGCTCTGGTTAAACCAGAGGAAGTATGTCGAGACAATACTGCAGAGGTTTAATATGCAGGATAGTAAACCGGTGAAGGTTCCTATTCCTATAGGTGTGAGGTTATCTGCTGAACAGTGTCCCAAGACACAAGAAGAGGAAGAGGACATGTCTCGTGTTCCATATGCAAGTGCAGTCGGTAGCCTGATGTATGCAATGGTCTATACTAGACCAGACATTGCACATGCAGTGGGAGTATTGAGCAGGTTTATGTCAAAACCTGGGAAGGAGCACTGGACAGCAGTGAAGCGCGTTTTCAGGTATTTCCGTGGCACTAGTGACTATGGTTTGTGCTACCAAGGAAGACCAGGATTGGACAGAGTGTTGGATATTCATGGTTTTGTTGATGCAGACTGGGCTGGAGATCTGGATCAGAGAAGATCTACAAGTGGGTATGTGTTTAACCTATTTGGAGGTGCAGTCAGTTGGATGAGTAAGAAACAATCTGTAGTGGCACTATCAACTACAGAGGCAGAATACATGGCAGCCACTCATGAAAGCAAGGAAGCAGTTTGGTTGCAGAGGTTGTGTTCAAGTATGGGGTTAGTACAGGGAGCTATAAGAATAGACTGTGACAGCCAAAGTGCAATTTTCTTGGCAAAGAACCCTGCTTATCATTCAAAGACAAAGCACATTGATGTTCAGTATCACTTTGTGAGGGATATGATAGAAGACAAAAAGGTGTTGCTGGTAAAGGTGGACACTTTGAAGAATACTGCAGATGCATTGACAAAATCTGTGAGCTCTGAGAAGTTCTCTTGGTGTAGAGAAACAATGGGTGTTTCGGGGCTGAAAAAATGACTAAGCTCTCCTGTGGCCCCCTGTAGAAAGAAAACAACATGTGGGAGATTGTTAGGTTGTGTTATATTCTTTCCACGACTAACCTGTGTAGTTAAACGGGGGGTTAGAGGGGGGTGGTAGCCCCCCTTCGTTGCACCGATTGCGCAGCAGGGGGGGTGGCAACTCCCCCTATCCGGGGGGTTTGAGGGGGGCGGGTAGCCCCCCTATACGGGGTCCGGGGCAGCGCCCCAGGAAATTTTTTTTTGGACCCTATATTAGGTTGGGCGAACCTACCTATGGTTTTGTGCATGATTTTCGCACATGGTATTGATCGCGATGGTTTTTCGGTCCATGGTATTGGATGCTTCGGCATGTATAAATATGTGTTGTAACATTGAAAGGAAAATAATGAAAAATCAAGCTGGTAGTCCCGATTTTGGGATCCAGGGAAAAATCTCTATGCATATGTGTTTTATGGGTTATGCTCTCGCATTGTTTATTTTCTTTCTTTAAGAATTCGTATGCAGGTAATTTCTGTACAGGGTTAAAACCTACAAGCAACAGAATAATGCTTTGATTTTGACAAGGAACAAAGATTACGGGAATCAGCAACTGTCGAAACAAAGGTAAAGATCAACCAAGTAGTTCGACAACAACTTCGACAAAAGTTGTCCCACCAATAATTCCTGAATTAACAATAAAACCGCCAAAGGGAGTAGTACAAAAGTCGACATTTAATCCTCACGCCAGAGCGGCGCAGCATTATAACATAGTGGAAGATTTGGCCCAATCGCCATCCGCTATGTCGACTCTTGAGGTACTACAAAATTGTCCATCCCAAAGGCAGGCGTTGTTATCAGCAATTGGAGGGGTTGACCCTAAGGATTCCAATCTTGTATCTTTTGATCACAAAGGATACGACCCTCAGTTACCAGCTCAACTAGCTTTCCTTATCCAAGTTAAAGCCCTCAACAAAACTGTTCACCGAACAATTATTGATGAGGGGGCATCTACATATATTATGTCGATGAGTTGCTGGAAAAATTTAGGGTCGCCAACCTTGTCAAGATCTTCGACGACATTAAAAGCATTCGACGGTAGGACATATACCCCTTACGGTATCCTAAATAACTTGAAGGTTGAACTAGGTGGAAAAACAGTAGAAATAGATGTTGAAGTCATCGATGGAAATCTTGATTACAACATCCTACTGGGAAGACCATGGATATATGCCATGGAAGCTGTAGTGTCGACTTATTTTAGGAAGATCGCATTCCCATTTGAAGGAGGGATTACGGTCGTCGACCAACAGAATTTCCTCCCTAATGGTTCACAAGTTACAGGAAGCATTCCCATGATCCATGAGAGCGACCATTCAATTCAAGATATCGGAGTAGGCCTATTGAAGGACCCCACAATGATGGGAACTTTCGCGCTACCACCTCCTATCTACATAGAAAATATACCATTTGTAGCAACCTGCAACATGATATCTTCCACGAAGGTCACAAAAGACAAAGTCGACATGGATCGTGCAATGGTTTTGCCCCCAAGCCCAATAGAAATATTGTAGCAATCAATGTTTCAAGCATGGGAGGCGAACCCGAGTCAACACTCGTCAAGTGTTTGGGTAGATAGGTCTAGAGAATATGGCACCCCTTTGGATCCCTGGTCACGAGTGCATGGAAGTGACGAAGGAATCCTGCAATCAATGTTGATTGAGGGGGCACCATGGAATGATAGCCACCATCGTTCCCTTCCTCCGGAAGATGCTCAGGATGACCTTTATCACCCTTCAGTGTTTGAATTCCTAGCAAATACTGTAAATACAGTGGATTCCGAGCGGAACCTTTCCAATATTGAAGAGACTATAGCCATAAATATCTCGACCAAAACAGATGTTGTAGAGAATATTTATGTCGGCAAAGGTTGTTCCCCTTCAGAACTGGAAATATATAACGCTCTTTTTCACGAATTCAGAGATGTCTTTGCTTGGTCATATGATGAAATGCCAGGCATTGACTCGAGTATCGTTGAACATGAAATTAAGATGTATCCTGATGTCAAACCAGTAAGGCAACAGCTTCGGTAGGTGCACCCCAAGAAAGCCGCTGCCATTAAGGCAGAAGTAGAGAAACTTCTCCATGCTGGTTTCATCTACCCGGTTCCTCTAACCAATTGGGTATTGAATATTGTCCCTGTTATGAAAAAACAAGGAACAATAAGAGTGTGCGTTGATTATAGGGATGTAAATCATGCTTGTCTGAAGGACAACTACCCTACACCCTTCATCGACCAGATAATTGATGAATGCGCCGGATGTGAAATCTTTTCATTTATGGATGGATTTTCCGGGTATAATCAAATAAATATCCGCCCACAGGACCAGTCAAAGACTGCATTTATTTGTCCGTGGGGCACATTCGCTTATCGAAAATTACCCTTTGGTTTGAAGAACGCAGGGGCGACGTTTCAGAGAGCAATGAATTATGCTTTCCATGACATAAAAAACATCATTCAACCTTATCTCGACGACCTTCCGGCTCATTCGCGAAAGCGGACTGATCATCCACAGCATTTAAGAGCGATATTTCTACGTTGCCGACACTACAAGATAAGACTCAATCCGCACAAATGTGTGTTTTGCGTTGGTTCTGGTCATTTACTTGGCTTTGTAGTCTCCAAGGATGGGATTCGTCTCGACCCTTGCAAGGTTCAAGCAATCATTAATTTGCCTCCACCTTCGAATTTGCTTCAGATTCAGAAACTCCAAGGGAAAGCAAACTTTCTGAGGAGGTTCATTCCAAATTACGTAGAACTTGCTAAAGGTTATACTTGTCTCTTGAAAAAGGATGTACCTTTTGACTGGGACCAGGTTGCGCAAGCTTCCTTTGATGCTCTGAAAGATTCTCTAGTAAAAGCATCATTAATGTACGCCCCAGACTATCAAAGAGACTTTAACCTGTATCTGGCTGCAGCAGATACGACCATTGCGATGGTTTTAGTTCAAGAAGTCGATGGAAATGAACACCCTATATATTATTTAAGTAAAAACTTAAATGATACAGAGAGTAAATATTCTCACGTTGAAAAGCTAGCACTTGCTGCTGTTCAAGCGATACAAAGATTTCGACATTATGTCCTCTTCCGAAAGACTACCGTCTTGTCAGATTGCAACCCCATGACTTATATACTGTCGCGACAGTTGCTTGGGGGAAAATATTCAAAATGGATATCAATCCTTCAAGAGTTTGATCTGGAATTTGTAAAATCCAAATCAAAGAAAGCTTTAGTTTTCGCAGAATTATTATGCGATCTCCCATCGTCGTCCAACGATGAAATATCCCAAGAATCAATCGTGGACGAAAGTTTGTTTCTGATATCAGCAAATGATGAGTGGTATGGAGATATAATAGTTTATCTCCAAACCCAAAATTTTCGGCCAAACACCTCCCACTCGGAACAAAAACGTATTCGATACCAAGCAAAAGACTACATGATCGTCGGTGATACGCTTTACCGTCGTGGTGTCGATACGGTTCTGAGAAGGTGTCTCACCCATGAGGAGGCCGAAAAAGCCCTGAATGAGTGTCATTCAGGCGCCTGTGGGGGGCATCAATCTGGATATGCTACAGCACAAAAAATCTTACGAGCAGGATACTTCTGGCCAACCATGTTCAAAGATTGCATAACCACAGTTAGAAGTTGCCATGCTTGTCAGATTTTTGATAGCAAAACCAGAAGACCCCCCGCTCCTTTACAGCCAATAATAGCTGTGGGGCCTTTCGCCAAATGGGGCATCGATTTCATGCAATGTAACCCCACCTCGACCGGGGGGCATGGGTATATTATAGTCGCAGTTGACTATTTTACCAAATGGGCCGAGGCGATGCCTACATTGGATAATACTGGTGAAACAGCTGCCCTATTCTTTTTCAATCATGTAGTCGCCAGGTTCGGTGTACCACAGGCCATAGTCACAGATCATGGATCGCATTTTCGCAATCACATGATGGTTGAATTAGCTGCCAAACTAGGGTTGTCTCGCGACAGCTCTACCCCATACTATCCGCAAGCTAACGGGCAAGTTGAATCAATCAACAAAGTCCTGAAGCACATGCTGCAAAGGATGGTTGGGGTTCACAAAAGAAGATGGAATTTAATCCTGTACTCGACTTTGTGGGCCTACCGAACGTCGGTAAGAAATGCGACTGGGTTCACACCGTTCCAACTGGTGTATGGCCTGGAAGCAATCCTACCATTCCAGTGTGAAATTTCGTCTCTTAAACTCGCAATTGATCTCCTCCCCGGAACTTCAGAAGAAGAGGCTCGTTTCTTGGAATTAATCCAATTGGATGAAACCCGTCGTGATGCCGCATTGGCTAACGAAGCCCATAAGAAACGAGTCAAGGCGCAGTTCGACAAAAATGTCAAACCCCGTGTCTTCTCAGAAGGTGATTTGGTCTTGCTTTACGACCAAGAATCCGATAAACTGGGAGCTGGGAAATTTAAGTCTTTATGGATGGGCCCCTATATTGTTAAGAGAGTATTAGCAAAAGGAGCCTACGAGTTGATGGATTATGACGGAATTCCACTGGCGCAACCCCGCAACGGGTTGTACCTTAAGCGTTACTATGCCTAATAGTAACCTGTATGCTTTTGTTACATTTTTGTTTTCGCTAAAGTGTTTGTTTCAGTTAAGTAATCCACTTTTTACATTTATTGTAGATGTCAAATCCATTGGAACCATGGGTTGGATATGCCGACGGAGCGAGTCGTAGTTCGAGGAACCTATCCTCTGCAGCATGGGCCATTTTTTATCCAAGCGGCGAGTTAGTGAGTTTCAGAGGGGTATGTATTGGTCAATCAACGAATAACATCGCTGAGTATAGCGCATTGATAGAACTGCTCTCTGATGCCATCACCCATGGCATACGCCGACTAATTGTTAGGCTAGACTCATAGCTCGTAGTACTACAACTCACTGGTACCTACTCTGTCCGAAATCCAGCTATTTATCGCAAGTTCCTAAGAGTTAAAATCTTGGAAAGACAGTTTGATTTCATTCAATATCAACACATTTCCAGAAACTTAAACACATTAACCGACTCATTAGCAAACTATGTGTTAGATAGACATTTGCAAAATTGATAAAAAGAGAAGCATCATCAATGTTTCATGCATGGATCACATAAAAAACTGAAATAAACTCCGAAAATCAAAAATATATAACTGTTTACGGTTTACATATAATGTTCTGTAACCAAGACAAAATCGGTCATATGACCTCAAAAACTCAAAATGGCTGGGGGGCACCCTAGCCTAGTGATGCTCATGATAGCAAGTCACGGCCTGTGCAATCATGCGCAAGAGACGAGTCCATCGTCTGGGTACACCAGTGGTATGCCGCTGCAACTGTAAAGGTAACTCGTCAATCCGTACATCCGGAATGCCAAGAGTAAGGCCCTCAACCTGCTCCTGCATAGCTGCAAGAGTCTCGGCCACGTCAAGGTCGCGAAGAATAACTCTCCCAGGAGTCTCCCCTGCTGGGGCAGCAACTGGAGCTCTCGGGCGAACTGCTGGACGGACAGGACCAACATCTGCACGCACACATGAGTTTGATTAGAGTCTTGACAGAATAAAGCACAAAGACATTATGAATGAAAAACAGTAAACAGTGATATGGTCAAAGATTTTACCAATAGTGCCCCTCTGCTCGCCATCCGGTAGTGCCAAATCTGGATCGCCTCGGAAATCCATACCAACATATGGATACTCGGAAAAGGCCATCTCCTGACGCTCGAACCACCTGAATAAGGTATCAGTAAAAGAAACATGAGATTGACCTGCATGCCTAGACATGTGATCAACCCATCTCTGCATGCGTGGCTCGGTAGGAAAAGGCTTGTCGAGTGCAATATATTGAGGCTGCATCAGTGGTATCTTCTCCAAAGCGAAGGCGGTCAAAACTGAACCAAAACCAAAGTTCTTCAGCTTCCCGTCCTTTACTTTGGTCAACTGGCTTTTCATCTGAACAAGTACTGCATCGCACCAGTTGAATACTTTCGGCTGAAGACACTCCAGGGCGTGCTGCACGTAGGATCTGTTGGAAACATGAAGGGATGCGCTGTCGGCCATCCTACCAATCATATACAGTATGGACCTGAGAGACCTGTCAGTAATCTCACGGATAACAACCTTTTCGTCTCTGCTCGGCTGGGACCCTTCCCTGTAATATTGGCGGACATAATCTCTCATGGAATCACTCCCTCGGGCCGAACTAGACAAAGAAATGGGGGCACCCCGCCTTGACAACCCAGTCAAGAAGTAAATGTCTACTATGGTCAAGGGGATGGACTTGCCCCTGATCTGGAATACTTGGTTGATAGGATCCCAAGCATCAAGCATGTACTGCAGTAAGGATATCTGTGCTCTCATACTAGAGATACGGAAGAATTTCAGTAGGCCACAGTTCCGCAGCGCGTTCACCGTGACAGGATCATGGAGGGCAATCATGTCCTCTTCTTCATGTTCTCGTTCTCGCCATGTAAGGGTCATTTTGCTCCAATAAACTCTGCAAAACAAACAAGAGGAGGAGTAAGATCTTGGATTTGATGAGAAACTGGCGAAATTTTCATCAAAAATTGTGCAACAGAAGTCCTTTTCTACGCCGAACGCAGCTACCCAGTGTTCTACCTGCGCTGAAGGTCAAACTGCCCTAAGGTAGATTGACATTCAACGCAGGTTTCAAATGGATCACCTGCACTGATGGCAGAACGCCTTAATGAAACCCCAGGGGCTCATGGGAACAGGAAAACAGGCACAGAATGGAAGAAGGAAACCATGAAAAGAAAGATCTAGGGTTTAGCTCCTACCTGGTCCAGACGACGCTGAGAATCGTCCACAGAATCTCCCGAAATCAGCTGGTGAAAAATCAAAAGGAAGAGGCACCTCCAGAGCTCCAACAAGCCAAATGCAAATGAAATGGTAAAATGAGGGGTAAAAACACCTTTTAATTGCTTTCTACATAGTTCAAAGTGAAATATTAGAGTTTTAACCTCATGTTATTCATTTCTAACTAGTTTGTTGCAGCAATTGATGATACAGTACTATCTTTGAAAAGGGCAAAGCTAGTCATGGTAAAATATAAAAATTGACCATATCAAACGAGCAGTTTTGGCAAAGTTCATGCTCGTTAAAAAATAAACGCAAAACCGAGCAGTTTTAACGCGGAATTCATGCTCGTTAAAAAATAAACATAAGCTGTGAGCAAGCTTCCCCCAGAGTTCAAGCTCATCCAGAAAAAATGAACCGGTAAATAACCATTTGAGATCGTAAATTCATCAGCCATAAAAGCCTTGGTCGTGTTTGCACCGTCACCTCCACTTTTCATTTGGCCGATCATTCACCTCCACTTGATTGTTTACCCATTTTTAGGAACAGCTGCGAAGAGTGATTTCACCTAGCCATCCTTGTGACACTGCCGTGATTGGAAAATTCCAACCTGTACCTAGAATCTGCTACTATCCCTGTTTATCACTCGTTCCTCAAAATACGAGTCTTCTTTGAGCTCTTTTCATCTGACTCGTAAAATATGAAAAGTGTGCCGAGTTTTGGCCTTCCAGCTCGTTAAAGTGACCGGAAGAGCTATCCTCCTCTAGATTTTAATCTTTTTGGACCTGAGGGATTATTGCACAAAAAGATCGAGCGCTTGTCTAGTTCGGCTCGATAAAACTATCGAACATTCATCCCTTCTGTATTGTTTTATACTTTTTTGGACTTAAGGGATTAGATGACGAAAAAGGACCTTTGGAGTTAACTTTACGTACCTTTTCAGACTCTCTAAAAATGAAAAGGACCGAGTTGTCTTTGTCGCTAGACTCGTTAAATACATTAAGTAGCGACAAACTTGTCTTTAGACAAGAACGAGTTTCCCTATCGCTAGGCTCGTTAAAACATAGCGATGGGCTTGCCCGAAGGGCAGGTTATAGAACAAGCATATGTTATCCTCCTCAAGCTTGACAAAAATAAAGAGGTACTGGTCAGAAATGACTGGGGAAAAATTGGGAGAATCCCAAAGCTTTAATGGTAGCAAGTCGCTCTTGAACATGACACTTTTCCTCAGTATCACATCGGGTTGGGTTATTTCATTCATCGGTCTCATCACCATGGTATCGCCATACCATCGACATTTGGGGTAATGCTACCGATCCATCACATCAGTGTCGTTGTATGTTCAAGAGATGTTGTTCAGAAAGAGTCAACCGTGTCCCATCCACTACCATACATCATCTTTCATCCTTTCATGACCGCCACCCTGAATCATATTTCACAGATCATTTTCACCTTCATCACAATCATTAGCTCCGTTCCGTGTCATTGATGTGGGATTCATTAAGGCCCTCCTTTGACGGATCGCTTCTTGTCGACATCAGCTCATTATCCAAGAAGTTGATCTAGGAACACCCCCCTCAGTACTTTGAAGCTTGCATGCATCAATGGCAAGTTTCTCACTTCCGGAGACAGGTATACATCAATGACCTTCGACTGGGAGATTTTGTGTGGTGTTCGACGCCAAGTCCTCTATTCACACCATGTGAATTGTACTGCAGTACCTTGAGGGTCATCATCATTATCGATGATTCCTCTCGCGCTTGTTAACAATTTACATCATTGACTGGTAATCAAGCGATGTCTTTCCATGTTCGACTCCAAGAAATTCTCACATGGATCGACTTGTACTTAGAGTGAAGATCGGACGAGTTTGAAGACCCTGGATCTAGTTTCATCCATCCGGGCTGCGATATATATTCAGGAAATAAAGACATTGACATGTGCAGCAGATGATCATCCTACTCAAAGAATGATAATTTCAGCAGAAAATTATCAGTCTACCTTCAGACGATTGTCTGTTCTATGTACAGAAAAATGTATTTATAAAGCTGAGCATGGGAATGCCCGCCTCAGCTAGATCATGAAAGCAGTATGAAAAATAATGTATTGTATTGTATCTTATTACAGGTCACCTCCCAGCGATTGAATGAACTTCGGATCCTCCTTATAAAGCATTTCACCCGATATACGACCTCATACTTTAGGGGCAACTGTTATAGACATTTTTGTGCCTTACAGCATGAAGCATGAAATGTCCATAATCTAAGGGATCCAAAGTCCCTAAACATGTTGTTCCTACCCCTAGAGGAACAAGGTCAGCAAACCACAGCAATTCAAATCAGTTCTCCACTGAAAAATACTCAAAAACAAGTCAATTCTGGATCATGCCAACTGCTCCACTAAGCATCTGCGCTGAATGTCAACTGCTCCATGGTCTACCTGCGTTGAATGTCAACTCAAACAAAGGCTACCTGCGCTGAGCGAGTTTTGACATGTGGAGGTCTCATTCCTCAATGTGTCAGTGCCCAGGAAGCTTCCAAAGTGACACTTGGATCAAGGAATTCGCCTAGTGATGAGTAAGAGGTTCTAAAACTCCAAGTGGAAGCAAGGATCTCCAAGTGGACTCAAGAACTGAAGAAGAACTGGAGTTGGAGAGGACACTAGTCACACATCAAGCTGACTCATGCTCTCTCCAAAACTCTATATAAGGATCTCTACCCTATGAGATCTAGAGGCTGGAATTTTGTGCAAAGAATTGTTGTTGGTTTACAGTTAGGACTATTGGGTGATTGCTTTGAAGGAGGTGAAGAGGAGAATTCTTTTCGCCGGGAAGGTGATGCTGGATTGGGCCTCTTATGGTTGTATCACTTCCTGAACCTTACTTTCTTCCATTAATAAAGCATTTGAGGTTCTTCTATATGCATGTGTTTCAATGATGTATTGATGTACTTGTGTATTTGATTTATTCTAATCCTTGAATCAATTATGAATGTATGCTTCTTGTAGTTTCCCTCTCTTGTCATTTTGCAGGATCTTTGTGTAGCTGGGGCCCATGAAAGAGCAAGGAGCTGGGAGCAAGCAGCAAGGAGAGAAGATTGGATCAACCATTAGCGGAAGACATGGGTTAGTGGATCTATTTCTTCCCCCTTTTACATATCATAAAGAAGTAATCTTAGATAGCTTTGCTTTGATTGTTTCTAAGGAACTATCACCCTTAGAGTGGGATAGGGTCATTCCGTATTGGATACTTTTCCCAACAACAACTTTGCCTACAAAAGTACAGGTATTTATGGTTTGAGATTTTTCTTTTATTTATACAAACAATTCAAAAAACATTTAGAACATAATTTAAGAAAATGAAAAAGAAAGAGAAAATAGGTTTTTATTTCTTTACTTTTAAATTAAGAAATCATAATGAAAAAATTTTATGAAAAAATTCCATAATTTCTTTTAAACTTTTATGGTGTTATGTAAGGAAAGAATTACATTTACCAATAATATAAATGTGTTAATTTAACTGTATACAAAACACTAATCATTTTTTGAAGCTGAAAAGGAAGCAACAACAGAAACAAAATTCGTAGCCACACTAGAAGCAAAACGAGAATCAAAACTGGAAGCCAAATTAGAAGCCAAACTGGACACAAATATTGGTGCTAAATGTAGCACTATTCCCAATGCTTGGAAGAAAAAAAGAAGCAACAATGGAAGCCAAACTAGGAGCAAAATTGCGAAGCCACACTATAAGAAAAACTTGAAGCAAAATTGGAAACCACACTAGAAGCAAAACTGAAAGAAAAATTGGAAGCCACACTAGAAGCAAAACTAGAAGTAAAACTAGATGCAAAATTGGAAGCCAAACCATCATCCAAATTGGAAGCAATTCCTGGCGTTAATTAAGGCACTAAATTTGGTGTTATTCCCGCTTCTCTTTTCAACACTATTTATGACATTATGACGGGCACTATTTATGACATGGTTTCTAGCGCAACTTTCGAGATTTCTTGCACTACTTCTGGCTCTATTTACGACACAATTTCTGGCACAATTTCCAGCACTAAATCTGGCACAATTTCCAGCACTAAATCTGGCACTATGATAAACATTCTTGATTGCACCCGTTTTTGCACTGGGAAATGTGTCCAATTCATGAAATGAAATATGCTAAATTTTGACACTATTTTAGGCACTATCTTCCTATTATTTTGTAGTGTTTGGTAACTTCAACTCCTTTGAAAGAGCTTTTTTGACTCATTTTTAATTACCAATTCAATATTAAACTATGAGTAAACTTTTCACTTCATTACAATAGTAAAACTCCACGTATATTTCTAATCATATACATGAATGTAGATGTCGTCATCCTCTAGTTAAAGCTTGTGTCCCACATCAGGTACTAGTCGAATGGTTTTTTAAGTCATTACTTATTTCCATTACTAAAGATGTTTCCAAGAGTGAAGTTGTTACTAAGGAGTAGGTTATTGCTCGTAGGATATATCTCTCTAACAACACCCAGATCTGGTTGTTTCTTTATAATTTCTCACTGTAGATCAATAGATTATGCAATAGGCTAAAGCAAAATACTAGATCTACTTCTGCAGCAAACTTACAGAAGCTTAATTGATTTTGAGCAAGATCAAATAGAACACATATAACAGAGAATGAGAAAGCAATCACACATGTACACAGAAGAATACTCTGGTGAAAGCCTCAGCTAAAAACCCTAATCTCTATATTATCATACAAGTGGAAATATGTCGGGATTACACAAAGCTTTAGCTCACAAGCTGTCCAGCTCTCAGTACAATCCTGCAATACAGCTCACAGACTGAATAGACAACACATATGCCTTCCCTCAGTCCTCCAATCTTCCTATTTCCTTGCGCAGTTTCTCCTGGGGCCCAATGCTGCCACTTGTGGGAATTTGCCTCTCACACAACACATCAAACTTAAAAGTAACTACGTAATCTCCAAGGAATGAATTCCTTTTGCATGCAAGAGATATCCTCAATGGAATATTCCTACAACTGATAGTACATTGTCCCATCACCTGATCTCAACTGGGTCTCTGACTGAACTGACATGCATGAGTTATTTATGAGAGAATATTCAGTTATCTGAAGTGCAGCAGTTACATGCGTGCATGCATTAACTAACCAAACTCACAATCAATTCCACAAACTGTTGGAACTAATCTAACTGGACTTAACTCAGATAACTGAGCTAACTAATTACAACTCATCTTGATCTCCTTAATCAAGGGATAACTTCCTCAATCAATGGAGAAACTGTTGCATGTCTTCACATAGACTTCATGTTTGATTTCCTACAACTAGTTAACTTAAGACGAATTAATTAATTATTTTACAAATAGTTGCTAAGATCAAATTCGAATTTTAATTCTCAATTTTAGTTTAGGGACTAACTAAAATTGGTATGTATCCCGAAATGCAATTTATAGCAGTGCTATTTTTAGCACTTCTATTTATAGCATTTCTTGTTGCTATTTTCAACACTCCCTCTCAACAAGAAAGGGATTATCAGTCACCCCAATCTTGTCTCTATGGAACTTGAACTTGCATTTTGACAATGCCTTAGTCAAAATATATGCCTCCTGGTCCTCGGTCGAAACATACAACAGCAACATCATCCTCTTCAACACACAGTCTCGAAGATGATGGTACTAGATATCGATGTGCTTGGACTTGTCATGAAATACTGGATTCTCAGAGAGTTTGATACAACTTTGATTATTGCAGTAGATCACAGTTTGGATCCATCCGCTGACCAAACAATCCAACTAGAATCTTTCGCATCCAAATGGCCTCACATGCTGCCTGACTGGCAGCCATGTATTCAGCCTTTGCTAAGCCAAGTGCAACTAACCTCTGTTTCTTGTTGTACCAAGAAACTACAGCTGAACCAAGGTTGATGATTCCTCCTGAAGTGCTCTTCCAGTCTGATGGACTCCTTGCCCAATCTGCATCTATGAAGCCATGAAGCTTCACTCCCTCTGTCCGTTTTTACCACAATCCATACTGAGATGTGCCTCTAATGTATCTCAGCACATGCTTCGCTGCCTTCCAAAACAACTTGGTAGGTTGAACCATAGCTTGACTCAGCTGGTTCACTGCAAAGCATAGGTCTGGTCATGTGTTCACTAGATACATTAGTGAACCCACAAGCTGCTGATAAACCATAGCAATTACTACCTCACCTGAAGTAGCATCCTCCTTCCTCCAGTTACCAGCTAGAGGAGTCTACATGGGCTTGCACTTATCCATGTGGAACCACCTGAGTATCTCCTTGGCATACTTTCCTTGAGACACAAACACTTCCCCATCCTTCTGCCATACTTCCATGCCTAGAAAGTAGTGCATAAGACCCATGTCTTTCGTTTCGAACTCTCTTGCAAGGTCCTCCTTGCAAGACTTAATCAACTCATCATCACCTGTCAAAATCAGATCATTAACATAAAGAACAATGATCAATGGCTTACCTTCTACCATAATGTGGTAAAGGTTCGCATCTGCTTCACTCTTGGGGAAGCCCAACCCGGTGAAATAGCTGTCGATCCTGGTGTACCAAGCACGAGGTGCTTGCTTCAGCTTGTACAAAGCCCTCTTGAGTCAACACACATGCGACTCATGATTGAAGGTCTCAAAACCTTCTAGCTACTCAATGTACACCTCTTCCTCAATCTTCTCATTGAGGAATGTAGTCTTCACATCCATCTAATGGATCTTCTAACCCATCTGAGCTGATAGTTCCAACATCGATATGATAGATGAGTACCTTGCTATAGGGGCAAAAGTCTTATTGTAGTCAATCCCCTAGACCTGTGAGAAAACACGGGCAACAAACCTTGCCTTATGTTTGTCAACACTACCATCAACTGCCTGCTTTACCTTGTAAATCCATCTGGAACTCACCGCTCACTTGTCCTCAGGTATTAGGACAACATCCCAAACAGAGTTCTGAATGATGGAGTCATACTCCTCCACCATAGCATCAACGCAGACTGGTTGCTGCACTACCTCCTCAAATGAAGAAGGTTCAGACTCTACACACTCCCCAACTAGGGCCATGTAATCAGTGTACCACTCAGGTGACCTCCTCTTTCTGCGCTGAGAAGATGGTTATTGCACATTCTCTCGCGCATCCAGCATCAGCCTGTCAGCTTCCCTTGAGTGTTTCCACCCATCTCTGGAAGACTCAGCATGAGTGGATGTCTCCACTCCCGGATCCTCTGCATGTGGCTACTCCGAATCAGTCTGAGGCTCCTCCTTCTTAGGAACTGAAAGTTCCTCCTCTGCATGCAACTTTATCTCCCTCTCAAGTGATACTCGCATGGCTTTTTGCTCATTGAACTTTAGATCTCTGCGTACCATTTTCCTCTGACTGGTAGGAAGGAACACCCGAGTTGTGAGGTGTATCAGTTTACCCCACAAGTATCCCCAACTTAGTTATTGGATCTAGCTTCTTCTGGGAATCTTCGGTCACATGGCAATAAACTGATGATCCAAAGATCCTGAAGTGACTCACATCTAGTCTCTTCCCAGAAAAAGCTTCCATTGGTGTCTTCATTCCCAATATATGTTGCGGGCTTTTGTTCTGCAAGTATACTGTTGTATTGCATGCCTCAGCCCACAAATGAAGTGGTAGGCTTTAGTCATGCTACATCGCTCGAGCTGCTCCCACAATCGATTTTCTCTTCCTTTCGGCCGCCCCATTCTACTATGGGTTATATGGTGTCGTCAACTCCCGTTTAATTCCTTCTGCTGTGCAAAAGTCCTTAAACTGTTAGGAGACATACTCTCCACCATTGTCACTACGCAAGGCCCTTATTCTCTTTCCAGATTCTTTCTCTGCCAAGGCTTTAAACTTCAAAACCTTGAGAAGGTTTGATCCTACTTCAACATAAAGTAGATCCAACATCTACAAGAAAAGTCATCAATCAAAATAACATAGTACCTTTTTTTAGCAGTGGAGGCTGTAGAGAATGGTCCACACACATCTGTGTGAACTCGCTCCAGAATTTCTCTAGCTCTACTGTCTCGATCCTGAAAGGAAGATTTCACATACTTACCCAAGGTACAACCTTTGCATGTATCCATCTACTCCAGTTTTCCCTTGGGAAGTCTAGTAGAAATCTACTGCATGATCTTCAAGGCCCCATGGTGCAAGTGGCCCAATCTTCTATGCCATAGCTCACCAACATCTTGGCTTTACACCAACTTAGCTTTGGAACTCAATGCAGAACATTCGTATACCTCCAGCTTGTAGAGATTCTTAACTCGAATCGCAATCCTCTTGGTTTGTCTAGTGCCAATATGCCTCAGGAATACCTTTACTTTACTAAAGACTACATCATACCCTTTTGTCTTCTAGCATAGCGACGGACACAAGATTATTCTTTAGACCTGGTACATACTTTACATCAGTCAGGGTGAGGGGAGCTCCACGCTCCCTTTGAAATACAACCGTACCTTCACTTGAAACACGATACTTTCCATCATTTCCCATCTCGATCTGCATCTGGAGATCCTTCTCCTCCAAGGTACTAAAATGATTCTTGTCACCGGTCATGTGGAATGAAGATCCACTATCTAGATACCAAACACATCCCACCATGGATGAAACCATGCATGCGATGAGGGAGAAATCCAATTCGAACTGTGAGGCCAGTGCCTCACCATTTGATTCCTTTAAGGATCCCTTCTTGGACTTCTTCTAAGGAAAATTCATAGCATAATGGCCCACCTCATGACAATGAAAGCATCTCACTTTCGATTTGTCAATCTTCTTCCCACCATGGGAAGAACTGGATTTGGAATGGGACGCCTTCGCTTTCCCTTTCCTCTCCTTACTCACTAAGGCTAGATTTTCTTCATCATCTTGTTTTGATGAAGATCCATCTCTGGTGCTTCTTTTTATCTCCTCCTACATCAGATCTGACCAAAGTTGTTCCCAATCCGGCAGTTTCTCTCATCCATTTATCGAGTCTTGGTAGCTATGCTAGTTTTTAGGAATACCGAGGAGAGCAAGACTCACCATGTCATCATCGGCTGTCCTGATCCCTACACTTCCAAGCTCATCCCTGCAAGTGGTGAGCTTATTCAGATATGTAGAGATCATGTCGCCCTCTGCACACTTGATTTTCCGAAGCTTGTCTTTCAGTTCTAGCTTCCTCTGATCATTGCTGTTCAGATATAGATCTTTCAATGTTCTCCACATTGAAAAAAATGTCTCCTTCCCATGGAGACTCGAGACTATGTGGTCTTGAACTCCCTCTAGAAGAATTCTCCTTGCTCTAGCCACACATTTCTTCCATTCCGCCAATTTTGTAGCATTAGCTCCTGCTGGCTTGGGGACTTCTTGATCAATGAAGTCCTTCAAAATATTGTCCTCTAATACTGCTTCCATGCGATCCTTCCAAGCTATATAATTCGAGTTTCCATCAAGGGCATACTCGATTCTTAAACCGTTGAACACCATTGGTGAAATTTGAGATGTGATAAGAATTTGAATTCTATTATCAGGAACTTCAAACTTCAAACTTCTCCCTTCTTTTTATATTTTTCTTCTCTTTGATCACCTTTTCTCTGATACCATGTAGAATTTCTCACTGTATATCAACAGATTATGAAATATGCTAAAGAAAAATACTAGATCTACTTCTACAACAAACTTGCGGAAGCTTAATCGTTTTTGAGCAAGATCAAACAGAACACTTATAATAGAGAATGAGAAAGCAATCACACATGAACACAGAAGAATACTCTGGGGAAAGCCTCAGCTAAAAACCTTAATCTCTGTATTATCATAGAAGTCGAAATATGTCTAGATTACACAAAGATTTAGCTCACAAGCTATTCAGCTCTCAGTACAATCCTGCAATACAACTCACAGACTGAATAGACACAACATATGCCTTCCCTCAGTCCTACAAGCCTCCTATTTCCTTGCACAGTTTCTCCTAGGGTCCAATGCTACCACCGATGTGAATTGGCCTCTCACGCAACACATCAAACTCAAAAGTAACTACGCAATCTCCAAGGAATGAATTCCTTCTACATGCAAGAGATATCCTCAATGGAATATTTATGAAACTGATAGTACATTGTCCCATCACCTGATCTCAACTGGGTCTCTGACTGAACTGACATGAGTGAGTTATTTATGAGAGAATATTCAGTTATCTGAAGTGCACCAGTTACATGCATGCATGCATTAACTAATTGAACTCACAATCAGTTCCACAAACTATTGGAACTAATCTAACTAGACTTAACTCATATAACTGAGCTAACTAATTACAACTCAAAGTAAAACTCATCCTGATCTCCTTAATCAAGGGATAACTTCCTCAATCAATGGGATAACTTCCTCAATCAATGGAGAAACTATTGCATGTCTTCACATAGACTTCATGTTTGTTTTTCTACATCTAATTAACTCAAGATGAATTAAGTAATTATTTTACAAATAGCTGCTAAGATAAAATTCGAATTTTAATTCTCAATTTTAGTTCAGGAACTAACTAAAATCAGAATGTATCCCGAAATGCTATTTATAGTGGTGCTATTATTAACACTTCTATTTATAGCATTTCTTGTTGCTATTTTCAAGAGTTTCTACCCTTATACATATGCCATTAGTGTGACCAGCCTATAGCCAAATATCCTTGCAACTTACTGGACCACTCTCTGATGAGCAATAAGCCATATGCTTATGGGATGTCCACGATCACAATGCTAATTCACTGGTGAAATCATCCATCAGATGATAACCAGATGATCACATCCCGAAGTTCACCGATGGTTGGTTCAGATGTTCGGTCAAGTTGGATGATCTGTGTAGTTGTACTACTCCTATGCACATTGATATGTTTAGCGATGGGCAGTGGCATGACATTGACTGATGCGATAGAGTCAACCAAACAATTGTGGACATTGAAGTTAAATATTTCGAATGATAGAAAAAATGGTGCGTAGAGTGAGTTCACTTCTTCCATGTGAAGCGCATTGAGTGCAGATGCGAGTGATCTGGGAGTCTTCTTGGTCCCTTGCTGGAAGAGGCAACATTGTCTATGGAGGTTTTCCCTAGTGCATGGAAAAGAATATCCCTCTAACCCCTAAGATTGGTTAACTCATACAAAGAAATTTTTGCACGGGTCTTCTTCATATCTTCAATAATATTGTAATCCAAAGAGGGAAGAGTCACTGAGTTGTCCGAGGGAAGACTTTTGTTTGTACTGTCTGGTGGAGTGTTTTGGAGTTTGCTGCTCACAAACTTATCTTCCATTGTAGTTGTCTTCTTGGAATTAGTTTGTGTTTTCTGAGTTGAGGATGTCGATGGATCAATTGTTCTGAGCAGTTGTTTAAATTTTTCTTTCGGTATCTCAATCACAACGAGAGCCCCTTGACTTCTCAAGTTGTATTTATTGTTCTTCTTTGGGGACTCCTTCTCTGTGGTTTTTTTCTTGTGGGAAGCATGAAGACATTAATACATGTCAACTATGTGCCCAAAACTTGGAGCTTCATTAGATGCAACATCCTCTACTTCATCTTCATCTTCCGGCTTAACCTACTCATTGGCTTTAAAATGATCATTCAACCTTGAATTCATCATGCCCATAACTCAGTTCCATTCTAGAAAATACTTCTCTGAGTTTTGTTCTTCATGGATCACACAAAAGTTATCCTTCATAATCTGGTCCACTTGTAACACAACATTGGATCTTTGCGCAAATTTAGCCAGATGGCTCCTGTTGCTACCTGATGTCACATTCTTCCTCTACGCATATTTGGGAGGCCTGTTTCTCACTATTATCTCGGTCTTCCATTGCTTAAGTTTGGCCACTTCAATTGTCAGGGACTTGAGGAGATGAGTAAGAGTCTCAATTTCACTTGCTTCATTTTCCTTTACCTTACTCACAGTAGCCTGAGACCTTCTACTCATCTCTTTGGAGTCCTTAGCTGGTTCAACATCTACAATGACTCTAATTGGGCGCAGGTCTTTCTCCACATCAACTCCTTCTTCGCAATTTTATGAAATTGTTGATTTCACAGCTTGCTTGATGAACTGCGCAATGCCGGTCAGCAGTGTAGATGTGTAATAGTCCACTATGATGGAGTCATGAGGTTTAGCGTCTGCAGTGAACTTGTTCAAGATAAGGTTAAACCTCTGGTTAAAATATTTCACTCTTTCTTTCTACTCCATCTTGAGACTACCCATTTATTTTAACAACATGGTGGGGGTCTTGTCCTAAAAAAAAAATTTCAAGGAAAATTCTTTTGAACATTCCCCAGTTCTGAATGGAGGTTACAGGAAGGCTATGGTACTATACAACTACTTTTCAACCCAAGGTACATGGAAATATCTATAGGCAACATTGGCATATCGTACCTCGAGTGTCTACAGATGTACGTAGAACGTGTCTAGATAGTCTTTTGCCTTCACTGGTATGTCAGGGTCATACTTTGTCAAGAACATCTATGCATGTCTTACCATCTGGTGCAAGGCACCTCAGAGTGCCAATGGGCCTTGTGTCATCCATTCCATATTTTGATCAACCATATCATACTCTTCTTTGTCCTCCTCCTATTCTTCTCAATCTGACGGTTCAACATTCGAATCTGTTGGTTCATCTCTACCTTCGCCCTCTCCACTGCCTTCTCCAGAACTTGAGCCCAAGAGTAAGTTGTTAAATTATTCTTCTTCTAAGAAAACAAGAGGTTCCTCTTCATTCTCAATAGCTTTTTCCAGCTCTTCAAGAATGGCGAGGATTACTTCTTCAACAGATGAGACTACCACTCTTATGGGTGTAGTCTTTTGCTTCCTCTGCGAAGAGGGAAGAGTGTGTACTCCTAGAATCAGTCCAATAGATTTAGAAAATTGATAGATCATGGGAAAGATAGTATAGATGTGATGATATGAAATTTCTTGTTCAGGTCTGGGAGGATAGCAGTAACCAACTTCATAGTTGCACATGGGAGAGAGGGAGTTCTAGTTGATGGCTTGACTAGATGATGGATAAATGGGGATGTGAGGACATTCAACCATAAACTACTAGTAGCCCTCCTTCAGGCACCATAAATTTTGATGGTGCTCGACCCGCCAACATTCAAGGGATCTCCCCAGTATGAAGTCCCAACTAGACCTCACACCATTTGGTGTAAGAGTCCCATTTGGTACGATGGCCTAGTTGCCATTATATTGGAGATTTTCATTAGCTCTTGTTGTTCAACACATGAGAGTGTTATGCCTGTAACTTCATGAAAGCGAGGTGAGTATGCCTGGTGAGTGCGTAATGTAAATTTGGGCCCAGGTTCTCTTAATGTAAGGGAGGGAGTAAAAGTGAGCCTCTAAATGAGAGGTAGTAGTACCACCCAGGGATACACACACACGAAAACAAAAACAGTCTGTCCAATGTCTAGTGGAATAGTCCATAATGGATGCGGCATTTGTGAAAACCAAAGTTCATTGGAAAACATGTACATCGTCCAACAGAGTAGTCCACATGGGGGTGACAGTCGTTAAAACAAAGAAAACACAAGGATGGTCTTTCTACTGTCCAGCAGAGTAGTCCACACGGCAGAGACAACAATAATAAACAATAGAACACATATTCAACAATGTAAGTACTAAAATAACTAAAGTATTTCAATTATATTAATACAAGATAAGAAAACACGCATTACAAATGTTTAAATAATAGTCTTACAAATGGATAGAACACATGCGTGAAAATGTACTGGCCTGAGATAGGCTTATGAATTAAGCAAAAGTTCCAAGACACATATGTACACCATACATCACTAGCCCTTGTAGTGGGACATTGGAGCCACTCCTCGCTCCTCAAAGAGCAGACTATAGACTCTCAAGGCTATGTGAGAGGAGCCAAGGTGAAAATTAATTTTCTCATAAAACTGACCCTTGTGACTCTTCGACTTCCCTCATTACTATTTGAATTCTTGTGAATTTCCGATTTACATGACTCTTCAAATTCATATGTGCATCTCTTGGAGTTTCACATTACATTACATTTGATTACAACAAGTATGGCCCATAGTAGTGATGTGGCTGAGACAACTCATGACACAGCTTGACATGACACTACTGACATGTACTAGATGACAGTGGTGTATGTGTCAAGCTGCTATGCTATTGAGTGATGGGTTTGTTCTCGGTGTATCATGTCATCACCTCCACATGGAAAACGATGTGGGGTCTTCAATGGTCTTACTATTGCTTGATGGTGCTCGTGTATGTTTCCCTTTTTCTTATTGCTTGATGTGCTTCATACGTTCGTTCAAATGCAAGAAAGTCTTCTAGCATGTGCTACCTCTTCATCCCATTCATCACCGCGTCATGTTTCATCCACTTCATCAATGTACCTATTCCTACAATCACTCATGGCAAGGCAACATCAAATCCAAAAATCTCCTAGCCTAGCATGATGCATTGTTTTATGTTTTGGTGCAAGTTACCGAGAGAGGGACAAGGCACTTAAACTATAAAGAGCACAACTCAAGCCGGAATGCGAGGCTCCAGAGCACTATTGGGAAAAACTACGCAAATGTCATTAGGAGTCTGATTTTCACAATCTGGGACAGGAGTGACAGTTGCAGGGTAGAACCCAGCTGAGAAAAATTATGCAATTTCTGGGAGGAAGACAAGGCAAGGTGTCAGGAGGAACTGTTGGGAAATTCTACATATCTTTTAGGATGAGGACTGGGCAGGTAATTTGGGGGTCAAGCTGGGAACCTATGTAGTTTCTCTAAGGAAGACAGAGTGGGTAGCAAGAGGCACTGGCAAAATTTTTTGTGTTATTTCTCAGAGCAAGGCTCGATGGAGCTGCAAGGAGTTGCTGGTCATAACTACACATTCCTGAGATACAGTGTCAGACAAGCAGTTCCTGTGCAGTTTATGGGATGACTGAAGAGCGTGGCAGTGGGGAGATTACCAACCAAAACTACGCAATTTTTAGAGGGAGAGAGGGGCAATCCAGCAGGGGGCCTTCCAGTCAAATCCACACAATTCTCAAAGGGAGAGATGGGAAAGCCAGTAAAGGGCCTTCTAGTCAAATCTGCGCAATTCCTTCAAACAATGCAGTGATAGGTAGTAGGTGCTCGACTCACATGACTACACAGTTTCTACAGATAGTGCAGGGCAAGAACTTAGGCAACTTCTACGCAGTTTTGGGGAGCAGTGCAGCCCCGGGTCATAGTGCAGATCAGGTTTTCTTGTAGACTAGAGGGAGGCTAGGTGAGTGATCTTGTGGGAAGTGCAGAATGGTTGGACTTGGGGAGTGTAGAATTTCTCACTGTAGATCACCTGACAATGCAATATACTAAAGCAAAATACTTGATCTACTTCTATAAACAAACTTTCGGAGGCTTTATCGATTTTGAGCAAGATCAAGTAGAACACATCTAACAGAGAATGAGAAATCAATCACACATGAACATAGAAGAATACTCTAGGGAAAGCCTCAGCTAAAAACCTCGCTATCTGTATTATCATACAAGTGGAAATATCTTTGGGTTACACAAAGCTTTAGCTCACTAGCTATCCAACTCTTAGTACAATCCCTCAGTGCTGCTCATAGACAGTCAAAGGCTTCTCACAAACCTTCTTCTCTACTTTCCAAGCCTCCTATTTCCTTGCGCAATTTCTCTTGGGTCCTCTAGTTGTAACCTGTGTGAATAATCCTCTCACACACAACACTGACCTCTGAAATAATTGCACAATCCTGAAGGAGATGATTCCTTCTGCATGGATGAGTTTCCTATATAGGAAAAATCCTCCAACTGATAGTACATTGTCCCTTCCTCTAATCTCAACTGGGCCTCTGACTGAGCTAACATGCATGAGTTATTTATGAGAGAATATTCAGTTATCTAAAGTACACTAGTTACATGCATGCACGTATTAACTAATTGAACTCACAATCAGTTCCACAAACTATTGGAACTAATCTAACTGGACTTAACTCAGTCAACTAAGCTAATTAATTAAAACTCAAAGTACAACTCATCCTGATCTCCTTAACTTCCTCAATCAAAGGGAAATTTTTTGCATTTATTCAGATAGACTTCATGTTTGATTTTCTCCAACTAATTAACTCAATATAAATTAATTATTTATTTTTCAAACAACTGCTAAAGATCAAATTCGAATTTTAATTCTCAATTTTCGTTCAGGGACTAACTAAAATTGGAATGTATCCCGAAATGCTATTTATAGCAATGATATTTTTAACATTTCTTTTTTATCATTCCTTGTTGCTATTTCCAACACTGGTACCTAAGATGCTAATTATAGAAATTCTATTTATAGCATTTCTTGTTGCCATTTTCAACAGGGAGAACTTTTGCGCAGTTCTAAGAGATAGTCGACTTACTCCCTTTTAGGATTTTGCAGTAGAGGATACCCCGGAGGACAGTCGTAAGCTATGTGCAGTTCTAGGTAGCAAAGAATGGTCACTGAGTGCTGAGACTGCATAGTGCAACTGAGTCGAGGTCCAGTTGAAGGAAGTTTGTCTAGTCAACAGATTGTCAAGAAAAATGGCAAAGTGTGAAAGAAAGTGAACTTGTGCATACATGACATTGTCATCACACACTTAGCACAACTTGATGACAATACACCTCAAACCAATAAGACAACATATGCTCACTGAGACTGATTTCAAGTTTATGAGCGACAAGTGTGAAACTTGAGATAGATCTTTAAGCAACTGCGACGGCACTTGCGCGACACTGCTTGGAACTTTGTGTGTGAGTATGACCGTTGTTCATAGGGAGAAAACAACTCATACACACAAAGATAAACCTTCAAAATTTCTAGAACAAACTTGCAAGCATGACATAGCAATGAACATGCCAAAATGCAACTGACGGTCTATCAATTAAAAGGGTGTAAAGTCTCAACAAGAGCTCATGGAATGAGCCCAAGTTTTTGCAACCATTAGGGAGAAAACAAAGGAAGGTTGCCAAATTTGGATGCAGGCCATAATTTTTGAGGGTGTTACAGCTGCTACAATAGGACAATTTATGCAGAAGAGGATTCAATGAACCTTAAAGGTTCCCTCTCAGTGAAGAGAGTGGAGGAACAACAAACCAGCTCTTGAACGAATGTGAATATTATAACAATATTTGGGAGTTGGAGAAGGTGGTTTTTAGAGCTTCTGATAGGGACAGGGATTCCATCCTCAATACTCTTGAAAATTGGAGAACCTCCTTCTCCTCACACCTTATGGTTTGCAGGGTCTAGAATATTATCATTGGTACCATACGTTGGGTTGTTTGGAAAGAACAAAATTCTTGAACTTTTATAGAAGAAAAAAATCCATAAGGGAACATCCTCACCTTCATTAAAAAGATAATATGAGAATTTGTAGCCATCTATAAATTATCAGTCTCCAGTGAACCTCCTCACCATGTTGATCTGAGGATCCTTAATCTACTCTAACTACATCCCCCCCTGATAATAATCTAACTCCAGTGAAAGAAAACCATGAAGCACCCTTCCATTGGCACCCACCTGACAGAGATACCATCAAATTGAATTATGATGGACCTTCCAAAGGCAATCCTAGAGCTGTAGGTTTTGGTGGTGTCTTCATAAACTCACAATGGGAGATAATATGGCTATATGCGGGTAACTTGGGCATAACTACCAAAAATGGTGTTGGACTGCAAGCTCTGGAACATGGTCTAGACATTGCCAAAGCCCAGGGATTCTGGTTGCTCACAGTGGAAGGAGACTCAACTATCGCCACCTAATCCTGTAGGAAGCTTCAATAAGGAATGACTGCCACCAATGTAACAGAGAACTAGCAGCTCAAAAAAACCTTTCACCGCATTAGCCAAAACATGGAGAGCTAAGTGGGCTCCACTTCTAGGTCGTAAGAGAGAACGCTAATAGCCTAGCTGATAGACTAACAAATGAAGAAAAAATTAGCAGCACGAGAATCTGCTCCCTCGCATGGAGGCACCTAGAGGATGGACCTGTCCGCCAAGATTGTGAAACAATAAATAAGATTGATAAAGGAGTACATTCTTCTCTCAATAATGAGAACACCTACTAAGCTCCAAGAGAGGAATGGTACAATCCCCACATCCCCTCATTATGATTTCCTCAGACTGCAGTCGTCACAACTCTTCGCATGAGGTAGGCATTAACCATATTGTTGCGTTCCCTCAGAGTCGTCACCATCCAGACCCTTCGACCAATACCGATACATGTTCTCTCATGACTATGATGTACCTCCTACTAGAAGCAATCAATGGCTCTTTCATGCTTGCTTTTCTCTTCCCCACCTTGGTTGCCCGCTCCACCTATAAATACCCCATCCATCTCACACTTCCGCATTGTTCTTTTCACCCTCACGCTATTGCTCTCATCTCCTTTTCCCTAGATTCACCTCCTAATCCCCCTTCCTTCCAAAGCATGGCCTCTTGTCACAGCTTTGTCCCTATTCCCCAGCACGGTCGCGACCGCAATAACACTAGGTGGGACAACCCCAGCAAGTAGCCTAGCACTAGAGCAGAGGCATTGGTGAGAAGGGTATCTCTTAATTACGTTGTCCCTGTCAACCCTCAAACCCAAAATCACATCCATAGCCTGGAGCTTCAGGCGCATAACATAAGACGGCGAGTGACCACAAAAGCGATAGATGTTTAATTTGAATGGATTCCCAACCCGGGCCTCACCTGTGTTAGGGAGAATTTATATAGCTGCAGAATTGAGCTTTCCTGGTAGCTCAAGACCATTCTCAGACTTGCATTACAAGAATAGTCGAAGAATACGAAAGTTGTGGAGGAGAAGTTCGATATTTTGAGTGATAAATTCAATGTCTATGTGGAATCAGTCCACCACCGTCACTTCGTCACGTCACGAGGGACTCACCTCATTATGTTGTGCTCAAGAGTCGTATATCTACCATGTAGGCCAGCGGTGGAGGCTCTTCGAGCATCAAGGAAGGGACTGTAGGAGCCTCCACTAGTCACCAAGTTGTGATGGGACGTCGGTAGCACTCCAAAGAAACCCATCATTTTGTAGGATGAGCCCCTCGATGAAACTGTTTAATGGTAAATTTTCTGATGCCTTCTCTAGGCTTTTTGGAAGGCTCCTTTTATCTACGTCACCCTCAACATCAACGCAACTCTCAGTGTTTTGGTTCCTCTAGTCATTCTCAGTTCTTTCCCTATCGGATCAATGGGATTTTTGATCAATTTTGCAGCTCTCCTCCTATCCTCCATCTATCCTCTCAGCTCAAAAGAAGGATTTTTTTTTTTTTCCTTTTTTTTTTCTTTATACTATTGTAAAAGAAATTTTTGGAACTGTAAGAGAGACCTTTTTTGTAATTATTGTAAAAGGAAAGACCGGTGCTTGTGTTTGAGCATCCTTCTCGCGTCACCCCACTCTAATTGTAAATACCATAATTTGAATTAATATATACTATCTTACCTACAAAAGAAATAAAATTAATTGAGCTAGGGTGATAGTGGAGATCTTCTATGTATAAATATGCTTCTACATAAATTTGGCTCACAAAGTACACTCGTTGAAAAAAAAACCATAAGTTCTATATCAATGTCTCATTTGTCGAAGAAGATAAAAATGCGAATGAATTATGTAGAAATTGTTCTTTTTAGGAAGGTTATCCCTACAAATATAATGCAACACAGCCCTAAATGTCATTGAATCCATGTCCCAGTCACCCATAATTATTTTTTTCTCTACCATTTATCATTTCTAACTTCATTCCATTGCATCTCCAAAACACTAGTTGTAATGATACATCTAGAGAATAACAAACTATAAATTAACACAATTGCCAATATCTAGAACTATGATTTTTCTAAAGAGAAATCAATATTGTAACAAAGGTGGAATAAGTTAACAATGTTAAAGATGTCAATGAATACATAGTTGCATTTATATATGAAAACATTTCCAATTGTTTCAACCTAACTCCATATACATGGTGCATGGGGCAATGCTTGATCAAGAAATTATTGATCCAAGACATTAACAAAGCCTTGGCGAAAATGATCTATGAGATTAATTGGATTTCTCTTGAATATCATCCTTTCTGAGATATGATAAATAGAACTCCATCCATGGAAATGCATTTTGAAACCTATCAATATATCTTCTATATATATATTATGATTTCTCACAAGAAATATTTTATCTTTTACATAAGCAATAATTTTGCAAGATATTATGCCAAATCATATTCATAGGCGATGTTTGTAATTATTAAAATAGAAAGTTTATTCATTCTTCCTTAAGCCCATACATCCCATAATGTTGAAAATTTAGCTCTAATGCTAATTTATAATGTACCCATATTCATAAGGACACCATCATCATTTATTCTAAGAGATATCAAAGATTAAGCATGTAAATAAATTACTACAACCTCAATATATAACCAAACATAAATATACATGTCATAAATACTCACTTAAGTTGCTACAAATATACCTAACAATGAAACCCATTGAAACCCCTTTCTTTCTATGAGCATATACACATCATTGTACATTGTAACTCACTTAAAGCCATTAACAAAATTTGAGATACACTATAAGCTCATCCAAACAAATTCCTTAAAGAAGAGCATGGTTTTTATATGATATCAATATACATTTGAAGAAACAAATACTTGTAAACATTTCCAAAATAACAAATCATCATTTCTTTTGTATGAGCAAGTAAAAAAGAAAACAAACATGTCTAATATTTAAGAAAAACCAACAAAAATGAAATGCAAACTAGAACAATAATTTCATTTGAGATCTTAAATAATCCTCATTGCATTCTAATATACATTTTTTTTCCATATAATTTATCTTATTTTATATCTCGGCATTTAGAAAGCTAAACAACAAACCTTCTCTAAGCACCATATTTTAACTCAATGAAAATTTGTATTACTACATAAATCCTTATTAGAATTAGAAACCTTCATCGCCAATTATAATAAGTCATGTTTCATGTTTCAAATAGAATTAACAAATGCAACCATTCCCTATGAGAAAAATGGGTATTATAGAAATTCAACTGAAATGAATATTTGTGACTTGTTTAAAAGTTTAGTATTAACGGTTTCCTAATCTGGGCACTACTAGATTACTCTATTCTTCTTGAATGGCACCATCTCAATTTTTATTTGAACTAGATATCCCATTTAACGATCATGGACATGTGTAATAAATGAAAGTAAGGATCATATCGGATAGTAATCTCACCCTCTTAAAAGTGTTTGGAAATCCAAATGCATATAATGCTTGTATGCGAAATGGATAATACATTCTCCATTACAACAAGAAAAAGAGAAAATTGGATACAAATTATCACCTAAACATAGAAATAAAATTAAGCATTAAGAAGATACTATCATGATCAAATAATCGTATTCCATGCAAGTAGATTAAAACCACCATAAAAATACTTCCATTGTACCTGATTAAATCCACTATGAGGAAATTGGCATGGTAAATAAAAAACTTGATGTTGAATTTACCACTCCGTTACTTTTGTTCCTTGTATTCACCATAAGAACCGTTACTCACCTTTCTCAGTGACTTTGTTATTGATTCAACTACTTTTCTATTAAAAAAACCCAAACATAAACCTGCATTGGGTACCATACTATATTAAAAGAGCCTATAGGAAATAATTTCAACATTCCAACCATGAGACACAAGCAATGTAATTTTAGATTTAAATGTGTTTACCGGATGTAAGAGATTTAGAAGGATTTGTGTTGTATTATTCAATATGTTGTAAATTTAAAAAAATTATGGGACTTTGGGTTTTTCCATTTCAAACATGTTACGGTTTTTTTTAATTATAAAAATGAATGTTTCATATTTTGATTATCACAATTATAAAGTTTTCATTGTTAAATTTATTATATGTAAAATAAATATGCTAAGATACGCGTTTATACAATTATTTTCAAAAATTCATTGAGAAATTTTTAGAGAAAGATGAATAACTTATCTATGTTGAAGCTTAAATAGCAAGCATGTGACTTTGGATGTAATACTTTTCCGTCCAATAGTAGGTAATGTTTTTGTGGATACCACTCCTTATCTAGACCATGAGACTACTCTAGTAGAAAGAATAGTTCTCCATTTTAGGAGTAAAAGAAAACTAACCAATTATCCCACTTCTAATCTCTTACAAACAAAATAGTTATTTGGTAACCACAACACTTATGTCACACAACATATACCACACAAGATAGGGAAAATTCCTCATTTTGTACTCAATACTATGTCATAGAGAGAGGTTCAAGCTATTGTCTATTTTTTTTCTTAATTTTGAACTCTTCTCAAAGTTCTAATAGCTTCCTTTGATGGTTCCATCCTATAATTCGGTAAATTTTTATTTGTTCCCTTTTACCCAAAAATCATTTCTCTCTTTCCATTGAAATTTCTCTTTCTTTATATGAGTGTCAAACGAGGGGGAGGAAGAAGGAGCTGTGCGGCGGCGTTCATAGGGTTTCTCGGCCCGATTGCTGCCTATGCCTGCGGCGGCAGGCCTTCTGCTGGTGAGGGTTCTGATTGCCCTTCCGGCTGCCATCGACTGGTTCACGTGCTGCCAGTCATCGGATGTGGACGGGTCTTTCCTCAGCGCTTTGAGCTTCGCGGCGGCGGCGTTCTCCTCTTGATCCTCGGCGGCCCTCTGTGCTCCATCGACCCTCTGCCTTGGGGTTTCAGTTAGGGGCATTGGCCTTTGGTTTTTGTGCTGCGTTGCTGTGCAGGGACAAGGGCTTTGAGCTTCTGACTTTCTTCATGGGGGCGAGGTGGCTGCCCTAGCCACCTCTGCCCCCGGAACCGACCCGTCTCAGCTCGTTATAGGACCTGTTGGCCTCCCTTGCTGATGCTGGTTTCTTTTTTGGTCCTCTGCTAGTTTACCAATGCAGCGATGGAGAGTGTTGAGGGATCTGAGGTGTGGAGCCTGTCTCTGCATCGATTCGTGCCGCTTTTCTATGGTTGTTGCTGGCTAGCTTCTTTTCTGGCTCCTCTGGTTTTATGGGTGGTTTTCTTCCACTGGCTTCGGGGTTATTTGGTGGAGAGTTGAGGGGATGGGGGTGCTTCCATTTCGTGCCTCTCCCCTCTGTCCTTTGGCAGCCATTTTGTATTACTGCTTTTCCACAGGAGCTTTCGTTTTTTTTTCTGTTATTTTTCAGCTTGTAAGGGTAGGCATATACTCCTGTTGGGGTTTACATACCCTGTTTCTGGATGCCCTGTCTGAGGGCTTTATCTGCATACTTCCCCGAAGTATTGGTTTTTGTAAGTGGTTTACCCACACTACAGCATATGCGTTTCAGCATCTACAACATGTAATTTTCTGAAATTAATGGAAATTACGCGCTCTATTTCTTCGGAAAAAAAAAAGAGTGTCAAACGACATACAATTCCTAAACCATTTTTTTGGGGGGCAAACTTTGTAAGATAATAAGAGTCCTAAACCAACATTTTATAGAAATAAATTTCCCAAAATATGAAAAATATTGATCTAACTCTAAATGTTAGTTTCATTGACTTTTCTTGTTTTGGATTTTAATGGTAAGGTAAATTCAATATTTTATATATATATATATATATATATATATATATATATTATAAAAATAAAATATCATTATATATTTCTAATATAAATAAAATATAACTAAAAGAATTATTTATAAAAATTTAGTTAAATAAATGAAGCTTTACTTTACTAAAACATCTTTATATCGTAAGTAGTTTTTCTTTCATAACGAAAAAAAAGTTCTATAAATTTATTATTGAGCCGAGACACTCATTCTACAACCTACTGTGAAGGCTATGTGTAACTCTGATCGTGAGTGTTCAACTTGGAGTTAACACATGTCCTCTTAAAATAAAATAAAAAATATTTTAGAAATTAAAAAAAAAAATTAATATAAGGCATAATAAAAAAGAAAAAAGAATCTTTAGTTAGTCGTCCATATAACTTAATATAATTCGATGTAAAGTAATTAAAAGTAAAAACATAATTTTTTCAAAAATATTTTAACATTTTATTTAAATAAATTATTACCAACTTATATGATTATTAACTTCATATACATTTATATATAGAAAAGAAATATATGAAAAGAAAATAATTTAATGTTGTATATAATAAGATATCTATTTTAGATTATGAATAAAATATTTTAATATAAAATTAATATTGAGCTATAACTAAAAATATATATCGTCCAAAAATACAATATAAACGATAAAAATTTTCACATTGTTTTTTTCACTGTACAATAAATTTAATTTAATATCCCTTAGCTCATTTTAGATTCATAATTAAAATAAATATATATTGATATAATAAAGAATCTATTTTTTATAAAACAGTTTTAAAATATTTAAACCAATCTATTTTCCTTCACTAGAATGATTCTAAAATCCGATATTTGGAAACCCGTGAAATTCTAAAATTAATTTTAAAGGAAAATTTTAATTATTATATACTAAAAGATATTATTTTATAGTTAGATCATAAAATTATATTTGTGGAATTTAACATTGAATTTAACTTTTTAATATTAAAATAGCTAGTAAACGTCATATTCTTAATATTAAAATAGTTAGTAAACGTCATATTCTTTTATATTGTGCGTAGGGTATCCGCAGGGAGTGAGTTAAAAACAGAAATGATTGACGCCCGCAGAGGGAAGACTGCGAGTTGCCAATCGGGCGGTGAATACTTTATAAGATATTATTGCTTCACATCGAATATCGGACGTCGTTGGACATTTTCAATCCAACGTCGTTGTCTCACGACATTTTAAATCTAGACGGGACATTGTATATTGCAATCAATACTAACTCTCCTCTTCGTCATATCCATGAAATATGAACCCGGCAAAATGCCTCTCCACCTCAATCTCTGTCACCACGTTCTGCGCAGCTGAGTCGTTCTCCACCCAGGTTCCTTAAAAAGCAACTCTCATTAACGTAGCGCCTTATAATACCATTAATAAATGTTTTATTAATCATTTTTTTAGAATACCGGTTATAAACGTTTTATTAAAGATTTAAAAGATATGGAAAATGATTCGATTGCTATTAGAGTTTGAAATTTGAATAATTTTAATTTTAAAATATAAATGTTTATTTTTTAATATTAATAAAAAAATATTTTTTAACTATTTTATTAGATTATAATTTGAAAGTTTTATTGTAGTCTTTGCACAATATAATGTTATGTGATAATATCTCACATATTTTATAATATAGTTTATGCATATATTTATGCATGGATGGTTAGATATTTGTTTAATGTTTTTCTTTGAAAAATCATAAAAAATAAAATTCTTGGAAATAGTTTATATTTAGGTAACTAACACATTTATTACTAGTTACTTCCCAACATAATTTAACCAAGTTTGTGTATAAATCTAGATCCACCTTAACTTTGGATCTATCAAGCTCCAAAAGAGATCAAATCTCTCAAGATGCACACCTCTCCTAAGTTTCACACTAAAAGGAGGGATTTCAAGATTGAACATGAATAAAGGTTTGCACCTCCAAAGATTTGATCCTTCTAGGTGCTCGATAGATCTAGAGTTAACATGGATGTACATTGATTTATATAATAAATATATATAAGGACTATAAATACGTAATCAAAACTATTAAAATGCGATTCCCTAATCTTTTTTGAAAACTTTGCCTATAAGACAAAAAAATAAAGCCTAACTTTAGTAAGGCCGTTAACAAATGTTTTAATGCAATAAGCTAATAACACTTTTACAAAAACCACTTTTATGCCAAAGGACAACAATAAATAGATATATTTTTGGTCCAAGAATTTTATTTTATTTATACAAAGACATGGTTGCTTATAAAATACTATCGAGGAAAATACTAATTATATAAAAGTAAAGCCTAAATTTTTAGACATAAGGACTATAGATATATAAATCAAAATCATTGAAACAAGATTCCCTAAAAACATTTTAAAAATTTGCCAATAATACAATCTCATACAAAACTAAAACCTAATTTTTCAAAGATAAAGACTATAAATACATGAATCAAAATCATTGAAGTGGGATAAAGAAAACATAAATCTTCTTTTTATTTTATTTTTAATTTAAGAAATTGTAGTCTAAAATGTTTTATTAGAATTTCCCTATTTTTTTGTAAAATTTTTGCCTATAAGACTCTCTCATGGAGGAGGACAAAAATAATTATATAAAGGTAAAGCTTAATTTTTCAGACATTAAAATTATAGATAGATAATAAACAAAATCATTGAAATGAGATTCCTAGTTTTTTTCAAAATCTTTGCATACAAAAGTACATGTATTTATGGTTTGAGATTTTTTCTTTTATTTATACAAACAATTCAAAAAACATTTAGAACATAATTTAAGAAAATAAAAAACAAAGAGAAAATAGGTTTTTATTTCATTACTTTTAAATTAAGAAATCATAATGAAAAAATTTTATGAAAAATTTCCATAATTTTTTTTAAACTTTTATGGTGTTCTGTAAGGAAAGAATTACATTTATCAATAACATAAATGTGTTAATTTAACTGTATACAAAACACTAATCATTTTTTGAAGCTTAAAAGGAAGCAACAATGGAAACAAAATTCGTAGCCACACTAGAAGCAAAACGAGAATCAAAACTAGAAGCCAAATTAGAAGCCATATTGGACAAAAATATTGGTGCTAAACGTAGCACTATTCCTAGTGCTTCGAAGAAAAAAAGAAGCAACAATGGAAGCCAAACTATGAGCAAAATTTGGAAGCCACACTAGAAGAAAAACTTGAAGCAAAATTGGAAACCACAGTAGAAGCAAAACTGAAAGAAAAATTGAAAGCCACACTCGAAGCAAAACTAGAAGTAAAACTGGACGCAAAATTGGAAGCCAAACTATCATCCAAATTGGAAGCAATTCCTGGCGTTAATTAAGGCACTAAATTTGGTGTTATTCCCGCTTCTCTTTTCAACACTATTTATGACATTATGACGGGCACTATTTATGACGTGGTTTCTAGCGCAACTTTCGAGATTTCTTGCACTATTTCTGGCTCTATTTACAACACAATTTCCAATGCTAAATCTGGCACTATGATAAACATTCTTGATTGCACCCATTTTTGCACTGGGAAATGTGTCCAATTCATGAAATGAAATATGCTAAATTTTGACGCTATTTTAGGCACTATCTTCCTATTCTTTTGTAGTGTTTGGTAACTTCAACACCTTCGAAAGAACTTTTTTGACTCATTTTTAATTACCAATTCAATTTTAAACTAAGAGTAAACTTTTAACTTCATTACAATAGTAAAACTCCATGGATTTTTCTAATCATATCCATGAATGTAGATGTTGTCATCCTCTGGTTAAATCTTGTGTCCCACATCAGGTACTAGCCGAATGGTTTTTTAATTCATTACTTAATGTTTCGAAGGGTGAAGTTGTTACTGAGGAGTAGGTTATTGCTCATAGGATATATCTCTCTGACAACACCCATATCTCGTTGTTTCTGTAGAATTTCTCACTGTAGATCAACAGATTATGCAATATGCTAAAGCAAAATACTAGATCTACTTCTACAACAAACTTGTGGAAGCTTAATCGATTTTCAGCAAGATCAAATAGAACACATATAACATAGAATGAGAAAGAAATCATGCATGAACACATAAGAATACTCTAGGGAAAGCCTCAGCTAAAAACCCCAATCTCTATATTATCATACAAGTGAAAATATGTCTGGATTACACAAAGCTTTCGCTCACAAGCTATTCAGCTCTTAGTACAATCCCTCACTGCTACTCATAGACAGCCAAACGCTTCTCACAAACCTTCTCCTCTACCCTCCAAACCTCATATTTCCTTGTGCAATTTCTCCTAGGTCTTCTAGTTGCAACCTGTGTGAATAATCCTCTGACACTCAACACTGACCTCTCAAATAACTGCGCAATCCTGAAGGAGATGATTCATTTTGCATGGATGAGTTTCCTATATAGGGAAAATCCTCCAACTGATAGTACACTGTCCCTTCCTCTGATCTCAACTGGGTCTCTGATTGAACTGAGATGCATGCGCTATTTATGAGAGAATATTCAGTTCTATGATGTACACCAGTTACATGCATGCATGCATTAACTAACTAAACTCACAATCAGTTCCACAAATTGTTGGAACTAATCTAACTTGAATTAACTCAGTTAACTGAGCTAACTAATTACAACTCAAAGTACAACTCATCCTGATCTCCTTAACTTCCTCAATCAAATGAAAAATTGTTGCATGTCTTCACATAGACTTCATGTTTGATTTTCTCCAACTAATTGACTTGAGATGAATTAATTAGTTATTTTTCAAACAACTGCTAAGATCAAATTCGAATTATAATTCTAAATTTTAGTTCAGGGACTAACTAAAATTGGAATGTATCCCGAAATGTTATTTTTAGCATTTCTAGTTTATTATACCTTGTTTCTATTTCCAACACTAGTACCTGAGATGCTATTTATATAAATGCTTCTTATAGCATTTCTTATTGCCATTTTTAACACTCCATCTCAACAAGAAAGGCATTCCACTCAAATATGATCTTGAACCTTTGGAATGTTTTGCATGTAACACTTCTCCCTAGTGTTGTTGCTCCAGCAACTCTAGAAACAAAAAAATATCCAAACTGAATCAGAATGATGCCTCTGTCATCAACGTCTCTAACTGCTATTGCCTCTATTGACTGAAAACTCTACACCTCTGTGCTCTTCAGCATCTAACTACTCTAGCCTCAGTCACTTTTATCTCTGACTACATCAATCACACTGATTCCTGTTGTTGCATCCATGTTGTTGTTGGTCCTATCTCCCAGCACTGCATCCGCACTTCACCTCCTCTCATCATGTTGCATCGTGCTACCCACTACTACACTGCAACTCAGTTACTGAGAAGTAAGTAACTGCTATCCAAACAGACCTCCCTGTTGGGCTAGAAACATCCTCTGATCTTGAAGCTTCCTCTGTTGCTCCATCCACATCTGTCTCTACCCACTTAGCCAGTCTTGCTACTCCTTGTCGGGGCTCCCGTAGCAAGGTCTAATAAAAGAGGTTTGGTACCTCAAAGATCCTACCCCTATTTCAACCTTCTTGGGACCGTCACTCCACATCGCCCCACCTCCTACCTGAAGGTATGAAAGCATGTGATCCCTCTGCCCACTTGGCTCGAAATTTCCCCTACTGGAGGGAGGTCTCTGCATGAGTGGATGCCTCCACTCGGTCTACTCTTGGCTTCTCTAGTTGTGGCTGCTCGACAACCTCCTGAAGTTGCTTCACCAATTGTGGCTCCTCCACAATTGTCTTAGACTTCTTTTGGCATTGCATGTTGAGAGGTAATGTACTTTCCCTCTCAACCACCAAGTCTCCAATAGTTGCCTTGCTTCTCAAGGCTTTGCATGCCTCTTGAATATCAAGAGCATACAGGTTCTTGACTCATGAACTGATCTGCTTCACCTGTCTCGTGGTGATGTGTCTAAAGAAAACCTTTCGCTTACTGAAGACTACATCATAACCTTTGTCATTAACGTAGCGCCTTATAATACCATTAATAAATGTTTTATTAATCATTTTTTTAGAATACCGGTTATAAACGTTTTATTAAAGATTTAAAAGATATTCGATTGCTATTAGAGTTGATCAATACAACGCAGCGGCTTACTTAAGTCGTTGGACATTTTCAATCCAACGTCGTTGTCTCATGACATTTTATTCCGATTAGAGTGGAAACTTGAATAATACAAGTTATAATATTTAATTTTAAAATATAAATGGTTATTTTTCAATCCAACGTCGTTGTCTCACGGCATTTTAAATTTAGATGGGACATTGTATATTGCAATCAATACTAACTCTGCTCTTCGTCGTATCCATGAAATATGAACCCGGCAAAATGCCTCTCCACCTCAATCTCTGTCACCACGTTCTACCCAGTTGAGTCGTTCTCCACACATGTTCCTTAAAAAGCAACTCTCATTAACGTAGCGCCTTATAATACCATTAATAAATGTTTTATTAAACATTTTTTTAGAATACCGGTTATCAACGTTTTATTAAAGATTTAAAAGATTTAGGAAATGATTCGATTGCGATTAGAGTTGAAACTTGAATAATAGGAGTTATAATATTTAATTTTAAAATATAAATGTCTATTTTTTAATATTAATAAAAATTTTTTTTTTAACTATTTTATTAGACTATAATTTGAAAGCTTTATTGTAGTCTTTGCACAGTATAATGTTATGTGATAATATCTTACATATATTATAATATAGTTTATGGATATATTTATGCATGAATAGTTAGATATTTGTTTAATGTTTTTTTTTGAAAAATCATAAAAAATAAAATTCTTGGAAATAGTTCACACTTAGGTAACTAACACATTTACCACTAGTTACATCCCAACATCATTTAACCAAGTTTGTGTATAAACCTAGATCCATCTTAATTTTGGATCTATCAAGCTCTAAGAGAGATCAAATCTCTCAAGATGCACACCTCTCCTAATTTTCACACTCAAAAGAAGGGTTTCAAGACTGAACATGAATAAAGGTTGGCACCTCCAAAGATTTGATCCTTCTAGGTGCTAGATAGATCTAGAGTTAACATGGATCTACATTGATTTATATAATAAATAGATATAAGGACTATAAATACATAATTAAAACTATTAAAATGCGATTCCCTAATTTTTTTTGAAAACTTTGCCTATAAGACATAAAAAAATAAAGCCTAACTTTAGTAAGACCGTTAACAAAAGTTGTAATGCAATAAGCTAATACACTTTTATAAAAACCACTTGTATGCCAAAGGACAACAATGAATAGATATATTTTTGGTCCAGGAATTTTCTTTTACTTATAGAAAGACTTGGTTGCTTATAAAATACTATCGAGGACAATACTAACTATATAAAAGAAAAGCCTAAATTTTTAGACATAAAGACCATAGATATATAAATCAAAATCATTGAACAAGATTCCCTAAAAACATTTTAAAAATTTGCCAATAATACAATCTCATACAAAAATAAAACCTAATTTTTCAAAGATAAACACTATAAATACATGAATCAAAATCATTGAAATGGGATAAAGAGAAAATAACTCTTCTTTTTATTTTAATTTTAATTTAAGAAATTATAATGTAAAATGTTTTATTAGAATTTCCCTATTTTTTTGTAAAATTATTGCCTATAAGACTCTCTCATGGGGGTGGACAACAATAATTATATAAAGGCAAAGCTTAATTTTTCAGACATTAAAATTATAGACACATAATAAAAAAAATCATTGAAATGAGATTCCCTATTTTTTTCAAAAACTTTGCATACAAAAATAGAGGTATTTATGGCCTGAGATTTTTCTTTTATTTATACAAAAAATTCACAAAACATTTAAAACATAATTTAAGAAAATGAAAAACAAAGAGAAAAAAAGTTCTTATTTCATTACTTTTAAATTAAGAAATCATAATGAAAAATTTTTAAGAAAAATTCCCATAATTTTTTTAAAACTTTTATGGTGTTCTGCAAGGGAATACTTACTTTTACCAATAATATAAATGTGTTAATTTAACTGTATAGAAAACACTAATCATTTTCTGAATCTTAAAAAGAAGCAACAATGGAAGCAAAATTGGTAGCCACACTAGAAGCAAAACGAGAATCAAAACTGGAAGCCAAATTAGAAGCCAAACTGGATGCAAATATTGGTGCTAAACGTAGCACTATTCCCAGTGCTTGGAAGAAAAATAAGGCAACAATGGAAGCCAAACTAGGAGCAAAATTTGGAAGCCAAACTAGAAGAAAAACTTGAAGCAAAATTGGAAACCACACTAGAAGCAAAACTGAAAGAAAAATTGGAAGCCACACTACAAGCAAAACTAGAAGTAAAACTGGATGCAAAATTGGAAGCCAAACCATCATCCAAATTGGAAGAAATTCCTGGTGTTAATTAAGGCACTAAATTTGGCATTATTCCTGCTTCTCTTTTCGGCACTATTTACGACATCATGACGAGCACTATTTATGACGTAGTTTCTTGATCCGAATTGGATCCTAGAACACTCTCTAAGTTTTCATGAATTCTTAAAAGTCATGCCAAAGTATCAAAGTCTTATAAAGGTCAAGCTTATCAGAGATATCCTCGTGACAATGGCAATTTGTGATCAGTGTGGAGCAATGAGGACCCTCGATCAAGTGCGCAGACCGTTGGCCCATGGTAACGCGCACTGGCACAAATTGGCAAAACCAGAGGTTAATTCGAGAAACGGGGGCAGCCGGGCAAACCCCTCAAGGAAGGAAAATCCCGGAGTGCTCGGACCCAAAATAGTATGAAACATGGAAAAGAAATTAATTCGGTTCTGATGGAGCAGGATTCCACAAAATTGGTAGAATATCAAAGGGCTTCGAGCGGTAAGCGGTTTCAACCTAGTCCCGTCTGGTGCCACACAATGGGTGCCACACTTCAGGCGGAAGACAGAGAAAACCGCTCACATCAGACGGGTAAACGTCATGTTACTTACCTGTAAGTGGTATCAGAGCTCTAGGTTGCTAAGGTTAGACAAGCTTGTGCTGGATTTTTTTGTTGAATGCTAACTAGATCAAAGCTTAAATTAGGAGAAGGAGAGTTGGTTGAAACTAACCCAGAAATTGGAAGAGTCTATCCTAAGAGGAAAATGGCTGAAGAAAGTCCCTTGGAATCAGACCCCCAGTTCATGGATAGTTTCATGACCATGAGAGCCATGGTTGAGGAAATGTATATATAGTTTAAGAAAGGTAGAGATGAAGATTCATCAAACTCCAAACAAGATAAAGGAGCAGAAGAATCTCTCCTCTGTGACCATTCTAAAGGCAAAGGGAAAGAAGAAAAGCTTCCCACACCCCCTAATAGCCTTGAAAATAAAAAGAAGACATCGTTGATTAAATTAGATGTTAAATTTGATTTACCAATATATGATGGGGGGTTGAATATAGAGAAGCTGGATAATTGGATTAGACAGATTGATGTGTATTGCAGGGTGCAAAGCATTAACTTAGACAGTAGTAAGATTCAGCAGGCCAACCTATGCCTTGGAGGCATGGCCTTGGTATGGTGGGAAGGTAGGACACAAGCTGACATGAAGAAGCATGGTAAAATTATTTCTGTTTGGAGTGAATTTGTTTCTACAATTAAAAAACAGTTCCACCCACTAGCTTATATGCAGCAAGCCATGATGAGTTGGCAAACTCTTCGACAATTGAAAGGGAAAACTGTACAAAGTTACACCCAAGAATTTAGGAAAAGAGCTCTGATTCTAGGAATTTCTTTAGACTCACCTGAAGCTTTGCTAAAGTATATAGGTGTTATGAAGCTATTTAAATCATACCATTCTCATGTTTAATCCCACTAGCATAGACGAGGTATCTGTTCAGGCTACACATCTAGAGGCTAGAGGCAAGAATGTTAACCCAGAAGTTGGGGGATCATCAAAACCCACTCCAAGCAAGAATAAGGAAAAGAGAAAGCATAAATGGAAAGATAGGAAGGCGAATGCTGTACAAAAGACCAAACCTTCGTGCACTCACTACAAGAAGGATGGGCATGATGATGAACACTACTGGATTTTGCATCCAGAGCTGAAACCTAAGAAGTACGATGGAAAAAAGAAGAAGATTGTTGCAGCTATTCAAAAAGATTTGGGGTCAGACTCAGGGGATGAAACAACAATCACAACCACAGGTATAAAAGGTAAAAATTCTAAAGCATCTACTAGTAATTTTGCACAATCTACTAATAATGAAGAAAATGAGAGGAAAAGACATGAGCTTTTTCATATTAGAGTTATTTCCAAGCATCAAAAGATTGATACTTTGTTTGATAGTGGCTCACAAGTAAATTTAATTTATGAAGCAATTGTAAAGAAGGTGGGATTACTAACCACACCTTAGAAGGCTCGACCAAGCTGCACATTTGTCCACATTTTTGAGAGACAGTGTCAGACAAGCAGTTGTTGGGAAATTTCCGGGATGAGTGCAAAGTGGAGCAGTAGGGAGATTACCAGCCAAAACTGTGTAATTTTCAGAGGGAGAGAGGGGAAAGCTAACACGGGGCCTACTAGTCAAATCCACACAATCCTCAAAGAGAGAGAAGGGCAAGCCAATAAGGGGCCTAATAGAAAAATCTGTGCAATTCCTTGGAATAGTGCAGTGATATGTAGCAGGGGCCTGACTCACATGACTACACAGTTTCTGTAGATAGTGCAGGGCAGGAAGCTGGCAAACTTCAGCGTGGTTTTGGGGAGTAGTGAAGCCCTGGGTCATGGTGCAGATTAGGTTTTCTGGTAGACTAGAGGGAGGCTTGGTGAGTGATATTGTAGGAAGCATAGATTCTTTAGACTTGGGGACAACTTCTGCGTAGTTCTGTTAGATAGTTGGCCTGCTACCTTCCAAGATTGTGTAATAGAGGATACCCTGGAGGACAGTCTCAAGCTTTGTACGGTTCTGGGCAATAAAGCATGGTCACTAAGGGCTAAGACTGCACAATGCAACTCAGTTGGGGTCCAGTTGAAGGAGGGTTGTCTGATCGACATATTTTCAAGAAAAATGGCTAAGTGTGAAAGAAAGTGAACTTGTGCATACATGACATTGTGATCACACACTTAGCACGACTCGATGACAAGACACCTCAAACCAACAAGACAACATGTGATCACTGAGACTGATTTAAAGGTTACGAGCGACAAGTGTGAAACTTGAGATAGATCTTCAAGCAACTGTGATGACACTTGCACGACAGTGCTTGCAACTTTTTGTGTGAGTATGACCGATGTTCATTGGGTGAAAAAAACTCATGCACACAAAGATTAACCTTCAAAATTGCCAGAAAAAACTCGCAAGCATGACATAACAATGAACATGCCAAAATACAACTTGTGGTCAATCAATTAAAAGGATGTAAAGTCCCAACAAGAGCTCATGGAATGAGCCCGAGTTTTTGCAACCATTAGGGAAAAAACCAAGGAAGGCTCTGAAATTTGGATGCAGGACAAAATTTTTGAGGGTATTGTAGCCACTACAACCAGGCAATTTAAGTAGAAGAGGATTCAATGGGTCCTAAAGGTGGCCTCTCGATGAAAAGAGAGAAGAAACAACAAAACATCTCTTGAATGAATGTGAATATTCCAAAAATATTTGGGAGTTGGCAGAGGTGGTTTTTAGAGCTTCTGATAGGGACAGGGATTCCATCCTCAATACTCTTGAAAATTGGAGAACCTCCTTCTCCTCACACCTTATGGTTGACAGGGCCTGAAATATTATCATGGGTACCATATGCTGGGTTGTTTGGAAAGAACAAAATGCTCAAATTTTTATAGAATAAAAAAATCCATAAGAAAACATCCTCACCTAATCAATAAATTATCAATCTTCAATGAACCTCCTCACCCTGTTGATCTAAGGATCCTTAATCTCCTTGAACTACATCCCCTCCTGAGAATAATCTAACTCCAGTGACAGCAAACTAGGAAGCACCCTGTGATTGGCACCCTCTTGACAAAGATACCATCAAATTGAATTACGATGGAGCTTCCAAAGGAAATCTTGGAGCTGCAGGTTTTGGTGGTGTCTTCATATACTCACAAGGGGAGATAATATGGCTATACGTAGGCAACCTTGGCATAACTACCAAAAATGTTGTTGGCCTCCAAGCTCTATAACATGGTATGAACATCGCCAAAGCCCAGGGATTTTGGTCACTCATAGTGGAAGGAGACTCAACTCTCGCCACCCAAGCCTGTAGGAAGCTTCAATAAGGAACGACTGCCACCAAGGTAACAGAGAACTGGAAGTTCAACAAAACCTTGCACCGCATTAGCCAACACATTCGAGAGCTAAGTGGGCTCCACTTCCAGGCCATAAGATAGAAGGCTAACAGCCTCACTGACAAACTAGCAAATGAAGGAAAAATTAGCAGCACTAGAATCCTCTCCCTTGCATGGAGGGACTTGGAGGATGGACCTCTCCATCGGGATTGTGAAACAATAAATAGCATTGATAAAGGAGTACATGTTTCTCTCAATAACGAGAATGCCTACCAATCTCTAGAAAAGGAATAATACGATGGCCCAGTTGCTCCCTTCTAGGATTTGCAGTAGAGGATACACCAGAGGACAGTCTCAAGCTTTGTGCAGTTATGGGCAGCAAAGAACGGTCACTGAGGGATGAGACTCCACAATGCAGCTCAATCAGTGTCCAGTTGAAGGAGGGTTGTCCAGTTGACATATACTTTCCAATAATATATCTCATACAAAAATAAATAATTTTAAAAATTTTCCAATAATAGAATCTCATTCAAAAATAAAACCTAATTTTTCAAACATAAAGACTATAAATAGATGAATCAAAATCATTGAAATGGCAGAAAGAGAAAATAACTCTTCTTTTTATTTTATTTTTAATTTAGGAAATTATAATGTAAAATGTTTTATTAAAATTTCCCTATTTTTTTGTAAATTTTTTTCCTATAAGACTCTCTCATGGGGGGGGACAACAATAATTATATAAAGGTAAAGCTTAATTTTTCAGACAATAAAATTATAGATACATAATAAACAAAATCATTGAAATGAGATTCCCTCTTTTTTCCAAAAATTTTGCATACAAAAATAGACGTATTTATGTTTTGATATTTTTATTTTATTTATACAAAAAATTCACAAAAGATTTAAAACATAATTTAAAAAAATGAAAAAGAAAGAGAAAATAAGTTTTGATTTCTTTACTTTTAAATTAAGAAATCATAATGAAAAATTTCCATAATTTTTTTAAAACTTTTATGGTGTTCTTCAACGGAAGACTTACTTTTACCAATCATATCAATGTGTTATTTAACTGTATGCAAAACACTAATCATTTTTTGAAGTTAAAAAAGAAGCAACAATGGAAGAAAAATTGGTAGCCACACTAGAAGCAAAATGAGAATCAAAACTGGAAGCCAAATTGGACGCAAATATTGGTGCTAAACGTAGCACTATTCTCGGTGCTTGGAAGAAAAAAAAGCAGCAATGGAAGCCAAACTAGAAGCAAAATTTGGAAGCCACACTAGAAGAAAAACTTGAAGAAAAATTGGAAGCCACACTAGAAGAAAAACTGAAAGAAAAATTGGAAGCCACACTAGAAGCAAAACTAGAAGTAAAACAAGAAGTAAAACTAGATGCAAAATTGAAAGCCAAACCATCATCCAAATTGGAAGCAATTCCTGGCGTTAATTAAGGAACTAAATTTGGCATTATTCTCGCTACTCTTGTCGGATCTATTCTAGGCACTATTTATGAAATTATGATGGGCACTATTTATGGCGTAGTTTCTAGCGCAACTTATAAGATTTCTGACACTATTTCTGGTGCTATTTATGGCATTATTTCTAGCACAATTTCTAGTGCTAAATCTGGCACTATGATAAACATTCCTGATTGCACCCATTTTTCACTGGGAAATGTGTCTAATTCATGAAATGAAATAAGCTAAATTCTAACGATATTTTAGGCACTATTTTCCTGTTCCTTTGTTTGGTAACTTCAATTCCTTCGAAAGAAATTTTTTGACTCATTTTCAATTACCAATTCAATATTAAACTATGACTGAACTTGTCACTTCATTACAAGAGTAAAACTCCACGCATATTTCTAATCATATACACGAATGTAGATGTCGTCATCATCTATTTAAAGCTTTTGTCCCACATCAGGTACTAACCGAATGGTTTGTTAAGACATTACTTATTGCCATTACTAAAGATGTTTCTAGTAGTGAAGTTGTTACTAAGGAGTAGGTTATTTCTCATAGGTTATATCTCTCTAACAATGCCTGGATCTAGTTGCTTCTTCCCTGATATGGATGCCATTAGTGTGACCAGTCTTTAGCAAAATATCCTTGCAACTTACTGGACCACTCTCTGTTGAGAAATAAGCCATATGCTTATGGGATGTCCACGATCACAATGTTAATTCACTAGTGAACTCATCCGTCGAATGATAACTAGATGATCACATCCTGAAGTTCACCAATGTTTGGTTCACATGTTTGGTCAAGTTGGATGATCTATGCAATTGTACTGCTCCTGTGCACATTGATTTGTTTAGCGATGGAGAATGGCATGACATTGACTAATGTGATAGAGTCAACGAAATAGTTGTGGACATTGAAGTTAAATATTTCGAATGATAAAAAAAATGGTGTGCAGAGCGAGTTCACTTCTTCCATGTGAAGCGCGTTGAGTGCAGATGCGAGTGATCCGGGAGTCTTCTTGGTCACTTGTTGGAAGAGGAAACATTGTCTATGGAGGTTTTCCCCAGAGAACGCAAAAGAATATCCATCTAAGCTCTGCGCAGATTTAGCTAGATGGCTCTTGTTGCTACCTGATGTCACAATCTTCCTCTATGCAAATTTGGGAGGTATGTTTCTCACTACTGTCTTAGTGGTCCATTGCTTAAGTTCGGTTACTTCGGTTGTCAAGGACTTGAGGAGACAAGTAAGGGTCTCGATTTTGCTTGCTTAATTTTCCTTTACCTTACCCACAACAGCCTAAGACCTTCTGCTCATGTCTTTGGAGTCCTTATTTGGTTCAACATCTACAATTCCTCTAACCACGCGCAGGTATTTTTCCACATCAACTGCTTCTTGGAAATTTTCTAAAAGTGTTGGTTTCACAGCTCGCTTGGCCAACTGTGCAATGCTGGTTGAAAGTGTAGACATGTAGTAGTCCACTATGATGGAGGCATGAGGTTTAGCATCTGCAATGAACTTGTTCAAGATAAGGTTAAACCTCTGGTTAAAATCTTTCACTCTTTCTTTCTACTCCATCTTGAGACTACCCAATTATTTTAACAACATGGTGAGCGTTTTGTCCTCAATAAATTTCTCAAGGAAAATTCTCTTAAACATTCCCTAGTTTTGAATGGAGGTTATAGGAAGGCTATGGTACCATACAACTACTTTTCCACCCAAGGTACATGGAAAAAATCTACAGGAAACATCGCCATATCGTACCTCGAGTATCTACAGATGTACATAGAACGTGTCTAGATAGTCTTTTGCCTTCACTGTTCTGTCAAGGTCATGCTTTCTTAACAACATATATTCATGTCTTTCCATCTTGTGTAAGGCACCTAGGAATGCCAATGGGCCTTGTGTCATCCATTCCATATTTTGATCATCCATATCGTACTCTTCTTCGTCCTCCTCCTGTTCTTCTAAATCTGATGGTTCAACATCCGAATCTATTGGTTCATCTCTACCTCCACCTCCTCCACTGCCTTACCCTCCATTTCCTTCGTCAGAACTTGAGCCCAAGAGTAAGTTGTTAAATTATTCTCCTTCCAAGAAAACAAGAGGTTCCTCTTCGTTCTCAATAGCTTCTACCAGCTCTTCAAGAGTGGTGAGGATTACTTCTTTAACAGATGATACTACCACTCCTGTGGATGTAGTCTTTTGCTTCCTCTGTGAAGAGGGAAGAGTGTGTACTCCTGGAATCAGTCCAATAGATTTAGAAAATTGACAGATGATGGGATGGATAGAACATATGTGATGATATGAAATTTCTTGTTCAGGTTTGGGAGGTGAGCAATAACCAACTTCAGAGTTGTGCGTGGGAGAGAGGGAGTTCAAGTTGATGGCTTGACCAGATGATGGATAAGTGGGAATGTGAGGACATTCAACCATAAAATACTAGCTTTCTCCCTTCCAAGATTGTGCAGTAGAGGATACCCCAGAGGACAGTCTCAAGCTCTGTGTAGTTCTAGGCAACAAAGAACAGTGACGGAGTGCTGAGACTGCAAAATGCAGCTCAGTTAGGGTCCAGTTGAAGGAGGGTTGTCCGGTCGACAGATTTTCAGGAAAAATGGCTAAGTGTGAAAGAAAGTGAACTTTTGCATACATGACTTTGTGATCACACACTTAGCATGACTCCACAACAATACACCTCAAACCAACAAGACAACATGTGCTCACTGAGATCGATTTCAAGGTTACAGGCGAGAAGTGTGAAACTTTAGATAGATCTTCAAGCAATTGTGATGACACTTCTGTGACAGTGTTTGAAACTTTGTGTGTGAGTACGACCGATGTTCATAGGGTGAAAACAACTCATGCACACAAAGTTAAACATTCAAAATTTCCAGAACAAACTCGCAAGCATGACGTAGCAATGGACATGCCAAAATACAACTGGTGGTAAATTAATTAAAAGGGTGTAAAGTCTCAACAAGAGCTCATGGAATGAGCCCGAGTTTTTGCAACCATTAGGGAAAAAACCAAGGAAGGCTCCAAAATTTGGATGCAGGCTGAAATTTTTGAGGGTGTTCTAGCCATTACAATAGGACAATTTAAGCAGAAGAGGATTTAACAGACCCCAAAGGTTCCCTCTTAGTGAAAAGAGCGAAGAAACAAAAACCCACCTCCTGAACGAATGTGAATATTCTAACAATATTTCGGAGTTGGCGGAGGTGGTTTTCAAACCTTTTGATAGGGACAGGAATTCCATCCTCATTACTCTTGAAAATTGCAAATCCTCCTTCTCCTCACACCTTATGGTTCACAGGGTCTAAAATATTATCATGGGTACCATATGCTGGGTTGTTTGAAAAGAGAAAAATGCTCGAATTCTTATAGAAGAAAAAAATCCATAAGAGAACATCCTCACCTTCATTAAATAGATAATCTAAGAATCTATAGCCATCTATAAATTATCAATCTCCAGTGAAACTCCTCACCCTGTTGATATGAGGATTCTTAATCTCCTCTAACTACATCCCCCCTGATAATAATCTAACTCCAATGAAAGAAAACCAGGAAGCACCCTTCCATTAGCACCCTCCTGACAAAGATACCATCAAATTGAATTATGATAGAGCTTCCAAAGGAAAGCCTGGAGTTGCATGTTTTGGTGGTGTCTTCATAAACTCATAAGGGGAGATAATATGGCTATACGAGGGCAGGTTGGGCATAACTACCAAAAATGTTGTTGAACTCCAAGCTTTGGAACATGGTCTGGACATTGCCAAAGCCTAGGGATTCTGGTCGCACATAGTGGAAGGAGACTCAACTGTCGCCAACCAATCCTGTAGGAAGCTTCAATAAGGAACGACTGCCACCAAGGTAATAGAGAACTGGCAGCTCAACAAAATATTTCACCGCATCAGCCAACACATTGGAGAGCTAAGTGGTCTCCACTTCTAGGCCGTAAGATGGAAGGCTAACAACCTGACTAATAGACTAGCAAATGAAGGAAAAATTATCAGCACGAGAATCCGCTCCCTTCCATGGAGGGGCCTAGAGGATGGACCTCTGCGCCAGGATTGTGAAACAATAAATAGCATTGATAAAAGAGTACATGCTTCTCTCAATAATGAGAACACCTACCAATCTCCAAAAGAGGAATGGTACAATCCCCACATCCCCTCATTATGATTTCCTCAGACTGTAGACGTCACAACTCTTCGCATCAGGTAGGCATTAACCATATTGTTGTGTTCCCTCAGAGTCGTCGCTATCCAGACCCTTTGACCAATACCGATACATGTTCTCTCATGACTGTGATGTACCTCCTACTGGAAGCAATCAATGGGTCTTTCATGCTTGCTTTTCTCTTCCCCACCTTGGTCGCCCACTCCACCTATAAATACCCCATCCATCTCACACTTCCCCATTGTTCTTTTCACCCTCATGCTATCACTCTCATCGCCTTTTCCTTGGATTCACCTCCTAATCTCCCTTCCTTCCAAAGCATGGCCTCTCGTCGCAGCTCTGTCCATATTCCTCGGCACGACTGCGACCGCAATAACACCAGGTCAGACAACCCCAACAAGTAGCCTAGCACTAGAGTGGAGGCATCGACGAGAATGGTATCTCCTAATTAAATTGTCTCTAACCCTCAAACCCAAAACTACATCCATAGCCTAGAGCTTTAGGCTCATAACATAAAACGACAAGTGTTATAGACATTTTTGTGCCTTACAGCATTGAGCATGAAATGTCCATAATCTAAGGGATCCAAAGTCCCTAAACATGTTGTTCCTACCCCTAGAGGAACAAGGCTAACAAAACACAGCAATTCACAGAAGTTCTCCACCAGAAACTGCTCAGAAACAAGTCAATTCAGGATCAATTCAGTGGCTTCACTAGCTGTTTGCGCTGAATGTCAAAGATAACACTGGCTACCTACGCTGAATGTCAAAGCCAACACTGGCTACCTGCGCTGAGCGAGAGTGGACATGTGGCAAGTTCATTCCACAAGGTGTCAAAACGAGGAAGCTTCCAAAATGACACTTTCCTTAGGGAATTCGACTATGATGAGTAAGAGGTTCCAAATCTCCAAGTGGAAGCAAGAACCTCCAAGTGGAAGTAAGAACTGACAGAGGAAGAGGACACTAGTCAGGTCACAAGCTGACTCATCTTCACTCTAAACATCTATATATAGATCTCTTCTCCATGAGATCTAGAGGCTGGAATTTTATTATTGCAAAGAATTGCTGCTGGTTTGAGACTGAGATCATTGGGTGCTTAATGCTTTGAAGGGAGGTGAAGATAGGAATTCCATTTGCTGGGAAGGAGGTGCTGGATTGGACCACTTGTGGTTGTATCTCCTCCTGAACCTTGTTATTCATCAATAAAGTTATCTTGGTTTCTCCTATATAATGATGTATCTTTGATGTATGATTGCATTGGTGTATTTAGTTCATTTCTAATCCTGAACTAGTTATGAATGTGAATATCTGTCTTTGAGTAGAGTTCTTCTCTTGTCGCAAGTAGATGTTCTCTTGTGATCTTGCAGGAACCCGTTGAAGCTGGGCGAGTGAGAAGGCAAGTAGTTGTGAACTCCCAAAGAGAAGAGAGACTGGATCGAGGGACAAACGGAAGACACCGGTAAGTCTATTTATCTCTCTTCTTTCACATTTCATAAAGGAAGAAACCAAAATAGCTGTCCTTGTTTGTTGCTAAGGCACTGTCACACCTTAGGTGGATAGGATCGTCCTGCATAGGCATTTTTTCCCACAACAAATTGGCGACTCTGCTGGGGAGATCTGTTAGTCATTTTATTTGTGTTTCTATCATTGTTTATTTCATAGACTCAACAGCAGCAGCTGCTGCTCTGATCCAATCACTGGATTTGTCTATGATCTGAACAATGGACTCACAAATGATTTGATGATCCTTTGTGATAGTTCTTAGTCATCTCTCAAAGCATCCCTTTGATTGTACCTTTGCTTGTTGCTTTTATTTGGCCTGAAACCGTAGATTAATCAGCAAACTGTGACCCAGAACCTAGTGAGAAACTCTCGTTTCTTCAGCGCAACTCCTGTGAAGAGGTTCTGCATTTCAACGCAGGTCCCGTGAAGGCTACCTGCGCTGAATGTCAAAACTCCTGTGTTGAGGTTGCGCTGATCCAATTAGGCCTTGTGCAGTTGGGGTTCTCTGCTCTATTTTGCCTTGTTTTGATCTCTGTTTTTTGCAGCCTGTAACCAGCATAGGTACCAGTCTGATAACTCCTTTTCTATGCTTAAATTCCGCCTCCTTTTGTACAAAAGATTGTGAGTGTTTTTATTTGTTTGTGGCGTCATTTAGAGTCTCCTTTTGCAAGAGTGAAATAGTCATCCTGTAGCCCTTGATTCAAATCCGTTGATTGTGATCTTAGAAGAGAGTTCATTGGCTGTTTACAGATTGGTTATACATTCATTTTTGCTTTTGGTTTGAGTTTGTCTCTTTTAACTGTCAAAACAAGTAGTTCTTTTCGAAGAATCGTTAAGTATTGTAATCTCTTCTACCCTTTCTGATTTCGAAAAAGTTAACTTGTTTGTAGTGATCATTTAAAAGCAAATTCAAAGTTGTGCAAAAAGCTTTCTTTGTAGGCATCAATACTAAGAAAGCGGAAAACAAACACTTGCATTGTGCATTTGCATCTTGATAGTTTGCATGTTGATTTAGGAAAAGTGCATCATTAGAGTGTGCTGATTGCTCTTTGAGAAAAGATGGTGTCTTTCTTTTCCCTTAGTAGCTAGGATTTTCATAGTTGAAAAGATATAAAGATTGCTTATCATCTTTAGACTGCATTTAGGAATTGTATCATACATCTCGTGGTGATCCAAAAAGGCAAACTTCTAAAAAGATCAACCTAAAATAAATTGAATGAGCTTAACAACGCTTTGCAACATAACGCACAACATAGAGGTCTAGGCTAGAGACGTGTTCCGACGTTGTAAAGCCTGGTGATTGTCGATCTCGTTGATGGTGGGTGATTCCTCCTGAGGGACGATAGCGCCAGTACGGATTGTGCTCCCACGTACCGTCGCGTATATATTGGGAGACCCTTATAATCATAAAACCTTTATCCTTAGGAAGCCGTGTCGGCCGCCCTACTGATCGCAATGCACTGAACACAGCATTCAAGAAGATCGACCGCCTGTATCCTAAAAAGTATTCTGCGGTTTTGCGAAAAGTTTGGCACACCCTCTGCCTAGAACTCCAGAGCAGTTCCTTTTGGCCTTTTTCAGACTCTATAATGGAAAAAGTCCATCTGAGCATTTGTCACTTTGGGCTCGTTAAAACATCGAAGGCGACTAGAGTCATCTTTAGCTTTTTCTCGACTCTTTAAAATTGAAAAAGCAAGTTGTGTCTAAGCGTCGTTAAAATTTATTTTAAACAGAACAATCACCCTTTATTCCTGCGTTGATCTTTAAGTTGAGAAAATGGAGCCCTCCAACCAAGGAATTCCCCTTGGTGGAAATCCTAGTCCCTTCTCCTCTTGGGGAGATGTTGGAGCGCCCCATATGGCCACGTTGTCGCTTCCAGGACTGACAATAGGCTTGCCCGTCTGGCTCTTCTCAACTAATGTTGTTCAAAACACCACTAATCCTGAACAGTCGAATCAACAGTTAGATCAGTCTAGAGCTGCCCACCAGCCTTCTACTTCCTATAACTCTTCCTCTCCTCCTTCCTCTTCGCATGGTAGAGCCGGCGTAAGCCAAGCTCCCAAAGAGAAGAAGGAGAAGAAGAAGAGAGAGAAGAAGAAGAAGGAGCCAAAAGCGACTGGGGGCAAGCAAAAGACATCTAATGAAAATCCACACACTGCACTGACTAGGCCTGAATTGCCATGTGTCATATGCAAGGGAGACCACTTCCACAAAGATTGTCCCTGCATCCATCGAATACTAAGGGAATGGTCTCCCCGATTGCACAATTCGATTGCGTCAACCTCTGATAGCCATGTTGATAGCACACCATCAACTAGTGAAAGTGAAGCCCCAGGACAGAGAGCGAAAGCTAGATTTCCCTGCAAACTGTGTGAAGGCGACCATGCCATCCACCGTTGTCCCTTCTTAGACGAGGCTAAAAGAGTTTTGGAAGATCGCCCGATTTTACGAGCGCAACTTCCTCCTGGATATCAAAAACTCCTGCCAAGTCCTTCACCAGTTGAGAATCCGGTTGGCCCACCCAGGTGGTCAGCTGAAGCACCTATCGTTGAGGATGAACCGTCTGAATCCATACCTGACGAAAGTCAAAAGGTTGAGGCGGCAGTTGACCCGGTTTTGCCTTCAGAGGCTCTATCCTCGAATGATACCATCACAGAAGAGAATAAGGATGACACCATCCAGATTCTTTTCATCAACACAGACTCCGACGAGCATGGGGGCAATGTGCCCATTCCTTTATCGCAGGAAGGAACTTCGTCAGGGTCATACCCGGCCGTATATTCGGTCCCACCACCAAGCAACCTGGTTGTGTCCTTCGACTGGAACCAACTAGGCAGACCCCGGTTACCAGCCAGCATTCCATTCAGAATTATTGTCCAAATATATAGAATGGTAATGGCTGGCACTATCATTGATGAAGGGGCATCTGTGAGTATCCTTTCCTCTATTGCTTGGAAAGCGCTTGGTTCACCAGCGCTTTTGCCTGAAATGAGAAATCTGACAGGCTTCGATAAAGGAACCAGTCGACCTTTAGGGATCCTCCCCAATGTGCCCATAACATTGAAAGGGAAGACCGTTCAAATGAACGTGATGGTCGTTCAAGGACCCTTGGATTATAACCTACTCCTTGGACGAGACTATATATATTGCATGGGAGCCGTCGTCTCCTCACTCTTTAGAGTAATGTGTTTTCCGCATGAAGGAAGAATGGTCAAGCTCGTAGACCAACTTTCATTCCCCGGATCACGCATCGCAAATAGTCATATACCATCCCTAAATGGTCTCTTCACTCAAGAAGTGTCTCAACCCACGGTCCGTCCTCCTGATGAGCGCGAGTAATCCGGGAGGATATGATTGGAACCCAGGGGGCATGCGTCCTGGTCTGCTTCGGCAGGAAAACTTTGGGTATAAGGTAGGTTTCCGCGGGAGAATATGACTAGTCTGTACCCCGTCCGTCTAGGAAGAGGGGTTATTCTAGAATAGGATTCTTTTGTCAAAGTTACGTGTTTGGCGCCAAAGTCATTCACCTTTGTCTATCTCGGTAGACATCGCCGAGGAAGTGTTCTGTTTAAACTCTTAACGGAACAATCTTTGGGTAGCCTGAAAGAGGTAAGCCTCTCTCGGTAAAACATTTGTTTTGGCGGAAAAGAAGTAGAGGTAACCTTGAAACTCTGTTCTATACCTGGGGGCATGCAAACCTTTTGGAGTGCAAGCAAAGAGCAGTTATTTATCTGTTTTTTGGGTTAGCCGTTTCCTAGCTTGCATAAAGAAAGGATGTGGGGCAAAAATCTAAAAGTTTCCGTTTCAAATGAGACATTCTTATCATATGACTGGATTAATCGAGCATTTTTAGCACACAGTTCATGCTCGTTAAAAAATAAACGCAAGATCCAAGCAGTTTTAACGCGGACTTCATGCTCGGCTAAAAATAAACATAAGCAATGAGCAAGTGTTTCCACCAATGTTTAAGCTCATTTTAAAATAAAAAATGAACCAAATTCCCGGTAAATAACCACTGCGAATGTAACATCATCAGCCATTAAAAGCCTTGGTCGTGTTTGCACCATCACCTCCACTTTTCATTTGGCCGATCGTTCACCTCCATTTGATTGTTTACCCATTTTGAGGAATAGCTGTGAAGAGTGATTTCACTAGCCATCCTTGTGACACTGCCGTGATTGGAAAAATTCCAACCTGTACCTGGAATCAGCTGCTAACCCATTTTATCACTCGTTCCTCAAAAGACGAGTCTTTTTAAGCTCTTTTCATCTGACTCGTAAAATATGAAAAGATTGCCGAGTCTTGGCCTTCCAGCTCGTTAAAGGGACAGGAAGTGCTATCCCTCCTCTAGATTTTAATCTTTTTGGACCTGAGGGATTATTGCACAAAAAGATCGAGCGCTTGTTTTGTTCGGCTGGTTAAAACTATCGAAAACTCATCCCTTCTGTATTGTTTTATACTTTTTTGGACCTAAGGGATTAGATGACGAAAAAGGACCTTTGGAGTTAACTTTATGTACCTTTTCAAACTCTCTAAAAATGAAAAGGACCGAGTTGTCTTTGTCGCTAGACTCGTTAAATGCATTAAATAACGACAAACTTGTCTTTAGACGAGAACGAGTTTCCCTATCGCTAGGCTCGTTAAAACATAGCGATGGGCTTGCCCGAAGGGCAGGTTATAGAACAAGCATATGTTATCCTCCTCAAGCTTGACAAAAATAAAGAGGTACTGGTCAGCAATGACTGGGGAAAAATTGGGAGAAACTAAAGAAAACTTTGATGGTAGCAAGTCGCTCTTGAACATGATGCTTTTCCTCTGTACCACAATCGGGTTGGGTTGTTTCATTCACCGGTCACATCACCATGGTCTCGCCATACCATCCATATTTGGGGTAATGCTACCGATCCATCGCATCAGTGTCGCCGTATGTTCAAGAGAAGTCATTCAGAGAAGTCAACCGTGTCCCATCCACTGCCATACATTATCCTTCATCCTTTCATGACCGCCACCCTGAATCATATGTCACAGATCGTTTTCACCTCCATAAAAATCATTAGCTCCGTTCCGTGTCATTGATGTGGGTTTCATTAAGGCCCTCCTTTGACGGATCGCTTCTTGTCGACATCAGCTCATTATCCAAGAAGTTGATCTAGGAACAACCCCTTCAGTACTTTGAAGCTTGCATGCCTCAATGGCAAGTTTATCACTTCCGGCGACAGGTATACATCAATGACCTTCGACCGAAAGATTTTGCGTAGTGTTCGACGCCAAGTCCTTTATTCACACCACGTGAATTGTACTGCAGTACCTTGAGGGTCATCATCATTATCGGTGATTCCTCTCGCACTTGTTAACAATTTACATCATTGATTGGAAATCAAGCGATGTCTTTCCATGTTCGACTTCAGAGAAATCCTCACATGGATTGACTTGTACTTAGAGTGAAGATCGGACGAGATTGAAGACCCTGGATCTAGTTTCATCCATCCGGGCTGCGATATATATATTCAGGAAATAAAGACATTGGCATGTACAACATTGCAGCAGATAATCATCCTACTAAAAGGATGATGGCTCTTTCAGAATCATCAGTCTATCATCAGACGATTGTCTGTTCCATGTACAGAAAAATGAATTTATAAAGCTGAGCATGGGAATGCCCGCCTCAGTTAGATCATGAAAGCAGTATGAAAAATAATGTATTGTATTGTATCTTATTACAGGTCTCCTCCCAGCATTGGATGAACTTCGGATCCTCCTGATAAAGCATTTCACCCGATAAACGGCCTCATACTTTAGGGGGCAACTGTTATAGACATTTTTGTGACTTACAGCATTGAGCATGAAATGTCCATAATCTAAGGGATCCAAAGTCCCTAAACATGTTGTTCCTACCCCTAGAGGAACAAGGCTAACAAAACACAGCAATTCACAGAATTTCTCCACCAGAAACTGCTCAAAAACAAGTCAATTCAGGATCAATTCAGTGGCTCCACTAGCTGTCTGCGCTGAATGTCAAAGCTAACACTGGCTACTTGCGCTGAATGTCAAAGCCAACACTGGCTACCTACGCTGAGCGAGAGTGGACATGTGGCAAGTTCATTCCACAAGGTGTCAAAACCCAGGAAGCTTCCAAAATGACACTTGCCTTAGGGAATTCGACTATGATGAGTAAGAGGTTCCAAATCTCCAAGTGGAAGCAAGAACCTCCAAGTGGAAGTAAGAACTGATAGAGGAAGAGGACACTAGTCAGGTCACAAGCTGACTCATCTTCACTCTAAACATCTATATATAGATCTCTTCTCCATGAGATCTAGAGGCTGGAATTTTATTATTGCAAAGAATTGCTGCTGGTTTGAGACTGAGATCATTGGGTGCTTAATGCTTTGAAGGGAGGTGAAGATAGGAATTCCATTTGCTGGGAAGGAGGTGCTGGATTGGACCACTTGTGGTTGTATCTCCTCCTGAACCTTGTTATTCATCAATAAAGTTATCTTGGTTTCTCCTATAGAATGATGTATCTTTGATGTATGATTGCATTGGTGTATTTAGTTCATTTCTAATCCTAAACTAGTTATGAATGTGAATATCTGTCTTTGAGTAGAGTTCTTCTCTTGTTGCAAGTAGGTGTTCTCTTGTGATCTTGCAGGAACCCGTTGAAGCTGGGCGAGTGAGAAGGCAAGTAGCTGTGAACTCCCAAATAGAAGAGAGACTGGATCGAGGGACAAACGGAAGACACCGGTAAGTCTATTTATCTCTCTTCTTTCACATTTCATAAAGGAAGAAACCAAAATAGTTGTCCTTGTTTGTTGCTAAGGCACTGTCACACCTTAGGTGGATAGGATCGTCCTGCATAGGCATTTTTCCCCACAAAAACAAGTGACCGCAAAAGCGATAGATGTTTAATTTGAATGGATTCCCGACTCGGGCCTCACCTGTGTTAGGCATAATTTAAATACAGCTACAACATTAAGCTTTCTTGGTAGATCAAGACCATTCTCAGGCTTCCATTACAAGAACAGTTGGAAAATATGAAGGTTTTGGAGGAGAAGTTCGATATGTTGAGTGATAAATTCAATGTCTATTCGGAATCAGTCCACCACCATCACTTCATCACGAGGGACTTACCTCATTATGTTTTGCTCAAGAGTCATATATCTACCATGCAGGCTAGCGGTGGAGGCTCTTCGAGCATCAAGAAAGAGACTATAGGAGCCTCCACCAGTCACCAAGCTACAATGGGACACCGATAGCACTCCGAAGAAACCCATCAGTTTGTAGGATGAGCCCCTTGACGACACTGTTTAATGGTAAATTTTTTGATGCCTTCTCTAGGTTTTTGGAAGGCTCCTTTTATCTACGGCACCCTCAACATCAATGTGATTCTCGTTGTTTCAGTTCCTCTGGTCATTCTCAGTTCTTGCCCTATCAGATCAATGGGATTTTTGATAAATTTTGCAGCTCTCCTCCTATCCTCCATCTATCCTCTCAGCTCAGAAGAAGGATTTTTTTTTTTTTCCTGCTATTGCAAAAGAAATTTTTGGAACTATAAGAGAGGCCATTTTTGTAATTATTGTAAAAGGAAAGACGGGTGCTTGTGTTTGAGCATCCTTCTCGTGTCACCCCACTCTAATTGTAAATACCATCTTTCGAATTAATAGGTATTATCTTACCTACAAAAAAAATAAAATTAATTGTTCTAGGGTGATATTGGAGATCTTCTATATATAAATATGCTTCTACATAAATTTGACTCACAAGGTACACTCATTGAAAAAAACCATAAGTTCTATATCAACATCTCATTTGTTGAAGAAGATAAAAAAGCGAATGAATTATGTAGAAATTGTTCTTTTTAGGAAGGTTATCGCTACAAATATAATGCAACACGGCCCTAAATGTCATTGAATCCATGTCCCAGTCACCCATAATTATTTGTTTCTCCTCCATTTATCATTTCTAACTTCCTTCCATTGCATCTCCAAAACAATAGTTGTAATGATACACCTAGAGAATAACAAACTATAAATTAACACAATTGCCAATATCTAGAACTATGATTTTTCTAAAGAGAAATCAATATTGTAAGAATGGTGGAATAAGTTAACAATATTAAAGATGTCAATGAATACATGGTTGCATTTATATATGAAAACCTTTCCAATTGTTTCAACCTAACTCCATATCCATAGTGCATGGGGCAGTGCTTGATCAAGAAATTATTGATCCAAGATATTAACAAAGCCTTGGCGAAAATGATCTATGAGATTAATTGGATTTCTCTTGAATATCATCCTTTCTAGAACTCCATCCATGGAAATGCATTTTGAAACCTATCAATATATCTTCTATATAGATATTATGATTTCTCACAAGAAATATTTTATCTTTTACATAACCAATCATTTTTCAAGATATTATGCCAACTCATATTCATAGGCGATGTTTAGAAAGTTTATTCATTCTTCCTTAAGCCCATACATCCCATAATGTTGTAAATTTAGCTCTAATGCTAATTTATGATGTACCCATATTCATAAGGACACCATCATCATTTATTCTAAGAGATATCAAAGATTAAGCATGTAAATAAATTACTACAACCTATAACCAAACATAAAAATTCATGTCATAAATACTCACTTAAGTTGCTACAAATATACCCAGGAATGAAACCCATTGAAACCCCTTTCTTTTTGTGAACATATATGCATCATTGTACATTGTAACTCACTTAAAGCCATTAACAAAATTTGAGATACACTCTAAGCTCATCCAAACAAATTCCTTAAAGAAGTGCATGGTTTTTATATGATATCAATATACATATCAAGAAACAAATACATGTAAACATTTCCAAAATAACAAATCATCATTTCTTTTGTATGAGCAAGTAAAAAAGAAAATAAACATGTCTAGTATTTAAAAAAAACCAAGAAAGATGAAATGAAAACAAGAACAATAATTTCATTCGAGATCTTAAATAATCCTCATTGCATTCTAATATAAAAAAAAGTTCCACATTATTTTTCTTATTTTATATCTCGGCATTTGGAAAGCTAAACAACAAACCTTCTCTAAACACCATATTTTAACTCAATGAAAATTTGTATTACTACATAAATCCTTATTGGAATTAAAAACCTTCATCACCAATTATAATAAGTCATGTTTCAAATAGAATTAACAAATGCAACAAACTATTCCCTATGAGATAAATGGGTATTATAAAAATTCACCTGAAATGAAAATTTGTGACTTGTTTAGAAGTTTAATATTAACGGTTTCCTAATCTGGGCGCTACTAGATTACTCTTTTCTTCTTAAATGGCACCATCTCAATTTTTATTTGAATTAGACATCGCATTTAACGATCATGGACAAGTGTAATAAATGAAAGTAAGGATCATATCGGATAGTAATCTCACCATCTTAAAAGTGTTTGGAAATGGAAACGCATAAAATGCTTGCATGCCAAATGGATAATACACTCTCCATTACAACAAGAAGAAGAGAAAATTAAGAAAAAATTAGATACAAATTTTCACCTAAACATAGAAATAAAATTAGACATTAAGAAAATACTATCATGATCAACAATAATTAAATAATCCTATTCCATGCAAGTAGATTAAAACCACCATAAAAAAATTGTACCTGATTAAATCCACTATGATGAAACTGGCATGGTAAATAAAAAACTTGGTGTTGAATTTACCACTTCGTTACTTTTGTTCCTTGTATTCACCATAAGAACCGTTACTCACCTTTCTAAGTGACTTTGACATTGATTTAGCTACATAAACCCGCATTGGGTACCATACTATATTAAAAGAGCTTATAGGAAATAATTTCAACATTCCAACCATGAGACACAAGCTATGTAATTTTAGATTTAAATGTGTTTACCGGATGTAAGAGATTTAGAAGGATTTGTTTTGTATTATTCAATAGGTTGTAAATTTAAAAAAATTATGGGCCTCTGGATTTTGTAAATTTAAAAAAATTATGGGGCTCTGGGTTTTTCCCATTTCAAACATGTTACACGTTTTTTTAATTATAAAAAAGAATGTTGTATATTTTGATTAGCACAATTATAAAGTGTTTATTGTTAAATTTATTATATGTAAAATAAATATGCAAAGATACGTGTTTATACAATTATTTTCAAAAATTTATTGAGAAACTATTAGAGAAAGATGAATAGCTTATCTATCTTGAAACTTAAATAGCAAGTATGTGACTTTGGATTTAATACTTTGCCATCCAACAATAGATAATTTTTTTGTGGATACCACTCTTTACCTAGACCATGAGACCACTCTAGTAGAAAGAATAACTCTCCATTTTAGGAGTAAAAAAAAACTAACCAATTATCGCACTTCTAAGCTCTTAGAAACAAAATAGTTATTTGATAACCACAACACTTATGCCACACAACATAGGGAAAATTCCTTATTTTGTACATATTTTTTTTTTTTTCTTAATTTTTAACTCTTCTCAAAGTTCTAATAGCTTCCTTTGATGGTTTCACCCTCTAATTTGGTAAATTTTTATTTGTTCCATTTTACCTAAAAATCATTTCTCTCTTTCCATTGAAATTTCTCTCTCTTTACATGAGTGTCAAGTGACATACAATTCCTAAACCATTTTTTTTTTTGACAAATTTTGTAAGGTAATAAGAGTCCTAAACCAACATTTTATGGAAATAAATTTCCCAAATATGAAAAAATTAATCTAACTCTAAATGTTAGTTTCATTGACTTTTCTTCTCTTCAATTTTAATTTTAATGGTAAGATAAATTCAATACTATAAAATAAAATAAAATAAATTATTATATTAATAAAATATCATTATATATTCCTAATATAAATAAAATATAGCTAAAAGAATTATTTATAAAAAATTAGTTAAATAAATGAAGTTTTACTTTTGGGAAACATCTTTATAGCGTAAGTAGTTTTTTTTTCATAACGAAAAAAAGTTCTATAAATTTATTATTAAGCCAACAGAGTCATTCTACAACCTAATGTGAAGGATGTGTAAGTCTAACCGTGCGTGTTCAACTTGCAGTTAACACGTATCCTCTTAAAATAAAAATAAAATATTTTCGAAATAAAAAAATAATATAGGCGATAATAAAAAAGAAAAAAGAATGTTTAATTAGTTGTCCATATAACCTAATATAATTTCATGTAAAGTAATTAAAAATAAAAACATATTTGAGAAAGATGGTCAAACCTGATATTTTTCAAAAATATTTTAACATTTTATTTAAATAAATTATTACCAACTTATATGATTATTAACTTCATATACATCTATATATAGAAAAGAAATATATGAAAATAAAATATTTTAATGTTATATATAATAAGATATCTATTTTAGATTATGAATAAAATATTTTAATATAAAATTAATATTGATGTATAACTAAAATAATATATAATTCAAAAATATAGTTTAAACAATGAAAAATTTCACATTATTTTTTTCACCGTACAATAATTTATGTACAATTTAATTTAATGTTTCTTAGCTCATCTTAAATTCATACTTAATGTATATTGATATAATAAAAAATCTATTTTTTATAGAACAGTTTTAAAAGATTTACCAATTATTTGCCCTTCACTAAAATGATTGTCCCATGACTATGAAATTTTCAAAGGAAAGGAAAAGTTCTTCAATCCAATCTTTGGAAACCCATAAAATTATAAAATTAATTTTAAAGAAATTTTTTAATTATTATATATTAAAAGATATTATTTTATAGTTAGATCATAAAATTATATATGTGGAATATTTTATATGTGTGGAACTTAATATTGAATTTAACTTTTTAATATTAAAATAGTTAGTAAATGTCATATTCTTAATATTAAAATAGTTAGTAAACGTCATATTCTTTTATATTGGGCGTAGGGTATCCGCAGGGAGTGAGTTAAAAACAGAAATGATTGACGCCCGCAGAGGGAAGACTGCGAGTTGCCAATTCGGCGGTGAATAGTTTATAAGATATTATTGCAATCAATACAGCGCAGCGGCTTGCTTCACATCGAATATTGGACGTCGTTGAACATTTTCAATCCAACGTCGTTGTCTCACGACATTTTAAATATAGACGGTATCCATGAAATATGAACCCGGCAAAATGCCTCTCCACTTCAATCTACGGGCATGAATCTACTGATAATGAAGAAAATGACAGGAAAAGACATGAGTTTTTTCATATTAGAGTTATTTCCAGGCATCAAAAGATTGATACTTTGTTTGATAGTGGCTCACAAGTAAATTTAATTTCTGAAGCAATTGTAAAGAAGTTGGGATTACTAACCACACTTCACAAGAAACCATATCCATTAGGTTGGTTATGTCATAAAGCAAAGCTACAAGTGACTAGACAATGTAATCTTAGGTTTTCTTCTGGGTCAAAATTTGTAGATGAGATTGAGTTAGATATTGTTCCCTTAGATATATGTGGAATTGTTTTAGGAAGTTCTTACTTGTATGATAGAAAAGCTATTTCCTATAGCGTAGAAAACAAGTATCAGCTCGTTAAAGATGGAATTGAATACATTGTAAGAGCTTATAAACTCAAGGATAATTATACTCTCATAAACTCAAGGCAAATAAAAAAAATTGTAAATTCATGTAAACAATTTTTACTGATGGTTGTAAAGGAAAAGAAACCTGATAAAACCAAAGTATTTGAGGGCTGTAATGCTAAACAACAAGCTGATTTAGAAAATGTTGTTTCAGAATATGATATACTATTTCAAAAACCTAACAATCTGCCACCCAAAAAGGAAATAGTACATGATATTAATTTGCAGCAAGATGCTCCATTGCCTAACATTAGAATGTACAGGTTGTCCGCTTTAGAGAATGTAGAAATCAAGAAGCAGGTATAGGAGCTACTCGAGAAAGGGTTCATAAGACCTAGCACATCACCATGTGGATCTCCAATTGTCTTGGTGAAAAAGAAAGATGGCTCCTAGAGAATGTGCATTGGTTACCAAGCACGGAATAAGATAACGATAAAAAATTGTTATCCCCTTCTTCGCATAGATGATCTACTAGATCTGTTGAAAGAAGCTGTTTATTTTTCCAAGTTGGACTTGCATAGTGGCTACCATCAGGTCAAAGTTCCAGAGCAAGATGCATGGAAGACTTCTTTCAAAGCAAAGCAGGGATTGTATGAGTGGTTAGTTATGCCTTTTGTCTTAATTAATGCTCCTGCTACTTTCATGAGAGTAATGAATGATGTACTCAGATCTTTTATTGATGATTTTGTCATTGTATATTTAGATGACATTATTATATTTAGTAAAACATGGGAAGAACATTTCAAGCATTTAAAGCTGACTCTAGATGTTTTCAAAAAAGAGAATCTTTATGTTAAGCTCTCAAAATGTGAATTTGGCAAAACATCATTGAATTATTTGGGTCATATTGTAGGGGGTGGTGAATTAAAGATAGATCCCTTTAAGGCTGCATTCATTGTAAACTGGCCTAAACCCAAATCTGCTACTAAAGTTAGAAGCTTCCTAGGAGCAGCATGGTATTGGAGAAAGATTATTTCTAACTTGTCCTTGATTGCAACTCCCTTACATGCTTTAACAAGATGGAACAAGGTGTTTTAGTGGGGAGGCAAATAGCAGAAAGCCTTCGACACCTTAAAAGAAAAGATTAGTACAACACCAATAATAGCATTGCCTGATCTTCAAAGACCATTCAAGATTGAAACTGATGCCAGTGACTATGCCATGGGAGTAGTGTTGATGCAACACAGTAAACCCGTATGTTATCATTCCGAGACATTTAATTATGAAGTAGTTAATTATCCCACATATGATAAGGAATTGTATGCATTAGTACAATGTGTGAAAATGTGGAAACATTACCTAATGGCAAAGAGGCAGTTATACATACTGATCATCAACCACTTCAATATTTACACTCACAAACTAAGTTGCAGTAATCGAGACACTATAGGTGGATGGGTTTTCTACAACAATTTCATCTTATCATCAGATATAAAAAGGGCATACACAATAAAGTTGCAGATATGTTGTCCAAACCAATCATAAATGCATCCATTATACTTAAGCATAATTCAGTATTTCATGAAAGCTACATTGAACAATATGCTCAAGATATAGATTTTAAAGATGTATATGCAACTTTAAGTCATGGAAAACAAGTAGAAGAATTGGATTATCATGTTAAGGACCAACTCTTGTATCATTTTGGAAAGCTATGCATTTCTCAAACCGAAAGAGTAAAGATAATTCGAGAACCACACACTTTTCTAATATCAGGTCACTTTTGTGTAAGTAAGACAGTTGCACAACTGCAAAGATTTTGTTATTGGCCAAAAATGCATGACACAGTTTCTAGATATGTAAGAGGGTGTGCCATGTGTGCTAGAAGCAAGCCCAGCAATAGAAAACTAGGCTTGTACACTCCACTACCAGTTCCTTCTCATCCTTGGGAAAGTGTTTCCATGGACTTTGTTGGGGGACTGCCTAAATCTAGAAAAGGTCATGAATATCTATATGTTATTGTGGACAGGTTCAGCAAAATGTGTATTTTAATACATTGTAACAAACAAATTACAACTGAACAAACAACAAAGTTGTTCTTTCAGCATGTATGGGTTCATTTTGGATTACCCATTTCCTTTTGTATTTGATCGAGATTCCCGATTTGTTGGGAAATTTTGGTCGAGTTTGTGGGAATTGATGGACACCAGGCTAAAGAAGAGCACAACCTTTCATCCACAAACAGATGGCCAAACAGAAGTGGTCAATAGGATAGTGATCCAGTTTCTCAGAGGCTATTGCAATAAGCATCCCAAGCTTTGGGATGAACACTTATGCTATGTGCAACATGCTTACAACTATGCTAAACATCCTTTTACAGAGAGATCTCCTTTGGAGACCTGTTTTGGTTTCACACCAAGGTCTCCCTTGGATTTTGTCTTTGGTAGAGACAGAGTGGTTGATGGACACAGTGATGTGGACAAGGCAACCAAGTTCATTGAACAAATCCAAGAGATTCACTAGGCAGTATAGGAACAACTGGAAAAGAGCCAAGCCAAGTACAAGGCAAGGCATGATAAGCATAAGATTGAGCAGAGTTTCCAAGCTGGTGATCAAGTCTGGCTGTCTATCAGGAAAGGCAGAATGCAAGAAGCTGAAGCCAATAAGGTATGGACCTTTCAGGATACTTGAGAAAATAGGAGAAAATGCTTTCCACCTTGATTTTCCAGCTTACATGCACATCTATTCCGTAGTTAATCCAGAAAGCTTGAGACTGTTTGAACCTTCATTGACTGAAGATCCCGAAGAGCAGAGCCAATTGCCTTCTATTGATGATATTTTGCCTGAATATCTCAATGAATTGTAGGAAGATACAGTTCTAGGCAGGAAGGTAAGGACAACACGTAGAGGGAATGTTGAGTGCCTTAGGATTGGGCTCAAAGGTTCAAAACCAAGCAGTGCAAGATGGATAGAAATTCGACAAGCGAGGAATTTATACCCTCACTTGATTGATGCTTAAAAACCAACTTTTGGTGGTCCAAAAGATTTTTTCAGCGGGCTGTGATCCGAATTGGATCCTAGAACACTCTCTAAGTTTTCATGAATTCTTAAAAATCATGCCAAAGTTTCAAAGTCTTATAAAGGTCAAGCTTATCAGAGATATCCTTGTGACAATGGAATTTTGTGATCAGTGCGGAGCAACGAGGACCCTCGGTCAAGTGCGCAGATTGTTGGCCCATGGTAACACATGCTGGCGCAAATTGGAAAAACCAGAGGTTAATTCGAGAAACGAGGGCAGTTTCTGATATGCGATTAGTGACAAACCCCTAATCGCATATCGTTGGGAAAACCCCTCAAAGGAGGAAAAGCCCCGAGTGCCCGAACCCAAAATATTATGAAACACGGAAAAGTAATTAATTCAGCTTCGATGGAGCGGGATTCCACAAACCAGCAGAATATCAGAAGGGCTTCGAGCGGTAAGCAGTTTCAACCAAGTCCCGCCTGATGCCACACAATGGGTGCCACGCTTTTGATGGAAGAGAGAGAAAACCTCTCACATCGAACAGGTAAATGTCATGTTACTTACCCGCCCGATATGGACGATGACTGTTGGATTTGGAGGCCCTAGATCAATGGTGGAGATGCGATCCGATGGATGACTAGATTAGATGGGGTAAACAGGCAGAACTGTAAAGGATTTGAAGTTTGATATGGACGATGTGTTGGCGGAGATTCGTATTTCGCGGGAATTCTTGGAGTTAAAGACAAAATGGTCATTCAAACATATCTAGTGGACTTGACGCACTCATCCGTTACAGAATAGGTGGCCACCTCCCTATGAGGCATTATACAGTGATGATTACATCGAATAGAGGAATTCAGATGGATAGAGGCAGGGAAACTAGAAAGTCAAGAAGCGGAAATGAATAGTCAAAAAGCCAATGGATTTAAAGCCACGAACTGACAAAGACAGAGCAAGAAAAGAAAGTAGAGATGAGAGTTAGTTAGACACAGAAAGAAGGAGCCGAGCTGAACTGCAGAAGCAAAGGCATCATTGAGCCAGACAGAGCCAGAGAGAGTTAGAGAGTCAGTGTACTCCAGAAAAGGCTTGGGAGGTTCAAGAAAACTCCTTTGTATATGCCTGTCATGTATGAGTCTTAGATTGGGCTCATACTACTATGACCAATAGAGGTCGAGCTTCAGTAAGAAGAGTCTGTGTACTCCAAAGACTTGGGGGATCCAAGTACAGTCTTGTTGATTCATATCTGCTGCGTGAGACTCAAATTGAGCTCACTGTTGTAAAAAATCTGCTTTTGAAAACATAATAGAGAGGCCACCACTGAAGGTTGGACTGGGAGACGTAGCCCAGGAGTATTGGGTGAAATCAATATAAACTTGTTGTGTTTACATGTTTTCCTATTATGTTTTCTCTAACTACTTCAGTGTCTGTGTTTTTCGCAATCTTATCGATCCGTTGCATAAAATAACATAGGCACATTCATGCACATGAGTCTGTAATAACTTAATTGTTTGTCTTAGATCAATTTCAAATCATTTCTAGCGCAACTTCCGAGATTTCTGGCACTATTTCTGGCTCTATTTACAGCACAATTTCTGGCACAATTTCCAGTGCTAAATCTGGCACTATGATAAACATTCTTGGTTGCACCCATTTTTGCACTAGGAATGGTGCCCAATTCATGAAATGAAATACGATAAATTTTGACGCTATTTTAGGCACTATCTTCCTGTTCGTTTGTAGTGTTTTGTAATTTCAACTCCTTCAAAAGAACTTTTTTGACTCATTTTCAATTACCAATTCAATATTAAACTATGACTAAACTTTTCACTTCATTACAATAGTAAAACTCCACACATATTTCTAATCATATACATGAATGGAGATGTTGTCATCCTCTAGTTAAAACTTGTATCCCACATTAGGTACTAGCTGAATGGTTTGTTAAGTCATTACTTATTTCCATTACTAAAGATGTTTCCAAGAGTGAAGTTGTTACGAAAGAGTAGGTTATTGCTCATGCTCAATATTTATACCTTGTTTATTTTCAATTTGGCACATTGTACAATAAAACTCATGTTTCTCCTCATCCATCGAATACTATTCCACTAGATTTTATAGAATCTCATGCTGCTGATGGTATGATTGGGTTTGTTAATCAACGGTTAGTGAGAGAACAATTTGGTCACTCTAATCCTAAGTTTACTCCTATTTTTTTGGTTCAAAACATCCCTCCTGTTAATATTTCTCCTGTTAATACTTGTGATATTAATGCAGTTTAATTTTCGTCAACTAGTAAATCTTTGCAACCTAGAGGTAAAAAGAAGGGAAAAGGAAAAGATAAACGAGATGCCCCTCAATAGGAGAAACTAAACACCCAATATCATAATGAAAAATGTAAACCATGGTATCCTTTTCTCATTTGTAATGAGTAAAATTATACCAAAGAATGTCAACATCATGCTGAAGTTAATCGATTTCTTAAAGGAACTTCAAGCACAATTGTTATTTTGATGGACCCTTTTCCCACTCAAGAGAACAAAATGGTTGTGCAAAATCAATCCTCCTCTTCTCAGAACTCTTATGATATAATGATGTGTCAAGAGAAATTATTGGTGACTATAAGAGCCAAAGACTATATTCATCCAAATCCTCCTAATGTAAGTGTTCCAGCTCAACCTTCGACATCAGCTCCACCTCCTTCTGATCCTCTACAGATCGAGCAACCATCTTTCGAAACAATGATTTGACCCCCTCCTAAAGGTGTCCTTCATAAGTCATCTTTCAACTAAAAATTAACTAAACTAGATTGCTAAATTTTAGCAATCACTACATGCACAACTTTACTTCTAGAATATAACTCAAATTTACTTGGGGGGCCTGCCTAGTAAATGAAGGTTGGAAAGAAATAGGTTTATATTATATAAACCTAGGCATTCTATCCCATCCAAGACAAGGGCATCTCTAATCCCTTCAAAACAAGGTATATTCCCACCAAACTCACCACCACCAATAGCAAAGGAACCTACTAAGGCATTAGATGCAAGGGCAGGTACAATCAATACCAATTCTTTATTTGGGTAATTAAGCCCAAGGCCACGTTACATAAGTTAACTGCAATCCAATTCATACTCTTGATGTGGAAAATCAAATTACTCAATTTGACTGAGGCAGAAGTCAAACCGAGCATTTCTTGCTACAATTTCTAACACTCCCTCTTAGCAAGAAAGGGATTTTGCACCACCCCTATCTTGGACCTGTGGAATTCGAATTTGCCTCTTGACTATTCCTTTTTCAAGATATTTCCATCATGCTCCTTAGTTGGATTGTATTGTAGCATCATAATTCTCCTATCCACACAATCCCATGTGATGATCCCTAAATTCAATGTGCTTAGATCTATCACGAAATATTGGATTCTGAGTGATTTTGATACAACTCTGATTATCACAATAAATTATTTTCAAATCCATATCTTGACTAAAAAGACCGAAAATTCTTTTCCTCAGCCATATGGTCTCACATGTTGCTTGACTTGCAGCCATGTATTCAGCCTATGCTGAGATGAGTGCCATGGATCTCTGTTTCCTGCTATACCAAGAAATAGTTGCAGACCTAACACTCAAGATAGCACCTGGAGTACTTTTCCTATTTAATGGACTCCCTGTCCATTTTTATTAGTGAAGCCTAGGAGCTTCACTCCCTCTGTCCTCCTATATGATAACCCATATTGATCCAGATTTAAACAAGAATGCAAAAAATTACACATATAACCATACATACAGAGATGCAGTAGAAATAATACTTCATTTCATTACTATAAAATAATGAAATATTCTTACAAACATAAATGGAAATAAACTAGCTAGGGCTGTTACATGGAAAAGTGTCTATTTAGAACTACTCTATCCCACTAAGGTGTGATAGCTACCTTAGAAACAAACAGAGAAAAACTACTTTTGTATTTCCTTTATGAATTATAGATAGAGAGGGACAGAAAGAACCAACCTATTTCTTGCGCTAATCCTTTGATCCAATCCCTCTCTTCTTTGATGGTCTCCAGCTACCTGCTCCCTTGCATGCCCAGCTTCACAAAGTACCTGTAAGATCACAGAAGCAGAACACTATACAAAGACATGGATCTATATTCATAAACAACTTAGGATCAGATTTAAGTTAACCATACAAATGTAACAAGCATCAATGATACAAAAGCATGGAGGAGAACTCAAATAGTTTTTATTGATAAAAAAGAAAAGATCCAGGGGGAGTTACAACCAGTGGTTCCGACCCAGCATCAATCTTCCAGCAAAGAAGCCCCTCTTCACCTCAAACAAAGCATAAATCACCCAACAATCTGATGTTTGTCTCTAGAAACCAACAACAATTCCTCACAATATGCAAAATTCCAGCCTCTGGATCTCTGGGATGAGGGATCCATATATAGATATCTGTAAGGAGGATGAGTCAGCTTGTGATTTGACTAGTGTCTTCTCTCTGTCAGTTCTTGCTTCCACTTGGAGACTGAGGGCCTCTTACTCATCCTTGGTTGAATTCAGTGAGGCAAGTGTCACAGGAGAAGATTCTGGAAGCTTCCATTGCCTCTCCACCTCGCAGAATGACACTACCATTTGTCATTTCTCGCCCATCGCACCCTAAAGAAGGGAGTTTTGAAATGCAACGCACCCTCACAGTGCATTTGGGTGAGATGCAACGCACCTAGCCAGTGGAGCAGCTGCAATGATCCTGATTTGACCAATTCTGAGCAGTTTCTGGTGGAGAACTTCTGGGAGAAGCTGTAATCTGTTGACCTTGTTCCTTTAGGGGTTAGAACAACACTTTTAGGGACTTAGGAGTCCTTGGTTTATGGACATTTCATGCTTGGAGTTATAGGGCACAAAAATTTCTATAACAGTTGCCCCCTAAAGTATGAGGCCGTTAACCTTTTGGTGTCGGGTGAAATGCTTTATTATGAGGATTCGAAGTTCTTTCAATGCTGGGAGGAGACCTGTAATAAGATACAATACAATACATTATCTTCATATTGTTTTCATGATCTTAGATGAGGCAGGCATTCCCATGCTCAGCTTTATAAATTCATTTTCATGTACATAGGATAGACAATTGTCTAAGTGTAGACTGATGATTCTGATAGAGGCATCATCCTTTTGGTAGGATGATTATCTGTGATGCAATGCTATACATTTAATGTCTTTATTTCCATGAATATATATCACAGCCCGGATGGATGAAACTAGATCCGGGGTCTTCAATCTCGTCCGATCTTCACTCGAAGTACAAGTCGATCTATGTGAGAAATGTTCTGAAGTCGAACACGGAAAGACATCGCCTGATTACCAGTCAATGATGCAAACTGTTAACAAGCGCGAGAGGAATCACCGATAATGATAATGATCCTCAAGGTACTACAATACAATTCACATGGTGTGAATAAAGGACGTGGCGTCGAACACCACGCAAAATCTTTCGGTCGAAGGCCATTGATGTAAACCTGTCGCTGGAAGTGAGAAACTTGCCATTGAGGCATGCAAGCTTCAAAGTACTGAATGGGGTGTTCCTAGATCAACTTCTTGGATAATGAGCTGATGTCGACAAGAAGTGATCCATCACAGGAGGGCCTTAATGAATCCCACATCAATGACACGGAACGAAGCAAATGATTTTGATGGAGGTGAAAACGATCTGGTGATATAAGGTTCAGGGTGGCGGTCATGAAAGAATGGAGTATAATGTATGGTAGTGGGTGAGACACAGGTGACCTCTCTGGATGACTTCTCTTGAACATATTAGTGACACTGATGTGATGGATTGGTAGCATTAACCCCAAATGTGGATGGTATGGCGTGACTGATCCAGGTGGATCTTGGTGGCCACCTGCCAAGCCCACCTGGACCCCAACCATTGTTCTTCTCAGCATTTTCAGTTTCCTTAATTGTAGCACAACTTACTATTTTTAGCAGTTTTTCGGGTCCTGAACTTCCGGAGCCGTTTTGAGGCCCTAAACAACGTTTTTTGGGGAATCTAGGGGAAACATGGGTCCATGGAATGGACCGATGTTTTCCGTTCCAACAATGGTAGTGCTCGGATAGATCTTTCTAACGAGCTATTGTATGCGTCAAACGGAGATTGTATGCAAAAGTTACGACCCCAGGGAATTGGTGTACCAATTTACCCCCAAACGGGGTGTAGAGTCTCTACTTTACACCTTGTCATCCATCATTACCTACTTTTTTCATCACTTTCCTCTCTCTTTTACCTCATTTTCCACCCAGATCATTACATTAGTTGTCATTAAGCATGATCAAGTGAGCTTTGCTAATGGGTGACTGTTGTGTTTAGTTTTTGACATTTTTGAAGAGATTCCGCAGCTGTTTGGCGATTCCGCAGCCATTCAGCGATTCCACAGCCATCTGATGATCCCGCATCCATTTTGTTGATTTCAAGGTTACACGTGTCATTTTTCAGAACGAGCCACATGGGCATGTTGGAATATATGTGCTCGAGGTTCCTGTGCCATCAGTTCAGCCAGCCACGTCACCTATACCTCCGGTCAAAGGGGGTCAAGTTTCGGTCAAATAAAGGCAGCTCAACGTGGATACGTAAGCTGTTAGGTTATGTCGGTGGAAAAGGTGACTTGTCAGTGTTTTGTAAGCCGTGGGGGACATGATCCAATGTTAGATTCATTGCCCATAACGACCAGGACCTCCAGCTCGACCATGAACCATATGACGTGTTGACTGCACTTTTAATACGCATGACATTCTGTTGATTTTCTGTTTTTAGCTGTACGTATTAGGCTATCTTGCAGATGCCTATATATACTTGCGTCTGCATACGCTTATGTTAACTTTTTAGCAGCTGTAGTTTATGACTTTGTGAGAATTTTAGCACGCTTTTAAAACTCTATTTTATAGTGCTGTTCCAGCACCTTTGACTATGTATTTCTGCATATAAAGTAATGGAAACAGTGCTGTTTTGAAGTTCTACATCATCTGAGTTTTCTGTGGGTTGTTTGGATGGAGAGCCCCTGTCCATGACTGCCCGTGTATAAGTATTTTATGTTCATACTTCTGCAATTTCTTTATTTTACTTACAGCATTTCCTTTTCTTAAGTTATGTACAGCTTACTTTCTTTTCATTGCTGCAGCCTTTATTTTCACTGATCAGCTTTGTTTATTTGCAGGTTTTGACCCGGGATTAAGTGTTTTGTATTTGCTTTAATATCTGATGGTAGTTGCAGTTGTCTTATTTATAATGTTGCCCTTTTTACTCTGTTTTCTAGATTAGTTTTTAGCTTAGTTTTACAAGTTGGATGCTAACAAATTTATGCTCTCTTTATCATGAATGATTTATCTTTCAGAGAACAGAACACTAATTAATTGCAGCTTGTTTTTAAGTAGCTTTGGCTTGTAGCACTAATACTTTTTCCTCTTGTTGCACATAATCATATATGTAGGAAGCAGTATGATGGAAAAGGCTTAGTAGTGTTATAATTCGTCACTTAGAGTTTTTATCAATTCTTGGATTTGTCTTTAGCTACTTCCTAATCGTGTTTTACGCAGTACTATGTGGTAGAAGCAGGGAGTTAGGAAGAGATAACCATGATCATCAGTCCTTGAAGTGATTTTCTTATTTCTTTTATTTGCAGCAATATGAATAGAGACTAATGCCATTAGAACGTGGTCATTTACTTTCAAGTCATTTCAAGTTATTTATTTCTTTCAAGTTCTTTTCCTTTACAAATTCAGCAAGTAATTAGGAATCACCAATCACACACTTTCACTCACCTAGAACTCACTTTACACACACTTTCACTCATCTGTCTATAATCATCACTCCATCTTAGGAAGAAAAGTTAACCATAAACAATACCCCCAAACGACAGAAAGCTCTAAGAGGTTGCTTAAGTACATATAGTACACCTTCACTTCATCAACTTACAAGCCCCAGGTTGACAATTAATACTAGCAATTTAGGAATACTAAATTGACTAAACATTTTGGCGCCGTTGCCGGGGAAGTGAAATTAAGTAGCCATATTCTTAGAAAAAAAAACATAAAAATTTCAAGGAAAGAAGTTAATAGCCTATCCAAGTATGCTCTCCTCTTTCACTTCAAAGTGATCTGGAGGATCAGAAAGGAGAAAGTTATTGATTCAATAGTTTCTTGAGTATGCTCTCTTCTTGCACCTAGAGTGACCTGGAAGATCAGAAAAAGAACTATTAACTTGACTTGAAGATAAAATAATAAAAAAAAAAAAATGACATGCATAGAGCTAGAGATTCTAGAGGAAGGTTTTTAGCTAGAGCTCGAAGTTCAATCTTTACAAGTCCATCTGCTTCAAGGGATAGACAAGAGACACCTCCCTTATCTCCAACCGAAACTCCTAATCCTAGAATTCCTGGAATTCAAGAGCCTAGAGTTGACTCTCCTACACCTTCTATTGAGTTTGAACCAGGAAGAGACTCTTCCCTTTCTCCTACAGGAAGACCAATTGTAATTGAGGAAATAGAATCACCTGAAGAAGAAGGAGAAATCTCTTCTCATTCACCCTTTGTAGAGGAACCAGAAGATTTTGAAATCCCTAGGAGAATCATCATGGCTGAGGAAGAAGGAGGTGGTAGAGGTAGAGTAGGAGGAGGAAACAATAATAATAATGGAGGAGGCAGAGGTCCCTTTGGAGGAGGCAATAGAGATGGGGATAACTCATTTGGGTTTCCCATTGTTAATGAGGATTCCCGAGCCACTATGAAAAACATATCACCATCCGTCCTCCCAAATTTCCATGGGTTAAGAACTGAGGACCCTGAAACATTCTTGTTTGAATTTGAAGTTGTGTGTCGAACCTATGACTATCTGGATGATACTCAGAAACTCAAGCTGTTCCCCTCAACATTAAAAGATCAAGCTTTGAAATGGTTCATGGGGTTACTTACTCAATCCATTAGATCTTGGGATGAAATGAAACAAACCTTTTTGGATAGGTATCAGGACTATTGTACTCCTACTAATCACAAAGATGAGGTATTTAAAATGATCCAAAGAGAAGATGAGAGTTTGGAAGATTTGCTTGAAAGATTTCAATATAACTTAAAAAGAGCAAAAATGAGTACTTTGGATGAAGAGACCTTAAAAGCCCTCTTATTAAAAGCCATTAGGGATGAATGGATAGATATCTTAAATATGATGGGGAAAGGGGATATTTCTCAACTTTCACTTAATGATATAGCAGAACTCTGTATCCATCTCTCAAGGGGAAAATCAAAAACTCAAAAAGGGCCTAGAGATCCCTCTCTCCTTAGAGCAAATAAATCTGTAACAAGATCAGTAAGTAGGGCTGAAATTGGCAATATGCTTGACGAATTCAAAACTGATATCTTAGGGAGTCTTAGTGAACAAATAGATACCCTTAAGATTCAAAATAAACAAAAAGCAGAAGCTGAGGCTTTAGCTATCTTTTTCCCGAAATGTAGAAAGAAACATGCTTTAAGGGAATGTCCCTTAGAAGCAAATGTTGTAGAAACATGTGTCATTTGCTCAGAAACTCATGAGACCAAGGATTGTCCTTCAATTCCTGGCCTCAAAGCAGTCTTTCAAGAGGATCCAAACACACTTGAATCTCTCTGTTTTGTTGCAAGGAGAGCTTGGCAAGGGCAACAAAATCAAGGGTTTAACAACTCTATGAATTTTCAGCCCCAACCAAATTGGAATCCTTGGCAACAGACTTGGTCTCAACCTCAGAATGCTTTTCAAGCATGGATATAAAGCATGCAGAATCCTTATGGGAGACTTGCTCAATTCTATCAATATCCTCCATCATTTCAGAATCAGCAAGCCCCACAACTTCCAAATCAAGGTCAACAATTATCATTGCCATACCCTCAACAACAACAAACTCCTCCACAAAATCAAAATTCTCAACTTACCCAGCAGAAGTCAAATCAACTTCCCTCTCAGCCATTACCGAATCCAAATAATAGGAACCCTCAAAAAGCTTATGTGATGGAAGGTCAACCATTCCCTACCTATATGGTTGTTCCTCTTAATGAAGTACAACTCAGATCAGGTAGAATCTTAGACCAACCTTCCACAAGTGTTCAAGAACCAAGCATTTCTGAGGAAGAATCTCTCAAAGTCAATAAAGGTTCTGAAGTATCACTTCAAACCCAAAATATCCAAAAAGAAAAAGAATCAACCTCTACAACTCCCATAGTTGAGCAACCTACATCTTTAGCTACACCTCCTTTTCCTGAAAGATTGCAAATTGACAAAGGAGTGGAGAAGCAAATTTGGTTGCCTGACTATAGCTTTCTAGATGAATTGAAGAATGTCTGTATTAAGATTCCCTTATTACAAGCCATTAAAGAAATTCCCATTCTAGCAAAGACAATAAAGGAGTTGAGTTTGAAGAAAATAGTAAAAAGAACTAGAGATACCAAAAGGATACACCTAGTTGGAAAAATTGCAGACATTATGATGGGCAAAATTACCATGCAAAAGTATGTGGATCCCGGTAGTCCTATTGTCAAAACTCAGATTAATGGGGTTGAAATCCCAAATACTTTAATTGACTTAGGAGCCGCTATCAACATCATGAGTAGACATACCATGGATCAGTTAAAGCTTCCTAACCTTCTCTTTACACCTACTTTGCTGCAACTTGCAGATAGATCAATCATTAAACCTGATGGTGTATTGGAAGACATTCCAGTCTCTCTAGATTCTTGGGAATATCCAGTTGATTTTATGATTTTAACTCCCAAGAACAATCTAGGAGGACATCCTCTTATCTTAGGAAGACCTTGGCTAGCAACAGCTGATGCTTTCATCAGTTGCAGGTCTGGGGACATGTATATATCAGATGGTAATTCCACCAAGAAATTCAACTTGTATCCCCCAGCAAAAGCTATCACAGAAATAGGAGAAGATGAATGGGTAGAGGATGAAGATACTATACAACCTGTTTTGACCATCTCTGAGATTAGTGAGGACAGTCAAATTTTCAATACTTTAGAAAATTTTGAAGTATCTTTAGAATATGACTCTGAACATTTCCAGATAGATGCAGATATTGAATATATCTCCTCTAGACAAATGTCTCTCTTCTCAATGGAAGAGTTTGGTAGTTCTACAACTGAAATCCTTCCAGGAAAAACTTTGAACATCAACAGAAACTTGGAAAGATCACAACAAGAAGAGTTAACCAAACTTTTGCAAAAGCATTCTACAGCATTTGCATGGGAATACACTGACATGAAAGGAATTGATCCTAAGACTTGTATTCATCACATCTACATTGAAGAAAATAGCAGACCTATTAGGCAACCACAAAGACGGATGAATCCAAACCTTAGGGAAATTGTGAAAGAAGAACTTCAGAAATTGCTCAAGGTAAACTTCATTTACCCCATTTCAGATAGCCAGTGGGTTTCTCCCTTGGTTATAGTGCCCAAAAAGAATGGTAAATGGAGAGTCTGCATTGATTATCGAGAATTGAACAAGGCAACCTTAAAGGATCATTTTCCTCTACCTTTTATTGATCAGGTCCTAGATACTCTAGCAGGTAAAAAGTATTTCTCATTCCTGGATGGATTTAGTGGGTATAACCAAATTTAGGTAGCACCTGAAGATCAAGACAAAACCACATTTACTTGTCCTTGGGGAACTTTTGCCTACCGAGTACTTCCTTTTGGATTGTGCAATGCACCTGCTACATTTCAAAGAGCTGTACTAGGAATCTTTTCAGACCTAATTCATGATTGTGTAGAGGTTTACATGGACGATTTCACAGTTTATGGTAATACATTTGAAGAAGCTTTGGAAAATTTGGAAAAAGTACTGGTAAGATGTAAGGAAACAAATCTTTCTTTAAGTCATGAAAAGTGTTTTATGATGTTTACTGAAGGGATTGTTTTAGGACATCATATTTCAGGAGATGGGATTAAAGTTGATAGATCTAAAGTAGAAGTCATCTCTAAGTTACCTATTCCAAATTGCCAGAAGGATGTTAGAAGTTTTCTTGGGTTTACTGGGTATTACAGAAGATTTATTGAAAACTTCACTAAAATATCATCTCCTCTTTTCAAATTGCTTACTAAGGACTATGAGTTTAAATGGGATCCTGAGTGTCAATTTGCTTTTGAAGCTCTAAAGACTAGAATATCTGAAGCACCCATCTTAAGGGGGCCAAACTGGAAACTCCCTTTCCACATTTCTACTGATGCTTCAGATACCGCTCTAGGAGCTGTTTTGGGACAAAAGGATTTGATCCCTTATGCCATTTATTACACCAGTAAAAATTTGACTCCCACTGAATTAAATTATACTGTTACAGAAAAAGAGTTCTTAGCTGTGGTACATGCGATTAACAAGTTTAGACACTACATAACCAGCTATGAAACCTGTCACTAATGGTAGAGTTACAAGATGGCTTTTACTTTTGCAAGAATTTAACATTACTGTGTTAGATAGACCTGGAAAGAAAAACACAGTAGCTGATTTCTTGTCTAGAATCCAAAACACTAATGAAGATTCTCCAGTAGAAGATAAGTTTCCAGATGAATACTTGTTTGCAGTGACTACCAAGATTCCTTGGTATGCAGATATGGCTAATTATCTAGTTACAGGGAAGCTACCTCTACACTTATTTCCTAATGAGAAAAGGAAAATCATTCGGGAGAGTTCACATTATTCTTGGATTTCTAATGAATTGTTCAAAACAGGGCCAGATTGTATAATCAGAAGGTGTGTTCGGGAAGATGAAATGCCTGACATCCTTAAGGCATGTCATGATGAACCATGCGGCGGGCACTTTGCGGACAAGAGGACAGCCTATAAAATCCTTTCTCTAGGATATTATTGGCCTTCTCTCTTTAAAGATGCAAAGCAGTATGTTAAAAGGTGTGACAGCTGCCAAAGAGTTGGGAAACCAACTCCTTCAAATGAAATGCCTCTACAGCCTCAGGTATGCATCGAACCCTTTGAGAAATGGGCTCTAGATTTCATTGGACCAATTAATCCACCATCAAAGCAAAAGAAGTATATACTGGTTTGTACTGATTATGTTACTAAGTGGGTAGAAGCGAAAGCATTACCTTCTGCCACTGAAAATTCAGTTGTTCAATTTCTTTTTGAGGATATTTTCACTCGTTTTGGTGTCCCAAGGGAAATTGTGACAAACCAAGGCAGCCAGTTTACATCTAAATTGATGGAGAAACTGATGGAGGAATATAAGATCAAGCACAGAACATCTACTCCATACCATCCACAATCAAATGGTCAAGTGGAATCTACCAATAAAGTTCTGGAAGGCATCATCACCAAGACTGTTCATCTTCATAGAAGAGATTGGGTGGAAAGGCTCCTTGAAGCCTTATGGGCCTATAGAACCACATGGAAGAACACAACAGGACATTCTCCCTATGAACTTGTTTATGGGAAGGAAGTCCTGCTTCCTATTGAGTTCCAAATCAAGACCTTCAAGACGGCAGTCCAATTGGGAATGAGCCTCTCAGAAGCCCAAAAGCACAGAATGGACCAACTGAATGAGCTAGATGAAATGAGACAAGATGCAATTTTGAGGACCGATCTAGTTCAGCACCAAAGATCTAAGTGGCATGATCGTCATATCAAAGAAAGAAAGTTTCAGAAAGGAGATTGGGCTCTATTGTTTGATTCAAAGTTCAAAGACTTCAAAGGAAAGTTTCAAACTCATTGGCTTGGGCCATATGAGATTGATGAAGTCTTCAGCAATGGAGCAGTTCGAGTAAAAACTATTGATGAATTCCATACTCCTCTTATTGTAAATGGCCATCGCTTGAAGATCTATCAAAAGCTATTTTCAAAAGAAGAGTTTGTCAGATTGTTTAAAGGAGCTTCTACAATCAGGTTGGTGGAGAAGGATTCTTCTCCTCCATCAGCCTAAAGCTTTGGTTTTTGAAAAAAAAAAAAAAAAAAAAAAAAAAAAAAATGTATAGGCCTGAAAACCAGTCTCTGATTGGCAGTCCTATACAGAAAATTTGAGGTGAAAATCAGGGCCACCTGACACCTCATATTTTCTAAAAAAAAAAAAAAATCTCTCTTTCTCTCCTTATTTCATCTCATTTCATCATCACCACCATTCCATCCACCATTTCATTCATTTTCACTCCACTTCATTCTTTTCATTCATCCACCCATCCACTACATTCCATTCCATCAATAAAGTCATTTTTAGATAGTTAAAATTGTTTTTGTGCAGTCGGAGGTCATTACTGCAGATTCCGTAGCTGTTTGAAGATTCTGCAACCATTCAGCCATTCCGCAGCCCTCTGCACCTGCATAAAAAAATAAAAAAAAACCACAGTCTGTTTGAAATTTCTTTACAGCTCATTAGTCATCAATAATAAATGGAAATAGTCATGCAACAGCAATCAATCAGTGAAGGGTTAGTGGCAAATCATCAAAGGCAAGTCGAAGCGGGAATCCGAGGTATGTTTAAATCCTAAACTGACTGTTATTTCATTATGCAAAGTTTTCTAGGTTATGTTTGTGGCCACTAATTGTAATGATTACCAGTCATGAAACCATATACCCACGTATCTCCCACGTCTATTAGTCCTTGATTACCACGATTTTCTGAATGTGGCTCTTCACTTCCATTAAAGGTTTCGTACCTAAGTGACGTAGCCTAATGTACTACGTCTCTATGTGACGTGATCCCGCAGCCAGGTGTAACTCTGAAACCGAAACCTAAGGACATAGCCGTTTTTCATTCATTATTCCGTAACCCTTCTACCCTCTTATGCTCATATCACTTCCGCTGTTCCATTTCCACTCACTGTTTCATTCCATTTACGCTGTGCACTACGCTGCTACTATACTCTGTTTTTCCTCTATGCTAATTCTATCACCAGTGAAGGTCTGTTACAGCCGTATCCAAAGCTCAAGCCATAATCCACCGTGTTGAGGCCGTAAATTCATTGTGTCAAGGCTATTGTTGAAGCCGTATCCAAATCTAGAACCGGGAATTTACTGTGTCAAGGCTATTTTGAAGCCGTGTTCCAAAACAGAGCCGTGAATTGACTGTGTAAAGCCATTTTGAAGCCGTATTCCAAAACAGAGCCGTGAGTCTACTGTGTAAAGCCATCCTTAAATCCGTGTTTTAGAACAGAGTCGTAAGAGCCAATGGGGAAACTCCTAAGGGCAGAACCGGAGGGTTCAAAGTTTTTGGAGGGTTATCCTCAGGTTAAAGAAGCATTACAAAAGGCAAACTGGTTACAATGCATTCAGAAGTTCAAAGGCTACCATAAGGAGGTTACGAAGGCCTTTGCAAGGTCCTTCAGAGAAAAAGATAATCACGTGGAGATAGGGGATTTACAATTCATAGTCATGGAGAGCAGCATAGCACAAGCTACCTCACTTCCACAGACTGGAGAAAGGTGGTTTAAGAACCGGTCAGTTCAAGATCAACAGTGGAAACAAATCTTAAAGAACCCAGGTATGGATACCAGTATCTTCACAAAAGGGATTCCTGTTTCTTATGTTAAGGAGGAATGGACAACTTTACTCTTGTTAGTGCAGAAATTTTTCACTTGTGAGGGAAGATTTGGGGTCTTATATGTTTATCATGCAAAGGTTATGATGCATTTTCTAGGAGATGATATTAACCTCCCATACTTTTTGCTTTCAAGTCTTAAGAAAATGTGTGCAAGTGTCCAAAAGAACCCCAGAAATGTTGAAGCACATCTATATCATCACGGTCTTGTTAAATTGCTAGTTGAGGAACAATTGAAATTAAAGAGGGACACATGGGAGAGGTTTCTCATAAGAAACCATTTTCAAGAGTTGGGAGAAACTTCTGGAGGGTCCCCTCAAGTGCCAAAAAGTAGGAGAAAAAGACGAGAGGGGGTTAGCCAAGAAACTACTGCTCAAACAGAAACTATTGTTCCTGATACCACTATTCCTGAAACCACTGCCCAAGAGGAAACTGTTCAAGAACAGTTTGATGAGGAAACTAATATACAGCATCCTGAACAGGAAATTGATCCTGGATTTACTAAAGATGATGACCAAGAAGCCCAAGGAATGATCACTGAAACTCTTTCAGAACTTGCTCAAGAAATTGCTCAGAAAAGAAAAGAAGGGAGGAAGAAACAAAAGCAAGATAAAGGTAAATCTATAGTCCAAGAATCTTACCTCACTCCTGAGCATTCTAGTGAGGAAGACAATCAGCCTTTAGCTCAAAGAATAGCCAAACTTCATGAAACAGTCCTCTCTAAAAAGGTGGAAAAACAGAAGCAAAAAGTGCAAAAAGAAAAACAGAGTACAACCACCGTAAGAATGAGTAGGAGAATACAAGATAGAGCAGGGGCTACAAAAGTTAAAAAGTCACTTGTCATTGACTTGAGTACACCTGAAAAGGTGGCTACAAGTCCTTCACACGCTGAGCACATTGAGACTAGTCCTCCACGTGAGGATAGTCCTTTTGAACATGAACTTGAGCATGAACATGGATCTGAATTTGATTATGAACCAAGTCCCAAAAAGTCACCTGAGGTTGACCCGGATCAACAGAAGGTGTATAATTATCTGGAGACATTGGAGCAAGCAGCTGCTGGCCCAAGCAATACTCAACCTTTGGAACAACAAGTCCATTCCTTAAAACAGGAGATTTTTGAGATTGAGGTTCTAAATCGTCATATTGTGCAAGAAAATGAAAAGTTGAAAGAGCAAGCCAAAGTAGATAAGATGATTCATGATAACACCATGTTACATTTGGGCCTATGGAAAAGAAAGAACAAAAAGTTAGGAAAGAAATGCAAAAGGCTAAGCAGAGCCTTGATCAACTTAAAGTTCAGATGCTTAGTAAAGAAGCCAAGGGTCAATGTGTCTACACAGAGAAAGAAGAGGAGATTGGATGTCTTGGCAGAGGCATCACAGCAGGTTGATTAATCAGTGTTTTTGCATGAGGACATGCAATTCCCTCGTAGTGGGGGTATGTAGAGTCTCTACTTTACACCTTATCATCCATCATTACCTACTGTTTTCATCACTTTCCTCTCTCTTTTACCTCATTTTCCACCCAAATCATTACATTAATTGTCATTAAGCATGATCAAGTGAGCTTTGCTAATGGGTGACTGTTGTGTTTAGTTTTTGACATTTTTGCAGAGATTCCGCAGCTGTTTGGCGATTCTGCAGCCATTCAGCGATTCCGCAGCCATCTGATGATCTCGAAGCCATTTTGTTGATTTCAAGGTTACACGTGTCATTTTTCAGAACGAGCCACATGGGCATGTTGGAATATGTGTGCTCGAGGTTCCTGTGCCATCAGTTCAGCCAGCCACGTCACCTATACCTCCGGTCAAAGGGGGTCAAGTTTCGGTCAAATAAAGGCAGCTCAACGTGGATACGTAAGCTATTAGGTTACGTCGGTGGAAAAGGTGACTTGTCAGTGTTTTGTAAGCCGTGGGGGACATGATCCAATGTTAGATTCATTGCCCATAACGACCAGGACCTCCAGCTCGACCATGAACCATATGACGTGTTGACTGCACTTTTAATACGCATGACATTCTATTGATTTTCTGTTTTTAGCTGTACGTATTAGGCTATCTTGCAGATGCCTATATATACTTGCGTCTGCGTACGCTTATGTTAACTTTTTAGCAGCTGTAGTTTATGACTTTGTGAGAATTTTAGCACGCTTTTAAAACTCTGTTTTATAGTGCTGTTCCAACACCTTTGACTATGTATTTCTGCATATAAAGTAATGGAAACAGTGCTGTTTTGAAGTTCTACATCATCTGAGTTTTCTGTGGGTTGTTTGGATGGAGGGCCCCTGTCCATGACTGCCCGTGTATAAGTATTTTATGTTCATACTTCTGCAATTTCTTTATTTTACTTACAACATTTCCTTTTCTTAAGTTATGTACAACTTACTTTCTTTTCATTGCTGCAGCCTTTATTTTCACTGATCAGCTTTGTTTATTTGCAGGTTTTGACCCGGGATTAAGTGTTTTGTATTTGCTTTAATATCTGATGGTAGTTGCAGTTGTCTTATTTATAATGCTGCCCTTTTTACTCTATTTTCTAGATTAGTTTTTAGCTTAGTTTTACAAGTTGGATGCTAACAAATTTATGCTCTCTTTATCATGAATGATTTATCTTTCAGAGAACAGAACACTAATTAATTGCAGCTTGTTTTTAAGTAGCTTTGGCTTGTAGCACTAATACTTTTTCCTCTTGTTGCACATAATCATATATGTAGGAAGCAGTATGATGGAAAAGGCTTAGTAGTGTTATAATTCGTCACTTAGAGTTTTTATCAATTCTTGGATTTGTCTTTAGCTACTTCCTAATCGTGTTTTACGCAGTACTATGTGGTAGAAGCAGGGAGTTAGGAAGAGATAACCATGATCATCAGTCCTTGAAGTGATTTTCTTATTTCTTTTATTTGCAGCAATATGAATAGAGACTAATGCCATTAGAACGTGGTCATTTACTTTCAAGTCATTTCAAGTTATTCATTTCTTTCAAGTTCTTTTCCTTTACAAATTCAGCAAGTAATTAGGAATCGCCAATCACACACTTTCACTCATCTAGAACTCACTTTACACACATTTTCACTCATCTGTCTATAATCATCACTCCATCTTAGGAAGAAAAGTTAACCATAAACAACACCCCCAAACGACAAAAAGCTCTAAGAGGTTGCTTAAGTACATATAGTACACCTTCACTTCATCAGCTTACGAGCCCCGGGTTGACAATTAATACTAGCAATTTAGGAATACTAAATTGACTAAACACGGGGCCCATAGTTTGGCGTTTCATCTTCTAGGGTTAGGTTTTGGAATGTAAAAGGTTTTCTACTGTTTCTCAACAATAAATAGGCCTTCGAGCCTCATTGTAAGACAGTTCAGAGGCATGTAGTCGCTACATCTCTTCTCAGAGATAAGCTACCATCGCCCTAGCTGGGTTATTTCCATTACTGTTTGTAAGCATATTTCAGTATTCTATATTAATGAAGTGAAGTATTATTTCCGCTGCATATCTATGTTTATGGTTATCTCTGTGTTTTATTGCGTTCCTGTTTAAATCCGAATCAGTGGTATAAGAGCGGTCCGATTTTCTCTGTTTTTCTTTGCATGTCCCCAACGAGGTCGGGATATAAGGAGTTAGGGCTTGAACTGGTCGAGCCTTTGCAAGACCAGCCTCGCAAATCTCGATGGCCTCCCATGGTGGACGAGAAGAAAGACGAGGGGACAGGAGATCCTATCAAAATCTTGATCGAAGAAGCCCTTGAGCGACAACGAAAAGCGATGATGGATAGTTTCGCCCAGATCCTTCAGCGGCTACCTAGAAGCGACGCTTCGACTTCTAGCAGCTACTCTGGAAATGCCGCCACGCCCTTTAAGGTACAAGTTAATTTTGAAATCCCCATCTTCGAGGGTAAAATAGACGCAGATGCGGTAGATAAATGGTTAAATCTGCTAGAAGGGTATTTTTCTTTCCATGAATTTTCAAGTCGAGAAAAGATTGTTTTTGCTCTGCTCAAAGCATCCCCCCACGTCAAGGACTGGTGGGAAACCTACTGCGAGCAGAAGGATGAAACTACCGGCTCACTATTTTCAGCCACACCCACCTCGAACTCATTCCGCGAGGCCATCAAGGAGCAGTACTACCCTGTCAGAAGCTATGAGGATGAATACATAAAATGGACCACGTTGCGGCAGGGAAGGGACCAAGACGTGCCATAGTTCACCAATCTTTTCCATACCCTTCGCACAAAGTTGGGTATCAAGGATACGAAGCAGCATTTGATACTCAAATACCGCGGCTGCCTGCACAAGTACATTCAGGAAGAAATACAATTCCTGAACATCTCCTCACTCGGCGCAACATACCGATATGCCGTCAAGGTCGAGCAGAAGTTTAAACAAAAGAAGCGAGATTTTGGATCTGTGAATCTGAAGTAAGGGAAAGGTGCCCCTAAAACTCAGAACAAAGGGCAAAGCCAAGGCGGGGCAGCCCAGGACAACCCGCCAAAGCTGCAGACAAAGAACGGCACCGCGAAGACGAAAAAGGACACGGGAAAATGGTGTGAGTTCCATAAGAGCTCCACTCACAACACCAGTGAGTGTCGGGCCAAGCAGTCACTGGTGGCCGAGCTAAAGGGTCCAGAATCAGATGCATATTCCGACTCTGAGTCAGAACCCGACAAGGGGAATGAAAAAGGGAAGCAAATCATTGACGCGGATCCCAATGCCACTGTTGCTACCGCCAAGATCCAGAAAAATGAACCCGAAGATCCAGAGGAGGAGGAGCGTCTCTTCCACTCCCAGATGTGGGTAAAGGGCTCCCAGCTACAGTTCATTGTCGATAGCTGGAGCCAAAAGAACCTCATTTCGGCGGAGGTCATGAAGCAGTTGGGCTTAGCAACCACAGCACATCCACAACCATACACCATCGGGTGGCTTCACCAAGGACGGGATCTTCGCGTGAGCCAACAATGTCGCCTTCCATACAACATCAAGCCTTTCACGGATGAGGTATTGTGTGACATTGATCCCCTTGAAGTTTGTGATGTATTATTAGGACAACCATACTTGTGGAAGCGACATGCTGTGTATGAATCAAGGCCCCGGGCTGTTATTGTTACATTGGGGAATAAGTTGTACAGGATACCAGAGGTAGCACTGCCTACCGCCATCTCCTTGATTACTGCAAAACAATGTAGTAAGCTCATTTCCAAGACTGGGAAGTTTGTTTTTCTGATGATCCGCCCTCAAGGAAAGAAGAAGCTGGTGGCGACGACCTCCAGACAGGATCCCTCCGTGCGACAACTATAGATGGATAAGGTCGTGAAGGAGTACGAGGACATCTTCACCTCCCTTGTAGGGGTTCCTCTGCACTGTCAGGTCAAGCACTCCATCGATCTGACCCCAAGTGCACCGCTACCCAATGGACCAATTTATCGGCGGTCGGTTCTAGAGAACGATGAGATCAAGAGGCAGATTCAGGAGTTGCTGCAAAAAGGTCACATCTGTCTGAGTTCATCACCTTGTGGGAGCCCGATCGTGTTGGTACAGAAGAAGGATGGGACTTGGAGACTCTGTATTGACTATCTGGCGTTGAACAAGATCACTGTCCGTAATAGGTACCCGATCCCACGGATTGACGACCTCTTGGACCAACTAAAGGGAGCAAAGTACTTCAGCAAGATCAATCTGAAGTCAGGATATCACCAGGTACCAATCGAACCCTCTGATGTGTGGAAGACTGCCTTCAAAGCCATGTAGGGCCTCTTCGAATGGTTGGTCATGCCTTTCGGATTGACGAATGCTCCTGCAACCTTCATGAGGCTAATGGATGACATCTTGCGGCCATTCACCAACTCATTTGTAGTGGTATACTTGGATGACATTCTGATCTTCAGCCAGAGTTGGGAAGAGCACCTCCACCACATCCGACAGGTTCTTCAAACACTGCGGCAACACAAGCTGTGTGCCAATTTGGAGAAATGCACTTTTGGCATGACCCAGGTTCAGTATCTGGGATACATTATTGATGAACAGGGGGTGCATGTGGATCCGGCCAAGATCCAAGTCATTCGGGATTGGCCATCCCCGACCACTCTGACAGAGCTCCGCAGCTTTCTAGGCCTTGCCAACTTCTATCGCAGGTTCGTGTTGGGGTTTTCTCATATCGCTTGGCCCTTGAGTCAAGTCACCAAGGGAGGAGCGAAAGCGAAATTCTTTTGGTCTGAATCTCAACAGAAGGCATTCATGAAATAGATAGACCGCCTTTGCACGGCACCAGTGCTCACATTACCAAACTTACAACAACCATTTGAGGTCGAGACAGATGCCTCTGACTATGCTATTGGGGCAGTCCTTACTCAACACGGGCATCCAGTGGCATATCACAGTGAAACACTTTCAGACATAGTCCAGAAGTATCCAACCTATGACAAAGAGATGTACTCCATTGTGCAGGCCTGCCGACAATGGAAGCATTACATTTTGGGGAAGGAAACAGTCATCCACACAGACCACCGACCCCTGCAGTTCATATAGACCCAAGGGAAATTGCAGAATGATCGCCATCAGAAGTGGTCTACATATCTTCAACAGTTCCATCTGAATATCAAGTATAAGAAGGGCAGCACCAATCATGTTGCAGATTGCCTCAGTCGACCACCAATCATGGCGTTAACCACTGTGCTCAACTCTTATGGGCACGAGACTTCTGATTGGCCACTTCTCTACAAAAGTGACCGAGAATTTGGCCACACATACCAGACACTCGTGGGGGGTCAGCATGTTCCAGATTTTCACCTCCAAGGTGCACTGTTATGCCACTTGGGTCATCTTTGTGTTCCTTCAAGCGAGCGTGCCAAGATGATTTGGGAAGCACACTATAGTCGGGCTGCTGGACATTTCGGGGTGGAGAAAACAGTGGCAGTACTACAAAATTATTTCTATTGGCCAAATCTTCGACAGGATGTCGCGAAGTACATCAGATCATGTACTGCCTGTGCCATTGCCAAACCGACCATCAAGAAGCAAGGCCTCTATACCCCGTTGCCTACCCCTATTCGGCCTTGGGAATCCATCTCCATGGATTACATGTCAGGGCTTCCTTCCACTAAGCATGGAAATGATTGTGTTTTCGTGGTCGTTGATAGGTTCTCAAAGATGGCCATTATGGCGGCCTGCAAGAAGAATACCACAGCAGAAGCCACTGCTAAACTCTTCTTTGAACGAGTGTGGGTGCACTTTGGGATTCCACAGTCTATCATCTCAGATCGGGACAGTCAATTCCTCAGTACATTTTGATCTAGTCTTTGGTCAATGCTGGACACCAAACTCACTAAGTCCACAGCCTTCCATCCTCAAACTGATGGCCAGACCAAGGTTGTCAATCAGATGATTGTACACATTCTGCGCATGTACAACTCCAAGCATCCACGCACATGGGACGAGAGCCTCCCCTATGTTCAGCACAGCTACAACCGAGCTCTTCATATATCAACTGGCCACAGCCCTTTTCAGGTGGGCTTGGGATTCCAACCACTATGCCCCATTGATGTGGCCCTGCCACTTGCAGCTACTCACACAGCTTCAGCTCATGTCCAGTCCGAAACAGATAAGGCAACCAGCTTCATTGAGCACATCCAACATATTTGCCAGCAGGTCCATGACATTCTGGAGAAATCAAATGCCAAGTACAAGCAACGACATGATCAACACCGGGTGCCACACAAGTTTCAGGTGGGCGACAAAGTCTGGTTGCATCTGCAAAAGGAACGCCTTACTGGAGCCTATCGGAAACTGAGACCACTCCGATACGGTCCTTACACCATTACTAAGGCTATGGGGGACAATTCATTTGAGCTCAGCATTCCCCCATTCCTTGGCTTGCACCCAGTATTCAATGTGGATCGCCTTCGGCCATACTTTCCACCATTGCTAGACACATCCGACATTGCAGAACAGCTCACACCCACAGAATTAAACCCAGATTGCATAGAACAAGCTGCAACTGATCGGATCATGGACACACAGATCAAGAACACTCACCAACAGAATATCCAACTATATCGAGTTGTCAAAGCAGGCCAACTCCTTCACTAGGGCAAGTGGCTCACCAGGGACCAGGTTCAGCAAAAGTTTCCTCATCTCATGGAGGAACTCAATGCAATGGGGACCATTGCTTCCTAAGGGGGGAGGAATGATCTAGGTGGATCTTGGTGGCCACCTGCCAAGCCCACCTGGACCTCGACCATTGTTCTTCTCAGCATTTTCAGTTTCCTTAATTGTAGCACAACTTACTATTTTTAGCAGTTTTTCGGGTCCTGAACTTCCGGATCCGTTTTGAGGCCCTAAACGACGTTTTTTGGGGAATCCGGGGGCAACATGGGTCCATGGGATGGACCCTTGTTGCCCGTTCCAACAATGGTAGTGCTCGGATAGATCTTTCTAACGAGCTATTGTATGCGTCAAACGGAGATCGTATGCCAAAGTTACGACCCCGGGGAATTGGTGTACCAATTTACCCCCAAACGGGGCCCATAGTTTGGCGTTTCATCTTCTAGGGTTAGGTTTTGGAATGTAAAAGGTTTTCTACTGTTTCTCAACAATAAATAGGCCTTCGAGCCTCATTGTAAGACAGTTCAGAGGCATGTAGCCGCCACATCTCTTCTCAGGGATAAGCTACCATCGCCCTAGCTAGGTTATTTCCATTACTGTTTGTAAGCATATTTCAGTATTCTATATTAATGAAGTAAAGTATTATTTCCGCTGCATATCTATGTTTATGGTTATCTCTGTGTTTTATTACGTTGCTGTTTAAATCCGGATCAGTGACCATGGCGATGTGGCCAGTGAATGAAACAACCCAGCATGACTTGGACACGGAGCAGAAGTGTCATGTTCAAGAGCGACTCGCTACCAATAAAGTTTCTTTGAGTTTTCTTCCCAATTTTTCCCCAGTCATTGCTGACCAGTACCTCTTTATTTTTGTCAAGCTTGAGGAGGATAACATATGCTTGTTCTATAATTTTCCCTTCGGGCAAACCCATCGCTATGTTTTAACGAGCCTAGTGATAGTGAAACTCGTTCTCGTCTAAAGACAAGTTTGTCGCTATTAATCTTTTTAACGAGTTTAACGACAAAGATAACTCGGTCCTTTTCAATTTTAGAGAGTCTGAAAAGGAACGTAAAGGTAACTCCAAAATTCATTTTTCGTCATCTAATCCCTTAAGTCCGAAAAAGTATAAAACAATACAGAAGGGATAAATTTTCGATAGTTTTAATGAGTCGAACAAAACAAGCGCTCGATATTTTTGTGTAATAATCCCTCAGGTCCAAAAAGATTAAAATCTAGAGGAGGGATAGCACTTCCTGTCCCTTTAACGAGCTGGAGAGGCCAATGGCTCGACAATCTTTTCATATTTTACGAGTCAGTTGAAAAGAGCTTAAAGGAGACTCGTCTTTTGAGGAACGATTGATAAAACGGGTAGCAGTTGATTCCAGGTAAGGTTTGGAATTTTCCAATCATGGGAGTGTCACAAGGATGGCTAGTGAAATCACTCTTCGCAGCTGTTCCTCAAAATGGGTAAACAATCAAAATGGAGGTGAATGATCGGCCAATGAAAAAGTGGAGGTGATGGTGAAAACACGACCAAGGCTTTAATGGCTGAAGTACTACATTCACGATGGTTATTTACCGGGGAATAGTTCATTTTTTAACAAGCTTAAACGCGGGTGGAAACATTTGCTCATGTCTTATGTTTATTTTTTAACGAGCTTGAACTATGTGCTAAAACTGCTTGATTAGATGGCCTTGTTTTGATTTTACCATAAATAGCTTTGTCCTTTCAAATATCGTACTGTATTTTCAATTGCTTCATCAAACTAGTCAGAAATGAACAATATATGCTTGAAAATGAGTTAGAACACTAATATTTTACTTTGAACTACGTAAAAGTAATGAAAAAGTGTTTTTACCTCTCATTTTACCATTTCATTTGAACTTGGTTTGTTGGAGCTTTGGAGGTGCTTTTCCCCCTCGATTTTCATCAGCTGATTTCGGGAGATTCTGTGGACGATTCTCGGCGCCATCTGGACTAGGTAGGAGCTAAACCTAAGCTCTTTCATTTCATGGTTTCCATTTTGCATTTTGAGCTTGATTCCTAGCTTTTCTGAGTCCCTGGGGTTTAAAGAACTCGTTCTGCCATCAACGCACCCTCAGTGTATCGAAAACTGCATTGAATGTTGGCCTGTCTAAAGGCTATCTGACATTCAACGCACCTAGAACACTGTTGCAGGTGCGTTGGGCGCAAAAAGGGAATTTGATGCACAATTTTTGATGGAATTTTTGCCTGTCTCTCACCAAAATGAGGACTTAACTTCTCTCTTGTTTGTTTTTCAGAGATCTTTGGAGTAAGATAACTATTACATGGCGAGAACGTGAGCATGAAGAAGAGGACATGCTTGCCCTACATGATCCAGTTACAGTGAACGTGCTGCGGAACTGTGGCTTGCTGAAGTTCTTCTGCATTTCTAGCATGAGACAGCAGATCAACTTACTGCAGTATTTGCTCGATGCTTGGGATCCTACCAATTAGGTTTTCCAGATCAGGGGCAAATATATCCCCTTGATTGTAGTAGACATCTATTTCTTGACTGGCTTGTCGAGGCGGGGTGCCCCCATATCTTTGTCAGGTTCGGCTCGAGGAGGCGATTCTGTGAGAGATTATGTTCGTCGGTACTACAGAGAAGGATCTCAGCCGAGTAAAGATGGCAATATCATCATCCATGATGTCACTGACAGGTCCCTCAGGACTATTCTGTTTACTTTTGGTAGGATGGCTGGTGGTGCGGCTCTTCATGTAGCCAACCGATCTTACATGCAGCATGCCTTGGAATGCCTCCAACCGACGGTGTTCAACTGGTGCGACGCAGTACTTCTTGTGATGAAAGAACAGTTGACCAAGATAAAGAGCGGGAGGTTGAAGAACTTTGGGTATGGTTCTATTTTGACCGCCTTTGCCTTAGAGAAGATACCATTGATGCAGTCGTAGTACATTGCACTTGATTTACCTTCTCCTACCGAACCACGTATGCAGAGATGGGTTGACCATATGTCTAGGCATGCTGGCCAGTCTTAGATTTCATTTTCTGATACCTTCTTCAGGTGGTTTGATCATCAGGAGATGGTTTATTCTGAGTATCCATACACTGGCATGGACTTCCGGGGTGATCCAAATTTAGTACTGCCGGATGGCGAGCAGTGGGGCGCCATTGGTAAAATCTTTGACCATATTCCTATTTATCATTTTTTTGTTTATAATTTCCTTGTGCTTTATTCTATCAAGACTTTAATCAAACTCATGTGTACATGCAGATGTTGGTCCTGTTCGTCCAGTAGTTTTCCTGAGAGTACCGGCTACTACCCCAGCAGAAGAGGCCGTCGGAAGGGCTATCCTTCATGACCTCGATGTGGCTGAGACTCTCACAGCATTACAAGAGCAGGTTGAGGGCCTCACTCTTGGTATTCCAGATGTGAGGACTGACGAGCTCCCTTTGAGGTTACAACGGCATACTACTGGTGTGCCCAGACGATGGACTCGTCTCTTACGCATGATCGCACAAGCTGTGACTTGCTATCACGAACATCATTAGACTAGGGTGCCCCCTAGAATTTTGGGTTTTTGGGTCATTTGACTGATTTTGTCTTAGTTACAGAACATTATGTGTAAACCATAAACAGTTATATATATTTTTGATTTTTGGAGTTTTACTTTGGTTAAGTTACATGATCCAAATGCAAACATTGATGGTATGTTTCTTTTTATAAATGTTGCAAATGTCTATCTAACACATAATTTACTAATGAATCAGTTAATGTGTTTAAGTTTCTGGAAATATGTTGATATTGAATAAAATCAAATTGTCTTTCCAAAATCTTAACCCTTAGGAACATGCGATAAATAGCTGGGTTTCGAACGGAATATATACCATTGAGTTGTAGTATTACGAGTTGTGAGTCTAGCCTGACAATTAGTCGGCATATACCATGTGTGATGGCATCAGAGAGAAGTTCTATCAACGGGCTATATTCAGCGATGTTATTCGTTGATCTACCAATACATACACCTCTGAAACTTACTAACTCGCCGCTTGGATCAAAAATGGCCCAGGCTGCGGAGGATAGGTTCCGCGAACTACGACTTGCTCCGTCGGCATATCCAACACATGACTCCAATAGGTTTGACATCTGCAACAAATGTAAAAAGTGGATTACTTGACCAAAATAAACACTTTAGCGAAAACAAAAATATAACAAAAGCACATAGGTTACCATTACGCATAGTAACGCTTGAGGTACAACCCATTACGAGGTTGCACCAGTGGAATTCCGTCATAATCCATTAAATCGTAGGCTCCTTTAGCTAACACTTGTTTAACAATATAGGGGCCCATCCATAAAGACTTAAATTTACCTGCTCCCAATTTATCGGATTCTTGGTCGTAAAGCAAGACCAAGTCACCTTCTGAGAAGACACGGGGTTTGACATTTTTGTCGAACTGCGCTTTGACTCATTTCTTATGGGCTTCGTTAGCCAAAGCGGCATCACGACGGGTTTCATCCAATTGGATTAATTCCAAGAAATGAGCTTCTTCTTCTGAAGTTCCGGGGAGGAGATCAATTGCGAGTTTGAGAGACAAGATTTCACACTGGATCGGTAAGACTGCTTCCAGGCCATATACTAGTTGGAAAGGTGTGAACCTGGTTGCATTCCTTACCGATGTTCGGTAAGCCCACAAAGCTGAGTACAGGATTAGGTACCATTTTCTTTTGTGAACTCCAATCATCCTTTGCATCATGTTTTTGAGGACCTTGTTGATTGCTTCAACTTGTCCGTTGGCTTGTGGATAATATGGAGTAGATCTGTCGTGAGACAACCCTAGTTTGGTAGCTAATTAGACCATCATGTGATTGCAAAAATGCGATCCATGATCTGTGACTATAGCCTGTGGCACGCCGAATCTGGTGACTACATGATTGAAAAAGAAGAGGGAAGCTGTTTCACCAGTATTATCTAATGTAGGCATCGCCTCGGCCCATTTGGTAAAATAGTCAACTGCGACTATGATGTACCCATGCCCCCCGGTCGAGGTGGGGTTACATGTCATGAAATTGATGCCCCATTTGGCGAATGGCCCAACAGCAACTATTGGTTGCAGAGGTGCGGGTGGTCTTCTAGTTTTGCTATCGAAAATTTGACAAGCATGGTAACTTCTGACTACGGTTATGCAATCTTTGAACATTATTGGCCAGAAGTATCCTGCTCGTAAGATTTTTTGCGTCGTAGCATATCCAGATTGATGCCCCCCACACGCGCCTGAATGCCAATCATTCAACACTTTTTTGGCCTCCTCATGGGTGAGGCACCTTCTCAGAACTGTATCGATACCACGACCGTAAAGTGTATCACCAACGATCATGTAGTCTTTTGCTTGGTATCGAATACGTTTTTGTTCAGAGTGGGAGGTGTTTGGCTTGTATTTTTGGGTTTGGAGATAAATGATTATATCCCCATACCACTCATCGCTTGCAGATATCAAAAACAAACTTTCATCCACGATTGTTTCTTCGGATGTTTCATCGTTGAACGACGATGGGAGATCGCACAATAATTCTGCGAAAACTAGAGCTTTCTTTGACTTGGATTTTACAAATTCAAGATCAAACTCTTGCAGGATTGCTATCCATTTTGAATATTTGCCCCCCAGCAACTGCCGCGACAATATATAAGTCATGGGGTTGTAATCTGACAGAATGGTAGTTTTCCGAAAGAGGACATAGTGTCAAAATCTCCGTATCCCTTGAACAGCTGCGAGTGCTAGCTTTTCAACGTAAGAATATTTGCTTTTGGTATCATTTAAGTTTTTACTTAAATAATATATAGGATGTTCAATTCCTTCTATTTCTTGAACCAAAACCATTGCGATGGTCGTATCTACTGCAGCTAGATACATGTTAAAATCTTTTTGATAATCAGGAGCGTACATTAGGGATGCTTTCGTTAGGGAATCTTTTAAAGCATCAAAGGAAGCTTGCACAACCTGATCCCAGACAAAGGGTACTTCCTTTTTCAAAAGACGTGTATAACCCTTTAGCAAGTTCGGCATAATTTGGAATGAACCTCCTCAGAAAGTTCGCTTTCCCTTGGAGTTTCTGAATCTGAAGCAAATTTGAAGGTGGAGGCAAGTTTATGATTGCCTGGACCTTACATGGGTCGAGACGAATCCCGTCCTTCGAGACTACAAAGCCAAGTAAACGACCAGAACTGACGCAAAATATACATTTGTGTGGATTGAGTCGTATCTTGTAGTGTCGACAACATAGAAATATCGCTCTTAAATGCTACGGGTGATCAGTCCGCTTTCGCGAATGAGCCGAAAGGTCATCGAGGTATGGTTGAACGATGTTTTTGATGTCATGGAAGGCATAATTCATTGCCCTCTGAAATGTCGCCCCTGCGTTCTTTAAACCAAAGGGTAATTTTCGATATGCGAATGTGCCCCACGGACAAATAAATGCAGTCTTTGACTAGTCCTGTGGGCGGATATTTATTTGATTATACCCGGAGAATCCATCCATGAATGAAAAGATTTCGCATCCGGCGCATTCATCAATTATCTGGTTAATGAAGGGTGTAGGGTAGTTGTCTTTTGGACAATCTTGATTTACATCCCTATAATCGATGCACACTCTAATTGCTCCTTGTTTTTTCATAACAGGAACAATATTTGATACCCAATCGGTTAGAGGAACCGGGTAGATGAAACCAGCATGGAGAAGTTTTTCAACTTTTGCCTTAATGGCAGCGACTTTCTTGGGGTGTACCTACCGTAGCCGTTGTTGTACAGGTTTGACATCTGGATACATCTTAATTTCGTGTTCAACGATACGTGAGTCAATGCCTGGCATTTCATCATATGACCAAGCAAAGATATCTCTAAATTCGCGAAAAAGAGCATTATATATCTCTAGTTCTGAAGGAGAACAACATTTTCCGACATAAATATTTTCCACAACATCTGTTTTGGTCGAGATATTTATGGCCATAGTCTCTTCAATATTGGACAAGTTTCGCTCGGAATCCACCGTGTTAACAGTATTTGATAGGAATTCAAAAACTGAAGGATGATACAGGTCACCTTGATTATCTCCTCCACAATCTGGAAGAAGGGAACGATGGTGGGAATCATTCCATGTTGCTCCTTCAATTACCATTGATTGGACAATTCCTTCGTCGGTGACATGCACTTGCGACCAAGGATCTGAAGGGGTACCATATTCTTTAGACCTATCTATCCAAACGCTTGGTGAGCGTTGATTTGGTTTTGCCTCCCATGCTAGGAACATTGATTGCTACAATATTTCCGTTGGGCTTGGGGGAAAAACCATTGCATGATCCATGTCAATATCGTATCCGAGACCTTTTTAGAAGATATCATGTTGCAAGTTCCTATCGACGCTACTTCCGCCAGATTGATTGGAGGTGGAAGAGCGAAAGTTCCCATTAGTATAGGATCTTTTAGTAGGCCTACTCCGATATTCTGAAGCGAATGGGGGCTTCCATGGATCATGGGAATGCTTCCAGTAACTTGAGAACCATTGGGGAGGAAGTTTTGTTGATCGATGATTGTAATCCCTCCTTGAAAGGGAAATGCAATCTTCCTAAAATACGTCGACACAACAACTGCCATGGCATATATCCATGGTCTTCCTAGTAGGATGTTGTAATCAAGATTCCCATTGATGACTTCAACATCTATTTCTACCGTTTTCCCTTCTAGTTTAACTTTCAAGTTACTTAGGATACCATATGGGGTATATGTCCTTCCGTCGAATGCTTTTAATGTTGTCGAAGATCGTGACAAGGTTGGAGATCCTAAATTTTTCCAGCAACTCATCGACATAATGCATGTAGATGCTCCCTCATCAATAATTGTTCAATGAACAGTTTTGTTGAGGGCTTTCACTTGAACAAGGAAAGCTAGTTGAGCTGGTAACTGAGGATCGTATCCTTTATGATCGAAGGATACAAGATTGGAATCCTTTGGGTCTATCCCACCAATGGCTGATAATAAAGCCTACCTTTGGGATGGGCAATTTTGTAGTACTTCAAGAGTCGACATAGCGGATAACGATTGGGCCAAATCTTCCACTATATTATAATGCTGTGCTGCTCTAGCGCGGGGATTAAATGTCGACTTGTGTACTACTCCCTTTGGCAGTTTTATTGTCAATTCAGGAATGGTGGGTGTTGCAACTTCTGTCGAAGTTGTTGTGGAACTACTAGGTTGATCTTTATCCTTGTTGTTCGACAGCTGTGGATTCCCGTAATCTTTGTTCCTTGTCGATATCAAAGCATCATTTTGTTGTTTTGAAACCAAAAACATTAGCACTTGAGACGGGGAAGCATTTCCGCTTTCAACTAGATCTGTTCCTGGATTTGGAAACGGATCAGTTAACACTGTTGAGGTTTTCGAATTCTTAAAGAATTTTTTAACCTCAGCTCTGTGTGGACAATTTGCGGTCCAATGATCTTCATCGCATATCAAGCATGGATTTTTTGGTTTCCTATCTCTAGGAGGGTTTGAAGAAGATTTTTCAGGTGATGATTCCTCCTATTTCTTCTTCTTCCCTTTACCTTTCTTCTTGCTCCCTAGTTGTTTGGTTTCTTTGACTTTATCTGTTGATACGGCATTTACTTCCGAAGCAAGAAGTTCATCTTTTGAATTTTGACCTGAAATCTTACGGGCCTTTTTGGATGTAGCCTTTGTCGATTTCGTGTCTATTGTGCCAATCACGCCATCGCCAGCATGAGAGTCATTGTTCGATTTAGGAGGAGGAGGAATTGAGAATTCCGGTCTAGGGGCGTCAGGTATTTTATCATAGAGCGTGTCGGACTGAGTGTAAATCAAATCCAGATATTGCGCACGAGTGATAACTTACTCTTCTGTTACGACTCGCCCCTTTGCCACATCTTCCATGATGGAAGGTAGTAATGACTTGATAAACCATTCAGCTAAGAGCTGATCGGGGACATACGTTTTTACCATTCTACGACAACGTCGCCATTCATGTATATGATCAGATATGTGAGTGGCCGTCGTCTGTTTGAAATTGGTAAGAAGTTCTGTTCCCGTTTCGTACCTTATTGGTAACTGAAAATGGGTTAAAAAAGTTGTGGCTAAGGTGCTGAAGTTGTCGAACGAAGCTCTAGGCAATTCGATGTACCATTTTGCCACTGGACCTGTTAATGTCCTCTGAAAGAGGCGAAGTCTTATCGAATCATCATTTAAGGTGTTTGATGAACACCATAGATGAAAGGTCATCACATGATTCGATGGATCCTCACCTGGATTTCCATTAAATTTAGGAATATCTGATGGAAGTTTATGCGGAATCGCTGGCCACCAAGGGCCGTAAGCAATTGGATCGTTGGTTAACCGGTTTAAATCAGGTAACTCCAAAGTTGCCACAAAGGGTAACTGCTGATTCAGATTAGGCGAATCATACCCAGGATAAGATGGGATTGCATGAGCAGTTGGTCTTTGCATACCGGCATAATGCATTTGATGCTGGTATGTTTGGTAAGTGTTTGGTCAATTTAGTGTTGTCTAAATTGCTATCATAAATTGTCAACCCGGGGCTCGTAAGCTGATGAAGTGAAGTGTACAATATATACTTAAGCAACTTTTCCTAGTTCTTTTTGTTGTTTTTAGTTCATGTTTGACTTATCTTCCTAATGGGATGTGATGAAATTATAAACAAGTGAGTGAATGTGTGTGTATGTGGCGATTTCTAAATGCTTCTTGAAATTTAAAGAGAAAACTTGAACAATAACTTGGAATGAAATTAAAGCTTCAAATGAAAGTAAAGCATCAAACAAAAAGACCAATGGCACTAGTCCAATACCTTTACTGCTGATAAGAATGAAAATGACATCTACATTAACTCAATTGAAAGCAAGAACACTACTCTAACTCCTCTATTGAATCTGTTATCACCTAGAACTACAAACACATGTATATAATCTTTTGTCCAAGTTCACTGTCAAAAAATTGGTGTCAAATGGTTTTTGTCCTATGTTTCTTACTTAGGGGTCAAGTTTCAAAGGGGTTTGATGTGAATCATTCTCTAATCTTATTGGTTATCCTCCATCAAGAGTGCAACAGCCATGTCTTGTCTTGTACATGTCACCGGTCCTTTCCATATTTTCGCAGCGCAGTCTTATTGGTTAATTTTGCAGCGTAATTATTGTTTAGCCATTTCGCAGCGCGTCAGTATCCAGCCGTTTCGCAGCGCATTTTTCCAATTTATAACTATCTGCGCTATGAAATCGTGGATTCGGGCGTTTTGCAGCGCAGATTCCTAAAAGGGTCACGTCTGTGGATGAGTCATTGTTTCCGTCGGGTCATGTCAGTGGGCGTACCTCCCAAACACTCATGAACCATCACTCTGCCAATAGATTTGCATGCATGCACATAAATATTATTCAAATGGGTTTTTACCGTGCATAGATTCTTTATGATGTTTGTAAATGATGCATAAGTAACCAGCCTGTCTGATGAGGTATTTGAATTTGCAAGCAGGCTCGAGTTTTTCAAGTGAGCCTGATTACAAGAGAGCCCGCGTTCAAAGGAATTGAATTACCATTTGAGTTGAAGCTGTTGGTAATTGACTGTGCGGAAATTTCAAAGGCAAAATGGAGCGGAAAGAACATAGGTCTGGGAAATGTCAGAGAACAGAGCCTGAAGGTTTGGACCTTGCATTAAAAGATGAAGGTGTGAAGAAGGCTTTCAAGGATGCTGGCTGTTGGAATTTCTGTAAGAAGCTGCAGGGTGGCCATGCTCAGGTAACAAAGGAGTTTGCCTTAAACTTTACAGGTTTAAATTCTAAAATATCTATGTTAGAAGTTCAAGTATCTCCAGAGGCAATTGCTACTGTAACTGAGATTCCAAGAGGGGGGCAAGAATGGTTCAAGAACTTCAAATTTGATATGAACCCCTGCAAAGAGTTCTTAAAAGAGGCACATGTGAATGAAGATCTAACAAAGGCTGTGCCTAGAAACTATGTTAAGGAGCATTATGCCCTTCTTCTCACCTGTATTCAAAAGTACTTAACCTGTGAGGGAAGATATAATAAGGTCTACTCCTATCACTTTAAGTTGCTGTTGCATTTTACGGGTAAAGCATCTATAGATATTCCATTTTACTTGTTTCGCAGTCTCAGCAAGATGTGTGACAAAGTAAAATTAAGGAAGGATGATTGTGAAACATCATTATTTCACCATGGTTTGGTTAAACTGTTAGTGCTGGATGGTATTCAGAAAATTGGTAGAGATTGGAACTCTTTCATCTTCATGGCTGGTTTCCAGAGTAAAACAAGTCTTACTCCACAGCCGGTTAGAGAAAGAGAAGAATCATTTGAGGAACCCACGATAGCTGAGCTTAGAAAGGAAGCAAAGGATAAAAAGAAGGCCAAGTCACAGTTGAAAAGATCAGTGAAGCCCTTGGTTATTAAAGAGCAACCTCAGCCATCATCAAAAGAAAAGGTTAAGCACAAGAAAGATGTACCTGGATCAAGTGGGTCTGAAAAAGTATCAAGAGTTAGGACAAGGAGTCAAATAAGCAAAGAAAAGGGAAAAGCATTAGCTGTTGAGGAAAGTCCAATATCTAAGGCCAGCTTGAGTGATTTGCTTGAGGCCATTGAGTTTGAGCAGGTTGAACCAGTGCATATTGAACCAATGCACATTGATTTGACTCAATCATCACCAGAAAGCACTAAAAAATCTAAAGCTTCAAAGAGACTGAGGTTTGATGAACCAGGTGAGGAATTTATCTTCAAACCACGAAGGCCTGTTACAAGGAAACAAGTAAGGGAAGCTGAGAAAGTGCATAGAGTAGAGGAAGTTGTAAAAATGCCCAGAACAGAGGTAGTTGAAGAATTGTCTAGAACAGAGGAGGCAGAGCAAATCAAGCAAAAAGACAAGAATAGAACAGTCATTATTTCCCAAGGAGGTAATATTATAGCCATAAAGAACCAGTTGGAGGCAGCAAAAAATGAAATTGCTAAGGCAAAGAATGTCACTAGGGAGCTTGCAGTCAGGTATGCAAATTATCGAAGAGCTGTGTTAAAAGGTAGTAAAAACCTAGTAGGTCAGGTGGATTCAGTAGCTGATGTGTATACATGGACAGTTCCAGCTCTCAAACAAGCTAAACTCATCAGAAAAATGAACATGCATCTAAGAGCTGAAAACAAAGCTTTGAGGAGAGAGGTTGCAGACTTAAAAGCACAGCTAGGTTAATTAGCTGCTCATTGATGGTGAGAAAGGTCATGTTCTAAGTTTTGTCAATTTTTTTTTAGTTCCATTGTTTTAAAGACATATAGGTCTCTGCCACATGTAAAGGGGGTTTAAAGAATCAAAGGTCCAAGCGGAAAATTCCTCAAGGTAAATACACACTGTTTTAGCAAATTCAGCAGTTTCCTAGCACGCTACGAAACTGCTGTAGGTGTTGTTTTTGAACGAAGACAAACAGTTTGATGGGAAGATCATAAAATTGTCAAAGGAAACACCTAAGGAACATTAAGGAGACCACATGAAGCTAGCATAAGCCATTCAAATGATGACAGGTGTGCCTTTTTTGTAAAGTGAAGTGTTTTTGTCTCAAGTTAAAGTTTTCATTATAAAGGCACTTTATTTTCGGTTATTAGGGTTTGGAAGGAGGTGCATACGAGGAGTATTGTTTTGGCTTGTACACCTGCCCATCAACGAAGCCTCCAACACATCTGAAATATGGTGATGCTCATCAGTTTTGGGGTATTAAAGAGCTGGAGACATGCTGCTACATTTTCGAAGAGTGGTGGAAGACGAGGACCGGAAAAACAGGGCTTTTATCCGAATACTATTGAACCATTAACGCATCCAGTATCCAAAGCTAGATTGGAACATTGCATCCTCTTCTCAGCTATCTCGGCCAAACTGAAAGGAGACAGGTGTCAAAGAGCAAAGAAGAATCATTCTACGAGGAAGATAGAATTAGAGATTTAGTTTAATTAGGACTCTTTGTAATTCCAGTTCAGCACTTATTGTATTTAATGAGTCAGTTAATTAGTAGATAGGGGTAATTAGTAGCAGTCATCGAGCTCCCCTCATGCTGGAGGAGGAAGCTCAAAGTAGTTAAGGATATGTTTCTATATATAGATCAAACTTGGATGTAATGAGGGTTGGATGTTTTTGAGAAAACAGAGTTTATTTTGGCTTGTGTAAGAACTTATTTTCAGTAATACAAATGACTGCTTTTTCTTCTCAGGATTCATACATTGTTTCAAATGCTCAAGATATATGTGGTTTTGTTTTATCCTTTATGTTTTACAGCTTTATAGATACACAATCACTCAGAATTCACTCTGCTGCTCTGATTTCCTGTGTGTATTTGTAAGTTGAGGTTTCTATGAGAGGTGTTTTGAGTGTTTAAACATTACATGCCCTGACTTCTATGAATGAGTAGTTTTATAGTTTGCTGAAATGATGATTAACTCCATGAGCCCAATGGAAGTCTTTGTAAGGTCTGTCCAGCCAACTTATATGTTAAATTTACTTTGCAAGAGTTAGCCATCTCATCAATATTTAAAATCAATAACCCTTTGAGAGAGCCCTCTCAGGCTAAGGAGGCTAAGCCTTAGTCAAAAGTCTGGTTTGAAATAGTTACACAGAGTCTTGCTGATTAGCAGCCTTCAGTGCTTGATTTTGTGATAACAGAATCTAAAGCAATGTAAAGATTAAGTGACAAATCACACTACTTAATTCTCCCTTAACATTTTGCCTTTAGCTAAATTGATCATGTGAAAAAGAGTTAGGAGTGAATTAGAAATATGAGTCTAAAACTAAATAAACCAAGCTGCAATTAAATGATGTTTTGGTCCCATAAAAATGAGTGAATTATGATAAAAAGAACCATCAAGAGATTAGCAACTTGGCAAAACCTGATAAAGTAAACTAGGCAAGGAAACTAACTAAGCAAGGAAACTAATGAAAATCAAAGAAAAAGTCAGCAGTTTAGATAAGACAACTTCAAATGCCACTAGTGATAAAAAGAAGGAAAAGCACACTGTCCCGGGCTCTTAATAAAGCTGCAAAAATACACACTGATCAGTCATGAAAAGTACAGAAACGTAAAGCAGCATAATTCAAACTGTACATTAATATACATGTCAAAAGAAATCAAAATTGCAGAAATCAAACTGTACATTAATATACATGGTGAATTAGGAAAAGGAATGTAGGAAAGAAAAATTAAAAACGACTGTACAATGGTTGTAGCAGACAGGGGCCCTCCATCCACTTCAACCAATTAAAAAGATCAGCTACACAGGTAAGAACAGAACTGTCTTCTTGGTATTAAATCAGCACATAATAAAATACAGTGGGGAGCGTAAACGCTATGTAAAATAGTCTTGAAACAGAGTTTAACAACAGAAAAAGACTAACTTCAAAAGCTAACTAATCAGCGTGTGGAAACGCTTTATTTATAGCAGGAACACAAACTGTTCTGTGCGTAAACTAAGCTAACTAAAAGCTTGTGCAAAAGACACGTTCAGCAGCACCATGCATGGATTTAGGAAACGATCATCATGGTTGATAAATCCGTTGTTAGATTCTTGTCCCCTGCAGTCTTCGTGGCTAAAGAAGAGGCCAGCTATGAGTTCCGTGCTCCACCTGAATACGCAGAGCCGTGCCACTGTTTGCAACCTTGCCGTTTGACCAGAGTTACCTCCGCGTTGACCAGGGGTGTAGACGACCAGTTTGGCTGAGCTGACAGCACACGCACCATGTACACAGTCATACAAACTTGCCCATGTGGCTCTTTCCTTTGGAGGACACATGGAGCATAGCAAACAAGAATATGGCTACGGAATCTGGGATCGGCTGCGGAATCAGAGATCGGCTGCGAAAACCCTGTATAAGCTACGGAATTGCAGCACTTGAACCAAAAATCTAAACCAACAGTCAATCATTAGCACAATTAGCAAATCATGTTAAAAAGTCCTATAATGCAATGAATTGAACAAGTTGATGAAGGAAATGATGACAAAAGAAGGAAATGAGTAGGAAAAGGCTATTGGGAGGATGGGTAAATGAGTGCAGGTTTGAGGCTCAACATACCCCCACTGTGAAGGTGTTGCATGTCCTCATGCAACCAAAACTTTGTCATGATTTTTCAGTCCATATGCTCAGATGCCTCTGCCAAGACATCCAACCTTCTCCTTTTTCTTCTTGCTGCCAAATTTGTTCTTGGTTTTCTAACCAAACACCTAAATTTCAAGTTAATCAAGGCCCTGCTCAATTTCTTGCATTTCCTCTTCAATTTCCTATTCTTTTTCTGCCAAAGACCCGAGTGAAGCATTGTGTTGTCGTGGACAATTTTGTCCACCTTGCTTTGTTCTTTCAATGCTTCATTTTCCTGTTTAATATGCCGGTTCAAGACTTCCAGCTCAAATACCTCTTGTTTTAGAGAGTGGACTTGTTCCTCAAGAGGTAATATAGTGCTTGGACCGGCAACAGATTGCTCTAAGGTCTCCAAATAATCATATGCCTCCTGCTGGTCAGGGTCAATGTCAGGTGTTTGTCTTGGCCTAAATTCAAATTCTTGAAAACTGCTTTCTCTTTCTTGCTGGAAGGGACTTTCCTCTCCTGGAGGACTTAGCTCAATATGTTGCTGAATTGGAGTCTTTTCAGGTGTGCCCAAATCAATGAAATGGGACTGTTTCTCTTTAGTCACACTCTTCTTCTCTATAAGTCTACTGCTTCTTCTCACTTGTATACTAGTATTCTTTGGCTGACTGTTTTGTTTTTCTTTATGTTTCTTTTTGGAGAGGGCAGTAGCATGGAGTTGAGCAAGTCTATCAGCTAGTGTTTGGGAATCTTCTTCAATTGAGGGCTCAGGTGAAGGGTATGACTCTTGCACAATGGCTTTCCCTTTATCCCTCTTTTGTCTTTTAGTTCTGCCTCCCTTTTTCCTTTCTTCTTGAGCAATTTCTTGGGCAGTTTCTTGAACAGTTTCTTCAGCAGTCTCTTGGCCAGTTTCTTCAATTTCTATAGCAGTTTCTTGGGCAGTAACTTCTTTCCCTCTTCTCCTACTTCTCTGTGGTATCCTAGGAGAGTTTCTAGAGGCTTCAGCTACCTCTTGAAAATGGTTTCTAACTAGAAACTTCTCCCACGTATCATTTTTAATTTTCAACTGCTCCTCAATTAAAATTCTAATGAGTCCATGATGATACAAGTGGGGTTCAATGTTTCCCACGTGTTTCTGAACAATGGCACTCATCTTCTTTAGAATAGCTAACATGAAATAAGGTAGGTTGATAGCATGGTCATCCATAAAGTGCATCATGATTCTTGCATGGTATACATACATGACACCGAAGCGGCCTTCACATGTTAAAATTTTTTGAACAAGCAACAGTAATGAAGTCCACTCTTCCTTAATGACATCTACAGGGATTCCCTTAGTGAAAATGGAGGTATCCATACCTGGATTATTGAGCATATTTTTCCACTCTTGATCTTCAACTGTTCTGTTTTTGAACCAGCGTTCTCCTTTTTGAGGCAAACCGGTTGCTGTGGCCAAGGTGCTCTCTGTTATGGTGAACTGCAGGTCTCCTACCTCCACAGTATTTGTATTTCCATTAAATGACCGGGCAAATGCCTTTGTTACCTCTTTATTGTATCCTTTAAATTTCTGGATGAACTTCAACCATTTGGCTTTCTGTAGTGCTTCCTTTGTCTGTGGGTAACCCTCTAAAAATTTCGAACCCTCCGGTTCTGCTCTTAACAATTTCCCCATTTTCGGCTTTCAGTTTTACTTGAAGCTCTGACAGTGGTATATGGACGCTTGAGGAGAATGCTTACGGGAAAAACAGGGGAATTACGGTTGTAACAGAGTAGCCGTAATGTAATAAACGGTATGGTGCAGAACTTGTGATTGGGGTTTTGAACAGAGAGGTGAGGAAAAAGAAAAGAGAGATTTACAGTAAAAACGAGAGTGGTGTGTGAAAACGAGAATGGAAACAGTGGTATGAGAGAGTAGAGAAAAACACGGCAATGAGTTTATGCATGCGGGAAATGGAGATATAAGTAGATGAAGCAACAGACAAATCCGTAAGCGTCGGGTGGCTACGTACACTTGGCTGCGGAAATGATCATATGTAGAGCCGTAGTACACTGGTATACGTCACTGAGGTACGAGTAGTTAATGGAAGAGGAACTCGTATTAAGTTCGAATCAATAGTAATTAAGGAACCGTTAGGAGGATGATGAGGTGGATTAGGCGTGATCGTGGACGAGGAGTGGACGAGAATTGGGATAATCTGGTCAATCATTGCATTAAGTGACTCCTACCACGATTTGAAAACCATGCATAAATGACATTAAACTGTTGGTTAAAAAATTGGAACATACCTTCATACGTTTGCATTTGATCCCTTTGTTGATTATGGTGGCTAACTTTTGATTGCTTTCTGGCCTTGTAGGTGCTATGTATCCTTGCTGCCCTTTGATGATGATACCTCTGACTGTAAATTTTCCTTTTTGAAACATAATTGCTTTGATTGCAGAGACAGAGTGTATGAGCTGCGGAAACTTGGTATGAGCTGCGAAAACTGCAACAACACTTTTCTGCCTGCACAAAGATGATTAGATCAAACTTAACTGAATGGAATAGTCCTGAGAGGTACTTTATTAGTGGAAATGAAATGGAATGAATGTACTGGAAGAAAAATGAAGTGGAATGGAGATGATGAGATGGATGAAATGGCGGATGAGATGGACAAAATGGTGGATGAGATGGAAAGAGAAAGAGAGATTTTTCTTATTTGGAAAATATAAAGTGTCAGGTGACCCTGATTTTCACTTTATATTTTCTGCATAATACTGCCAATCCAAGATTGGTTTTCAGGCTTATACAAGAGACTTTTTTTTTTTTTTTTTTTTCAACTGAAAGAAACAAAGACTAGGCTGATGGAGGAAAAGAATTCTTCTCCACCAGCCTCATTGCAGAATCTTCTTGGAACATTTTAAAAAATTCCTCCTTTGAGAGTGGCTTGTGGTAGACTTTCAATCGGTGGCCATTCACAATGAGAGGAGTCTGAAGCTCATCAATGTTCTTCACTCGAACTGCTCCATTGTTAAAGACTTCATCAATCTCATATGGTCCAAGCCAATGAGTTTGAAATTTTCCTTTGAAGTCCTTAAACTTGGAATCAAACAATAGTTCCCAATCTCCCTTTTGAAACTTTCTCTCTTTGATGTGTCGATCATGCCACTTAGTTCTTTGGTGCTGAACTAGATCAGTCCTTAAAATTGCATCTTGTCTTATCTCATCTAGCTCATTCAGTTGCTCCATTCTGTGCTTTTGGGCTTCTGATAGGCTCATCCCCAACTGAACTGCCATCTTGAAGGTCTTGACTTGGAACTCAATGGGGAGCAGGACTTCTTTCCCATAAACAAGTTCATAGGGAGAATGTCCTATTGTGTTCCTCCATGTAGTTCTATAGGCCCATAAGGCTTCAGGAAGCCTTTCTGCCCAATCTCTTCTGTGGAGATGAACAGTTTTGGTGATGATGCTTTCAAGAACTTTGTTTGTAGATTCCACTTGACCATTTGCTTGCGGATGGTATGGAGTAGATGTTCTGTGCTTGATTTTGTATTCTTCCATCAGCTTCTCCATCAAGTTAGATGTAAATTGACTTCCCTGATCTGTCATAATTTCTCTTGGGACACCAAAATGAGTAAAAATATCCTCAAAAAGAAATTGAACAACTGAATTTTCAGTGGCAGAAGGCAATGGCTTTGCTTCTACCCATTTAGTAACATAATCAGTACAAACCAATATATACTTCTTTTGCTTAGATGGTGGGTTAATAGTTCCAATGAAATCTAAAGCCCATTTTTCAAAGGGTTCGATGCATACCTGTGGTTGTAATGGCATTTCATTTGAAAGAGTTGGTCTCCCTACTCTTTGGCAGTTGTCACACCTTTTGACATATTGTTTTGCATCTTTAAAGAGAGAAGGCCAATAATATCCTAAGGAAAGGATTTTATAGGCCGTCCTCTTGTCAGCAAAGTGTCCACTGCATGGTTCATCATGACATGCCTTAAGGATGTCAGGCATTTCATCTTCCCGAACACATCTTCTGATCACACAATCTGGCCTTGTGTTGAACAATTCATTAGAAATCCATGAATAATTTGAACTCTCATGAATGATTTTCCTTTTCTCATTAGGAAATAAGTGTGGAGGTAGCTTCCCTATAACTAAATAGTTAGCAATATCTACATACCAAGGAGTTTTAGTAGTTACTACAAACAAGTATTCATCTGGAAACTTATCCTCTACAGGAGAATCTTCGTTAGTATTTTGGATTCTAGACAAGAAATCAGCTACTGTGTTTTGTTTTCCTGGTCTATCTAGCACAGTAATATTGAATTCTTGTAAAAGTAAAAGCCATCTTGTAACTCTGCCATTAGTAACAGGTTTTTTCATAAGATATCTAATTGCAGAATGATTAGTATGGACAAAAGTTTCATAGCCAGTTATATAATGTCTAAACTTGTTGATTGCATGAACAACGGCTAAGAAATCTTTTTCAGTCACAGTATAATTTAACTCTGTGGGAGTCAAATTTTTACAAGTGTAGTAAATGGCATAAGGGACCAAATCCTTTTGTCCCAAGACATCTCCTAGAGCTGTATCTGAAGCATCAGTAGAAATGTGGAAAGGGAGTTTCCAATTTGGCCCTCTCAAAATGGGTGCTTCAGATATTCTAGTCTTTAGAGTTTCAAATGCAGATTGACATTCAGGATCCCATTTGAATTCACAGTCTTTTGTAAGTAATTTGAAGAGCGAAGATGCTATCTTGGTGAAGTTTTCAATAAATCTTCTATAATATCCAGTAAACCCAAGAAAACTTCTAACATCTTTCTGACAATTTGGAATAGGTAACTTGGAGATGACTTCAACTTTTGATCTATCAACTTTAATTCCATCTCCTGAAATATGATGTCCTAAAACAATACCTTCAGTAAACATCATAAAACATTTTTCATGACTTAATGAAAGATTTGTTTCTTTACATCTAATCAGGACTTTTTCCAAATTTTCTAATGCTTCTTCAAATGTGTTGCCATAAACTGTGAAATCATCCATGTATACCTCTACACAATCATGAATTAGATCGGAAAAGATTCCTAATACTGCCCTTTGAAATGTTGCGGGTGCATTACATAATCCAAAAGGAAGTACTCGGTAAGCAAAAGTTCCCCATGGACAAGTAAATGTGGTTTTGTCCTGATCTTCAGGTGCTACCTGAATTTGATTGTAACCACTAAAACCATCCAAAAATGAGAAATACTTTTTGCTTGCTAAAGTATCTAATACTTGATCGATAAAGGGAAAATGAAAGTGATCCTTCAAGGTTGCTTTGTTCAATTCCCTGTAATCAATGAAAACCCTCCATTTACCATTTTTTTAGGTACTATAACCAAAGGAGAAACCCATCGGCTATCTGAAATGGGGTAAATGAAGTTTACATTAAGTAACTTTTGGAGTTCTTCTTTCACTATCTCCCTAAGATTTGGATTCATCCTTCTTTGAGGTTGTCTGATTGGTCTACTATTTTCCTCAATGTAGATGTGATGAATGCAAGTCTTAGGGTCAATACCTTTCATGTCAATATACTCCCATGCAAATACAGTAGAATGTTTTTGCAAGATTTTGGTTAGTTCCTCCTGTTGTGATTTTTCCAAGTTTTTATTGATATTCAATGTTTTTCCTGGAAAGATCTCAATGGCAGAACTACCAAATTCTTCCATAGAGAAAAGAGACATTTGTCTAGATGATAGACACTCAATGTCAGAATCCAACTGAAATTGTGTGTGGTCATATTCTGAAGAAGGTTCAAAGTTTTCTAATGTATTCAGAATTTGACTATCTTCACTAATCTCAGAAATGGTAAAGACAGGTTGTATAGTATCTTCATCATCAACCCACTCATTATCTCCTATTTCTGTAATTTCTTTTGCTGGAGGATACAGATTGAACTTCTTTGTTGAATTGCCATCAGAAATATACATATCCCCAGACCTACAACTTATGAAAGCATCAGTTGTGGCTAGCCAAGGTCTTCCTAAAATAAGAGGATGTCTTCCTAGATTGTTCTTGGGAGTTAAAATAATAAAATCAACTGGATATTCCCAAGAGTCTAGGGAGACTAGAATGTCTTCCAATACACCATCACGTTTAATGATTGATCTATCTGCAAGTTGCAGTAAAGTAGGTGTAAAGAGAAGGTTAGGAAGTTTTAACTGGTCCATGGTCTGTCTACTCATAATGTTGATAGCAGCCCCTAAATCAATCAAAGTATTTGGTATTTCTACCCCATTGATATGTGTTTTGACAATTGGACTACCGGGGTCTACATATTTCTGCATAGTAATTTTTCCCATCATGATGTCTGCAATTTTCCCTACCAAGTGGATCCTTCTGGTATCTCTTGGTTTCCTTCCTGGTCTTTTAAGGCTCAACTCCTTTATTGTTTTTGCTAGAATAGGAATCTCTTTAATGGCTTGTAACAAGGGAATCTTGATACAGACATTCTTCAATTCATCTAGAAAATTATAGTCAGGCAACCAAATTTGTTTTTCCACTCCTTTGTCGATTTGTAACCTTTCAGGAAAAGGAGGTGTGGCCAAAGATGTAGGTTGTTCAACTATGGGAGTTGTGGGGGTTGATTCTTTTTCTTTTTATTTTTGAGTGTTTGGGTTTTGAAGAGATGCTTCAGAACCCTTATTGGATTTAAGAGACTCTTCCTCAGAAATGCTTGGCTGTTGAACATTTATACAAGGTTGATCTAGGATTCTACCTGATTTGAGTTGAACTTCATTTAGAGGAACAATCATATAGGTAGGGAATGGTTGTCCTTCCATCATGTAATCATTTTGAGGGTTCCTATTATTGGGGTTTGGCAATGGCTAAGAAGGAAGTTGATTTGACTTCTGTTGGGATGGAAGCAAGAGTTGAGAATTTTGATTTTGTGGAGAAGGTTGTTGTTGTTGAGGGAATGGCAATGATAGTTGTGGACTTTGATTTGGAAGTTGTGGAGCTTGATGGTTTTGAAAAGATGGAGGATATTGATAAAATTGAGCAAATCTCCCATAAGGATTTTGCAAGCTTTGCATCCATGATTGAAAAGGATTTTGAGGTTGGGACCAAGGTTGTTGCCAAGGATTCCAATTTGGTTGGGGTTGGAAATTCATAGAGTTGTTAAACCCTTGATTCTGTTGCCCTTGCCAAGGTCTCCTTGCAACAAAACAGAGAGATTCAAGTGTATTTGGATCTTCTTGAAAGACTGCCTTGAGCCCAGGGATTGAAGGACAATCCTTGGTCTCATGGTTTTCTGAGAAAATTACACATGTTTCTACAACTTGTGCATCCAAGGGACATTCCCTTAAAGCATGTTTCTTCCTACATTTCGTGCAAAAGATGGCCAAAGCCTCGGCTTCTGCTTTCTGTTTATTGTGAATCTTAAGGGTGTCTAATTGTTCACTAAGACTCCCTAAGATGTCAGTTTTGAATTCGTCAAGCATATTGCCGATTTCAGCCCTACTTACTGATCCAGTTGCAGATTTATTTGCTCTCAGGAGAGAAGGATCTCTAGGCCCTTTTTGAGTTTTTGATTTTCCCCTTGAGAGATGGACACATAGCTCTGCTATATCATTGAGTGAAAGTTGAGATATATCTCCTTTCCCCATCATGTTTAGAATATCTATCCATTCATCTCTAATGGCTTTTAATAGGAGGGCTTTCAAGGTCTCCTCATCCAAGTTACTCATTTTTGCTCTTTTCAGGTTATATTGAAATCTTTCAAGTAAATCCTCTAAGTTCTCATCTTCTCTTTGTACCATTTTAAATACCTCATCCTTGTGATTGGTGGGCATACAATAGTCCAGGTACCTATCCAAATTTTTTTGTTTCATATCATTCCAAGACCTAATGGATTGAGTGAGTAACCCCATGAACCATTTCAAAGCTTGTCCTTTCAATGTTGAAGGGAACAATTTGAGTTTTTGAGAGTCATCCAGATAGTCATAAGTTCGACACACGACTTCAAACTCGAATAGAAATGTTTCAGGGTCCTCAGTTCTTAACCCATGGAAGTTTGGGAGGACAGATGGTGATATGTTTTTCATAGTGGCTCAGGAATCCTCATCAATGATAGGAAACCTAAATGAGTTATCCCCATCTCTATTTCCTCCAATGTGACCTCTACCTCCTCTATTGTTTCCTCCTCCTCCTCCTCTACCTCTACCTCTACCACCTCCTTCCTCTGTCATAGTGGTTTCCCTAGAGACTTCAGAGTCTTCTGGTTCTTCTACAAAGGGTGAATGAGAGGGAATTTCTCCCTCTTCTTCAGATGATTCTACTTCTTCAATTACAATTGGTCTTTCTGTAGAAGGAAGGAAAGGATCTCTTTCTGATTCAAATTCAATAGAAGGTGTGGGAGAGTCAATTCTTGCCTCTTGAATTCCAGGAATCCTAGGGCTAGGAGTGTCAGTTGGAGATGAGGGAGGTGTCTCTTGTCTATTCCTTGAAGTAGATGGACTTGTAAAAATCGAACTCTTGGCTCTAGCTAAAAACCTTCCCCTAGAATCTCTAGCTCTATGCATGTCATTTTTTTTATTTTTCTTCAAGTCAGGCTAATAATTCTCTTTCTGATCTTCCAGGTCACTCTAGGTGCAAGAAGAGAGCATACTTAAGAAATTATTAAACCAATAACTTTCTCTTTTCTGATCCTCCAGATCACTCTAGGTGCAAGAGGAGAGCATACTTTGAGAGGTTATCAATTTCCCTTTCTTGAAATTTTCTTTATTTTTTTTTTAGAAATTGGCTACCTAATTTTACTTCCCCGGCAACGGCGCCAAAATGTTTGGTCAATTTAGTGTTGTCTAAATTGCTATCATAAATTGTCAACCCGAGGCTCGTAAGCTGATGAAGTGAAGTGTACAATATATACTTAAGCAGCCTTTCCTAGTTCTTTTTGTCGTTTTTAGTTCATGTTTGACTTATCTTCCTAATGTGATGTGATGAAGTTATAAACAAGTGAGTGAATGTGTGTGTATGTGGCGATTTCTAAATGCTTCTTGAAATTTAAAGAGAAAACTTGAACAATAACTTGGAATGAAATTAAAGCTTCAAATGAAAGTAAAGCATCAAACAAAAAGACCAATGGCACTAGTCCAATACCTTTACTGCTGATAAGAATGAAAATGACATCTACATTAACTCAATTGAAAGCAAGAACACTACTCTAACTCCTCTATTGAATCTAAAGCAATGTAAAAATTAAGTGACAAATCACACTACTTAATTCTCCCTTAACATTCTGCCTTTAGCTAAATTGATCATGTGAAAAAGAGTTAGGAGTGAATTAGCAATATGAGTCTAAAACTAAATAAACCAAGCTGCAATTAAATGATGTTTTGGTCCCATAAAAGTTAGTGAATTATGATAAAAAGAACCATCAAGAGATTAGCAACTTGACAAAACCTGATAAAGTAAACTAGGCAAGGAAACTAACTAAGCAAGGAAACTAATGAAAATCAAAGCAAAAGTCAGCAGTTTAGATAAGACAACTTCAAATGCCACTAGTGATAAAAAGAAGGAAAAGCACACTGTCCCGGGCTCCTAATAAAGCTGCAAAAACACACACTGATCAGTCATGAAAAGTACAGAAACGTAAAGCAGCATAATTCAAACTGTACATTAATATACATGTCAAAAGAAATCAAAATTGCAGAAATCAAACTGTACATTAATATACATGGTGAATTAGAAAAAAGGAATGCAGGAAAGAAAATTTAAAAACGACTGTACAATGGTTGTAGCAGACAGGGGCCCTCCATCCACTTCAACCAATTAAAAAGATCAGCTACGCAGGTAAGAACAGAACTGTCTTCTTGGTATTAAATCAGCACATAATAAAATACAGTGGGGAGCGTAAACGCTATGTAAAATAGTCTTGAAACAGAGTTTAACAACAGCAAAAGACTAACTTCAAAAGCTAACTAATCAGCGTGTGGAAACGCTTTATTTATAGCAGGAACACAAACTGTTCTGTGCGTAAACTAAGCTAACTAAAAGCTTGTGCAAAAGACACGTTCAGCAGCACCGTGCACGGATTTAGGAAACGGTCATCATGGTTGATAAATCCGCTGTTGGATTCTTGTCCCCTGCAGTCTTCGTGGCTAAAGAAGAGGCCAGCTGTGAGTTCCGTGCTCCACCTGAACACGCAGAGCCGTGCCACCGTTTGCAACCTTGCCGTTTGACCAGAGTTACCTCCGCGTTGACCAGGGGTGTAGACGGCCAGTTTGGCTGAGCTGACAGCACACGCACCATGTACACAGTCATACAAACTTGCCCATGTGGCTCTTTCCTCTGGAGGACACCTGGAGCATAGCAAACAAGAAAATGGCTGCGGAATCTGGGATCGGCTGCGGAATCAGAGATCGGCTGCGGAAACCCTGTATAAGCTGCGGAATTGCAGCACTTGAACCAAAAATCTAAACCAACAGTCAATCATTAGCACAATTAGCAAATCATGTTAAAAAGTCCTATAATGCAATGAATTGAACAAGTTGATGAAGGAAATGATGACAAAAGAAGGAAATGAGTAGGAAAAGGCTATTGGGAGGATGGGTAAATGAGTGCAGGTTTGAGGCTCAACATACCCCCACTGTGAAGGTGTTGCATGTCCTCATGCAACCAAAACTTTGTCATGATTTTTCAGTCCATATGCTCAGATGCCTCTGCCAAGACATCCAACCTTCTCCTTTTTCTTCTTGCTGCCAAATTTGTTCTTGGTTTTCTAACCAAACACCTAAATTTCAAGTTAATCAAGGCCCTGCTCAATTTCTTGCATTTCCTCTTCAATTTCCTATTCTTTTTCTGCCAAAGACCCAAGTGAAGCATTGTGTTGTCGTGGACAATTTTGTCCACCTTGCTTTGTTCTTTCAATGCTTCATTCTCCTGTTTAATATGTCGGTTCAAGACTTCCAGCTCAAATACCTCTTGTTTTAGAGAGTGGACTTGTTCCTCAAGAGGTAATATAGTGCTTGGACCGGCAACAGATTGCTCTAAGGTCTCCAAATAATCATATGCCTCCTGCTGGTCAGGGTCAATGTCAGGTGTTTGTCTTGGCCTAAATTCAAATTCTTGAAAACTGCTTTCTCTTTCTTGCTGGAAGGGACTTTCCTCTCGTGGAGGACTTAGCTCAATATGTAGCTGAATTGGAATCTTTTCAGGTGTGCCCAAATCAATGAAATGGGACTGTTTCTCTTTAGTCACACTCTTATTCTCTATAAGTCTACTACTTCTTCTCACTTGTATACTAGTACTCTTTGGCTGACTGCTTTGTTTTTGCTTTTGTTTCTTCTTTGAGAGGACAGTAGCATGGAGTTGAGCAAGTCTATCAGCTAGTGTTTGGGAGTCTTCTTCAATTGAGGGCTCAGGTGAAGGGTATGACTCTTGCACAATGGCTTTCCCTTTATCCCTCTTTTGTCTTTTAGTTCTGCCTCCCTTTTTCCTTTCTTCTTGAGCAATTTCTTGGGCAGTTTCTTGAACAGTTTCTTCAGCAGTCTCTTGGGCAGTTTCTTCAATTTCTACAGCAGTTTCTTGGGCAGTAACTTCTTTCCCTCTTCTCCTACTTCTCTTTGGTATCCTAGGAGAGCTGCTAGAGGCTTCAGCTACCTCTTGAAAATGGTTTCTAACTAGAAACTTCTCCCACGTATCATTTTTAATTTTCAACTGCTCCTCAATTAAAATTCTAATGAGTCCATGATGATACAAGTGGGGTTCAATGTTTCCCACGTGTTTCTGAACAGTGGCACTCATCTTCTTTAGACTAGCTAACAAGAAATAAGGTAGGTTGATAGCATGGTCATCCATAAAGTGCATCATGATTCTTGCATGGTATACATACATGACACCGAAGCGGCCTTCACATGTTAAAATTTTTGAACAAGCAACAGTAATGAAGTCCACTCTTCCTTAATGACATGTACAGGGATTCCCTTAGTGAAAATGGAGGTATCCATACCTGGATTCTTGAGCATATTTTTCCACTCTTGATCTTCAACTTTTCTGTTTTTGAACCAGCGTTCTCCTTTTTGAGGCAAATCGGTTGCTGTGGCCAAGGTGCTCTCTGTTATGGTGAACTGCAGGTCTCCTACCTCCACGGTATTTGTATTTCCATTAAATGACCGGGCAAATGCCTTTGTCACCTCTTTATTGTACCCTTTAAATTTCTGGATGAACTTCAACCATTTGGCTTTCTGCAGTGCTTCCTTTGTCTGTGGGTAACCCTCTAAAAATTTCGAACCCTCCGGTTCTGCTCTTAACAATTTCCCCATTTTCGGCTCTCAGTTTTACTTGAAGCTCTGACAGTGGTATATGGACGCTTGAGGAGAATGCTCACGGGAAAAACAGGGGAATTACGGTTGTAACAGAGTAGCCGTAATGTAATAAACGGTATGGTGCAGAACTTGTGATCGGGGTTTTGAACAGAGAGGTGAGGAAAAAGAAAACAGAGAGATTTACAGTAAAAACGAGAGTGGTGTATGAAAACGAGAATGGAAATAGTGGTATGAGAGAGTAGAGAACAACACGGCAATGAGTTTATGCATGCGGGAAATGGAGATATAAGTAGATGAAGCAACGGCCAAATCCGTAAGCGTCGGGTGGCTACGTACACTTGGCTGCGGAAATGATCATATGTAGAGCCGTAGTACACTGGTATACGTCACTGAGGTACGAGTAGTTAATGGAAGAGCAGCTCGTATTAAGTTCGAATCAATAGTAATTAGGGAACCGTTAGGAGGGTGATGAGGTGGATTAGGCGTGATCGTGGACGAGGAGTGGACGAGAAGTGGGATAATCTTGTCAATCATTGCATTAAGTGACTCCTACCACGATTTGAAAACCATGCATAAATGACATTAAACTGTTGGTTAAAAATTTGGAACATACCTTCATACGTTTGCATTTGATCCCTTTGTTGATTATGGTGGCTAACTTTTGATTGCTTTCTGGCCTTGTAGGTGCTATGTATCCTTGCTGCTCTTTGATGATGATACCTCTGACTGTAAATTTTCCTTTTTGAAACAGAATTGCTTTGATTGCAGAGACAGAGTGTATGAGCTGCGGAAACTTGGTATGAGCTGCGGAAACTGCAACAACACTTTTCTGCCTGCACAAAGATGATTAGAACAAACTTAACTGAATGGAATAGTCCTGAGAGGGACTTTATTGGTGGAAATGAGATGGAATGAATGAACTGGAAGAAAAATGAAGTGGAATGGAGATGATGAGATGGATGAAATGGCGGATGAGATGGACAAAATGGCGGATGAGATGGAAAGAGAAAGAGAGATTTTTTTTATTTGGAAAATATAAAGTGTCAGGTGACCCTGATTTTCACTTTATATTTTCTGCATAAGACCGCCAATCCAAGATTGGTTTTCAGGCTTATACAAGAGACTTTTTTTTTTTTTTTTTCAACTGAAAGAAACAAAGACTAGGCTGATGGAGGAGAAGAATTCTTCTCCACCAGCCTCATTGCAGAATCTTCTTGGAACATTTTAACAAATTCCTCCTTTGAGAGTGGCTTGTGGTAGACTTTCAATCGGTGGCCATTCACAATGAGAGGAGTCTGAAGCTCATCAATGGTCTTCACTCGAACTGCTCCATTGTTAAAGACTTCATCAATCTCATATGGTCCAAGCCAATGAGTTTGAAATTTTCCTTTGAAGTCCTTAAACTTGGAATCAAACAATAGTGCCCAATCTCCCTTTTGAAACTTTCTCTCTTTGATGTGTCGATCATGCCACTTAGTTCTTTGGTGCTGAACTAGATCAGTCCTTAAAATTGCATCTTGTCTTATCTCATCTAGCTCATTCAGCTGCTCCATTCTGTGCTTTTGGGCTTCTGATAGGCTCATCCCCAATTGAACTGCCATCTTGAAGGTCTTGACTTGGAACTCAATGGGGAGCAGGACTTCTTTCCCATAAACAAGTTCATAGGGAGAATGTCCTGTTGTGTTCCTCCATGTAGTTCTATAGGCCCATAAGGCTTCAGGAAGCCTTTCTGCCCAATCTCTTCTGTGGAGATGAACAGTTTTGGTGATGATGCTTTCAAGAACTTTGTTTGTAGATTCCACTTGACCATTTGCTTGCGGATGGTATGGAGTAGATGTTCTGTGCTTGATTTTGTATTCTTCCATCAGCTTCTCCATCAAGTTAGATGTAAATTGACTTCCCTGATCTGTCACAATTTCTCTTGGGACACCAAAACGAGTAAAAATATCCTCAAAAAGAAATTGAACAACTGAATTTTCAGTGGCAGAAGGCAATGCCTTTGCTTCTACCCATTTAGTAACATAATCAGTACAAACCAATATATACTTCTTTTGCTTAGATGGTGGGTTAATAGGTCCAATGAAATCTAAAGCCCATTTTTCAAAGGGTTCGATGCATACCTGTGGCTGTAATGGCATTTCATTTGAAAGAGTTGGTCTCCCTACTCTTTGGCAGCTGTCACACCTTTTGACATATTGTTTTGCATCTTTAAAGAGAGAAGGCCAATAATATCCTAAAGAAAGGATTTTATAGGCCGTCCTCTTGTCAGCAAAGTGTCCGCCGCACGGTTCATCATGACATGCCTTAAGGATGTCAGGCATTTCATCTTCCCGAACACATCTTCTGATCACACAATCTGGCCCTGTTTTGAACAATTCATTAGAAATCCATGAATAATGTGAACTCTCCTGAATGATTTTCCTTTTCTCATTAGGAAATAAGTGTGGAGGTAGCTTCCCTGTAACTAAATAGTTAGCAATATCTGCATACCAAGGAGTTTTAGTAGTTACTGCAAACAAGTATTCATCTGGAAACTTATCCTCTACAGGAGAATCTTCGTTAGTATTTTGGATTCTAGACAAGAAATCAGCTACTGTGTTTTGTTTCCCTGGTCTATCTAACACAGTAATATTGAATTCTTGTAAAAGTAAAAGCCATCTTGTAACTCTGCCATTAGTAACAGGTTTGTTCATAAGATATCTAATTGCAGAATGATCAGTATGGACAAAAGTTTCATAGCCGGTTATATAATGTCTAAACTTGTTGATTGCATGAACAACGGCTAAGAACTCTTTTTCAGTCACAGTATAATTTAACTCAGTGGGAGTCAAATTTTTACTGGTGTAGTAAATGGCATAAGGGACCAAATCCTTTTGTCCCAAGACAGCTCCTAGAGCTGTATCTGAAGCATCAGTAGAAATGTGGAAAGGGAGTTTCCAATTTGGCCCTCTCAAAATGGGTGCTTCAGATATTCTAGTCTTTAAAGTTTCAAATGCAGATTGACATTCAGGATCCCATTTGAATTCACAGTCTTTTGTAAGTAATTTGAAGAGCGGAGATGCTATCTTGGTGAAGTTTTCAATAAATCTTCTATAATATCCAGTAAACCCAAGAAAACTTCTAACATCTTTCTGACAATTTGGAATAGGTAACTTGGAGATGACTTCAACTTTTGATCTATCAACTTTAATTCCATCTCCTGAAATATGATGTCCTAAAACAATCCCTTCAGTAAACATCATAAAACATTTTTCATGACTTAATGAAAGATTTGTTTCTTTACATCTAATTAGGACTTTTTCCAAATTTTCTAATGCTTCTTCAAATGTGTTACCATAAACTGTGAAATCATCCATGTAGACCTCTACACAATCATGAATTAGATCGGAAAAGATTCCTAATACTGCCCTTTGAAATGTTGCGGGTGCATTACATAATCCAAAAGGAAGTACTCGGTAAGCAAAAGTTCCCCATGGACAAGTAAATGTGGTTTTGTCCTGATCTTCAGGTGCTACCTGAATTTGATTGTAACCACTAAAACCATCCAAAAATGAGAAATACTTTTTGCCTGCTAAAGTATCTAATACTTGATCAATAAAGGGCAAAGGAAAGTGATCCTTCAAGGTTGCTTTGTTCAATTCCCTGTAATCAATGCAAACCCTCCATTTACCATTCTTTTTAGGTACTATAACCAAAGGAGAAACCCATCGGCTATCTGAAATGGGGTAAATGAAGTTTACATTGAGTAACTTTTGGAGCTCTTCTTTCACTATCTCCCTAAGGTTTGGATTCATCCTTCTTTGAGGTTGTCTGATTGGTCTACTATTTTCCTCAATGTAGATGTGATGAATGCAAGTCTTAGGGTCAATACCTTTCATGTCAGTATACTCCCATGCAAATGCAGTAGAATGTTTTTGCAAGATTTTGGTTAGTTCCTCCTGTTGTGATTTTTCCAAGTTTTTATTGATATTCAATGTTTTTCCTGGAAAGATCTCAATGGCAGAACTACCAAATTCTTCCATAGAGAAAAGAGACATTTGTCTAGATGATAGACACTCAATGTCAGAATCCAACTGAAATTGTGTGTGGTCATATTCTGAAGATGGTTCAAAGTTTTCTAATGTGTTCAGAATTTGACTATCTTCACTAATCTCAGAAATGGTAAAGACAGGTTGTATAGTATCTTCATCATCAACCCACTCATTATCTCCTATTTCTGTAATTGCTTTTGCTGGAGGATACAGATTGAACTTCTTTGTTGAATTGCCATCAGAAATATACATATCCCCAGACCTACAACTTATGAAAGCATCAGCTGTGGCTAGCCAAGGTCTTCCTAAAATAAGAGGATGTCCTCCTAGATTGTTCTTGGGAGTTAAAATCATAAAATCAACTGGATATTCCCAAGAGTCTAGGGAGACTGGAATGTCTTCCAATACACCATCAGGTTTAATGATTGATCGATCTGCAAGTTGCAGTAAAGTAGGTGTAAAGAGAAGGTTAGGAAGTTTTAACTGGTCCATGGTCTGTCTACTCATAATGTTGATAGCAGCCCCTAAATCAATCAAAGTATTTGGTATTTCTACCCCATTGATATGTGTTTTGACAATTGGACTACCGGGATCTACATATTTCTGCATAGTAATCTTTCCCATCATGATATCTGCAATTTTTCCTACCAGGTGGATCCTTCTGGTATCTCTTGGTTTCCTTCCTGGTCTTTTAAGGCTCAACTCCTTTATTGTTTTTGCTAGAATAGGAATCTCTTTAATGGCTTGTAACAAGGGAATCTTGATACAGACATTCTTCAATTCATCTAGAAAATTATAGTCAGGCAACCAAATTTGTTTTTCCACTCCTTTGTCGATTTGTAACCTTTCAGGAAAAGGAGGTGTGGCCAAAGATGTAGGTTGTTCAACTATGGGAGTTGTGGGGGTTGATTCTTTTTCTTTTTCTTTTTGAGTGTTTGGGTTTTGAAGAGATGCTTCAGAACCCTTATTGGCTTTAAGAGACTCTTCCTCAGAAATGCTTGGCTGTTGAACATTTATAGAAGGTTGATCTAGGATTCTACCTGATCTGAGTTGTACTTCATTGAGAGGAACAATCATATAGGTAGGGAATGGTTGACCTTCCATCATGTAAGCATTTTGAGGGTTCCTATTATTGGGGTTTGGCAATGGCTGAGAAGGAAGTTGATTTGACTTCTGTTGGGATGGAAGCAAGAGTTGAGAATTTTGATTTTGTGGAGAAGGTTGTTGTTGTTGAGGGAATGGCAATGATAGTTGTGGACTTTGATTTGGAAGTTGTGGAGCTTGCTGGTTTTGAAAAGATGGAGGATATTGATAGAATTGAGCAAATCTCCCATAAGGATTTTGCATGCTTTGCATCCATGATTGAAAAGGATTTTGAGGTTGGGACCAAGGTTGTTGCCAAGGATTCCAATTTGGTTGGGGTTGAAAATTCATAGAGTTGTTAAACCCTTGATTTTGTTGCCCTTGCCAAGGTCTCCTTGCAACAAAACAGAGAGATTCAAGTGTATTTGGATCTTCTTGAAAGACTGCTTTGAGCCCAGGGATTGAAGGACAATCCTTGGTCTCATGGTTTTCTGAGCAAATTACACATGTTTCTACAACTTGTGCATCCAAGGGACATTCCCTTAAAGCATGTTTCTTCCTACATTTCGGGCAAAAGATGGCCAAAGCCTCGGCTTCTGCTTTCTGTTTATTGTGAATCTTAAGGGTGTCTAATTGTTCACTAAGACTCCCTAAGATGTCAGTTTTGAATTCATCAAGCATATTGCCGATCTCAGCCCTACTTACTGATCCAGTTGCAGATTTATTTGCTCTGAGGAGAGAAGGATCTCTAGGCCCTTTTTGAGTTTTTGATTTGCCCCTTGAGAGATGGACACATAGCTCTGCTATATCATTGAGTGAAAGTTGAGATATATCTCCTTTCCCCATCATGTTCAGAATATCTATCCATTCATCTCTAATGGCTTTTAATAGGAGGGCTTTCAAGGTCTCCTCATCCAAGTTACTCATTTTTGCTCTTTTCAGGTTATATTGAAATCTTTCAAGTAAATCCTCTAAGTTCTCATCTTCTCTTTGTACCATTTTAAATACCTCATCCTTGTGATTGGTGGGCATACAATAGTCCAGGTACCTATCCAAAAATGTTTGTTTCATATCATTCCAAGACCTAATGGATTGAGTGAGTAACCCCATGAACCATTTCAAAGCTTGTCCTTTCAATGTTGAAGGGAACAATTTGAGTTTTTGAGAGTCATCCAGATAGTCATAAGTTCGACACACGACTTCAAACTCGAATAGAAATGTTTCAGGGTCCTCAGTTCTTAACCCATGGAAGTTTGGGAGGACAGATGGTGATATGTTTTTCATAGTGGCTCGGGAATCCTCATCGACGATAGGAAACCCAAATGAGTTATCCCCATCTCTATTTCCTCCAATGTGACCTCTACCTCCTCCATTGTTTCCTCCTCCTCCTCCTCTACCTCTACCTCTACCACCTCCTTCCTCTGTCATAGTGGTTTCCCTAGAGACTTCAGAGTCTTCTGGTTCTTCTACAAAGGGTGAATGAGAAGGAATTTCTCCCTCTTCTTCAGATGATTCTACTTCTTCAATTACAATTGGTCTTTCTGTAGAAGGAAGGAAAGGATCTCTTTCTGATTCAAATTCAATAGAAGGTGTGGGAGAGTCAATTCTTGCCTCTTGAATTCCAGGAATCCTAGGGCTAGGAGTGTCAGTTGGAGATGAGGGAGGTGTCTCTTGTCTATTCCTTGAAGTAGATGGACTTGTAAAAATCGAACTCTTGGCTCTAGCTAAAAACCTTCCCCTAGAATCTCTAGCTCTATGCATGTCATTTTTTTTATTTTTCTTCAAGTCAGGCTAATAATTCTCTTTCTGATCTTCCAGGTCACTCTAGGTGCAAGAAGAGAGCATACTTAAGAAACTATTAAACCAATAACTTTCTCTTTTCTGATCCTCCAGATCACTCTAGGTGCAAGAGGAGAGCATACTTTGAGAGGTTATCAATTTCCCTTTCTTGAAATTTTCTTAATTTTTTTTTTAGAAATTGGCTACCTAATTTCACTTCCCCGGCAACGGCGCCAAAATGTTTGGTCAATTTAGTGTTGTCTAAATTGCTATCATAAATTGTCAACCCGGGGCTCGTAAGCTGATGAAGTGAAGTGTACAATATATACTTAAGCAGCCTTTCCTAGTTCTTTTTGTCGTTTTTAGTTCATGTTTGACTTATCTTCCTAATGTGATGTGATGAAGTTATAAACAAGTGAGTGAATGTGTGTGTATGTGGCGATTTCTAAATGCTTCTTGAAATTTAAAGAGAAAACTTGAACAATAACTTGGAATGAAATTAAAGCTTCAAATGAAAGTAAAGCATCAAACAAAAAGACCAATGGCACTAGTCCAATACCTTTACTGCTGATAAGAATGAAAATGACATCTACATTAACTCAATTGAAAGCAAGAACACTACTCTAACTCCTCTATTGAATCTAAAGCAATGCAAAAATTAAGTGACAAATCACACTACTTAATTCTCCCTTAACATTCTGCCTTTAGCTAAATTGATCATGTGAAAAAGAGTTAGGAGTGAATTAGCAATATGAGTCTAAAACTAAATAAACCAAGCTGCAATTAAATGATGTTTTGGTCCCATAAAAGTTAGTGAATTATGATAAAAAGAACCATCAAGAGATTAGCAACTTGACAAAACCTGATAAAGTAAACTAGGCAAGGAAACTAACTAAGCAAGGAAACTAATGAAAATCAAAGCAAAAGTCAGCAGTTTAGATAAGACAACTTCAAATGCCACTAGTGATAAAAAGAAGGAAAAGCACACTGTCCCGGGCTCCTAATAAAGCTGCAAAAACACACACTGATCAGTCATGAAAAGTACAGAAACGTAAAGCAGCATAATTCAAACTGTACATTAATATACATGTCAAAAGAAATCAAAATTGCAGAAATCAAACTGTACATTAATATACATGGTAAATTAGAAAAAGGAATGCAGGAAAATAAATTTAAAAACTACTGTACAATGGTTGTAGCAGACAGGGGCCCTCCATCCACTTCAACCAATTAAAAAGATCAGCTACGCAGGTAAGAACAGAACTGTCTTCTTGGTATTAAATCAGCACATAATAAAATACAGTGGGGAGCGTAAACGCTATGTAAAATAGTCTTGAAACAGAGTTTAACAACAACAAAAGACTAACTTCCAAAAGCTAACTAATCAGCGTGTAGAAACGCTTTATTTATAGCAGGAACACAAACTGTTCTGTGCGTAAACTAAGCTAACTAAAAGCTTGTGCAAAAGACACGTTCAGCAGCACCGTGCACGGATTTAGGAAACGGTCATCATGGTTGATAAATCCGTTGTTGGATTCTTGTCCCCTGCAGTCTTCGTGGCTAAAGAAGAGGCCAGCTGTGAGTTTCGTGCTCCACCTGAACACGCAGAGCCGTGCCACCGTTTGCAACCTTGCCGTTTGACCAGAGTTACCTCCGCGTTGACCAGGGGTGTAGACGGCAGTTTGGCTGAGCTGACAGCACACGCACCATGTACACAGTCATACAAACTTGCCCATGTGGCTCTTTCCTCTGGAGGACACCTGGAGCATAGAAAACAAGAAAATGGCTGCGGAATCTGGGATCGGCTGCGGAATCAGAGATCGGCTGCGGAAACCCTGTATAAGCTGCGGAATTGCAGCACTTGAACCAAAAATCTAAACCAACAGTCAATCATTAGCACAATTAGCAAATCATGTTAAAAAGTCCTATAATGCAATGAATTGAACAAGTTGATGAAGGAAATGATGACAAAAGAAGGAAATGAGTAGGAAAAGGCTATTGGGAGGATGGGTAAATGAGTGCAGGTTTGAGGCTCAACATACCCCCACTGTGAAGGTGTTGCATGTCCTCATGCAACCAAAACTTTGTCATGATTTTTCAGTCCATATGCTCAGATGCCTCTACCAAGACATCCAACCTTCTCCTTTTTCTTCTTGCTGCCAAATTTGTTCTTGGTTTTCTAACCAAACACCTAAATTTCAAGTTAATCAAGGCCCTGCTCAATTTCTTGCATTTCCTCTTCAATTTCCTATTCTTTTTCTGCCAAAGACCCAAGTGAAGCATTGTGTTGTCGTGGACAATTTTGTCCACCTTGCTTTGTTCTTTCAATGCTTCATTTTCCTGTTTAATATGCCAGTTCAAGACTTCCAGCTCAAATACCTCTTGTTTTAGAGAGTGGACTTGTTCCTCAAGAGGTAATATAGTGCTTGGACCGACAACATATTGCTCTAAGGTCTCAAAATAATCATATGCCTCCTACTGGTCAGGGTCAATGTCAGGTGTTTGTCTTGGCCTAAATTCAAATTCTTGAAAACTGCTTTCTCTTTCTTGCTGGAAGGGACTTTCCTCTCGTGGAGGACTTAGCTCAATATGTAGCTGAATTGGAGTCTTTTCAGGTGTGCCCAAATCAATGAAATGGGACTGTTTCTCTTTACTCACACTCTTCTTCTCTATAAGTCTACTGCTTCTTCTCACTTGTATACTAGTATTCTTTGGCTGACTGTTTTGTTTTTCTTTATGTTTCTTTTTGGAGAGGGCAGTAGCATGGAGTTGAGCAAGTCTATCAGCTAGTGCTTGGGAATCTTCTTCAATTGAGGGCTCAGGTGAAGGGTATGACTCTTGCACAATGGCTTTCCCTTTATCCCTCTTTTGTCTTTTAGTTCTGCCTCCCTTTTTCCTTTCTTCTTGAGCAATTTCTTGGGCAGTTTCTTGAACAGTTTCTTCAGCAGTCTCTTGGGCAGTTTCTTCAATTTCTACAGCAGTTTCTTGGGCAGTAACTTCTTTCCCTCTTCTCCTACTTCTCTTTGGTATCCTAGGAGAGCTGCTAGAGGCTTCAGCTACCTCTTGAAAATGGTTTCTAACTAGAAACTTCTCCCACGTATCATTTTTAATTTTCAACTGCTCCTCAATTAAAATTCTAATGAGTCCATGATGATACAAGTGGGGTTCAATGTTTCCCACGTGTTTCTGAATAGTGGCACTCATCTTCTTTAGACTAGCTAACAAGAAATAAGGTAGGTTGATAGCATGGTCATCCATAAAGTGCATCATGATTCTTGCATGGTATACATACATGACACCGAAGCGGCCTTCACATGTTAAAATTTTTTGAACAAGCAACAGTAATGAATTCCACTCTTCCTTAATGACATGTACAGGGATTCCCTTAGTGAAAATGGAGGTATCCATACCTGGATTCTTGAGCATATTTTTCCACTCTTGATCTTCAACTGTTCTGTTTTTGAACCAGCGTTCTCCTTTTTGAGGCAAACCGGTTGCTATGGCCAAGGTGCTCTCTGTTATGGTGAACTGCAGGTCTCCTACCTCCACGGTATTTTTATTTCCATTAAATGACCGGGCAAATGCATTTGTTACCTCTTTATTGTATCCTTTAAATTTCTGGATGAACTTCAACCATTTGGCTTTCTGCAGTGCTTCCTTTGTCTGTGGGTAACCCTCTAAAAATTTCAAACCCTCCGGTTCTGCTCTTAACAATTTCCCCATTTTCGGCTCTCAGTTTTACTTGAAGATCTGACAATGGTATATGGACGCTTGAGGAGAATGCTTACGGGAAAAACAGGGGAATTATGGTTGTAACATAGTAGCCGTAATGTAATAAACGGTATGGTGCAGAACTTGTGATCGGGGTTTTGAACAGAGAGGTGAGGAAAAAGACAAGAGAGATTTACAGTAAAAACGAGATTGGTGTGTGAAAACGAGAATGGAAACAGTGGTATGAGAGAGTAGAGAACAACACGGCAATGAGTTTATGCATGCGGGAAATGGAGATATAAGTAGATGAAGCAATGGCCAAATCCGTAAGCGTCGGGTGGCTACATACACTTGGCTGCGGAAATGATCATATGTAGAGCCGTAGTACACTGGTATACGTCACTGAGGTATGAGTAGTTAATGGAAGAGCATCTCGTATTAAGTTGGAATCAATAGTAATTAGGGAACTATTAGGAGGATGATGAGGTGGATTAGGCGTGATCATGGACGAGGAGTGGATGAGAAATGGGATAATCTTGTCGATCATTGCATTAAGTGACTCCTACCACGATTTGAAAACCATGCATAAATGACATTAAACTGTTGGCTAAAAAATTGGAACATACCTTCATACGTTTGCATTTGATCCCTTTGTTGATTATGGTGGCTAACTTTTGACTGCTTTCTGGCCTTGTAGGTGCTATGTATCCTTGCTGCCCTTTGATGATGATACCTCTGACTGTAAATTTTCATTTTTGAAACAGAATTTCTTTGATTGCAGAGACAGAGTGTATGAGCTGCGGAAACTTGGTATGAGCTGCGGAAACTGCAACAACACTTTTCTGCCTGCACAAAGATGATTATAACAAACTTAACTAAATGGAATAGTCCTGAGAGGGACTTTATTAGTGGAAATGAGATGGAATGAATGTACTGGAAGAAAAATGAAGTGGAATGGAGATGATGAGATGGATGAAATGGCGGATGAGATGGACAAAATGGCGGATGAGATGGAAAGAGAAAGAGAGATTTTTTTTATTTGGAAAATATAAAGTTTTAGGTGACCTTGATTTTCACTTTATATTTTCTGCATAAGACCGCCAATCCAAGATTGGTTTTCAGGCTTATACAAGAGACTTTTTTTTTTTTTTTTTCAACTGAAAGAAAGAAAGACTAGGCTAATGGAGGAGAAGAATTCTTCTCCACCAGCCTCATTGCAGAATCTTCTTGGAACATTTTAACAAATTCCTCGTTTGAGAGTGGCTTGTGGTAGACTTTCAATCGGTGGCCATTCACAATGAGAGGAGTCTGAAGCTCATCAATGGTCTTCACTCGAACTGCTCCATTGTTAAAGACTTCATCAATCTCATATGGTCCAAGCCAATGAGTTTGAAATTTTCCTTTGAAGTCCTTAAAATTGGAATCAAACAATAGTGCCCAATATCCCTTTTGAAACTTTCTCTCTTTGATGTGTCGATCATGCCACTTAGTTCTTTGGTGCTGAACTAGATCAGTCCTTAAAATTGCATCTTGTCTTATCTCATCTAGCTCATTCAGCTGCTCCATTCTATGCTTTTGGGCTTCTGATAGGCTCATCCCCAATTGAACTGCCATCTTGAAGGTCTTGACTTGGAACTCAATGGGGAGCAGGACTTCTTTCCCATAAACAAGTTCATAGGGAGAATGTCCTGTTGTGTTCCTCCATGTAGTTCTATAGGCCCATAAGGCTTCAGGAAGCCTTTCTGCCCAATCTCTTCTGTGGAGATGAACAGTTTTGGTGATGATGCTTTCAAGAACTTTGTTTGTAGATTTCACTTGACCATTTGCTTGTGGATGGTATGGAGTAGATGTTCTGTGCTTGATTTTGTATTCTTCCATCAGCTTCTCCATCAAGTTAGATGTAATTTGACTTCCCTGATCTGTCACAATTTCTCTTGGGACACCAAAACGAGTAAAAATATCCTCAAAAAGAAATTGAACAACTGAATTTTCAGTGGCAGAAGGCAATGCCTTTGCTTCTACCCATTTAGTAACATAATCAATACAAACCAATATATACTTCTTTTTCTTAGATGGTGGGTTAATAGGTCCAATGAAATCTAAAGCCCATTTTTCAAAGGGTTCGATGCATACTTGTGGTTGTAATGGCATTTCATTTGAAAGAGTTGGTCTCCCTACTCTTTGGCAGCTGTCACACCTTTTGACATATTGTTTTGCATCTTTAAAGAGAGAAGGCTAATAATATCCTAAAGAAAGGATTTTATAGGCCGTCCTCTTGTCAGCAAAGTGTCCGCCGCATGGTTCTTCATGACATGCCTTAAGGATGTCAGGCATTTCATCTTCCCGAACACATCTTCTGATCACACAATCTGGCCCTGTTTTGAACAATTCATTAGAAATCCATGAATAATGTGAACTCTCCTGAATGATTTTCCTTTTCTCATTAGGAAATAAGTGTGGATGTAGCTTCCATGTAACTAAATAGTTAGCAATATCTACATACCAAGGAGTTTTAGTAGTTACTGCAAACAAGTATTCATCTGGAAACTTATCCTCTACAGGAGAATCTTCGTTAGTATTTTGGATTCTAGACAAGAAATCAGCTACTGTGTTTTGTTTTCCTGGTCTATCTAACACAGTAATATTGAATTCTTGTAAAAGTAAAAGCCATCTTGTAACTCTGCCATTAGTAACAGGTTTGTTCATAAGATATCTAATTGCAGAATGATCAGTATGGACAAAAGTTTCATAGCCGGTTATATAATGTCTAAACTTGTTGATTGCATGAAAAACGGCTAAGAACTCTTTTTCAGTCATAGTATAATTTAACTCAGTGGGAGTCAAATTTTTACTGGTGTAGTAAATGGCATAAGGGACCAAATCCTTTTGTCCCAAGACAGCTCCTAGAGCTGTATCTGAAGCATCAGTAGAAATGTGGAAAGGGAGTTTCCAATTTGGCCCTCTCAAAATGGGTGCTTCAGATATTCTAGTCTTTAGAGTTTCAAATGCAGATTGACATTCATGATCCCATTTGAATTCACAGTCTTTTGTAAGTAATTTGAAGAGTGGAGATGCTATGTTGGTGAAGTTTTCAATAAATCTTCTATAATATCCAATAAACCCAAGAAAACTTCTAACATCTTTCTGACAATTTGGAATAGGTAACTTGGAGATGACTTCAACTTTTGATCTATCAACTTTAATTCCATCTCCTGAAATATGATGTCCTAAAACAATCCCTTCAGTAAACATCATAAAACATTTTTCATGACTTAATGAAAGATTTGTTTCTTTACATCTAATCAGGACTTTTTCCAAATTTTCTAATGCTTCTTCAAATGTGTTGCCATAAACTGTGAAATCATCCATGTAGACCTCTACACAATCATGAATTAGATCGGAAAAGATTCCTAATACTGCCCTTTGAAATGTTGCGGGTGCATTACATAATCCAAAAGGAAGTACTAGGTAAGCAAAAGTTCCCCATGGACAAGTAAATGTGGTTTTGTCCTGATCTTCAGGTGCTACCTGAATTTGATTGTAACCACTAAAACCATCCAAAAATGAGAAATACTTTTTGCCTGCTAAAGTATCTAATACTTGATCGATAAAGGGCAAAGGAAAGTGATCCTTCAAGGTTGCTTTGTTCAATTCCCTGTAATCAATGCAAACCCTCCATTTACCATTTTTTTTAGGTACTATAACCAAAGGAGAAACCCATCAGCTACATTAAGTAACTTTTGGAGTTCTTCTTTCACTATCTCCCTAAGATTTAGATTCATCCTTCTTTGAGGTTGTCTGATTGGTCTACTATTTTCCTCAATGTATATGTGATGAATGCAAGTCTTAGGGTCAATACCTTTCATGTCAGTATACTCCCATGCAAATGCAGTAGAATGTTTTTGCAAGATTTTGGTTAGTTCCTCCTGTTGTGATTTTTCCATGTTTTTATTGATATTCAATGTTTTTCCTGGAAAGATCTCAATGGCAGAACTACCAAATTCTTCCATAGAGAAAAGAGACATTTGTCTAGATGATAGACACTCAATGTCAGAATCCAACTGAAATTGTGTGTGGTCATATTCTGAAGAAGGTTCAAAGTTTTCTAATGTATTCAGAATTTGACTATCTTCACTAATCTCAGAAATGGTAAAGACAGGTTGTATAGTATCTTCATCATCAACCCACTCATTATCTCCTATTTCTGTAATTGCTTTTGCTGGAGGATACAGATTGAACTTCTTTGTTGAATTGCCATCAGAAATATACATATCCCCAGACCTACAACTTATGAAAGCATCAGCTGTGGCTAGCCAAGGTCTTCCTAAAATAAGAGGATGTCCTCCTAGATTGTTCTTGGGAGTTAAAATCATAAAATCAACTGGATATTCCCAAGAGTCTAGGGAGACTGGAATGTCTTCCAATACACCATCAGATTTAATGATTGATCTATCTACAAGTTGCAGTAAAGTAGGTGTAAAGAGAAGGTTAGGAAGTTTTAATTGGTCCATGGTCTGTCTACTCATAATGTTGATAGCAGCCCCTAAATCAATCAAAGTATTTGGTATTTCTACCCCATTGATATGTGATTTGACAATTGGACTACCGGGGTCTACATATTTCTGCATAGTAATTTTTCCCATCATGATGTCTGCAATTTTCCCTACCAGGTGGATCCTTCTGGTATCTCTTGGTTTCCTTCCTGGTCTTTTAAGGCTCAACTCCTTTATTGCTTTTGCTAGAATAGGAATCTCTTTAATGGCTCGTAACAAGGGAATCTTGATACAGACATTCTTCAATTCATCTAGAAAATTATAGTTAGGCAACCGAATTTGTTTTTCCACTCCTTTGTCGATTTGTAACCTTTCAGGAAAAGGAGGTGTGGCCAAAGATGTAGGTTGTTCAACTATGGGAGTTGTGGGGGTTGATTCTTTTTCTTTTTCTTTTTGAGTGTTTGGGTTTTGAAGAGATGCTTCAAAACCCTTATTGGCTTTAAGAGACTCTTCCTCATAAATGTTTGGCTGTTGAACATTTATAGAAGGTTGATCTAGGATTCTACCTGATCTGAGTTGCACTTCATTAAGAGGAACAATCATATAGGTAGGGAATGGTTGTCCTTCCATCATGTAAGTATTTTGAGGGTTCCTATTATTGGGGTTTGGCAATGGCTGAGAAGGAAGTTGATTTGACTTCTGTTGGGATGGAAGCAAGATTTGAGAATTTTGATTTTGTGGAGAAGGTTGTTGTTGTTGAGGGAATGGCAATGATAGTTGTGGACTTTGATTTGGAAGTTGTGGAGCTTGCTGGTTTTGAAAAGATGGAGGATATTGATAGAATTGAGCAAATCTCCCATAAGGATTTTGCATGCTTTGCATCCATGATTGAAAAGGATTTTGAGGTTGAGACCAAGGTTGTTGCCAAGGATTCCAATTTGGTTGGGGTTGGAAATTCATAGAGTTGTTAAACCCTTGATTCTGTTGCCCTTGCCAAGGTCTCCTTGCAACAAAACAGAGAGATTCAAGTGTATTTGGATCTTCTTGAAAGACTGCTTTTAGCCCAGGGATTGAAGGACAATCCTTGGTCTCATGGTTTTCTGAGAAAATTACACATGTTTCTACAACTTGTGCATCCAAGGGACATTCCCTTAAAGCATGTTTCTTCCTACATTTCGGGCAAAAGATGGCCAAAGCCTCGGCTTCTGCTTTCTGTTTATTGTGAATCTTAAGGGTGTCTAATTGTTCACTAAGACTCCCTAAGATGTCAGTTTTGAATTCGTCAAGGATATTGCCGATTTCAGCCCTACTTACTGATCCAGTTGCAGATTTATTTGCTCTGAGGAGAGAAGGATCTCTAAGCCCTTTCTGAGTTTTTGATTTTCCCCTTGAGAGATAGACACATAGCTCTGCTATATCATTGAGTGAAAGTTGAGATATATCTCCTTTCCCCGTCATGTTCAGAATATCTATCCATTCATCTCTAATGGCTTTTAATAGGAGGGCTTTCAAGGTCTCCTCATCCAAGTTACTCATTTTTGCTCTTTTCAGGTTATATTGAAATCTTTCAAGTAAATCCTCTAAGTTCTCATCTTCTCTTTGTACCATTTTAAATACCTCATCCTTGTGATTGGTGGGAATACAATAGTCCAGGTACCTATCCAAAAATGTTTGTTTCATATCATTCCAGGACCTAATGGATTGAGTGAGTAACCCCATGAACCATTTCAAAGCTTGTCCTTTCAATGTTGAAGGGAACAATTTGTGTTTTTGAGAGTCATCCAGATAGTCAGAAGTTCGACACACGACTTCAAACTCGAATAGAAATGTTTCAGGGTCCTCATTTCTTAACCCATGGAAGTTTGGGAGGACAGATGGTGATATGTTTTTCATAGTGGCTCGGGAATCCTCATCAACGATAGGAAACCCAAATGAGTTGTCCCCATCTCTATTTCCTCCAATGTGACCTCTACCTCCTCCATTGTTTCCTCCTCCTCCTCCTCTACCACTACCTCTACCACCTCCTTCCTCTGTCATAGTGGTTTCCCTAGAGACTTCAGAGTCTTCTGGTTCTAACCCAGCATCAACCTCCCAGCAAAGAAGCCCCTCTTCACCTCAAACAAAGCATAAATCACCCAACAATCTAATGTTTGTCTCTAGAAACCAATAGCAATTCCTCACAATATGCAAAATTCCAGCCTCTGGATCTCTGGGATGAGGGATCCATATATAGATATCTTTAAGGAGGATGAGTCAGTTTGTGATTTGACTAGTGTCTTCTCTTTGTCAGTTCTTGCTTCCACTTGGAGATTGAGGGCCTCTTACTCATCCTTGGTCGAATTCAGTGAGGCAAGTGTCACAGGAGAAGATTCAGGAAGCTTCCATTACCTCTCCACCTCGCGGAATGACACTGCCATTTGTCATTTCTCACCCATCGCACCCTACAGAAGGGAGTTTTGAAATGCAACGCACCCTCACAGTGCATTTGGGTGAGATGCAACGCACCTAGCCAGTGGAGCAGCTGCAATGATCTTGATTTGACCAATTCTGAGCAGTTTCTGGTGGAGAACTTCTGGGAGAAGCTGTAATCTGTTGACCTTGTTCCCTTAGGAGTTAGAACAACAATTTTAGGGACTTAGGAGCCCTTGGTTTATGGACGTTTCATGCTTGGAGTTGTAGGGCACAAAAATGTCTATAACAAGGGCAATGGTAGCTTATCTCTGAGAAGAGATGTGGTGGCTACATGCCTCTGAAATGTCTTACAATGATGCTCAAAGGCCTATTTATGTTTTAGAAACAATGGAAAACCCTAAACATCCAAAAACCTAACCCTAGGAGATGAAGCACCAAACTATGGGCCCCGTTTTTGGTAAATTGGTACATCAACTTCTCGAGGTCGTAACTTTGGCATATGATCTCCATTTGATGTGCACAATACCTCGTTAGAAATATCTATCTGAGAGCTAGAACTTTGGGAAGAGAAACATTAGTCCATGGACCCATCTTGCTCCCAGTTTTCCCAAAAAAAACGTTGTTTAGGGCCCCAAAACGGCTCCGGAATTTAGGTCTTGAAAAACTGCTAAAAAAAGTAAATTGTGTTACAATTAAAGAAACTAAAAAATTGAAAGAAATAATGGTGAGGGTCCAAGTGGAAGGAAGGCCTGACATGTAATCCATAGAGATGGATTCCCAAGGTCGACTAAGGGTAAGCAGCAGGGTATAGAGGCCTTACTTCTTGATGGTCAGTTTGGCAATGGCGCATGCAGTGCATGATCCGATGTACATCCAAACATCATGCTGAAGATTTGGCCAATATAAATACTTCTGTGGTACTTCAACCATTTTCTCGACCCCGAAATGCCTAGTATCCCGACTATAGTGTTCTTCCCAAATCATCTTGGCATGCTCGCTTGAAGGAACACAAAGGTGACCCAGGTGGCATAACAGGGCATCCTAGAAGTGAAAATCTAGAACATGCTAACCCTCCAAGAGTGTCTGGTATGTGTGGCTGAATTTTGGGTTGCTTTTGTAGAGAAGTGGCCAATCAGAAGTCTCGTGCCCACAAGATTTGAGCATGGTGGTTAACGCCATGATCGGTGGTCAACTGATGCAATCTGTAACATTACTAGTGCTTCCCTTCTTATACTTGATATTCAAATGGAAGTGTTACAGGTATGTGGACCACTTCTGATGGTGATCATTCTACAATTTCCCTCGGGTCTATATGAACTGCAGGGGCTGGTGGTCTGTGTGGATGACCGTTTCCTTCCCCAAAAAGTAATGCTTCCATTTTCGGCAGGCCTGCATAATGGAATACATCTCTTTTTCATAAGTTGGATACTTATGGAGTATGTCTGAAAGTTTCTTACTATGATATGCCACTAGATGCCCGCATTGAGTAAGGACTGCCACAATAGCATAGTCAAAGGCATCTATCTCGACCACAAATGGTTGTTGCAAGTCTGGTAATGCGAGCACTGGTGTCAAGCAGAGGCAATGTTTCAACTCTATGAATGCCTTCTGTTGACATTCAGACCAAAAGGATTTTTCTTTCACTCCTCCCTTGGTGACTTGACTCAAGGGCCAAGTGATATGAGAAAATCCCAACACGAACCTGCGGTAAAAGTTGGCAATACCCAGAAATATGCGAAGCTATGTCACAGTGGTTGGAGATGGCCAATCCCGAATGACTTGGATCTTGGTTGGATCCACATGAACCACCCGTTCATCAATAATGTATCTTAGATACTAAACCTGGGTCATGCCAAAAGTGCATTTCTCCAAATTGGCACATAACTTGTGTTGCCGCAATGTTTGGAGAACCTGTCAAATATGGTGGAGGTGCTCTTCCCAAATCTGGCTAAAGATCAGGATGTCATCCAAGTATACCACTACAAATGAGTTGGTGAATGGACACATAATGTCATTCATTAGCGTCATGAAGGTTGTAGGAGCATTCGTCAACCCAAAAGGCATAACCAACCATTAGAAAAGGCCCTCCTTGGCTTTGAGGAAGTCTTCTACACATCAGAGGGTTTGATTGGTACCTGGTGATATCCTAACTTCAAATCAATCTTGTTGAAATATTCCCCCCTTCAGTTGGTCCAGGAGGTCATCAATCCATGGGATCAGGGACCTATTATGGACGGTGATCTTGTTCAACACCCGATAGTCAATATGGAGTCTCCAAGTTCCATCCTTCTTATGTACCAACACGATCAGGCTCCCACAGGGCGATGAGCTCAGACATATGTGACATTTTTGCAACAGCTCCTAAATCTGCCCCTTGATTTCATCGTTCTCTAGAACGGAGCACCAATAGATTGGTCCATTGGGCAGCGACGCACTTGGGGTCAAATCGATGGAGTGCTTGACCTGACAGTGCAGAGGAACCCCTGCGAGGTAGGTGAATATGTCCTCGTACTCCTCCATGACCTTGTCCATCTGTAGCTATCATGCGAAGGGGCGCTATCTGGAGGTTGTGGCCACAGTCTTCTTCTTTCCTTGAGGGTGTATCATCAGGAAAACAAATTTTCTAGTTTTGGAAATGAGCTTACTGCATTGTTTTGCAGTAACCAAAGAGATGGCGTTAGGCGGTGCTACCTCTGATATCCTGTACAACTTATTTCCCAAAGTAACAATAACAACACAAGGCCTTGATTCATACACAACATGTCGCTTCCACAAGTATGGTTGGCCTAATAATACATTAGAAACATCAAGGGGAGAAACCTCACACAATACTTCATCCGTGAAGGGCTTGATGTTGTATGGAAGGAAACACTACTGGCTCACATGAATATCTCGTCCTTGGTGAAGCCACCCGATGGTGTATGGTTGTGGATGTGCTATGGTTGGTAAGCCCAACCGCTTCACGACCTTTTCCAGAATGAGGTTCTTTTGGTTCCAGCTTTCGACAATGAACTGTAGAAGGGAGCCCTTTACCCACATCTAGGAGTGGAACAGGCACTCCTCCTTGTCTGGATCTTCGGATTCCTCCTTCTGGACCTTCTTGGTGGAAACAATGGCATTGGGCTCCACATCAATAATGTGCTTCCCTTTTTCATTCCCCTTGTCGGGTTCTAACTTAGAGTCAGAACATGCATCTGATTCTAAAACCTTTAGCTCAGCCACCAGTGACTTCTTGGCCCAACACTCACTTGTGTTGTGAGTAGAGCTCTTATGGAACTCAGACCACTTTCCCGTGTTCTTTTTCAGCTTCATGGCGCTATTCTTTGCTTACATCTTTGGTTGGTTGTCTTAGGCCATCTCACCTTGGCTTTGTCCTTTGTTCTACGGTTTGGGGGCACCTTTCCCTTGCTTCCGGTTCATAGATCCAAAGTCTCACTTCTTCTGTTTAAAATTTTGCTCAATCTTGATGGCATATCGGTATGTTGTGACGACTAAGGAGATGTTTAGGAATTCTATTTCGTCCTGGATGTACCTGTGCAGGCAGCCGTGGTATTTGAGTACAAAATGCTACTTTGAATCCTTGATACTTTGTGAGAAGGGTATGGAAAATATTGGTAAGCTCTGACACGTCTTGGTCCCTTCCCTGCCACAGCGTGGTCCACTTTATGTATTGATCCTCATATCTTCTGACAGGGTAGTACTACTCCTTGATGGTAGCTTGGAATGAATTCCGAGTGGGTGCGGCTGAAAACAAGGATGCCGTACTTTCATCTTTCTTCTCGCAGTAGGTTTCCCACCAGTCCTTGACGTGGGGGGTGGCTTTGAGAAGAGTGAAAGTAATCTTTTCCCGACCGGAAAAATCATGAACAAAAAAATACCCTTCTAGCAGATTTAACCATTTATCTATGACGTCTGCATCTATCTGACCCTCAAATATGGGAATGTCAAAGTTAACTTGTACCTTAAAGGGTGTGGTGCTTCTAGAGTAGCTACTGGAAGTAGATGTGTCGCCCTTGGATAGCCTCTAAAGGATCTGGGCAAAGTTGTACATCATCACGTTCCTTTTTCGCTCGAGGGCCTCTTCGAGCAAGATTTTGATAGAATCCCCTGCCCCCTCATCTTTCTTTTCATCTGCCATGGGAGGTCATCGGGATTTTCTAGGTTGGTCTTGCAAAGGTTCGACCAGTTCAAGCCATAACTCCTTATATCCCGACCTCATTGGGGACATGTAAATAAAGATAGATAAAAACATACCGCCCTGATAACATTGATCCAGATTTAAACATGAATGCAAAAAATTATAGATATAACCATACATATAGAGATGCAATAGAAATAATACTTCATTTCATTACTGTAAAATACTAAAATATGATTACAAACAGAAATGGAAATAAACTAGCTAGGGCGATGGTAGCTTATCTGTGATAAGAGATGTGGTGGCTACATGCCTCTGGATTATCTTACAATGAGGCTCAAAGGCCTATTTATTGTTGAGAAACAATAGGAAACTCTAAACATCCAAAAACCTAACCCTAGGAGATGAAGTGCCAAACTATGGGCCCCGTTTTGGGTAAATTGGTACATCAAATTCCTGGGGTTGTAACTTTGGCATATGATCTTCATTTGACATGCACAATACCTTGTTAGAAAGATCTATTCAAGAGCCACAACTTTAGGAAGAGCAACAATGGTCCATGGACCCATTTTTCTCCCATTTTCCCCAAAACAACATCATTTAGGGCCTCAAAATGACTCCGGAAGTTCAGGAGTCGACAAATTGCTAAAAATAGTAAATTGTGCTACAATTAAGGAAACTGAAAAACTGAAAGAAACAATGGTGGGGGTCCAAGTGAAATTGGCTGGTGGCCACCAATATCCACCTGGATCACATACTCATTTGTGCCTCTGATGTATCTCAACACATGCTTTGCTTCCTTCTAATACAACTTAGTAAGTTTCACCATGACTTGACTCAATTGATTAACTGCATAACATATGTTAGGGCTTTTGTCCACAAGATACATCAAGGATCCCACAAGTGCTTTGTAGATGGTGGTATCTAATGCCTCTCTTGAAGAAGCACTCTCCTTCCTCTAGTTTGTAGCTAGAGGTGTGTCCATAGGCTTGTAGTTCGCCATGTCAAATCTCTGAAGTATTTCAAAGAAATACTGAATCCCTTGACTCACAAACATCTCACCATAACCCTGTCATACTTCCAACCCAAGGAAGTAATTCATTAAGCCCATGTATTTCATATCAAACTTTCTTGCAAGTTCCTCCTTGCAAGAGTGGATCAAGTTCCCATCCCATGTAAGTATCAAGTTATCAACATACAAGACCAAGATAAGAAAATTGTCATCTACCACAATGTGGTAGGGATTGGCTTCTGCTTCACTTTTGGCGAAGGTCAATCCACTTAGATATTTGTCAATCCAAAACCATGCTTGAGGTGCCTTCTTGATACCATACATGGATCTTCTGAGTATACACATGTGTCTCCCTATCATATGTCTCAAATCCATTTGGCTTCTCTATGTAAATTTCTTCCTCAGCAACATCATTGAGGAAGGCAGTCTTCCCATCCATCTGGTGGATATTACACACTATCTGCATAGTGAATGCTAGAATGGTTCTGATCGAGGACCATCTTGCCACTGGGGAGAAAAAATCCTCATAGTCCACTCCCTTTCCATGAGAGAAACCTTTGGCCACAAATTTGGCCTTTTACTTCTTGATGCTCCCATCAACTGCATGCTTCACTTTGTAAATCCATCTGGAACCAACTACTGACTTGTTATCTAGTCTTGGTACCACCTCCCATACATTGTTCTTCATGATGTAGTCATACTCCTCCACCATGGCATCAACCAAAACTTGTTGAGAAACTGCTTCCTCAAATGAAGAAGGCTCTAACTCAATGAGTTATGTCATGAGATCCATATACCTAGTGTACTTGTCTGGTGATATTCTCTATTTGCACTGAGATGTAGGGGTTCCCACATGTTCCCATGTATCCTGTACCAATCTGTCAGCTTCTCTAGTTCTCTTCCTCGCCTCTCCAGAAGATTTTGGTTGAGTGGGTGCCTCCACACGGTCTCCTATATGTTCCTCCTTCGGAGCTAAAATCTCCTCCTCTAGTGGGATACTCGACTCTCACTCTAGAGAGCATCTCATAGCCTTCTCCTTATCAAATTTGAAATCTCTTCTCATTACTATCACCTTGAGTGAGGGAAAATACACCCTATAGTTATGTGAAGTCCCTGTGTATCCTACCAAGACTCCCATCTTAGTTGTAGGCTCAAGTTTCTTCCTATTATCTTTGGACACATGAAAATACACAGTAGCTCCAAAAATTCTGAAATGAGATACATCTTTCTTCCTCCCAGAGAAAGTTTCTTGGGTTGTGATCATGCCAAGTATTCTATGAGGGCCCCTATTATGCAAATAAACTATAGTGTTGCATTCTTCTACATATAGATGTAATGGAATCCCTTGATCATGCAACATGGCTCTTTGTGCTCCCACAATACTTCTATTCTTCCTTTCAACCACCCCATTTTGTTGTGGGTTATGGGGTGCTATCATTTCTCTTATAATACCCTATTTGGCATAAAACTCCTTGAAGGTGTTAGAAACAAATTCTCCTCCATTTTCACTTCTCAGGGCTTTCAATTTCTGACTAGTCTCCTTTTCAACCAATGCTTTGAATTCAACAAATTTTGGAAAACTTCATCCTTGTTCCACATGAAGAAGATCAATCATTTTCTGAAAAATTCATCAACAAAAATTACATAATACCTTTGTTTCACTATAGAAGCTGTTGAAACGAGTCCACATATGTTATGAAACCAACTCAAGAAAAGATAGAAAAGATAGATCAACGCCTTAGAATTTAGCCACTTCGAGGGGGCAACCTCCTTTACATTACATAAATGAACAATTCTTCGATGATTCAAATGAAAAAACCTCCTTTCTACATATAGGAGTCTAAGGAGTCGCAATATAACCCAGCCGACCTAACAATAATAATATAAAGCCACAAAAATAACAATACAGGGATTATATGGGGCACAATAACAACAATATGGGGATAATAGGGGCACAACAATATTAATAAGGGATGCAACTACAATAGTAATGGGGTAATTACTAGTATTATAGGGACCCAACATGCCGCTCTCCTTCAAAAAAAGTATTGTCCTCAACACTTGAGTAGTTCTGGATGCTTCTGTATAAAATTCTCATCCTCCCATGTGGAATCTTCAGCGGATAAATTCTTCCACTTGATAAGATACTCTGAAATTGATCGATTTTGTAGCTGTCGAGTTCTTGTTTTTGTGACTGCTTCTGGTTCCAATATAATTTTTCCTTCCTCGTCAAGTTCTGGCAATATTGTTTGAACTGGGAGCTTGTCGCCTATAACCTTCTTTAAACATGAAACATGGAAAACTAGGTGCAATCGAGAAGCTGCAGGAAGCTCCAATTTGTATGCCATAGTACCAATCTTTTGCAACACCTTGTATGGACCATAATACTTTGGTGATAATTTATTATCCTTCTTAGCTTGCTTGAGGGACATTTGCTTATATGGTTGTAGCCGTAGGAATACCCAATCACCTACATCAAAACTTCTTTCACTACGATGTTGATCTGCCTGTTGTTTCATTCTATTCTGTGCCAACACTAGGTTATCCTTTAAGAGTTGGAGGACTTGTTGTTGATGTTCGATGTGATGTTACACTGCTAGAACCTTAGAATTTTCTCTTAAATATGATGTGATGGATGGTGGCTGATATCCATAAAGTGCCATAGATGGGGTCATTTTTGTTGTTGTATGGAAGGAAGTGTTATACCACCATTCAGCCAGAGGCAACCATTTGACCCATTGTGTCTGTTTATCAGATATAAAGCAACAAAGATATCCTTCCAAACATTTGTTTACTATCTCAGGTTTTGTGAAGTCCGGTGTAGCTAAGACCGGTGCTTGACACATTACCTCTTTAAGATGTTCGAACGCCTTTGTTGCTTCTGGAGTCCATGAAAATGCATCTTTCTTCAATAATGTTGTTAGAGGTGCCGCTATTCTCCCATAATTCTTAACAAACTTGCGATAATACCCTGTCAACCCGAGAAATCCTCGTAGATGATTTATGGATGTGGGGATTTTCCATTCCTTAATGGCTTTAATTTTGCTAGGGTCTACCTTAACTCCTTCATGAGATACAATATGACCCAGATATTCCACCTCTTGTACTCCAAAGAAACATTTGGATCTTTTTGCATATAATTGTTTCTCCTCCAATAGTTGTAGCACCCTGTCAACATGTTCAACATGATCCTTCCAAGACTTGCTGTAGATTAGTCTATCATCAAAAAATACTAACACAAATTTTCTAAGGAATGGTTTGAAAATGGAATTCATCAAACCTTGAAATGTTGAAGGTGCATTGGTAAGGCCAAAAGGCATGACCAAACATTCATAATGACCCTCATGAGCTCTAAATGATGTTTTCAGAATGTCTTCAGTCTTCATTCTGATTTGATGATATCCTGAACGAAGATCCAACTTGGTGAAGTAAATTGATCCATGCAATTCATCCAGTAATTCATCAATGACGGGAATGGGAAACTTATCTTTAATAGTGAGCTTGTTGAGCTCCCTATAATCCAGACACATGCGCCATGAACCATCCTTCTTGTGCACTAATACTACTGGAGCAGAGAAAGAACTTTGACTCGGTTGAATTATACCAGCCTCTAGCATTTCTTCAACCATACATTCAATTTCACTCTTTTGGGCATAGGGATATCTGTATGGCTTGATGTTTGGATGAACACTTCCTGGAATCAAATGAATAGCATGATCATGATCACGAATAGGTGGGAGACCTTTGGGAGTATCAAATACCTTGGAATGATTTTCCAAGACTTTTTGGAGATCTGGAGAAATAGATGATTGCAATGTGGAAACATCTAGTGAACATAATTGTGCAATTACACCCCTTTATTCCTTTTTTAGAAGCTTTTTCATACCATTAGAGCTAATTATCTTTCCTAGTTTCCCTGCAATACCCCTTAATTCAACTTCCTTTCATTCCACGGAAAATTTCATGAAAAGTTCTTGAAAATTGAAAGCTATTGTACCCAAGGATTGTAGCCATTGTACTCCTAGTACCACATCAACACCTCCCATTGGAATGGAAAGCATTGGGCTAGTCAATACATATTATCCCATTGATAGCTTGATATTATGGCACTTTCCAGAGAAATTTATTGTTCCTCCATTTGCAACCATCACTTGACACTTTGGTGCTGGGTATAAGAAGCAATTCAATTCTTTTGCTACCTTACAATGAATAAAATTGTGGGTACTTCCTGAATCAATCAACACTATTACCTTTTTCTTCTTGATTTTTCCTTCTATCTTGATGGTTTAAGGAGTGGTAATTCCCGCCAATGCATTACAAGATATGGTCGGATTCATTTCTTCTTTATTTAGGCTTTGTTCCTGGAGTATATCCTCTTCTTTTGACCTTTCTTGCTCCTTTTCTTCTTCCTCTTCACAATCTATGTAGAGTAATTTATTCTCAGCACACTTATGACCTTTAGTGTATTTGCTATCACAACTGTAACAAAGCCCTTTTTCTGTTTTTTCTTCCAATTGTTGTGGTGTCAACCTTATAGGTTGTGGAAGACGAGGAGCAACCACACTTCCATCTTTATAGTTGTGAGTGGTATGCTTCCTGGTTGCCATAATTTTGCTTTCCATTTTTGTTGCTAACCTGAATGCCTTCTCTAATGAATCAGGTTCCCAAAGGTGAACATCATGTTGGATATTATCCTTCAAAGTCCCTATGAACACATCAATCCTATGCTCCTCTGGAATATCTTTTACCCTTATGTTCAATTTTTGGCACTCCTCAATGTGCTCCATTATTGAACCCTTTTGTTTGAGACTTATCAATTGGCTAAAAAAAGTGTTGCTTTTTGTATCCTCATAATGTGCTATCAATTCTTCCGTAAAAATTGCCCAAGTGATAATTTGTTTACAAGAGCAAAGCCATTGATACCATACAAACTGATTTGGTTCCAAATATAAAGTTGCAATACGTACCTTTTGTGTGTTTTGCACATTATTGAGATCGAAAAATTGCTCCATTTGTAATATCCATGTTGCGGGATCCTTGCCATCAAACTTACTCATATCGATTTTTGGAATATGGTGGGTTTTTGATCCCACATTAGAGTCTAAGAAATCATGATTAACATTTCTTTTGTTCCCATCATGAGTTTCCTTTACTACCTTTTCACCATTGGTAAGTATTTCTTGTAGAAAATTTGTCAAATCTATCTTCAAATTTTCCATGCCTGTCTTCAAATTTGTGTTCAAATCTATCTTCAAGTTGTCCATCTTAGCTTCCATGCCATTAGTCTTAGCTTCCATGCTATTTATCTTAGCTTCTGTTAGCTTTTGTGATAGTGACATTTGTTGCACTTGTTCTTGTAATTTTGATATATCATGTAGCATTTCTTCCTCTTCTTCATGAATCATGCTAGAGCTTCCAGGTTCCTTACTAGGTGTTTGCATTTTCTTTCCTCGTGGCATCAGTTACCGATAATAATCCTCTACTATGCCCTTTGAATTCCTTCAAAATAAATTTTCAAACCAAGCTTAAGCAAAAATTTAAGAAAATCTACACACCTTTTTTCACTTTGTAGGAGCTCGATATTGCCTTTGATGTATCTCTGTACTTTCCGATCATCTAGTTATGAATTTGTGACCTGCAGTAGCCCTCTATGTCCTCTTTCCAATGCCACAAGTTTGACCCAAATTGGATTCTCCAAGGAATAGTTATGTGAAATCTCCCACAGTGACTTGATTATAGACTAGTTCAGTAGAGCGAACTTGTACGATGTACCACGAGTCATTGTTTCGACCTTTGGATCTAAAAAATGTATACAAGAAACTACAGTCCGTCCTCTTTCTGTACCTATTTACGAAATTTCAATCCGATCCCTAGAGAGAAAGTTATGGCGATTTTCCCCAGGTCACCTATTTGGAATGTAATTCAGGAGTCTGCAAAAAGACCAACTTCCTCAGATCATACCTCCGCGAAAGCTCTGAAATTTGGACCTAAGATTTAGCGCGATTTCTTCTCAAATGGGTGTTTTTTTTTTAGCTTTTGAAATGTCACAGAAAAAAATTTATAGTGAAAATTCCAAGATGACCTGTTTGGAGCAGCGAAACCCTAGAATCCAAAGCTCTGACACCAAATGTTATGAAACCAGCTCAAGAAAAGATAGAAAAGATAGATCAACACCTTAGAATTCAGCCACTTCGAGGGGGCAACCTCCTTTACATTACATAAATGAACAATTCTTCGATGATTCAAATGACAAAACCTCCTTTCTATATATAGGAGTCTAAGGAGTCACAATATAACCCAGCCGACCTAACAATAATAATATAAAGCCACAAAAATAACAATAGAGGGATTCTATGGGGCACAGTAATAACAATATGGGGATAATAGGGGCACAAAAATATTAATAAGGGATGCAACTACAATAGTAATGGGTTAATTACTAGTATTATAGGGACCCAACAACATAGATTAGAGTGGACTCACTCCAATATTGCTCTCTCTCTATCATCTCAGCCCTGGAAGGTGGATTTGACATATTTCCCAAATGTGCATCCCTTGAAGACATCATGTTGGTCAAGTGTAAATTTTGGGAGACCCTTGGTAATTTGCTACATGATTTTTAAGGCCCCATGGTGTAAGTGTCCCTTGCACTTGTGTCGGAGTTCTCTGACATCTTGACTATTTACCTACATTTCCTTGTTACTCAGTGAAGAAAAAGTCTCCACCTCAAGTTTGTAGAGACTTTTCACTCTAACTCCAGTCTGTTTCATGTGGTCGGTAGCTAGATGTCTCAAAAATGCTTTCCCCTTACTGAAAACAACATCATAGCTTCTATCCTCCAATACAGCTACATAGATCAAGTTCTTCTTTAGCCCAAGTACATACATAAAATCTTTCAAATGAATATGGGAGTCTAACTCCCTCTTAAAGGTTACAGTTTTAATTCCTTTGGCACTGTACAACCCATCATCCCAAAGTTCTATGTGCATCTGGAGATCCTTCTCCTCTAGGATACTGAAGAATTCTTTGCATCTTATCATATGGAATAAGGCACCTGAATCTAGATCCCACACACTCCCCACTACAGTGCTTGTCATGCATGCAAATGGGGTGAAGTTTAATTCAAATTGTGAGGCAAGTGCTTCATCTTGCACTCCTTCTGAGGGATTCTTGTTATACTTCTTGTGCAGACACTTTGTTGCATAGTGCCCATATTCATGAAAATGAAAACATTTTATCTTTCTTAGATCATCTTTCTTTCCATTGTTGTGGCTGGACTCTGGCTTTCTTTGGGCCTTCTTTCCCTTACCTTTTTTCCCATTCCAACCAAGGAAAAATTCTCTTCCTCCTCAGTTTTATATGTTACTCCATGTTTGGTGTTCCTTTGAATTTCTTTCTGCACCAAATCAGACAAAAGTCTTTCCCAATTTGGCAATTTGTCCCTTCCATTTACAGAGTCCTGATAGTTGTGTTGAGATTTTGGAAGTTCTAGGAGAGTTAGGTTCACCAGCTCCAAAGATGGTATATTTTATCCAACTCCTCCAAGCTCATCTCAACACTGAGTGAATCTGGAGAGATAATGTGGAATGCTTTCATTTTTCTACATGCGGATGTTTCTGAGCTTGTCTCACAATGCTAATTTCCTGGAATCATGGTTATTTTCAAATAACTCAATGAGGGTCTTCCACATATCAAATGGATTTTGTTTTCCATGTAAATTCAATATTATGTTGTCTCTCACATCCTCTAGGATGATCCTCTTGGCTTTTTGGGTATCCTTCTTCCACTAGGCTAATTGTTATGCATATGATATTGTTGGTTGTGGAATGTCAATCTTGGTGTATTCTAGCACTCCATTGTCATTGAGTACAACTTCAATCCTATCCTTTGAAGCTATGAAATTCAAGGTTCTATCTAGGGCATAATTCAATCTCAATATGTTGAAATGCATCTTACTGCATGGAATATAACCTACTTCATTGAATCTACAAATTGATATTTCTAAAGTAGAAGATCTATTGACTAGTTTCTAGTGTGATTTATGCTCTAATACCATGTAGAAATTAATAGAAATGTGCTACTACTGATGAATTTGAACTTAAAACAAGAGACTACAAATTTCCTCTAATATTATGTGGAATGGAAATCACAATTTAGAAACACATGTAATGACATGAAACCATAAAAATCACAAGAACACAATGATTTACACAAGAACCCAACTAGGAAAAACCCCTCCGCTACTTTTCATTAATCAAATGAGAATGAGAAACTATTACAATGTTTTTCTTCAATCATGAAACACATCTTTCACTGTAAACCTGTTCTCTTGTTGATTTCCCTATTCTATCTAACACTTTGCCAATTCAAGGCCCCAACATCCTCCTATTTCCTTGCGCAATTCAGGAGAAATTAGGATCCTAAATAATCGGGGAGTTCCCTATTTCCTTGGTCAAATGCCAAGGAATTGATCACCTGCATTAATGCCAAGCATGTACACTCAACTAGTATACAATTGATGATTACAATGTACTTTTTCATCCACTCCATCTAGGTGATTCGAATTCCATGCATGTCTGGGCTACTTTTAGTTGATTGACTAGTTTAACTAAGAGATCACTGAGTTAACATCAATTCTACTAGTCAATTGACCTTCAACTGACTCAACTAATTACTTCAGCACAATTAACTGAGTTCAAGTGAAAATAACTGAACTAGATTGTTAAATTTTATCAATCGCTACATGCACAACTCTAGTTCTAGCCTATAACTCGAATTTACTGAGCTAAGTTGTAGACAATACCATGTCACACAAGTTAACTGCAATATAAGTCATCGTGCTGATGTGGAAAATTGAATTACTCAATTTGTCTAAGGCAAAAGTCAAATTGAGTCTTTCTTGCTACAATTTCAAACATTTATTTTGACATGATTTGGTAATTATTTACTTAAAATTAATGCATGAGCAATGTTATTAGAAGAAGCATGTTGCAATATTTTATTTACACATGAATAGATGTTGAAGAAACACTACTAATATTGATTATTGATTGATTAATACTTTATATAATCATGATATCAAAGTTTACTAACGACAACAATGACAGGAAAGGATTGTGACTTGTGCAAAGGATAGATTATGCTTAACATTGTGGTAGGTAAATAACTAATGGACCATGCAGATTGATGAGTGAAAGTTGTAGGATGGTCCACTAATAGAACAACCATGCCACAATGATATAAAAATTGAATATTTTTGCATAAATGATATCATGATGATTGTAATAGCTTTTAGCTAGACATGTTATATTTAAATGATATTTCTTTGTAATATTTTATGACAATGGTCAAGGGATGGACTCCCTTATAACCACTAAGTGGGGGGTGAACACCCTCATGAGCGTTTAATAATAAAAATTAATCGTTCATTGGTTTTCACCCTACAGGGCTTTCGGGGTATGTCTGTGTCTAATGATGTGGTTGTCTATTGTGCAGCTTTCATGATATGGATTTCTTGCATGATCTGATGTTTATAATATCAAGTATGTAATTAACCAATCTAGTTAAACAAATCATGAAAATAATGCAAGGTTACATCAAAACGTTTATGTTAATATGCTACAGTAGTGGTTGTTAATGGTTATGTAACTTGCTATTCCTTTACTAAAGTTACCATATGTAATGATGAAGATTCTATCAAATGGTTGATGAGAAATATGGAATAGTAAATTCTATAATTATCTGTGGGTAAATTGTGTAAAATTTTTCTAACTCTATGTATTTTCATGCGAGGTTATCGGGGGATGTTAAAACTGGAGTGCAGCTGGAGAGCACCTCTCAACGCAAAAATTAATATTAAACACCATGTAATAAGATAACGACACCATGTAGTAAGATAATGGTTGGCTTACTATTTTTCATTTTATCTATTTAATATTATTTTATTCTCATTCAACAAATAATATAGATGGAAAAAGAATAAAAAATAATTAATAATGAAAAGGTAATTAAAAAATGTTTGTGTGGTTCATTAATAAATCTATTTAAAAAAAGAGTAATCTAATTGGGCCACAATTTCACCCATAAAATACTAGAAATTCTAGCAAGATTTGGAAAAAATCTAGTTGAAATCTTTGGAAATTTGTATTACAATGATCAAGGTTTAGGATTTTGGATGCCTCTAGGGTCATTTATGGTGTTGCACTCCATCGAAAAGGCCAAAAAGCCTATGTCTTCTCAGCCCTCTTTGATAATAGATGGTCATCCTTTACACAAGCCTTGATAGGTGGGATAGAAACAAGTTTATCCGATGGCCCTGTACAGTATGATGTTTTTCCAGATTTTTCTATTGCACTTGATGATGTAAATATTCTACAGTGTTTGACTCTTGGTATACAGACACAAGGCTATGAGAATTTTAAGTCTAAATCCAAAAATCTAGCCATATTTTATATTACTTGTGTTCGGTTTTGCAATACAACTATTCTTGCAGTCTTGCATACTCTAGACAAGGATGATGGAAAAGTTACTCTTATTCAGTATGATTCATCCTGTAACCCATTTTCCCCAGTCTCTGTTTCAAGAAAATGTTTGTGTCCTCCAGATGATTAGGTTACTAACTGGAAAAAACCTGCAAAAAGGACAGTACATGCTGTTCAATCCGTAATAACCGAGATGGATAACAAAGTTGTCACAAGATTTCCCAGATCAAATCCTTCTGACGCTGTTGTCACTTCTATTCCTACTGTAAATAAAAATCCTTCAAATATAATTCCTTCTGTACAAAATCCTCAGCAGATCGTCATTGACCGTGCTGTTTTTGAAGCCTTAAAAAATCTGTTCAGCAATCCATCCTCTTCTTCTCAGAATGCCTTATCTTTAGTTTGCGATCATCCTCACTGTTCCAAGAAATATTGTCAGTTTTCAAATGATCCTCCTAACCCTCATGGAAAGTCATCTCAAGACTTTCATATCAATATGATCAAGTTTATACCAGCTAAATGGTATAAAGGACCATTAACACAAATGCGGAAAGTAGATGAAGATAACACAAATGCGGAAAGTAGATGAAGATAGCCAGAGGCTTTGATTTATATTATCAAAGATAAGATTCAAATATTACAGAAGGATTATTTCTTTACAGAGATCGACTATCGTCGCTTTTACCGGGCTTCATACTGTTCACAGGGAACAAGTATTATCGGAGGCTACCTAGCGATGGACAGACAATGCCTCAGAAACCTTATGATAGACTTTCAGACTTTTCCTATGGTTCAACCACTTTAGGTTCTCACCAGTACCGAGCACACTGATGCACAGGCTTCCAAACAAATACTATAAGACCAGAGTGAACCTTTCGTGATGCAAGCAGATCAGACACTATGGTCCGCAGATGCAGAGTAGGAAAATCACTAGACTCAAGACTCACAAGACTCTAAACTCTTCAGACCCGAATGCCCTCTCCTTTCTCAGGTCTCATGTATTTATAGGACTCATGAGGGAACGAGCATCTCATGAGTCATTAGCAAGATTGACAGAAAGCAAGATGCTTCTGCTGAAAGTAGGATGTACAGACTGACAAAAGCAAGATGCTTTGAAAGGACCAAATCCGGGCATGAGCGGACTACTCATGTTGTCTCATCCCTATTCCGATACGGAAAGCCAGAGGCATATGGGGACTGGATTTAATTTATGTTTACATAGAGGAGATTCGTACAAGAGAACCCTTGAAAGACTGAAAAGATGAGATTTGCATATCTCATTATTTACACAGTAGATATTCTTGATCGGGGAATCTACGCAAGACCCATCCAACTCCATTGTCGGTTGGAAAGACTTTACATCATGGTGTAGTAATCTACTTGAGGCTAGCTGTAGTTTTGGAGATTCCACCGTTCAATCAAGTAATCTGAATAGTACTGGACCCATATCTCTTTCTCTGTTTCCCAAATATTCGTGTCATGGGGATCTAGTAATTCCAAGTAGCTAAGATGAACATAAGGATTGTGTTCTGGACTTATCTGCTGATGAAAATCTTCATAATTGGAATTATTGCTGATGTAAAGTACTCTTTCTTTGTAGTGATTCATTACGAACCAGCATACATGGCCACATCTTTCATACTTCTTGTAGAAAATCAAGATCACTCAGATTGACAAGATCATTGATTGTTTTTCTTAGGACATCTGTCAGGCATGGTGTGTGCGAAGTGAAGTTAGGAATCTTTAATAAGGTGAAGGAATATGGTTTTAAGATTAATGGAGATAATCCATAAATCTTCCACCAATCTATGAACCACTCTGGAAGTGGATCTTCTTCTTCCATATCTTCGACTGGCATGTGATCATACCAAAATGAGAACTGCACAGAGTAAAATAAATTAGTTACAAAATTTTGTAATCCCATACCTGTGTAGAATATTTGTTCTTGCCATTCTTCATCAAAGTTGTCTCGATCCAGAAAGTTGCAGAATCTTCTTAGAGTAATGTGGCAACTAGTGATCCGTGTACTATCTTCTTCATCTCTTTCTAGCCTATAGGCTATGCTTCCAATATGTCTGAGATAATCAAGAGCCTCTAAAGCTTCTTCATTCATTTCATCTTGAAGTGGATCTGTCCATTTGTATGGTATACCAATTCTCTGTCTGACTTCTTTGATTGGGATCCAGTTATGCTCATGGTCAAACAGATTATTCTGTAAATTGAAAGAAACCCATCCAGTGGATGTTTCAATTTCTACTTCTTGATTTATTCGAATAAAATTCAAGGATAAGACGTGCATTGAATGTTCTTCAAAAAATTCTCTACTGAGCATGTCAGCAAAGCTATTTTTATCTCCTTTGACAAACTCGATATCAAAAGAATATTGGCTGAGTTGCATTACCCAGCGCACCATGGCTGCGTCTTCAAACTCACACTTCTGAATAGCAAACTTCAGGGCTTGACAGTCTGTTCTTACTATAAAGTGTGTGTAAATGACAAAGTCTTTAAACTTGGAAATCCCAAGGCGTACTGCTCGCAGCTCCTTTTTAAGGCTAGACCAGTTCAACTAGTTCTTAGCCCAAAGACCAGAGGAGTATTGACAAACCTCTAGTGCCCTTTTATCTGTGGGGTTTTCCTGACATAAGACTGCACCCCAGCCGGCATGGCTTGCATCTGTCATTATGATCTTTTTCCATTCTTCTCTTATAGGTGAAAGGGGCTGTATATTTCTCACTCTTTCTTTAATTCTTCGGACTGCTTCAGTGCAATATTTATTCCAGGGAATAGGATATTTCTGTAGATGCTTATTTAGCAACTACCTTTCCTGAGCACAATGTTTCAGGAACTTTGAGATATAATTTAAACTGCCTAGGAATCTCTGTAACTGATTTTTATCAATTATCTCATCAAGAAAATGATCAACAAAATTGAGACTCCTTTGTATCACACTGTAGGAACCATACTGAATATTGTATCCAAGAAAGTCTATCATGGTTTTGAAAAGCTTCATCTTGGATGCAGAGAGGACTATTCCCATTTCTTTCACTCTTTTATAGAAGATATTTAGATGCTTGATATGTTCAAGAATTTTATCAGAATGAATCAGAAGATCATCTATATATTTCTTTACAAATTCATCCATACCTTCAAAGGTTTCATCCATAATTCTTTGGAAGGTGAATGGAGCATTGATCAGGCTGAATGGCATAATGTTCCATTCAAAATTTCCTTCAGGAACAGATAAAGTTGTCTTCCATTTGTCTTCTTCTTTGATCCCAACCTACCAGAATCCAGACTTCAAATCGAACTTAGAAAAGATTTTTGATTTGGAAATCTGTGCCAGAATGCTTGATGGTTTGGGCAATGGATAAGAATCATAATCCAAAATAGAATTCAGGGGCTTATAGTTAACAACTAGTCTTGGTTTACCCCGGGCTTGTTCAGCATGATTATTTACATAAAATGCAAAGCAAGCTATAGGGCTCTTGCTTTTCCTAATTAATCCCTTTTCTAAGAGATCTTTGATTTCTGCTTTGCATGTCTTTAGTTTCTCTTCATTCATAGCAATAGCTTTAGATCTTCTGAGCTTGCCATTAAAATATTTCTTGAGTGGCAACTCTACTTCTTGCTTCTTTATATGCCAAAATGCATTCGGATCATCAGAGCAACATTCTCTAAATTTGGTTGTTATATCTGCAATTTCTCTGGTGTATTTTCCATTGTTAAGAAGTTCTTCTTCTTTTAGAACTTCTTTCTTCACCTCCATTTTGGCTAAGAGATGTTCCATCCCTTCAATCCTAGATATTCTATTTGGAGAATTAGGACTAATAAAAGGAAAGAAAATTTTTTTTTCATCCAAGCTAACAAAATAACCATACCTTCCTTATGCTCGATCTAGCTTGGCGCCATGCTTCTCAAAATTTTTGAAGAAGGGAGTCCCAAGGTACATGGCATAGTCTATTCCCGGGACTATTGGACAGACAAGATGAATTCCAGTGGCTTCTGTCAAAAAGATATTTACATTTGCTTCATGCTTTGTAGGAATAGTTCCACTGGCAGTTATCACCTTTGGACACTCTGTAGGCCTCCTTAAATGTGCTGGAACAACTATATCACTGACAATGTTTAGGCGAGATCCAGTGTCCATCAATACTTTCCAAAACTCTGTGTGATTTCCAATTTGTACCTTTAGCTTGACACAGTACATTACATCTTGGTTTACATAGTGGAAACTCAAACCCGATCTTTCTGCTTCAGACTCATCATCTGAATCTTTCTTTTACCTGGTTTAGCAATATAAGTCCAGTTTTCTTCTTTTTTGGTGGCTTCTGGTTCAGAATATGAAGCAGAAGCATGAAGTAATTTGACAGAAAGATCTCTGTGATTTTCTATGCATAGTCTTTTATTCTCTTTTACTATTTTCCTCAGTTCTTTAATAGCCATATGCATAGCACGCAATGTATGTGGTAGATCTTCTCCAAATTCTTCATTCCTGAATTGTCTCGTTAGTGCTTCTACTGAAAATGATGATGCAGGGGGAACATAACATCGATTTGATGATGACTTTGAGGTTTTCCTTGAAATATGATCAGTTAGCATAGATCTGTACATTTCCTTTAGCTGTTGATCACTAGCTACCATCATTTGAGTGAAGAGATTTATGCTAATCTCATCATCTTCACTTTTCATCATACTTATCATATTGCACTTGCAAACATCAGGGTCACTACAATTACAATCATTGCAATTTGTGCAATAGGGGTCTTTACAGTATCCTTCTTCTTCTGAGGAAGAGTCATCTGCATAGTTCAATTCATTCTCTGATTCCGAATCAGAGGAGATTAGATCATCACAATTGCTTGGGAGGTCAAAGTAATTTACTTTACCCTTTTTGTTCTTATAAGCAATTTTCTTTTTAGAGAACTCTTTCTTCTTCTCAGGACATTTATTAGCAGTGTGTCCTTTCTTCTGGCAATTGTAACAAATTACTTCTTTGGAAAACATTTTTGTTTTTCTATATGGCTTCTATTTTCTGTGTTGATCGTCTTTTTTGTGGTGAAGCAGGGAATTCTTCTTGGAGAATCTCTTTTTCTTTCTTCTCACCCCCTCAGAATTGCCAGCTTTGCCCAAATGCCATTGTTTACATAGTTGCTAATAGCCATGTGGCTTCTTAGGATTAGTGGCGGTGCGTGCAATCTTCATATGAGAGCAAAGTTCAATAATTACTGCCTTAACTGCTTGACGAATAATGCCAAATTTGTAGTCTCCAATTTTGCCAGGGAGTTTAGCTACAATTGCTGAAGAAACCCAGTTAAGTAGAGAGGCAACAAAAATCTCTTTCCATTTTGGTTCAAGAATTAAATCAGGAGAAAGAGTATGGAGACGATGTAGATATTCATTGAAATATTCATCAAAGTGCTGCATGTTGTGCAGTTTCATTGCAAGCAGAGTAATGACAAGTATATCATTTGTGATCTGAGGAAATCCAATGAAATTAACTGTGATGCCATAAATCAAACAACCTATCATATTATTTACAGGGAGAGTAGTGAGGGGTCCATGTATGTAGTGCCATCTTCATTTAGAATGACTGATTGTTACCATTGTGAAAGCAGAGTAGGTAACTTTAAAGTCTCAGCTTTAAGCCAAGAGTCTAATGTACCTTCAAAGCCAGCTATTATTCTTCTTGTAGCATTTATTGGACCAATTTCATCTGCAAGATAAGTGCGATAACATACAAGCATAGAATGCAGAACATACATTACTTTGGCTTCGGTACAATTGTCAATGTTCCATGAATAAGTGGAACTTGCTGACCAATCCTTATGATATTCTGATTTCATTAAATCATGATGGTCAGGAGCAGGGTTCCAAGTAGAAGTCCAAGTAGATCTAGAGGTAGTAGCATGGACTTGCTGGTCAATGTCAGAAGTCTCCTTTTCTTCAGAAGGATCCAATTCTGAAATACCAAATTTTTCTTTATCCTGCTGAGAAAAATTATTTATGCAGCTTTCTAGTTCTTCAAGTTTAGGTGTATCATCTATCTTATTGATACTGGTAATTGTTGCATCTGATTTTTCTTCTTCTTCATCATGACTGGATGAAGCAAAGAACTCTGAAAACCTTCCTTTGAATTCTTTAGATTCTGCTTCTTCTTTCTTTGAACCAGGAGTGTCTTTAGGGACCGGCTTTGGAAGTGGTGTAAAGAAACTTGGATTAGCAAATAAAGAGTATGGATGAGAAGAAGTGGGAGGAGGAAAGTTTATAATGCTTGGAGTTTTGATTAAACTTTCCATAGAAGGAGAAATAGAATAAGGAACAGTAGTAACTGGATTGGAAAACAAAGTTGTAGATTTATAGCTTTCAGTATTTGGCTTTTTCATTAAAGTAGCTAAATCTGAAGAAACAGTTTTCACATGTCTTTTTATCAACTCTAGATTGTTATTGACTCTAACAATCTCTCATCCATGAGTAATTGCTACATCATGGATCTGTGTTTCTGTCTTTAAAGACAACTTATCAAGACTCTGTGCTATAGTCTGATCATTTTCAGCCAAGGTCTTTACATGCTCATTTAAGTACATAGTATTGTAATCTTGCTTTTGCAAAATTCTATCCAGAAGAGCTTTCATTTCACTATTTTCTTTTTCTAAATTATCAAATTTAGCTTTAGAAAATATTTCCAAGCTGGATAGATCAAGATTAGTCCAATTAGTAGCAGCTATCATATCTTTGGCTGAGGAAATTGGATCATTTGGATGGGAAGGCAAAAGTTTATACAATTTCCCATCTTGTCCTCTAATGACCAAATTTTTCCAAGGAGGAAAATCATTTTCTGTCTCAAAAATATTTCCATCAAGGAGCTCCCATTTATGCTTTGCAGGGGTTCTTGACCTTATCATTTTTATTCTACGATTAGAACAAGCTTCTCTTACTAGTTCTTCTCCCTTTTGTCTGATATAGACCAAATTTCTAGGGGTGTTTTGTTTACATATCATTTTCTGAACTTTTGGATCAAACTCTGGAATCCTTAGAGGAGAAGGAATTATTACAACATTTTCAGCCATTTTTTCATCAACAAAATTTTCTGGATCACTCAATCTTTTCTACTTTGCTTGATTTCTGAAATATTTCATTAAGGCATCTTCTACTTGATTAATTGAAGGATAATACCATTCATAGAATGATATCCACTGATTATTAATAGTCATCCAGGCTTTCCATGACTCACTATTTTTCTCTTTATATTCTTAAATGGATTCTGCAAGTTCTAGTTCCTCTGCATTTATGGGACGATTTGGTTCTAAGAATTTAGAAAAAATTCAAAATGAAGACGAATTGCATAGTGGTTTAAATATGTGTTCTGAAGAAGAAACCCTTGCAAATTCTGCTCTCATAGAAAAAGAAGAACCAAACCCTTCTATCAATTGGAGACATTCTCCTGTATCTCCTTCTGAGGTTTACCGCACATTAACTCCTTTTAATCTCTGCGCGTACAGTCAAATAAAGATTAAAGAAAAATCCATAAAGACTGAGTTAAATCTCAATACTATGATGACAATTCCCATGTTTGAAATTCGCCATATACAAGCAGCCCGCAAGGCAGGTTATCAGTATGCCCATCTAGGGATGGTGAGAGTCGGTCTGAATGCACTCCATCGAAAAGGCCGAAAAGCCTATGTCTTCTCAGCCCTCTTTGATAATAGATGGTCATCCTTTACACAAGCCTTGATAGGTGGGATAGAAACAAGTTTATCTGATGGCCCTGTACAGTATGATGTTTTTCCAGATTTTTCTGTTGCACTTGATGATGTAAATATTCTACAGTGTTTGACTCTTGGTATACAAACACAAGGCTATGAGAATTGAAAGTCTAAATCCAAAAATCTAGCCATATTTTATATTACTTGTGTTCGGTTTTACAATACAACTATTCCTGTAGTCTTGCATACTCCAGACAAGGATGATGGAAAAGTTACTCTTATTCAGTATGATTCATCCTGTAACCCATTTTCCCCAGTCTCTGTTTCAAGAAAACGTCTGTGTCCTCCAGATGATTGGGTTACTAACTGGAAAAAACCTGCAAAAAGGACAGTACATGCTGCTCAATCCGTAATAACCGAGATGGATGACAAAGTTGTCACAAGATTTCCCAGATCAAATCCTTCTGACACTGTTGTCACTTCTATTCCTACTATAAATACAAATCATGGAAAATTTTAGGGGCTAATGTTCGCCCAGTGGGCTAATTTTCCATGATTTTTTCAAAAAATGATTCGCCAATTTCCAATTTTTATAAAAGATGATTCGCCCAAATTTTAGAATATAAAATTATTTTATCTTAAAAATCGCCAAAATTATATAGAGACTATATATAAAATCATTATAAATTTGAATAATTTTGCAAATATATCATTAAAAATTTATAGTTTTCATATTAGGGATTAGTGAGATTCGCCAATGTTTTTAAACTTCAAGAAAATTTTCCATCCTTAAAATTTTCCTTGATACAAATCCTTTAAATATCATTCCTTCTGTACAAAATCCTCAGCAGATCGTCATTGACCCTGCTGTTTTTGAAGCCTTAAAAAATCTGTTCAGCAATCCATCCTCTTCTTCTCAGAATGCCTTATCTTCAGTTTCCGATCATCCTCACTGTTCCAAGACATATTGTCAGTTTTCAAATGATCCTCCTAACCCTCATGAAAAGTCATCTCAAGACTTTCATATCAATATGATCAAGTTTATACCAGCTAAAGACTCTGCTTGTCCTAATAAGAGTTATACTAAAGTTGCATTCTTCAACCCTTGTGAAGAAATGCTTGTTCAGTCAGTCAGCCCAACCTCTACTTCAGGATTGAAGGATTTGATTTGGGAAATGTTGTGACAACTTTGTCATCCATCTCGGTTATTATAGATTGAGCAGCATGTACTGTCCTTTTTGCAGGTTTTTTCCAGTTAGTAACCCAATCATCTGGAGGACACAGACGTTTTCTTGAAACAGAGACTGGGGAAAACGGGTTACAGGATGAATCATGCTGAATAAGAGTAACTTTTCCATCATCCTTGTCTGGAGTATGCAAGACTGCAGGAATAGTTGTATTGTAAAACTGAACAGAAGTAATATAAAATATGGCTAGATTTTTGGATTTAGACTTAAAATTCTCTGTTCAGCAATCCATCCTCTTCTTCTCAGAATGCCTTATCTTCAGTTTGCCATCATCCTCACTGTTCCAAGACATATTGTCAGTTTTCAAATGATCCTCCTAACCCTCATGGAAAGTCATCTCAAGACTTTCATATGAATATGATCAAGTTTATACCAGCTAAAGACTCTTCTTGTCCTTATAAGAGTTATACTAAAGTTGCATTCTTCAACCCTTGTGAAGAAATTCTTGTTCAGTCAGTTAGCCCAACCTCTACTTCAGGATTAGGCTTTGTACATTCTTCTCAAATTCCAGAATATAGAAGACATCCTATAGACAAGATTCCAAAGTCTATAGTGATTCTGTCCGATGAAGAAATCCTCTCTTTTCTGAAAATCCTTAAAGGAATTGGCCCTTATGACCCAGTTGATCCTTGGAAAAAGAAAATGTTCCATTGGGGTACTTTTACTCATGAAAAAGAGCATCTCTACATGCAAGAAATGTTGTTGCAAAAGAAAAATGATCGTAGGAAATTTAATGAGCAAAATAGTGAGTCATGGAAAGCCTGGATGACTATTAATAATCAGTGGATATCATTCTATGAATGGTATTATCCTTCAATTAATCAAGTAGAAGATGCCTTAATGAAATATTTCAGAAATCAAGCAAAGCAGAAAAGATTGAGTGATCCAGAAAATTTTGTTGATGAAAAAATGGCTGAACATGTTGTTATAATTCCTTCTCCTCTAAGGATTCCAGAGTTTGATCCAAAAGTTCAGAAAATCATATGTAAACCAAACACCCCTAGAAATTTGGTCTATATCAGACAAAAGGGAGAAGAACTAGTAAGAGAAGCTTGTTCTAATCTTAGAATAAACACGATAAGATCAGGAACCCCTGCAAAGCATAAATGGGAGCTCCTTGATGGAAATATTTTTGAGACAGAAAATGATTTTCCTCCTTGGAAAAATTTGGTCATTAGAGGACAAGATGGGAAATTGTATAAACTTTTTCCTTCCCATCCAGATGATCCAAATTCCTCAGCCAAATATATGATAGCGGCTACTAATTGGACTAATCTTGCTCTATCCAGCTTGGAAAGATTTTCTAAAGCTAAATTTGATAATTTAGAAAAAGCAAATAGTGAAATGAAAGCTCTTCTGGATAGAATTTTGCAAAAGAAAGATTACAATACTATGTACTTAAATGAGCATGTAAAGAACTTGGCTGAAAATGATCAGACTATAGCACAGAGTCTTGATAAGTTGTCTTTAAAGACAGAAAAGCAGATCCATGATGTAGCAATTACTCATGGACGAGAGATTGTTAGAGTGAATAACAATCTAGAGTTTATAAAAGGACATGTGAAAACTGTTTCTTCAGATTTAGCTACTTTAAAGAAAAAAACAAATACTGAAAGCTATAAACCTGCAACTTTGTTTTCCAATCCAATTACTATTGTCGCTTATTCTATTTCTCCTTATGTGGAAAGTTTAATCAAAACTCTAAGCATTATAAACTTTCCTCCTCCCACTTCTTCTCATCCATACTCTTTATTTGCTAATCCAAGTTTCTTTACACCACTTCCAAAGCCGGTCCCTAAAGACACTCCTGGTTCAAAGAAAGAAGAAGCAGAATCTAAAGAATTCAAAGGAAGTTTTTCAGAGTTCTTTGCTTCATCCAGTCATGATGAAGAAGAAGAAAAATCAGATGCAGTAATTACCAGTATCAATAAGATAGATGATACACCTAAACTTGAAGAACTAGAAAGCTGCATAAATAATTTTTCTCAGCAGGATAAAGAAAAATTTGGTATTCCAGAATTGGATCCTTCTGAAGAAAAGGAGACTTCTGACATTGACCAGCAAGTCCATGCTACTACCTCTAGATCTACTTGGACTTCTACTTGGAACCCTGCTCTTGACCGTCGTGATTTAATGAAATCAGAATATCATAAGGATTGGTCAGCAAGTTCCACTTATTCATGGAACATTGACAACTGTACCAAAGCCTAAGTAATGTCTGCTCTGCATTCTATGCTTGTATGTTATCGCACTTATCTTGCAGATGAAATTGGTCCAATAAATGCTACAAGAAGAATAATAACTCGCTTTGAAGGTACATTAGAATATTGGCTTAAAGCTGAGACTTTAAAGTTACCTACTCTGCTTTCACAATGGGAACAATCAGTCATTCTAAATGCAGATGGCACTACATACATGGACCCCGTCACTACTCTCCCTGTAAATAATATGATAGGTTGTTTGATTTATGGCATCACAGTTAATTTCATTGGATTTCCTCAGATCACCAATGATATAACTGTCATTACTCTGCTTGCAATGAAACTGCACAACATGCAGCACTATGATGAATATTTCAATGAATATCTACATCGTCTCCATACTCTTTCTCCTGATTTAATTCTTGAACCAAAATGGAAAGAGATTTTTGTTGCCTCTCTACCTAACTGGGTTTCTTCAACAATTGTAGCTAAACTCCCTGGAAAAATTGGAGACTACAAATTTGGCATTATTCGTCAAGCAGTTAGGGCTCTCAGATGAAGATTGAACATGCCACCACTAATCCTAAGAAGCCGCATGGCTATCAGCAGCTATGTAAACAGTGGCATTTGGGCAAAGTTGGCAATTCTGAGGGGGTGAGAAGAAATAAAAAGAGATTCTCCAAGAAAAATTCCCCGCTTCACCACAAAAAAGACGATCAGCATAGAAAACAGAAGCCATACAGAAAAATAGAAATGTTTTCCAAAGAAGTAATTTGTTACAACTGCCAGAAGAAAGGACACAGTGCTAATAAATGTCCTGAGAAGAAGAAAGAGTTCTATAAAAAGAAAATTGCTTATAAGAACAAAAAGGGTAAAGTAAATTATTTTGACCTCCCAAGCAGTTGTGATGAGCTAATCTCCTCTAATTTAGAATCAGAGAATGAATTGAACTTTGCAGATGACTCTTCCTCAGAAGAAGAAGAATACTGCAGAGACCCCTATTGCACAAATTGCAATGATTGTAATTGTAGTGACCCTGATTTTTGCAAGTGCAATATGATAAGTATGATGAAAAGTGAAGATGATGAGATTACCAGAAAACTCTTCACTCAGATGATGGCAGCTAGTGATCAGCAGCTAAAAGAAATGTACAGATCTATGCTAACTAATCATCTTTCAAGGAAAACCTCAAAGTCATCTTCAAATCGAGGTTATGTTCCCCCTGCATCATTATTTTCAATAGAAGCACTAACGAGACAATTCAAGAATGAAGAATTTGGAATAGATCTACCATAGACATTGCCTGCTATGCATATGGCTATTAAAGAACTAAGGAAAACAGTAAAAGAGAATAAAAGATTATGCATAGAAAATCACAGAGATCTTTCTGTCAAATTACTTCATGCTTCTACTTCATATTCTGAACCAGAAGCTGCCAAGAAAGAAGAAAACTGGACTTATATTGCTAAACCAGCTCTTGAAAAGAAAGATTCAGATGATGAGTCTGAAGCAGAAAGATCGGGTTTGAGTTACCACTATGTAAACTAAGATGTAATGTACTGTGTCAAACTAAAGGTACAAATTGGAAATCACACAGAGTTTTGGAAAGTATTGATGGACATTGGATCTCGCCTAAACATTGTCAGTGATACAGTTGTTCCAGCACATTTAAGGAGGCCTACAGAGTGTCCAAAGGTGATAATTGCCAATGGAACTATTCCTACAAAGCATGAAGCAGATGTAAATATCTTTTTGATAGAAGCCACTGGAGTTCATCTTGTCTGTCCAATAGTCCCGGGAATAGACTGTGCCATGTACCTTGGGACTCCCTTCTTCAAAATTTTTTAGAAGCATGGCACCAAGACAGATCAAGCATCAGGAAGGTATGGTTATTTTGTTAGCTTGGATGAAAAATAAATTTTCTTTCCTTTTATTAATCCTAATTCTCCAAATAGAATATCTAGGATTGAAAGGATCGAACATCTTGTTAGAAAATTATATATTACGGAGCAATGGAACACATAAAATATTGCAGAAATATAAACACACAAAACACACAAAACAAGAGAGACACAGATATACGTGGTTCACCCAGTTTGGGCTACGTCCACCCCGAACAGCTAGTCCTTCCTTTCTATTATCCAGCAAAATGAAGAGATACAACCTACAACAAAACCGCTGTAATATCCTCTGTTTTCTCTCACAGTCTCACCTCTATGTTTCTCGCTCACCGAATACACATCTATATCACAGCCTCAAATATAATACCCTCATATAAAGAGAGGGGTTGCCTTCTAGGGCAAAAAACCCTAAACTAAACATGAGTTCTACCGTCAGATCATCCACCTAATGAACGTCCCAGATTGACTAGAAATTACTATACTTTTACAAGGCAATTTTACAGCTGTTTTTAGCTTCGGGGGCGCTGCCCCCGAAACCCCCCTCCAGGGGGGGCTCCATAAAGTCGCTGCTGCCCCCCCTGGACCCCCCACGGCAGCGATCATTTTACGGGCGGTGTTGCCACCCCATTTTGAACTGGGGTCCAAAAATGCCGGTACTATAGAAGATAATCAGGCTCCACACCCAACAATCTCCCACTTGGAGACTGATTGTAGCAACTCCACCGCTGCTCCATTTGCTGGACAATGACTCCTCTTTGGACCTGGCTATTTCTCATCTTCATCGTCATCCTTGAAGACCAACTGAAACTGAGCATATTCTCAGTTTCTCCCTGGTTACAACTTTTGTTAGGATATCTGCAGGGTTCTGGCTAGTGTGTATCTTTTCCAGCTTCAACTCTCCATCTTCCAATACTGATCATATGAAATGGTACTTGAGCTGTATGTGTTTTGTCCTGGAATGAAATGCTGAGTTCTTTGCAAGTTGAATGGCACTTTGACTATCACTGTATAACGTGCCCATATCATGCTCCTTACCCAATTCACCCATAAACCTTTGTAACCAAATCATTTCTTTACTAGCCTCTGTAGCAGCAACATACTCTGCTTCTGTTGTTGAGAGTGCAACAACACTTTGGATTTTTGAAACCCAACTGACAGCTGTTCCTCCGACAGTAAATACATATCCTGTAGTGCTCCTCCTATTATCTCTGTCACCTGCCATATCTGCATCAACATATCCTTGTAGGGATATGTTTGAACCACCAAAGCATAATGCCTGATTTGAGGTACCTCTCAAATATTTGAGAATCCATTTCATTGCCATCCAATGTTCCTTTCCTGGATTGTTCATGTACCTGCTTACAACTCCCACTGCATGTGCAATATCAGGCCTTGTGCAGACCATTGCATACATTAAACTTCCAACTGCTGATGCATATGGAACTTTAGACATATAATCCATGTCTTCTTGGGTCTTTGGGCACATTTCTTTGCTAAGTTTGAAATGGCTAGCAAAAGGTGTACTAACTGGTTTTGCATTTTGCATGTTAAATCTTTTCAACACCTTTTGTATGTACTCATTCTGAGACAATGTTAATTTTCTATTTTTCCTGTCTCTAGTTATTCTCATACCAAGGATTTGTTTTGCAGCACCCAAATCCTTCATTGCAAATGAATTTGCCAATTTTCTTTTGAGCACATTTATTTCCTGCATGTTAGATCCTGCAACAAGCATGTCATCTACATACAATAACAATATAATATAGCTGCCATCATTTTGCTTTTTCAAATAAACACAATGATGAGAGTGACATCTAGTATAACCTTGTTCAGACATAAACTTGTCAAATTTTAGATACCACTGCCTTGGAGCCTGTTTTAAACCATACAAGCTCTTCTTCAACCTGCACACAAGTTTCTCCTTCCCTTTCACCTCATATCCTTGTGGCTGCTGCATATATATCTCTTCCTCCAAATCCCCATGGAGAAAGGCTGTCTTTACATCTAACTGCTCAAGATGCAAATCTTCAGCTGCTACAAGACTTAAAATAGTTCTGATTGAACTCATTTTAACAACAGGAGAAAATATTTCATTAAAATCAATACCTTTCTTCTGTGCAAACCCCTTCACCACAAGTCTAGCTTTGTACCTTTGCTTTCCTCCATCTTCTTCCTTCAGCCTGTAAACCCATTTATTCTTCAATGTAGTTTTTCCTGCAGGCAACTTGACTAAATCCCAAGTCTGGTTATGCATTAAGGAGTCCATTTCTTCTTCCATGGCTACCTCCCACTTCTTCTTGCTTTCAACCTGCATTGCTTCTTCATAACATTCAGGTTCACCAGAATCAGTCAACAATAAATAATATAATGAAGGAGAGTATCGTTCAGGAGGTCTACTTGTCCTGGTAGATCTTCTAACACCACTTTCAGGTGTTTGGGGTGCCTGTTGCTGTTGTGGTGGTTGCTGTTGTTGTGGTTGTTGATTATTATTATTTTCAGGCACCTTTACTTTTTCAGTGATTTAATCAAGGACTGCGTGTATTCCCTGTTTTCCTTTTCCTGTTTCTTTTCCTGCAACTGATTCTTATACAAGACCTTTTCATTGAATATTACATCTCTGCTCCTAATGATTTTGTGATTTTCGTAATCATATAAGCGATAACCAAAATCATTAACACCATATCCAATAAAGGTACATTTCTTTGACTTTGCCTCAAGCTTTGTTCTATTTTCTTTATCAATATGGACAAAGGCCTCACAACCAAAAGGCTTTAAAATAGAGTAGTTTACCTTTTTACCTGTCCATGCTTCCTCTGGAACACCACCATCCAAGGAACTTGAAGGCCCTCTGTTTATTAGATAAACAACAGTATCTACAGCATCTGCCCAAAACTGTAAAGGCAATCCTGCATGCAATCTCATGCACCTTGCACGCTCCATGATTGTTCTGTTCATCCTTTCTGACACACCATTTTCTTGTGGTGTTCTTGGAACTGTCTTCTCTCTGCGAATTCCATGCTCTGAACGTACCTATCAAACTCTTTGCTGCAATATTCACCTCCATTGTCTGATCTAAGACACTTCAATTTCTTTCCTGTCTCAATCTCAACTAAATCTTTCCATTTCTTGAAAGTATCAAATACATCAGATTTATTCTTAATACAATAAATCCAAGTTTTTCTAGTTGCATCATCAATAAAAGTAACATAATAACGAGAGCCACCAAGAGATGATACCTGAGCAGGTCCCCATACGTCTGTATGCACAAGCTCTAATTTTTCGTTCTTCTTTTCTTTCCCGACTCTGAGAAATCTGACTCTCTTCTGTTTTCCATAAATGCAGTTCTCACAGAAGTCCAAATCAACATTCTTCAAACCTGGCAACAAATTCCTTGAGTGAAGAATCTTCATCCCTTTTTCACTCATGTGTCCGAGCCTATGATGCCATAATGCTGCATCTACTCCTTTGGAAGTCAAAGCATTAACAGAGTTAGAAATACCATTGCATAAATACAATGTACCAACCTTTTCACCTTTTGCTATTACCAGGGCTCCTTTTGTGACCTTCCAAGCTTTATCTGTGAAAGTTGTCACACAGCCTTCACTGCCTAACTGCCCTGTTGAAATCAGATTTTTCTTTAGATCTGGAACATGCCTTACCTCCTTTAGTAGCCATTGGTTTCCATTCTGCTGTTTTACAAGAACCTTACCCATTCCAACAATTTTACAGGGTTTGTCATCACCCAGACGAACTTGTCCAAAATCTCCTTGAACATAGTCATAAAAGTATTTCTTTTCAGGTGTGGCATGGAATGAGGCCCCTGAATCTACCACCCAGGAATCAGTAATATTTTCGAAAGAAAGAATCAAAGCATCTTGTAACACCTCACCTGTCACATTTGCTTCATGATTGTTTTCTTGCTGTGCATCTCCTTCTTTTCCCTTCCGAGATCTACAGTCTTTCTTTAGGTGTCCTTTCTTTCCACATTTCCACCACACTATCCCCGATCTGGACTTGGATCTGCCTTTCCTTGATTTACTGCGATATCCTGAGCTCTTTCCTCTTTCCATTTTTCTTCTTCTAGACTTTGCACTCAAAGCATTTCCCGATGTCTCACCGGAGCTTTTCCGTCGCATTTCCTCGCTAAGGATAGCACCGATAACATCATCAAACTTTAAAGTACTAGATCCAGAAACAGAGTTACTAATGGCCATTACCAAACCATTCCAACTTTCTGGTAATGAGCACAAGAATAACAGAGCTCTAACTTCATCATCAAAGTTTACCCCTACAGAACTTAAATGGCTTGTAACTGTATTAAAATCATTTAAATGGTTTGCAACAGATCCACCTTCCGACATATTCATATTAAATAACCGTTTCATAAGAAATACCTTGTTTGAGGCCGAGGGTTTTTCATATAGTTTCGACAACATCTGCATCAAACCCTCTGCCGTGGTTTCCTTCGAAATGTTGAAGGCGACTAACGCAGCAAGACACAACCGTATTGTTTCGAGTGCCTTTCTATCGAGAAGGTTCCATTCTTCGTCTTTCATACCCGTCGGCATCTTTGTTTTTCCGCCCAATGGTAGGTATAGATCTTTCTGATACAGATAATCTTCCATCTACATCTTCCACAGCGAGAAGTTTTGGCCGTTAAATTTCTCGACCCTAAACTTACCATCTTCCGCCATTGCTCCCACTCGAACCAGGAACCCTTCTTTTCTGCGAGTTTATCAGCCAAATAGACCTTCGGCTCTGATACCAGTTGTTAGAAAATTATATATTACGGAGCAATGAAACACATAAAATATTGCAGAAATATAAACACAGAAAACACACAAAACAAGAGAGACACAGATATACGTGGTTCACCCAGTTTGGGCTACGTCCACCCCGAATAGCCATTCCTTCCTTTCTATTATCCAGCAAAATGAAGAGATACAACCTACAGCAAAACCGCTGTAATATCCTCTGTTTTCTCTCACAGTCTCACCTCTATGTTTCTCTCTCACCGAATACACATTTATATCACAGCCTCAAATACAATACCCTCATATAAAGAGAGGGGTTTCCTTCTAGGGAAAAAAACCCTAAACTAAACATGAGTTCTACCATCAGATCATCCGCCTAATGAACGGCCCAGATTGACTAGAAATTACTATACTTTTACAAGGCCCCCCCCTGGACCCCCCACGGCAGTGATCATTTTACGGGCGGGGTTGCCACCCCATTTTGAACTGGGGTCCAAAAATGCCAGTACTATAGAAGATAATCAGGCTCCACACCCAACACATCTCTTATCCAAAATGGAGGTGAAGAAAGAAGTTCTAAAAGCAGAAGAACTTCTTAACAATGGAAAATACGCCAGAGAAATTGCAGATATAACAACCAAATTCAGAGAATGTTGCTCTGATGATCCGAATGCAATTTGGCATATAAAGAAGCAAGAAGTAGAGTTTCCACTCAAGAAAGATTTTAATGGCAAGCTCAGAAGATCTAAAGCTGTTGCTATGAATGAAGAGCAACTAAAGACATGAAAAGTAGAAATCAAAGATCTCTTAGAAAAGGGATTAATTAGGAAAAGCAAGAGCCCTATAGCTTTCTTTGCATTTTATGTAAATAATCATGCTGAACAAGCCCGGGGTAAACCAAGACTAGTTGTTAACTATAAGCCCCTGAATTCTATTTTGGATTATGATGCTTATCCATTGCCCATACCATCAAGCATTCTGGCACAGATTTCCAAATCAAAAATCTTTTCTAGGTTCGATTTGAAGTCTGGATTCTGTAGAGCCTCTACTTTACACCTACTTGTCTACCATTTCCCTCCGTTTTTCCTCAGCTTTTCTTCACTTTTGCCTCATTTTCACTGTAAAACCACCCAGATCATTAAATTAAGTGTCATTAGGCATGATCAAGTAAGTTTTGCTAATGGGTGACTGTTTGTTTAGATTTTGACATACTTGCAGGAATCCCGCAGCCATCTGATGATCCTGCAGCCATCTGATGATCCTGCAGCCTTTTTGTTAAACGCAAGGTTCCACGTGTCAGTTTTCCAGATGAGCCACATGGGCACTTAGGGATCAACGTGATCGAGGTTCCTGTCCCATTTTTCCAGCCATCCACGTCATCTGTACCCTTGGTCAAAGCTGGTCAAGTTACGGTCAACTAAAGACAGTTTAACGGTGATTGTGAGCTGCTAGGTCACGTCAGCTTAAACGGTGACTTGTCCACGTTTTGCAGGTGGTAGGGGACATGATCCAACATGGGATTCATTGCCCATGACGACAGAACCACCAGCTCATCCACGCAGTCGTATGATATGTCAAGGAACCATAATTACGCATTACAGTTAGTTGTTTTTCAGTTAGTAGCTGTACGTGTTAGGCTATCCTAGAGATGCCTATATATAGTTGCGTCTGCGTATGCTCATTAGACTTTTTAACTGTTGTAATTACTGAACTTGTGTTAATTTTAAGAGTGTTTGTGAACTCTGTTTTCCTAGTGCTATTCTAGCACTCTGTTTTGTACATTTCTGCAAATGGAGGAATAGATATAGTGCTGTTTTGAAGCTTCCAGATCTTTAAGTCTTCTTGTGGCTGAATGAATAGAGGGCCCCTGTTCATCTTAGCCTCTGTAAAGTATTTTATGTTCAACATTTCTTTATTTTCCTATTCATTTCTTTAAGCATGTATAATTGACTTATTTGGTTTCTTTTCTTTTAAGCTGATCAATATTATTTCTTTGCAGGTTTCTTTTAGCCTGGGATTTGTTTTTATGTGTGTGTATTTGCTTTACAAACTAATGGTATTTGAAGTTGACAGATTCAAGTTGCTGCCTTTGTTTTTATAGCTGATTTTTAGTCTTATTTCTCAAAGTGCTGCTAACACATGAATGATCTTTTATCATAAATTGTTATCTTTTTAGATCAGAATACCACTAACTTGCAGTTGGCTTTGAGTGCTTTTTAGACTATTCTTTCACTACTTTCTAATCATACTTTGCATAGTACATATGGCTGAAGTAGAGAGTTAGAAAGAGCAAAACGTTATCACTAGTCTTTAAAGTAGATTTTTGGTTTTAAGTGTTTTTTAGACTATTCTTTCACTACTTTCTAATCATACTTTGCATAGTACATATGGCTGAAGTAGAGAGTTAGAAAGAGCAAAACGTTATCACTAGTCTTTAAAGCAGATTTTTCTCATTTTTAATCACTTTTCTAATTCAACTTAAGCTACTTTCTAACCGTGCTTTACACAGCACATGTGTTTGAAGCAGCGAGTTAGGGAGAGATAATCTTTATCTTTGGTTTTAAAAGTGACTTTCTTTTCTTTTATTTGCAGCAGCATGAATGGTGTCTAGTGCCATTGGAAGTGGTTATTTGCTTTCAAAGTTATTTCAAGTTATTTCAAGTCATTTATTTCTTTCAAGCATTTCCTTTCAAGCAAGTAGTTAGAGATCACTAATCACACACTCTCACTCATTTAGGATTCACTCTACACACACACTATCACTCACTTGTTTATAAATCACCACTCCATCTTAGGAAAATAATTAACCACAAACAACACCCCCAACGATAAGAAAACTCTAAGAGGTTACTTAAGTACATATAGTACACCTTCACTTCATCAGCTTACGAGCCCCGGGTTGACAATTAATACTAACAATTTAGACAACACTAAATTGACTAAACATTTTGGCGCCGTTGCCGGGGAAGTGAAATTAAGTAGCCATATTCTTAGAAAAAAAAAAACATAAAAAAATTTCAAGGAAAGAAGTTAATAGCCTATCTAAGTATGCTCTCCTCTTGCACTTCAAAGTAATCTGGAGGATCAGAAAGGAGAAAGTTATTGATTTAGTAGTTTCTTGAGTATGCTCTCTTCTTGCACCTAGAGTGACCTGGAAGATCAGAAAAAGAACTATTAACCTGACTTGAAGATAAAATAAAAAATGACATGCATAGAGCTAGAGATTCTAGAGGAAGGTTTTTAGCTAGAGCTCGAAGTTCAATTTTTTCAAGTCCATCTGCTTCAAGAGAGAGACAAGAGACACCTCCCTTATCTCCAACCGAAAATCCTAATCCTAGAATTCCTGGAATTCAAGAGCCTAGAGTTGACTCTCCTACACCTTCTATTGAGTTTGAACCAGGAAGAGATTCTTCCCTTTCTCCTACAGGAAGGCCCATTGTGATTGAGGAAATAGAATCACCTGAAGAGGAAGGAGAAATCTCTCCTCATTCACCCTTTGTAGAGGAGCCAGAAGATTTTGAAATCCCTAGGAGAACCATCATGGCCGAGGAAGAAGGAGGTGGTAGAGGTAGAGTAGGAGGAGGAGGAAACAATAATAATAATGGAGGAGGCAGAGGTCCCTTTGGAGGAAGAAATAGAGATGGGGATAACTCATTTGGGTTTCCCATTGTTAATGAGGATTCCCGAGCCACTATGAAAAACATATCACCATCTCTCCTCCCAAATTTCCATGGGTTAAGAACTGAGGACCCTGAAACATTCTTGTTTGAATTTGAAGTTGTATGCCGAACCTATGACTATCTGGATGATACTCAGAAACTCAAACTATTCCCATCAACTTTAAAAGATCAAGCTTTGAAATGGTTCATGGGGTTACTAACTCAATCCATTAGATCTTGGGATGAGATGAAACAAGCCTTTTTGGATAGGTATCAGGACTATTGTATGCCTACTAATCACAAGGATGAGGTTTTTAAAATGATTCAAAGAGAATATGAGAGTTTGGAAGATTTTCTTGAAAGATTTCAATATAACTCAAAAAGAGCAAAAATGAGTGCTTTGGATGAAGAGACCTTAAAAGCCCTCTTATTAAAAGCCATTAGGGATGAATGGATAGATATCTTAAACATGATGGGGAAAGGGGATATTTCTCAACTTTCTCTCAATGATATAGCAGAACTTTGTATCCATCTCTCAAGGGGCAAATCAAAAACTCAAAAAGGGCCTAGAGATCCTTCTCTCCTTAGGGCAAATAAATCTGTAACAGGATCAGTGAGTAGGGCTGAAATCGGTAATATGCTTGATGAATTTAAAACTGACATCTTAGGGAGTCTTAGTGAACAAATTGATACCCTTAAGATCCAAAATAAACAAAAAGTAGAAGCTGAGGCTATGACTATCTTTTGCCCGAAGTGTAGAAAGAAGCATGCTTTAAGGGAATGTCCCTTGGAAGCATATGTTGTAGAAACATGTGTCATTTGCTCAGAAACTCATGAGACCAAGGATTGTCCTTCAATCCCTGGCCTCAAAGCAGTCTTTCAAGAGGATCCAAACACACTTGAATCTCTCTGTTTTGTTGCAAGGAGACCTTGGCAAGGACAACAGAATCAAGGGTTTAACAACTCTACGAATTCTCAATCCCAACCAAATTGGAATCCTTGGCAACAACCTTGGCCTCAACCACAAAATGCTTTTCAAGCATGGTTGCAAAGCATGCAAAATCCTTATGCGAGACTTGCTCAATTCTATCAATATCCTCCATCATTTCAGAATCAGCAAGCTCCCCAACTTCCAAATCAAGGTCAACAACTATCATTGCCATACCCTCAACAACAACAAACTCCTCCACAAAATCAAAATTCTCAACTCACCCAGCAGAAGTCAAATCAACTTCCCTCTCAGCCATTACCAAACCCAAATAATAGGAACCCTCAAAATGCTTATGTGATGGAAGGTCAACCATTCCCTACCTATATGGTTGTTCCTCTCAATGAAGTACAACTCAGATCAGGTAGAATCTTAGATCAACCTTCCACAAGTATTCAAGAACCAAGCATTTATGAGGAAGAATCTCTCAAAGTCAATAAAGGTTCTGAAGTATCACTTCAAACCCAAAAAGAAAAAGAATCAACTCCCTTAGTTGAGCAACCCACATCTTTAGCTACTCCTCCTTTTCTTGAAAGATTGCAAATTGACAAAGGAGTGGAGAAGCAGATTTGGTTGCCTGACTATAGCTTTCTAGATGAATTGAAAAATGTCTGTATCAAGATTCCCTTGTTACAAGCCATTAAGGAGATTCCCATCTTAGCAAAGACAATAAAGGAGTTGAGTTTGAAAAAAACAGTAAAAAGAACCAGAGATACCAAAAGGATACACCTAGTTGGAAAAATTGCAGACATTATGATGGGTAAGATTACCATGCAAAAGTATGTGGACCCCGGTAGTCCTATTGTCAAAACTCATATTAATGGGGTTGAAATCCCAAATACCTTGATTGACTTAGGAGCCGCTATCAACATCATGAGTAGACAGACCATGGATCAGTTAAAGCTTCCTAACCTTCTCTTTACACCTACTTTGCTGCAACTTGCAGATAGATCAATCATCAAACCTGATGGTGTATTGGAAGATATTCCAGTCTCTCTAGATTCTTGGGAGTATCCAGTTGATTTTATGATTTTAACTCCCAAGAACAATCTAGGAGGACATCCTCTTATCTTAGGAAGACCTTGGCTGGCCACAGCTGATGCTTTCATAAGTTGTAGGTCTGGGGACATGTATATATCAGATGGTAATTCTACCAAGAAATTCAACTTGTATCCTCCCGCAAAGGCAATAGCAGAAATAGGAAAAGATGAGTGGATCGATGATGAGGATACTCTTCAACCTGTTCTAACCATCTCTGAGATTAGTGAGGACAGTCAAATTCTAAATACATTAGAAAATTTTGAGATACCTTTAGAATATGACTCTACACAGTTTCAGTTAGATGCAGACATTGAATATCTCTCCTCTAGACAGATGTCTCTCTTCTCAATGGAAGAGTTTGGTAGTTCTACAGTTGAAATCTTCCCAGGAAAAACATTAAACATTAACAAGAACTTGGAAAGACTACAACAAGAAGAATTAACTAAACTGTTGCAAAAACATTCCACTGCCTTTGCATGGGAATATACTGACATGAAAGGAATCGACCCTAAGACTTGTATTCATCACATTTATATTGAAGAAAACAGCAGACCTATTAGGCAGCCACAAAGACGGATGAATCCAAATCTTAGGGAAATTGTGAAAGAAGAACTTCAGAAATTGCTCAAGGTAAACTTCATTTACCCCATTTCAGATAGCCAATGGGTTTCTCCCTTGGTTATAGTGCCTAAAAAGAATGGTAAATGGAGAGTTTGCATTGATTATCGAGAATTGAACAAGGCAACCTTAAAGGATCATTTCCCTTTACCTTTTATTGATCAGGTACTAGACACTTTAGCAGGCAAAAAGTATTTCTCATTCTTGGATGGTTTTAGTGGTTACAATCAGATTCAGGTAGCACCTGAAGATCAAGACAAAACCACATTTACTTGTCCTTGGGGAACTTTTGCCTACCGAGTACTCCCTTTTGGATTGTGCAATGCACCCGCTACATTTCAAAGGGCTGTATTAGGAATCTTTTCAGATCTGATTCATGATTGTGTAGAGGTATACATGGACGATTTCACAGTTTATGGTAATACATTTGAAGAAGCTTTGGCAAATTTGGAAAAAGTACTGGTAAGATGTAAGGAAACAAATCTTTCTTTAAGTCATGAAAAGTGTTTTATGATGTTTACTGAAGGGATTGTTTTAGGAAATCATATTTCAGGAGATGGAATCAAAGTTGATAGATCTAAAGTCGAAGTCATCTCTAAGTTACCTGTTCCCAATTGCCAAAGGGATGTTAGAAGTTTTCTTGGGTTTACTGGTTATTACAGAAGATTTATTGAAAACTTCACTAAGATAGCATCTCCTCTTTTCAAACTCCTTACTAAAGATTGTGAATTTAAGTGGGATCCTGAATGTCAATCTGTCTTTGAAGCTTTAAAGATTAGAATATCTGAAGCACCCATTCTAAGGGGTCCAAATTGGAAACTCCCTTTCCACATTTCTACTGATGCTTCAGATACAGCTTTAGGAGCTGTTTTGGGACAAAAGGATTTGATCCCTTATGCCATTTATTACACAAGTAAGAATTTGACTCCTACTGAGTTAAATTACACTGTTACTGAAAAGGAATTTCTAGCCGTTGTTCATGTGATAAACAAGTTTAGACATTATATAACCGGCTATGAAACCTTTGTCCACACTGATCACTCTGCCATTAGATACCTCATGAACAAACCAATCACTAATGTTAGAGTTACAAGATGGCTTTTGCTTTTACAAGAATTCAACATAACTGTGTTAGATCGACCAGGTAAACAGAACACAGTAGCTGATTTCTTGTCTAGAATCCAAAACACTAATGAGGACTCTCCTGTAGAGGATAAATTTCCAGATGAGTATTTGTTTGCAGTAACTACCAAAACTCCTTGGTATGCTGATATTGCTAATTATTTAGTTACTGGAAAGCTACCTTTACATTTATTTCCTAATGAGAAAAGGAAAATCATTCAGGATAGTTCACATTATTCTTGGATTTCTAATGAATTGTTCAGAACAGGGCCAGATTTTATGATCAAAAGATGTGTACGGGAGGATGAAATGCCTGACATCCTTAAGGCATGTCATGACGAACCTTGTGGCGGACACTTTGCTGATAAGAGGACTGCCTATAAAATCCTTTCTTTAGGATATTATTGGCCTTCTCTCTTTAAGGATGCAAAGCAATATGTTAAAAGGTGTGACAATTGTCAGAGAGTTGGGAGACCAACTATTTCAAATGAAATTCCACTACAGCCACAGGTATGCATCGAACCCTTCGAGAAATGGGCTCTAGATTTTGTTGGACCAATTAATCCGCCATCCAAGCAAAACAGATATATATTGGTTTGTACTGATTATGTTACTAAGTGGGTAGAAGCTATAGCATTGACTTCTGCTACTGAAAATTCAGTTGTTCAATTTCTTTTTAAGGATATTTTCACTCATTTTGGTGTCCCAAGAGAAATTGTAACAGATCAGGGGAGCCAATTTACATCAAGGATGATGGAGAAGCTGATGGAGGAGTATAAGATCAAGCATAGAACATCTACTCCATACCATCCGCAAGCGAATGGCCAAGTAGAATCTACAAATAAAGTTCTTGAAAGCATCATCACAAAGACTGTTCATCTTCATAGAAGAGATTGGGCGGAAAGGCTTCCTGAAGCCTTATGGGCCTATAGAACTACATGGAGGAACACCACAGGACATTCTCCCTATGAACTTGTTTATGGGAAAGAAGTCCTGTTCCCCATTGAGTTCCAAATCAAGACCTTCAAGACAGCAGTTCAATTGGGGATGAGCTTATCAGAAGCCCAAAAGCACAGAATGGACCAGTTAAATGAACTAGATGAAATGAGACAAGATGCAATTCTAAGGACCGATATAGTTCAGCACCAAAGAATCAAATGGCATGATCGACATATCAAAGAAAAGAAGTTTCAAAAGGGTGATTGGGCACTCTTGTTTGATTCAAAATTTAAGGACTTCAAAGGAAAATTTCAAACTCATTGGCTTGGGCCATATGAGATTGATGAAGTCTTTAATAATGGAGCAGTTAGAGTGAAGACTATTGATGAACTTCAAACTCCCTTTATTGTGAATGGCCACCGGTTGAAAGTTTACCACAAGCCACTCTCAAAAGAGGAGTTTGTTAAGTTGTTCCAAGGCAATTCTGAAATGAGGCTGGTGGAGAAGAATTCTTCTCCTCCATCAGCCTAATCTCTGTTTCTTTCAATTTCAATGAAAAAAAAAAGAAAAAAAGAAAAAAAAAAGAATAAATGTATGAGCCTGAAAACCAATCTCTAATTGGCAGTCTCATGCAGAAAACCTGAGGTGAAAATCAGGGTCACCTGACACCTCATGTTTTCCAAAAAAAAAAAAATCCCTCTCTCTCTCATCTCATTTCGCCATTTCATCCATTCCATCTCACCATCTCATTCCATCTCACCATCCTCACTTCACCTCACTGCTTTCCACCCATTCATCCATTCATTCATTCCATTTCATTTCATTAATAAAGTTTTTCTAGGCAACTAAAGTTATTTTGTGCAGCTGGAGGACACCATTGCAGTTCCCGCAGCTATTTGGCAATTCTACAGCCGTTTAGCCTTTCTGCAGCCCTCTGCACCTGCACAAAGAAAAACAGTCTGTTTGAGAAATATTTACAGTTCAAAAATCATCAATGACAAGTAGGAAAGAATCATGTAATAGCAATAAGTTGACAAAGGGTTAGTGGCAAATTATCAGAAGGCAAATCAAACGCGGATCTGAGGTACGTTTTAAATCTTAAACCTACAGTTATTTCATTACGCAAAATTTTTCTGGGTTATGTCTTTTTGGCCACTAATTGTAATGATTACCCATTTTCTCTACCATGCGACCACATATCCACGAATCCTCCACGTCTATCAGTTCATGATAACCACGATTTTGAAAATCACATATGGCTGTTTCTGTCATTAAGGTTTTCGTACCCTAATGACGTAACCTAACGTACTACGACTCTCTAAGTCCTCATCCCGCAGCCATGTGTAAACCTACAGCCGAAATCTGAGAATCTAGCTGTTTCCACTCATTATTTCGAAACCCTCCTACGCTCATAACACTCCATTTCACGCTGTTCCATTCTCTCATTTCCCTCATTCCGTTTCACTCACTACGTTGCCTCCATAAACCATACTCTGTTTTTCCTCTCTGCTCATTCTGAGAAACAATGAATACGTACAGCCAGTGAACGTATGTTACGGTTGTATTACGACTGCTAAGCCACCGTTTCACTGTGTTAAAGCTGTTTACCCACCATTTAACTCTGTTCAAGCCGTGAATTCTCTGTGTCTAAGGCTGTTGCTGAACCCATACATCCTCTGTTCCACAAAATTCTGAACAAGAGCCGAGGATTTACTGTGTAAAGCCACCATCAAAGTCGTGTTTTAAACAGAGCTGAAGAGTCAGTGGGAAAAATTTTAAGGGCTGAACCAGAAGGTTCAAAATTCTTGGAGGCATATCCTCAAGTTGAGGAGGCATTGCAAAAAGCCAACTGGCTACAGTGCATCAAGAAGTTTAAAGGCTACCACAAGGAAGTTACAAAAGCCTTTGCAAGGTCATTCAAAGATAAATACAGTCAAGTGGAGGTGGGTGATTTAACGTTTGCAGTCAGTGAGGGCAGCATAGCAAAAGCTACATCTCTCCCACAAACCGGAGAAAGGTGGTTCAAAAACCGGGCAGTCCAAGATCAACAATGGAAGCAGATTTTTAAAAACCCAGGTATGGATACACGTATCTTCACAAAAGGAATCCCTGTCTCTCATGTTAAGGAAGAATGGAAAATTTTACTGTTGTTAGTGCAAAATTTTTTCACGTGTGAAGGGAGATTTGGGGTTTTATACGTTTATCATGGTAAAATTATGCTGCAATTTCAAGGAGAACATGATATAAATCTTCCCTACTTTCTATTTCAAAGCCTTAGAAAAATGTGTTCCATGGCTAAAAAGAATCCACGAAACATTGAAGCATATCTCTGTCATCATAGTCTTGTTAAGTTGTTAGTGGAGGAACAATTAAAAGCCAAACGAGACACCTGGGAGAGATTCCTTGTGAGAAATCATTTTGAAGAAGCTGGAGAAACCTCTGTGCCTAGAAAAAGTAGAAGAAAAAGAAAAGAGGATACCCCTGAAACTGATATCTTAGAGGGAACTGTCCAAGGACAGATTGAAGAGGAAATAGAAGTACATCATTCTGAACATGAGATTGAGCCTGAACCTACTGTGGATAGTGCTCAAGAGATTATCATAGAAACCCTCTCTGAACTTGCCAAAGAAGCTGCCAAGAAGAAAAGAGAAGATAAAAAGAAACAAAAGCAAGACAAGGGAAAATCCATAGTTCAAGAAACTTATCAGACTCTAGAGCATTCTAGTGATGAAGATAGAGATAGTCAACCCTTAGCACAAAGGTTGGCTAAACTCCATGAGAAAATTTCCCTTTCCAAGAAAGTAAAAGTGAAAAAACCAAGGAAAAAGGCACAAAAAGAAACACAGAGTGTTGCCACTGTAAGAAGGAGTAGCAGATTGCAGAATAAAGACAAAGCCACAAGGACACTTTTCATTGATCTAAGCACACCTGAGAAGGGTGCTATACAATCAGACTTTGAAGGTAGTCCACAACATGATGAAGCTACCCCTCCAAGGGAGGACAGTCCATTTCAACAGGAGTTTGAAACTGAAATTGAGCATGCACACAGTCCAAGAAAGTCACCAATGATTGACCCAGCGCAGCAAGAAGCGTACAATTATTTTGAAACATTGGAGCAGACCACTGCTGGCCCAAGTAATATCCTACCTCATGAGCAGCAAATAGATGTACTCAAACAAGAAATCTTTGAACTTGAAGTGCTAAATCACCACATTAGGCAAGAAAATGAGAAATTGAAGGAACAAGCAAACATTGACAAAATGCTTCATAATAACACCATGCTGCACCTAGCCGTCTGCAAAAAGAAAAGCAGTGAACTGAAGAAGAAATGTAGAAGGCTAAACATAGCACTAATCAATTTGAAATTCAGATGCTTGTTCAAGAGACCAAAAGTCAATATCTCCACACAGAGGAAGAAGAGGAGATTGGATGTCTTAGCAGAGGCATCCCAGCAGGTGGATTGAGCTATGTTTTCATTGCATGAGGACATGCAATACCCTCGTAGTGGGGGTATGTAGAGCCTCTACTTTACACCTACTTGTCTACCATTTCCCTCAGTTTTTCCTCAGCTTTTCTTCACTTTTGCCTCATTTTCATTGTAAAACCACCCAGATCATTACATTAGGTGTCATTAGGCATGATCAAGTAAGTTTTACTAATGGGTGACTGTTTGTTTAGATTTTGACATACTTGCAGGAATCCCGCAGCCATCTGATGATCCTGCAGCCATCTGATGATCCTGCAGCCTTTTTGTTAAACGCAAGGTTCCACGTGTCAGTTTTCCAGATGAGCCACATGGGCACTTAGGTATCAACGTGCTCAAGGTTCCTGTCCCATTTTTCCAGCCATCCACGTTATCTGTACCCTTGGTCAAAGCTGGTCAAGTTACGGCCAACTAAAGGCAGTTTAACGGTGATTGTGAGCTGCTAGGTCACATCAGCTTAAACGGTGACTTGTCCACGTTTTGCAGGTGGTAGGGGACATGATCCAACATGGGATTCATTGCCCATGACGACAGAACCACCAGCTCATCCACGCAGCCGTATGATGTGTCAAGGAACCATAATTACGCATTACAGTTAGTTGTTTTTCAGTTAGTAGCTGTACGTGTTAGGCTATCCTAGAGATGCCTATATATAGTTGCGTCTGCGTACGCTCATTAGACTTTTTAACTGTTGTAATTGCTGAACTTGTGTTAATTTTAAGAGCGTTTGTGAACTCTGTTTTCCTAGTGCTATTCTAGCACTCTGTTTTGTACATTTCTGCAAATGGAGGAATAGATATAGTGTTGTTTTGAAGCTTCCAGATCTTTAAGTCTTCTTGTGGTTGAATGAATAGAGGGCCCCTGTTCATCTTAGCCTCTGTAAAGTATTTTATGTTTAGCATTTCTTTATTTTCCTATTCATTTCTTTAAGCATGTATAGTTTGACTTATTTGGTTTCTTTTCTTTTAAGCTGATCAGTATTATTTCTTTGCAGGTTTCTTTTAGCCCAGGATTTGTTTTTATGTGTGTGTATTTGCTTTACAAACTAATGGTATTTGAAGTTGACAGATTCAAGTTGCTGCCTTTGGTTTTATAGCTGATTTTTAGTCTTATTTCTCAAAGTGCTGCTAACACATGAATGATCTTTTATCATAAATTGTTATCTTTTAAGATCAGAATACCACTAACTTGCAGTTGGCTTTGAGTGCTTTTTAGACTATTCTTTCACTACTTTCTAATCATACTTTGCATAGTACATATGGCTGAAGTAGAGAGTTAGAAAGAGCAAAACGTTATCACTAGTCTTTAAAGTAGATTTTTGGTTTTAAGTGTTTTTTAGACTATTCTTTCACTACTTTCTAATCATACTTTGCATAGTACATATGGCTGAAGTAGAGAGTTAGAAAGAGAAAAACGTTATCACTAGTCTTTAAAGCAGATTTTTCTCATTTTTAATCACTTTTCTAATTCAACTTAAGCTACTTTCTAACCGTGCTTTACACAGCACATGTGTTTGAAGCAGCGAGTTAGGGAGAGATAATCTTTATCTTTGGTTTTAAAAGTGACATTCTTTTCTTTTATTTGCAGCAGCATGAATGGTGTCTAGTGCCATTGGAAGTGGTTATTTGCTTTCAAAGTTATTTCAAGTTATTTCAAGTCATTTATTTCTTTCAAGCATTTCCTTTCAAGCAAGTAGTTAGAGATCACTAATCACACACTCTCACTCATTTAGGATTCACTCTACACACACACTATCACTCACTTGTTTATAAATCACCACTCCATATTAGGAAAATAATTAACCACAAACAACACCCCCAACGATAAGAAAAATCTAAGAGGTTACTTAAGTACATATAGTACACCTTCACTTCATCAGCTTACGAGCCCCGGGTTGACAATTAATACTAGCAATTTAGACAACACTAAATTGACTAAACAGATTCTGGCAGGTCGGGATCAAAGAAGAAGACAAATGGAAGACAGCTTTCTCTGTTCCTGAAGGACATTTTGAATGGAACATTATGCCATTCAACCTAATCAATGCTCCATCCACCTTCCAAAGAATTATGGATGAAAACTTTGAAGGTATCGATGAATTTCTAAAGAAATATATAGATGATCTTCTGATTCATTCTGATAACATTCCTGAACATATCAAGCATCTAAAGATCTTCTATAAAAGAGTGAAAGAAATGGGAATAGTCCTCTCTGTGTCCAAGACGAAGCTTTTCAAAACCATGATAGACTTTCTTGGATACAATATTTAGTATGGTTCCTACAGTGCGATACAAAGGAGTCTCAATTTTTTTGATCATTTTCCTGATGAGATAACTGATAAAAATCAGTTACAGAGATTCCTAGGCAGTTTAAATTATATCTCAAAGTTCCTGAAACATTGTGCTCAGGAAAGGAAGTTGCTAAATAAGCGTCTACAGAAAGATCCTATTCCCTGGAATAAATATTGCACTGAAGTAGTCCAAAGAATTAAAGAAAGAGTGAGAAATATACAGCCCCTTTTACCTATAAGAGAAGAATGGAAAAAGATCATAATGACATATGCAAGCCATGCTGGCTGGGGTGTAGTATTATTTTAGGAAAACCCCACAGATAAAAGGGCACTAGAGGTTTGTCAATACTCCTTTGGTCTTTGGGCTAAGAACCAGTTGAACTGGTCTAGCCTTAAAAAGGAGCTGTGAGTAGTATGCCTTGGCATTTCCAAGTTTAAATACTTTGTCATTTACACACACTTATAGTAAGAACAGATTGTCAAGCCCTGAAGTTTGCTATTCAAAAGTGTGAATTTGAAGACGCAGCCATGGTGCGCTGGGTAATGCAACTCAGCCAATATGCTTTTGATATCGAGTTTGTCAAAGGAGATAAAAATAGCTTTGCTAACATGCTCAGTAGAGAATTTCTTGAAGAACATTCAATGCACGCCTTATCCCTGAATTTTATCCGAAGAAATCAAGAAGAAGTAGAAATTGAAACATCCACTGGATGGGTTTCTTTCAATTTACAGAAGAATCTCTTTGACCATGAGCATAACTGGATCCCAATCAAAGAAGTCAGACAGAGAATTGGTATACCATACAAATGGACAGATCCACTTCAAGATGAAATGAATGAAGAAGCTTTAGAGGCTCTTGATTATCTTAGACATATTGGAAGCATAGCCTATAGGCTAGAAAGAGATGAAGAAGATAGTACACGGATCAATAGTTGCCACATTACTCTAAGAAGATTCTGAAACTTTCTGGATCGAGACAACTTTGATGAAGAACGGCAAGAACAGGCATTCTACACAGGTATGGGATTACAAAATTTTGTAACTAATTTATTTTACTCTGTGCAGTTCTCCTTTTGGTATGAGCACATGCCAGTCGAAGATATGGAAGAAGAAGATCCACTTCCAGAGTGGTTCATAGATTGGTGGAAGATTTAAGGATTATCTCCATTAATATTAAAACCATATTCCTTCACCTTATTAAAGATTCATAACATCACTCCGCAGACACCATGCCTGACAGATGTCCTAAGAAAAACAATCAATGATCTTGTCAATCTAAGTGATCTTGATTTTCTACAAGGAGTACGAAGATGTGGCCATGTACGCTGGTTCGTAATGAATCACTACAAAGAAAGAATACTTTACACCACCAATAATTCCAATTCTAAAGATTTTCATCAGTAGATAAGTCCAGAACACAATCCTTATCTTCATCTTAGCTACTTGGAATTACCAGATCCCCATGACACGAATATTTGGGAAACAGAGAAAGAGATATGGGTCTAGTACTATTCGAATTACTTGATTGAACGATTGAATCTCCAACACTACAGCTGGCCTCAAGTAGATTACTACACCATGATCTAAAGTCTTTCCAACCAACAATGGAGTTGGACGGGTCTTGCGTAGATTCCCCGATCAAGAATATCTACTGTGTAAATAATGAGATATGAAATCTCATCTTTTTAGTCTTTCGAGGGTTCTCTTGTACGAATCTCCTTTGTGTAAACATAAAGTAAATCCGGTCCACATATGCCTCTGGCTTTCCGTATCAGAATAGGGATGAGATAACATGAGTAGTCCGCTCATGCCCGGATTTGGTCCTTTCAAAGCATATTGCTTTTGTCAGTCTGTACATCCCACTTTCAGCAGAAGCATCTTGCTTTCTGTCAATCTTGCTAATGACTCATGAGATGCTTGTTCCCTCATGAGTCCTATAAATACATGAGACCTGAGAAAGGAGAGGGCATTCGGGTCTGAAGAGTTTAGAGTCTTGTGAGTCTTGAGTCGAGTGATTTTCCTGCTATGCATCTGCGGACCATAGTGTCTGATCTGCTCGCATCACGAAAGGTTCACTCTGGTCTTATAGTATTGGTTTGGAAGCCTGCACATCAGTGTGCTCGGCATTGGTGAGAACCTAAAGTGGCTGAACCATAGGAAAAGTCTGAAAGTCTGTCATAATATTTCTGAGGCAGAGTCTGTCCATCGCCAGGTAGCCTCTGGTAATACTTGTTCCCCGCGAACGATATGAAGTTCGGTAAAAGCGACGACAGTCGATCTCTGTAAAGAAATAATCCTTCTGTAATATCTGAATCCTATCTTTGATAATATAAATCAAAGCCTTTGGCTATCTTCATCTACTTTCCACATTTGTGTTATCTTCATCTACTTTCCTCATTTGTGTTAATGGAAATGGAAGACAGCTTTCTCTGTTCCTGAAGGACATTTTGAATGGAACATTATGCCATTTGGCCCAATTAATGCTCCATCTGCCTTCCAAAGAATTAGGGATGAAACCTTTGAAGGTATGGATGAATTTCTAAAGAAATATATAGATGATCTTCTGATTCATTCTGATAACATTCCTGAGCATATCAAGCATCTAAAGATCTTCTATAAAGGAGTGAAAGAAATGGGAATAGTCCTCTCTGCGTCCAAGACGAAGCTTTTCAAAACCATGATAGACTTTCTTGGATACAATATTCAGTATGGTTCCAGCAGTGTGATACAAAGGAGTCTCAATTTTGTTGATCATTTTCCTAATGAGATAACTGATAAAAATCAGTTACAGAGATTCCTAGGCAGTTTAAATTATATCTCAAAGTTCCTGAAACATTGTGCTCAGGAAAGGAAGTTGCTAAATAAGCGTCTACAGAAAGATCCTATTCCCTGGAATAAAGATTGCACTGAAGCAGTCCGAAGAATTAAAGAAAGAGTGAGAAATATACAGCCCCTTTCACCTATAAGAGAAGAATGGAAAAATATCATAATGACAGATGCAAGCCATGCCAGCTGGGGTGCAGTCTTATGTCAGGAAAACCCCACAGATAAAAGGGCACTAGAGGTTTGTCAATACTCCTCTGGTCTTTGGGCTAAGAACCAGTTGAACTGGTCTAGCCTTAAAAAGGAGCTGCGAGCAATATGCCTTGGCATTTCCAATTTTAAAGACTTTGTCATTTACACACACTTTATAGTAAGAACAAACTGTCAAGACCTGAAGTTTGCTATTCAGAAGTAAGAATTTGAAGGTGCAGCCATTGTGCGCTGCGTAATGCAACTCAACCAATATTCTTTTGATATCGAGTTTGTCAAAGGAGATAAAAATAGCTTTGCTGACATGCTCAGTAGAGAATTTCTTGAAGAACATTCAATGCACGCCTTATCCCTGAATTTTATCCGAAGAAATCAAGAAGAAGTAGAAATTGAAACATCCACTAGATGGGTTTCTTTCAATTTGCAGAAGAATTTGTTTGACCATGAGCATAACTGGATCCCAATCAAATAAGTCAGACAGAGAATTGGTATACCATACAAATGGACAGATTCACTTCAAGATGAAATGAATGAAGAAGCTTTAGAGGCTCTTGATTATCTCAGACATATTGGAAGCATAGCCTATAGGCTAGAAAGAGATGAAGAAGATAGTACATGGATCACTAGTTGCCACATTACTCTAAGAAGATTCTGCAACTTTCTGAATCGAGACAACTTTGATGAAGAACGGCAAGAACAGGCATTCTACATAGGTATGGGATTACAAAATTTTGTAGCTAATTTATTTTGCTCTGTGCAGTTCTCATTTTGGTATGAGCACATGCCAGTCGAAGATATGGAAGAAGAAGATCCACTTCCAGAGTGGTTCATAGATTGGTGGAAGATTTATGGATTATCTCCATTAATCTTAAAACCATATTCCTTCACCTTATTAAAGATTCCTAACTTCACTCCGCAGACACCATGCCTAACAGATGTCCTAAGAAAAACAATCAATGATCTTTTCAATCTGAGTGATCTTGATTTTCTACAAGGAGTACGAAGATGTGGCCATGTATGCTGGTTCGTAATGAATCACTACAAAGTAAGAATACTTTACACCAGCAATAATTCCAATTATGAAGCTTTTCATCAGCAGATAAGTCCAGAACACAATCCTTATCTTCATCTTAGCTACTTGGAATTACTAGATCCCCATGACACGAATATTTGGGAAACAGAGAAAGAGATATGGGTCCAATACTATTCAAATTACTTGATTAAACGGTGGAATCTCCAACATTACAGCTGGCCTCAAGTAGATTACTACACCATGATGTAAAGTCTTTCCAACCGACAATGGAGTTGGACGGGTCTTGCGTAGATACCCCGATCAAGAATATCTACTGTGTAAATAATGAGATATGCAAATCTCATCTTTTCAGTCTTTCGAGGGTTCTCTTGTATGAATCTCCTCTGTGTAAACATAAAGTAAATCCGGTCCCCATATGCCTCTGGCTTTCCGTATCAGAATATGGATGAGATAACATGAGTAGTCCGCTCATGCCCGGATTTGGTCCTTTCATAGCATCTTGCTTTTGTCAGTTTGTACATCCTACTTTTAGCAGAAGCATCTTGCTTTATGTCAATCTTGCTAATGACTCATGAGATGCTTGTTCCCTCATAAGTCCTATAAATACATGAGACCTGAGAAAGGAGAGGGCATTCGGGTCTGAAGAGTTTAGAGTCTTGTGAGTCTTGAGTAGAGTGATTTTCCTGCTCTGCATCTGCGGACCATAGTTTCTGATCTACTTGCATCACGAAAGGTTCACTCTGGTCTTATAGTATTGGTTTGGAAGCCTGTGCATCATTGTGCTCGGCATTGGTGAGAACCTAAAGTGGTTGAACCATAGGAAAATTTTGAAAGTCTGTCATAAGATTTATGTGGCAGAGTCTGTCAATCGCCAGGTAGCCTCCAGTAATACTTGTTCCCTGCGAACGGTATGAAGTCCGCTAAAAGCGACGACAGTCGATATCTGTAAAGAAATAATCCTTCTGTAATATCTGAATCCTATCTTTGATAATATAAATCAAAGCCTCTGGCTATAATGCAGAAAGTAGATGAAGATAGCCAGAGGCTTTGATTTATATTATCAAAGAGGATTCAGATATTACAGAAGGATTATTTCTTTATAGAGATCGACTGTCGTCGCTTTTACCAGACTTCATACCGTTTGCAGGGAACAAGTATTACCGGAGGCTACCTGGCGATGGACAGACTCTGCCACAAAAATCTTATGATAGACTTTCAGAATTTTCCTATGGTTCAGCCACTTTAGGTTCTCACCACTGCTGAGCACACTGATGCACAGGCTTCCAAACCAATACTATAAGACCAGAGTGAACCTTTTGTGATGCAAGCAGATCAGACACTATGGTCCGCAGATGCAGAGCAGGAAAATCACTCTACTCAAGACTCACAAGACTCTAAACTCTTCAGACCCGAATGCCCTCTCCTTTCTCAGGTCTCATGTATTTATAGGACTTATGAGGGAACAAGCATCTCATGAGTCATTAGCAAGATTGATAGAAAGCAAGATGCTTCTGCTAAAAGTAGGATGTACAGACTGACAAAAGCAAGATGATTTGAAAGGACCAAATCTGGGCATGAGCGGACTACTCATGCTATCTCATCCCTATTCCGATATGGAAAGCCAGAGGCATATGGGGACCATATTTACTTTATGTTTACACAGAGGAGATTTGTACAAGAGAACCCTCGAAAGACTGAAAAGATGAGATTTGCATATCTCATTATTTACACAGTAGATATTCTTGATCGGGGAATCTACGCAAGGCCCGTCCAACTCCATTGTCGGTTGGAAAGACTTTGCATCATGGTGTAGTAATCTACTTGAGGCCAGCTATAGTGTTGGAGATTCCACCGTTCAATCAAGTAATTTGAATAGTACTGGACCCATATCTCTTTCTCTGTTTCCCAAATATTCGTGTCATGGGGATCTAGTAATTCCAAGTAGCTAAGATGAAGATAAGGATTCTGTTCTGGACTTATCTGCTGATGAAAACCTTCATAATTGGAATTATTGTTGGTGTAAAGTATTCTTTCTTTGTAGTGATTCATTACGAAACAGCGTACATGGCCACATCTTCGTACACCTTGTAGAAAATCAAGATCACTCAGATTGACAAGATCATTGATTGTTTTTCTTAGGACATCTGTCAGGCCTGGTGTCTGCCGAGTGAAGTTAGGAATCTTTAATAAGGTGAAGGAATATGGTTTTAAGATTAATGGAGATAATCCATAAATCTTCCACCAATCTATGAACCACTCTGGAAGTGGATCTTCTTCTTCCATATCTTCGACTGGCATGTGCTCATACCAAAATGAGAACTGCACAGAGTAAAATAAATTAGCTACAAAATTTTGTAATCACATACCTATGTAGAATGCCTGTTCTTGTCGTTCTTCACCAAAGTTGTCTCGATCCAGAAAGTTGCAGAATCTTCTTAGAGTAATGTGGCAACTAGTGATCCGTGTACTATCTTCTTCATCTCTTTCTAGCCTATAGGCTATGCTTCCAATATGTCTGAGATAATCAAGAGCCTCTAAAGCTTCTTCATTCATTTCATCTTGAAGTAGATCTGTCCATTTGTATGGTATACCAATTCTCTGTCTGACTTCTTTGATTGGGATCCAGTTATGCTCATGGTCAAACAAATTCTTCTGTAAATTGAAAGAAACCCATCCAGTGGATGTTTCAATTTCTACTTCTTCTTGATTTCTTTGGATAAAATTCAGGGATAAGGCATGCATTGAATGTTCTTCAAGAAATTTTCTACTGAGCATGTCAGCAAAGCTATTTTTATCTCCTTTGACAAACTCGATATCAAAGGAATATTGGCTGAGTTGCATTACCCAGCGCACCATGGTTGCGTCTTCAAATTCTTACTTCTGAATAGAAAACTTCAGGGCTTGACAGTTTGTTCTTACTAGAAAGTGTGTGTAAATGACAAAGTCTTTAAACTTGGAAATGCCAAGGCATATTGCTCGCAGCTCCTTTTTAAGGCTAGACCAGTTCAACTGGTTCTTAGCCCAAAGACCAGAGGAGTATTGACAAACCTCTAGTGACCTTTTATCTGTGGGGTTTTCCTAACATAAGACTGCACCCCAGCTGGCATGGCTTGCATCTGTCATTATGATCTTTTTCCATTCTTCTCTTATAGGTGAAAGGGGTTATATATTTCTCACTCTTTCTTTAATTCTTCGGATTGCTTCAGTGCAATCTTTATTCTAGGGAATAGGATCTTTCTATAGACGCTTATTTAGCGACTTCCTTTCCTGAGCACAATGTTTCAGGAACTTTGAGATATAATTTAAACTTCCTAGGAATCTCTGTAACTGATTTTTATCAGTTATCTCATCAGGAAAATGATCAACAAAATTGAGACTCCTTTGTATCACACTGCTGGAACCATACTGAATATTGTATCCAAGAAAGTCTATCATGGTTTTGAAAAGCTTCATCTTGGACGTAGAGAGGACTATTCCCATTTCTTTCACTCTTTTATAGAATATCTTTAGATGCTTGATATGTTCTGGAATGTTATCAGAATGAATCAGAAGATCATATATATATTTCTTTATAAATTCATCCATACCTTCAAAGATTTCATCCATAATTATTTGGAAGGCGGGTGGAGCATTGATCAAGCCGAATGGCATAATGTTCCATTCAAAATGTCCTTCAGGAACAGAGAAAGTTGTCTTCCATTTGTCTTCTTCTTTGATCCCAACTTACCAGAATCCAGACTTCAAATCGAACTTAGAAAATATTTTTGATTTGGAAATCTGTGCCAGAATGCTTGATGGTTTGGGCACTGGATAAGCATCATAATCCAAAATAGAATTCAAGGGCTTATATTTAACAACTAGTCCTAGTTTACCCCGGGCTTGTTCAGCATGATTATTTACATAAAATGCAAAGCAAGCTATAGGGCTCTTGCTTTTCCTAATTAATCCCTTTTCTAAGAGATCTTTGATTTTTGCTTTGAATGTCTTTAGTTGCTCTTCATTCATAGCAACAGCTTTAGATCTTCTGAGCTTGACATTAAAATATTTCTTGAGTGGCAACTCTACTTCTTGCTTCTTTATATGCCAAAATGCATTCGGATCATCAGAGCAACATTCTTTGAATTTGGTTGTTATATCTGCAATTTCTCTGGCGTATTTTCCATTGTTAAGAAGTTCTTCTACTTTTAGAACTTCTTTCTTCACCTCCATTTTGGCTAAGAGATGTTCCATCCTTTCAATCCTAGATATTCTATTTGGAGAATTAGGATTAATAAAAGGAAAGAAAATTTCTTTTTCATCCAAGCTAACCAAATAACCATACCTTCCTGATGCTCGATCTAGATTGGGGCCATGCTTCTCAAAATTTTGGAAGAAGGGAGTCCCAAGGTGTTGCTGGTAAAAGTATCCAATACGGAATGACCCTATCCCACTCTAAGGGTGATAGATCCTTAGCAACAATCAAAGAAAACCTATCTAAGATTACTTCTTTATGAGATGCAAAAGGGGGAAGAAAGAGATCCACTCACCAATGTCTTTCGCCAATGGTTGATCCAATCTTCTCTCCTTGCTGCTTGCTCCCAGCTCCTTGTTCTCTCACGGGCCTGGCTATACCAAGATCCTGCAAAAAGACAAGAAAAGGAAACTACAAGAAGCATGCATTCATAATTGATTCAAGGATTAGAATAAATAAAATACGCAAGTAAAACAATACATCATTGAAACACATGCGAATAGAAGAACCTCAAATGCTTTATTAATGGAAGAAAGTAAGGTTCAGGTGGTGATACAACCATAAGAGGCCCAATCCAGCATCACCTTCCCGACGGAAAGAAATCTCCTCTTCACCTCCTTCAAGCAATCACCCAATAGTTCCAACTGTAAACCAACAACAATTCTTTGCACAAAATTCCGGTCTCCAGATCTCATGGGATGAGATCCTTATATAGAGTTTTGAAGAGAAGATGAGTCATCTTGATGTGTGACTAGTGTCCTCTTCAACTCCAGTTCTTCTTCAGTTCTTGAGTCCACTTGGAGATCCTAGCTTCCACTTGGAGTTTGAGAACCTCTTACTCATCACTAGGTGAATTCCTTGATCCAAGTGTCATTTTGGAAGCTTCCTGGGCACTGACACATTGAGGAAAGATACCTCCACATGTCAAAACTCGCTCAGCGCAGGTAGCCTTTATTGAGGTTTACACTCAGCACAGGTAGACCATGGAGCAGTTGACATTCAGCGCAGATGCTCAGTGGAGCAGTTGACATGATCCAGAATTGACTTGTTTTTGAGTGTTTTCAGTGGAGAACTGATTTGAATTGTTGTGGTTTGCTGACCTTGTTCCTCTAGGGGTAGGAACAACATGTTTAGGGACTTCGGATCCCTTAGATTATGGACATTTCATGCTTTATGCTGTAAGGCACAAAAATGTCTATAACAGTTGACCCCTAAAGTATGAGGTCGTTTATTGGGTGAAATGCTTTATCAGGAGGATCCGAAGTTCATTCAATCGCCGGGAGGTGACCTGTAATAAGATATAATACAATACATTATTTTTCATACTGCTTTCATGATCTAGCTGAGTCGGGCATTTCCCATGCTCAGCTTTATAAATACATTTTCTGTACATAGAACAGACAATCGTCTGATGGTAGACTGATAATTCTCTGCTGAAATTATCATCCTTTGATTAGGATGATCATCTGCTGCACATGTCAATGTATTTAATTCCTGAATATATATCGCAGCCCGGATGGATGAAACTAGATCTGGGGTCTTCAAACTCGTCCGATCTTGACTCTAAGTACAAGTCGATCCATGTGAGAATTTCTTGGAGTCGAACATGGAAAGACATCGCTTGATTACCAGTCAATAATGTAAACTGTTAACAAGCGCGAGAGGAATCACCGATAATGATGATGACCCTCAAGGTACTGCAGCACAATTCACGTGATGTGAATAGAGGACTTGGCGTCGAACACCACACAAAATCTTTTGGTCAAAGGTCATTGATGTATACCTGTCGCCGAAAGTGAGAAACTTGCCATTGAGGCATGCAAGCTTCAAAGTACTGGGGGGGGGTGTTCCTAGATCAACTTCTTGGATAATGAGCTGATGTTGACAAGAAGCGATCCGTCAAAGGAGGGCCTTAATGAATCCCACATCAGCGACACGGAACAGAGCTAATGATTGTGATGAAGGTGAAAACGATCTCTGAAATATGATTCAGGGTGGCGGTCATGAAAGGATGAAAGATGATGTATGGCAGTGGATGGGACACGGTTGACTCTTTCTGAACGACATCTCTTGAACATATAACGACACTGATGTGATGGATCGGTAGCATTACCCCAAATGTGGATGGTATGGCGAGACCATGGTGATGAGACCGGTGAATGAAACAACCCAACCCGATATGATACGGAGGCAAAAGTGTCATGTTCAAGAGCGACTTGCTACCATTACAGCTTTGATATTCTCCCAATTTTCCCCCAGTCATTTCTGACCAGTACCTCTTTATTTTTGTCAAGCTTGAGGAGGATAACATATGCTTGTTCTATAACCTGCCCTTTGGGCAAGCCCATCGCTATGTTTTAACGAGCCTAGCGATAGGGAAACTCGTTCTCGTCTAAAGACAAGTTTGTCGCTATTTAATGTATTTAACGAGTCTAGCGACAAAGACAACTCGGTCCTTTTCATTTTTAGAGAGTCTGAAAAGGTACGTAAAGTCAAATCCAAAGGTCCTTTTTCTTCATCTAATCCCTTAAGTCCGAAAAAGTATAAAACAATACAGAAGGGATGAATGTTCGATAGTTTTATCGAGCCAAACTAGACAAGCGGTCGATCTTTTTGTGCAATAATCCCTCAGGTCCAAAAAGATTAAAATCTAGAGGAGGGATAGCTCTTCCGGTCGCTTTAACGAGTTGGAAGGCCAAAACTCGGGAAACTTTTCATATTTTACGAGTCAGTGAAAAGAGCTCAAAGAAGACTCGTATTTTGAGGAACGAGTGATAAACAGGGATAGCAGCAAATTCTAGGTACAGGTTGGAATTTTCCAATCACGGCAGTGTCACAAGGATGGCTAGGTGAAATCACTCTTCGCAGCTGTTCCTCAAAACAGGTAAACAATCAAGTGGATGTGAATGATCGGCCAAATGAAAAGTGGAGGTGACGGTGCAAACACGACCAAAGCTTTTATGGCTGATGAATTTACGGTCTCAAATGGTTATTTACCGGTTCATTTTTTCTGGATGAGCTTGAACTCTGGGGGAAGCTTGCTCACAGGTGCATTTATTTTTTAACGAGCATGAAATCTTGATAAAACTGCTCGTTTTTGCGTTTATTTTTTAACGAGCATGAACTTTGCCAAAACTGCTCGTTTTTGCGTTTATTTTTTAACGAGCATGAACTTTGCCAAAACTACTCGTTTTTATACCAGTCATAAGATAAGAAATGTCTCCTGGAGATTCTATTTTTTATGGAGCTTCATCTCATTTAAGCTTTGCTCCATATCCTTTCTTTATGCATGTTTGGTTACGACTAATCCAAAAAGCAGATAAATAATCGCTCCTCACTTGCACTCCAAAAGGTTTGCATGCCCCCAGGTATAAAGTACAATTTCAAGGTTATCCCTCCAGTTTCCACATTTGCTTTTCTTTGGGTGTTCACAGCTACTTGTCTCCTTGCTAGTCTAGTTTTACTGGGACTATACGAGATCACAAGAGAGCAGCTACTTGGTTTTTCTCGTTAGTCTAACTTTAAAGGATCTTTGCAAGATCGCAAGAGAAAAGCTACTTGCGACAAGAGAACAACTACTTGCGACAAGAGAAGAACACTCCTCAAAGATAAAACACTTGTTTTACCAAAGGCATACCTCTTTCAGGTTACCCGAAGATTGTCTCGTTAATCTTTCAAACAAAACGTTTCTTCGGCATTGTCTACAAAAATAGACAAAGGTGAGTGGCGCTGCCTTAAACACATAACTTTGACAAAAGAATATTTTTCCAGAACAACCCCTCTTCCTTCATCTCCTTCTTCTTCATGGGGCCTTGGCTTTTGCCGGCTCTACCTTGCGAAGAGGAAGGATGGGACGGGGTACGGACTAGTCATATTCTCCCGCGGAAATTCTACCTTATACCCAGGGTTTTCTCTGCCCAAAGCAGACCAGGATGCATGCCCCCTGGGTTCCAGCCCGATTTTCCCGAATCACTCGCACTCATCAGGAAGAAGAACCAGGGGTGGAGACCTTTCTTGATTGAATAGACCATTCAGGGTTGGTATGTGACTATTTGCAATGCGTGATCCCGGAAATGAAAGTTGGTCTACGAGCTTGACCATTCTTCCTTCGTGTGGAAAACACATTACTCTAAAGAGTGAGGAGACTATTGCTCCCATGCAATATATATAGTCCCGTCCAAGGAGTAGGTTATAATCCAAGGGTCCTTGGACGACCATCACGTTCATTTGAACGGCCTTCCCTTTCAATGTAATGGGCACATTGGGGAGGATCCCTAATGGTCGACTGGTTCCTTTATCGAAACCTGAGAGATTTCTCATCTCAGGCAAAAGCACCTGGGAACCTAGTGCTTTCCAAGCAATAGAGGAAAGGATACTCACAGATGCCCCTTCATCAATGATAGTTCCAGCCATTACCATTCTGTATATTTGGACTATAATTCTGAAAGGTATACTGGCTGGTAACCGGGGTCTGCCTAGTTGGTTCCAATCAAAGGACACAACCAGGTTGCTTGGTGGTGGGACCGAATACACGGCCGGATATGACCCTGACGATGCTCCTTCCTGCGATAAAGGAGTTGGCGCATTGCCCTGATGCTCATCAGAGTTGGTGTTGATGAAAAGAATCTGGATGGTGTCATCCTTATTCTCTTCAGTGAGCGTGTCAGCTGAAGATGAATCTTCAGTGACGGTGTCATTCGAAGATGAAACTTCTGAAGGGAGAATCGGGTCAACTGCCGTTTCGACCTTTGGACTTTCGTCCGGTCTAGATTCAGTAGGTTCATTTTTAGTGACTGACGCTTCAGCTGACCACTTGAGCGGGTCAGCTGTATTTTCAACCAACGAAGGACTTGGCGCGAGTTTTTTGTATCCAGGAGGAAGTCGTAACGGTGAAACCGGACGATCTTCCAAAACTCTCTTTGCTTCGTCTAAGAAGGGACAACGGTGGATGGCGTGATCGCCTTCACACAGTCTGCAGGGGGATCTTGCTCCCCCTCTTTGTCTAAAACCTTCACTTTCGCTGGTCGACGGTAAGCATTCAACATGGCTATCAGAGGTTGATGCTTCCGAACAGTGCAAACGAGGGGACCAGTCCCTTAGTATCCGGGGAATACAGGGACAATCTCGGTGGAAGTGGTCTCCGCTACATATGACACATGGCAATTTAGGCCCGGTTCGTGCTGTGTGTGGATTTTTGTCAAATGTCTTTTGCTTGCCCCCAGTCGCCTTAGGCTCCTTCTTCTTCTTTTCTTTCTTCTTCTTCTCCTTCTTCTCCTTGGGAGCTTGGCTTTTGCCAGCTCTACCTTGCGAAGAGGAAGGATTGGAGGAAGATTTATAAGAAGTAGAAGGCTGGAGGGCAGCTCTAGACTGATCTAACTATTGACTCGACTGTTCAGGAACCGTGGTGTTCTGAACTACACTGGTTGAGAATAGCCAGACTGGCAGGCCAATTGTCAATCCTGGAAGCGACAATGTGGCCATGTGGGGTGCACCAACTTCTCCCCAAGGGGAGAAAGGGCTAGGATTTCCATCATGGGGAATTCCTTGGTTGGTGCGTTCCATGTTCTCAACCTAAAGATCAACGCAGGAATGGGAGGTGATTATGTTCCGTTTTAAAATAAATTTTATACAACGACGCTTTAGACACAACTTGCTTTTTCACTTTTTAAGAGTCGAGAAAAAGCTAAATATGACTCTAGTCTCCTTCGATGTTTTAACGAGCCCAAAGTGACAAATGCTCGGATGGACTTTTTCAGTTATAGAGTTTGAAAAAGGCCAAAAGAAACTACTCTGGAGTTCTAGGCAGAGGGTGTGCCAAACCTTTCGCAAAACCACAGAATACGTTTTACGGTATGGGTGGTCGATCTTCGTGAATGCTGTGTTCACTGCATTGCGATCAGTAGGGCAGCTGACACGGCTTCCTATGGATAAAGGCTTTATTCCTATAGGGGTCTCCCAATATATACGTGACGGTACGTGGGAGCACAAGTCTGTATTGATACTTATCGCTTCACCGTGGAGGAATCACCCAACCACTCGACGCTAAGATATCACGTTTAACGACGCCGGAACACATCTCTAGCTTAGACCTCTATGTGTTTTCGTTATGTTTCAAAGCATTGTTATGTAAATTCAATTCATTTTAGGTTGATCTTGCTTAGCAGTTTGCCTTTATGGATCACCACATGATGTATATGATACAACTCCTAAATGCAGTCTAAGAATGATAAGCAAGCTTTTTCAATTCTTTCAACTTATGAAAATCTTAACTACTGAGGGAAAAGAAAGACATCAACTTTTCACACAGATCATAGAGCACACACTGATGCACTTTTCCTAAATCAACATGCAAGCTATCAAAATGCACATGCACCTGCAGGTATTTCTTTTCCTCTTTCTTAATGTTGATGTATTACAAAAAGAAAGCTGTTATATAATTTCGAATTAAATTTCAAGTGAAAGCAAACAAGCTTTTGTCCAAAATCAAAAGACACCTTAAGATTTACTTGTTTCAACACTAGAAATACTTAAATTCAAACCATATGACGAAAGCAAAAGCTCAATCAGCTATGAACAACAAATAAACTAACTCTTAGGATCAAAACGACACTTTATCACAGGTCTAGATCTAAGAGGCCACAACAAGACTAGTTCACTTTCGTTATGGGAAACTGTAAATGAAGTAAGAAATACAAAAAGAACAATCACAGTTTCTTTATACAACCGAGGCGGAATAATGGCAAAGAAAGGTAGTTTCAGATAGGTACAATGGTTGATAACAGGCTGCAAAAACAATACTGAAAACTGGGCAACAGAAAGTAGAGAACCCCAGTTGCACAAGGCAAAACTGGTTCAGCGCAGGCTCTGCACTGTCAGTTTGACATTCAGCGCAGGTAGCCCCTTCAGGACCTACGTTGAAACGCAGACTGCCTTCACTGCAGTGGCGCTGAAGAGAAAACTTACATTTCTCTCAGGTTCCGGGTCACAGATTGCTCAAAAATCAACTGTTTTAGGCCAAATCAGAGGCTGTCAATCAAGTACACACTAGAGGATGATTAAAGGAAGATGAATACTATCACAAAGAGCTATTTAGATTCCTTGTGGATCAGCTCTTCAAATCATAAACATGCCTAGAAACTGAGCTAGAGTAGCTGCCCTCTACTTTGCATTTGAAAGATTCAAATGCAGTTCAATTCGGTACTCCCTTTGTTTAGGAAATGAATAGCAAGAAACACAAGCTACCAACAAGATACGATCCCCAGTGGAGTCGCCAGGTTGTTGTTGGGAAAAGTATCCAATACGAAATGACCCTATCCCACTCTAAGGGTGATAGATCCTTAGCAACAATCAAAGCAAAGCTATCTAAGATTACTTCTTTATGAGATGCAAAAGGGGGAAGAAAGAGATCCACTCACCGATGTCTTTCGCCAATGGTTGATCCAATCTTCTCTCCTTGCTGCTTGCTCCCAGCTCCTTGTTCTCTCACGGGCCCGGCTATACCAAGATCCCGCAAAAAGACAAGAAAAGGAAACTACAAGAAGCATGCATTCATAATTTATTCAAGGATTAGAATAAATCAAAGACGCAAGTAAAACAATACATCATTGAAACACATGCGAATAGAAGAACCTCAAAGGCTTTATTAATGGAAGAAAGTAAGGTTCAGGTGGTGATACAACCATAAGAGGCCCAATCCAGCATCACCTTCCCGACGGAAAGAAATCTCCTCTTCACCTCCTTCAAGCAATCACCCAATAGTTCCAACTGTAAACCAACAGCAATTCTTTGCACAAAATTCCGGCCTCCAGATCTCATGGGATGAGATCCTTATATAGAGTTTTGAAGAGAAGATGAGTCAGCTTGATGTGTGACTAGTGTCCTCTTCAACTCCAGTTCTTCTTCAGTTCTTGAGTCCACTTGGAGATCCTAGCTTCCACTTGGAGTTTGAGAACCTCTTACTCATCACTAGGCGAATTCCTTGATCCAAGTGTCATTTTGGAAGCTTCCTGGGCACTGACACATTGAGGAAAGATACCTCCACATGTCAAAACTCGCTCAGCGCAGGTAGCCTTTGTTGAAGTTGACATTCAGCGTAGGTAGACCATGGAGCAGTTGACATTCAGTGCAGATGCTCAGTGGAGCAGTTGACATGATCCATAATTGACTTGTTTTTGAGTGTTTTTCAATGGAGAACTGATTTGAATTGCTGTGGTTTGCTGACCTTGTTCCTCTAGGGATAGGAACAACATGTTTAGGGACTTCGGATCCCTTAGATTATGGACATTTCATGCTTTATGCTGTAAGGCACAAAAATGTCTATAACACAAGGTACATGGCACAGTCTATTCCCGGGACTATTGGATAGACAAGATGAACTCTAGTGGCTTCTGTCAAAAAGATATTTACATCTGCTTCATGCTTTGTAGGAATAGTTCCACTAGCAGTTATCACCTTTGGACACCTGTAGGCCTCCTTAAATATGCTGGAACAAGTGTATGACTGACAATGTTTAGGCGAGATCCAGTGTCCATCAATACTTTCCAAAACTTTGTGTTATTTTCAATTTGTACCTTTAGTTTGACACAGTACATTACATCTTGGTTTACATAGTGCCAACTCAAACCCGATCTTTCTGCTTCAGACTCATCATCTGAATCTTTCTTTTCATGACCTGGTTTAGCAATATAAGTCCAGTTTTCTTCTTTCTTGGCGGCTTCTGGTTCAGAATATGAAGTAGAAGCATGAAGTAATTTGACAGAAAGATCTCTGTGATTTTCTATGAATAGTCTTTTATTCTCTTTTACTATTTTCCCCAGTTCTTTAATAGCCATATGCATAGCATGCAATGTCTGTGGTAGATCTATTCCAAATTCTTCATTCTTGAATTGCCTTGTTAGTGCTTCTACTGAAAATAATGATGCAGGGGGAACATAACCTCGATTTGAAGATGACTTTGAGGTTTTCCTTGAAGGATGATCAGTTAGCATAGATCTGTACATTTCTTTTAGCTACTGATCACTAGCTGCCATCATCTAAGTGAAGAGATTTCTGCTAATCTCATCATCTTCACTTTTCATCATACTTATCGTATTGCACTTACACGCATCACGGTCACTACAGTTACAATCATTGCAATTTGTGCAATAGGGGTCTCTGCAGTATTCTTCTTCTTTTGAGGAAGAGTCATCTGCAAAGTTCAATTCATTCTCTGATTCTGAATTAGAGGAGATTAGCTCATCACAACTGCTTGGGAGGTCAAAGTAATTTACTTTACCCTTTTTGTTCTTATAAGCAATTTTCTTTTTAGAGAACTCTTTCTTCTTCTCAGGACATTTATTAGCAGTGTGTCCTTTCTTTTGGCAGTTGTAACAAATTACTTCTTTGGAAAACATTTCTGTTTTTCTATATGGCTTCTGTTTTCTATGCTAATCGTCTTTTTTGTGGTGAAGCGGGGAATTCTTCTTGGAGAATCTATTTTTCCTTCTTCTCACCCCCTCAGAATTGCCAGCTTTGCCCAAATTCAATTGTTTACATAGCTGCTAATAGCCATGCGGCTTCTTAGGATTAGTGGTGGTGCGTGCAATCTTCATCTAAGAGCAAAGTTCAACAATGATTGCCTTAACTGCTTGACGAATAATGCCAAATTTGTAGTCTCCAATTTTTCTAGGGAGTTTAGCCACAATTTCTGAAGAAACCCAGTTAGGTAGAGAGGCAACAAAAATCTCTTTCCATTTTGGTTCAAGAATTAAATCAGGAGAAAGAGTATGGAGACGATGTAGATACTCATTGAAATATTCATCAAAGTGCTGCATGTTGTGCAATTTCATTGCGAGCAGAGTAATGACAGTTATATCATTGGTGGTCTGAGGAAATCCAATGAAATTAACTGTGATGCCATAAATCAAACAACCTATCATATTATTTACAGGGAGTAGTGACGGGGTCCATGTATGTAGTGCCATCTGCATTTAGAATGACTAATTGTTCCCATTGTGAAAGCAGAGTAGGTAACTTTAAAGTCTCAGCTTTAAGGCAAGAGTCTAATGTACTTTCAAAGCCAGCTATTATTCCTCTTGTAGCATTTATTGGACCAATTTCATCTGCAAGATAAGTGCGATAACGTACAAGCGTAGAATGCAGAACATACATTACTTCAGCTTCGGTATAGTTCTCAATGTTCCATGAATAAGTGGAACTTGCTGACCAATCCTTATGATATTCTGATTTCATTAAATCACGACGGTCAGGAGTAGGGTTCCAAGTAGAAGTCCAAGTAGATCTAGAGGTAGTAGCATGGACGTGCTGGTCAATGTCAGAAGTCTCCTTTTCTTCAGAAGGATCCAATTCTGAAATACCAAATTTTTCTTTATCCTGCTGAGAAAAATTATTTATGTAGCTTTCTAGTTCTTCAAGTTTAGGTGTATCATCTATCTTATTGATACTGGTAATCGCTGCATCTGATTTTTCTTCTTCTTCATCATGGCTGGATGAAGCAAAGAACTCTGAAAAAATTCCTTTGAATTATTTATATTCTGCTTCTTCTTTCTTTGAACCAGGAGTGTCTTTAGGGACCAGCTTTGGAAGTGGTGTAAAGAAAATTGGATTAGCAAATAAAGAGTATGGATGAGAAGAAGTGGGAGGAAGAAAGTTTATAATTCTTGGAGTTTTGATTAAACTTTCCACAGAAGGAGAAATAGAATAAGGAACAGTAGTAACTGGATTGGAAAACAAAGTTGTAGATTTATAGCTTTCAGTATTTGGCTTTTTCTTTAAAGTAGCTAAATCTGAAGAAACAATTTTCACATGTCCTTTTATCAACTCTAGATTGTTATTGACTCTAACAATCTCTCGTCCATGAGTAATTGCTACATCATGCATCTGCTTTTCTATCTTTAAAGACAACTTATCAAGACTCTGTGCTATAGTCTAATCATTTTCAGCCAAGGTCTTTACATGCTCATTTAAGTACATAGTATTGTAATCTTGCTTTTGCAAAATTTTATCCAGAATAGCTTTCATTTCACTATTTGCCTTTTCTAAATTATCAAATTTAGCTTTAGCAAATATTTCCAAGATGGATAGAGCAAGATTAGTCCAATTAGTAGCAGCTATCATATCTTTGGCTGAGGAATTTGGATCATCTGGATGGGAAGGCAAAAGTTTATACAATTTCCCATCTTGTCCTCTAATGACAAAATTTTTCCAAGGAGCAAAATCATTTTCTGTCTCAAAAATATTTCCATCAAGGAGCTCCCATTTATGCTTCGCAGGGGTTCCTGATCTTATCATGTTTATTCTAAGATTAGAACAAGATTCTCTTACTAGTTCTTCTCCCTTTTGTCTGATATAGACCAAATTTCTTTAGGTGCTTGGTTTACATATCATTTTCTAAACTTTTGGATCAAACTCTGGAATCCTTAGAGGAGAAGGAATTATTACAACATTTTCAGCCATTTTTTCATCAACAAAATTTTCTGGATCACTCAATCTTTTTTGCTTTGCTTGATTTCTGAAAGATTTCATTAAGGAATCTTCTACTTGATTAATTGAAGTATAATACCATTCATAGAATGATATCCACTGATTATTAATAGTCATCCAGGCTTTCCATGACTCACTATTTTGCTCATTAAATTTCCTGCGATCCTTTTTCTTTTGCAGCAACATTTCTTGCATGTAGAGATGCTCTTTTTCATGAGTAAAAATATCCCAATGGAACATTTTCTTTTTCCAAGGATCAGCTGGGTCATAAGGGCCAATTCCTTTAAAGATTTTCAGAAAAGAGAGGATTTCTTCATCGGACGGAATCACTACAGACTTTGGAATCTTATATATAGGTTGTCTTCTATATTCTGGAATTTGAGAAGAATGTACAAATCATAATCCTGAAGTAGAGGTCGGGCTGACTGACTGAACAAGCATTTCTTCACAAGGGTTGAAGAATGCAACTTTAGTATAATTCTTATCAGGACAAGCAGAGTCTTTAGCTGGTATAAACTTGATCATATTGATATGAAAGTCTTGAGATGACTTTCCATGAGGGTTAGGAGGATCATTTGAAAATTGAAAATATGTCTTGGAACAGTGAGGATGATCGCAAACTGAAGATAAGGCATTCTGAGAAGAAGAGGATGGATTGCTGAACATATTTTTTAAGGCTTCCAGCAGGGTCAATGATGATCTGCTGAGGATTTTGTACAAAAGGAATGATATTTGAAGGATTTGTATTTACAGTGGGAATAGAAGTGAAAACAGTGTCAGAAGGATTTGATCTGGGAAATCTTGTGACAACTTTGTCATCCATCTCGGTTATTACGGATTGAGCAGCATGTACTGTCCTTTTTGCAGGTTTTTTCCAGTTAGTAACCCAATCATCTGGAGGACACAGACATTTTCTTGAAATAGAGACTGGGGAAAATGGGTTACAGCATGAATCATACTGAATAAGAGTAACTTTTCCATCATCCTTGTCTGGAGTATGCAAGACTGCAGGAATAGTTGTATTGTAAAACCGAACACAAGTAATATAAAATATGGCTAGATTTTTGGATTTAGACTTAAAATTCTCATAGCCTTCTGTCTGTATACCAAGATTCAAACACTGTAGAATATTTACATCATCAAGTGCAACAGAAAAATCTAGAAAAACATCATACTATACAGGGCCATCGGATAAACTTGTTTCTATCCCACCTATCAAGGCTTGTGTAAAGGATGACCATCTATTATCAAAGAGGGCTGAGAAGACATAGGATTTTTGGATTTTCCTGACATAAGACTGCACCCCAGCCGGCATGGCTTACATCTTTCATTATGATGTTTTTCCATTCTTCTCTTATAGGTGAAAGGGGCTGTATATTTCTCACTCTTTCTTTAATTCTTCAGACTGCTTCAGTGCAATCTTTATTCCAGGGAATAGGATCTTTCTGTAGACGCTTATTTAGCAACTTCCTTTCCTGAGCACAATGTTTCGGGAACTTTGAGATATAATTTAAACTGCCTAGGAATCTCTGTAACTGATTTTTATCAGTTATCTCATCAGGAAAATGATCAACAAAATTGAGACTCCTTTGTATCACACTGTAGGAACCATACTGAATATTGTATCCAAGAAAGTCAATCATGGTTTTGAAAAGCTTCATCTTGGACGCAGAGAGGACTATTCCCATTTCTTTCACTCTTTTATAGAAGATCTTTAGATGCTTGATATGTTCTGGAATGTTATCAGAATGAATCAGAAGATCATTTATATATTTCTTTAGAAATTCATCCATACCTTCAAAGGTTTCATCCATAATTCTTTGGAAGGCAGATGGAGCATTGATCAGGCCGAATGGCATAATGTTCCATTCAAAATTTCCTTCAGGAACAGAGAAAGTTGTCTTCCATTTGTCTTCTTCTTTGATCCCAACCTGCCAGAATCCAGACTTCAAATCGAACTTAGAAAATATTTTCGATTTGGAAATCTGTGCCAGAATGCTTGATGGTTTGGGCAATGGATAAGCATCATAATCCAAAATAGAATTCAGGGGCTTATAGTTAACAAATAATCTTGGTTTACCCTGGGCTTGTTCAGCATGATTATTTACATAAAATGCAAAGCAAGCTATAGGGCTCTTGCTTTTCCTAATTAATCCCTTTTCTAAGAGATCTTTGGTTTTTGCTTTGCATGTCTTTAGTTGCTCTTCATTCATAGCAACACCTTTAGATCTTCTGAGCCTGACATTAAAATCTTTCTTGAGTGGCAACTGTACTTCTTGCTTCTTTATATGCCAAAATGCATTCGGATCATTAGAGCAACATTCTCTGAATTTGGTTGTTATATCTGCAATTTCTCTGGCGTATTTTCCATTGTTAAGAAGATCTTCTGCTTTTAGAACTTCTTTCTTCACCTCCATTTTGGCTAAGAGTTGTTCCATCCTTTCAATCCTAGATATTCTATTTGGAGAATTAGGATTAATAAAAGGAAAGAAAATTTCTTTTTCATCCAAGCTAACAAAATAACCATACCTTCCTGATGCTCGATCTAGCTTGGCACCATGCTTCTCAAAATTTTTGAAGAAGCGAGTCCCAAGGTACATGGCACAATCTATTCCCGGGACTATTGGATAGACAAGATGAACTCTAGTGGCTTCTGTCAAAAAGATATTTACATTTGCTTCATGCTTTGTAGGAATAGTTCCACTAGCAGTTATCACCTTTGGACACTCTGTAGGCCTCCTTAAATGTGCTGGAACAACTATATCACTGACAATGTTTAGGCGAGATCCAGTGTCCATCAATACTTTCCAAAACTCTGTGTGATTTCCAATTTGTACCTTTAGTTTGACACAGTACATTACATCTTGGTTTACATAGTGGCAACTCAAACCCGATCTTTTTGCTTCAGACTCATCATCTGAATCTTTCTTTTCAGGACCCGGTTTAGCAATATAAGTCTAGTTTTCTTCTTTCTTGGTGGCTTCTGGTTCAGAATATGAAGTAGAAGCATGAAGTAATTTGACAGAAAGATCTCTGTGATTTTCTATGCATAGTCTTTTATTCTCTTTTACTATTTTCCTCAGTTCTTTAATAGCCATATGCATAGCAGGCAATGTCTGTGGTAGATCTTCTCCAAATTATTCATTCTTGAATTGTCTCGTTAGTGATTCTACTGAAAATAATGATTCAGGGGGGACATAACCTCGATTTGAATATGACTTTGAGGTTTTCCTTGAAAGATGATTAGTTAGCATAGATCTGTACATTTCTTTTAGCTGTTGATCACTAGCTGCCATCATTTGAGTGAAGAGATTTCTGCTAATCTCATCATCTTCACTTTTCATCATACTTATCATATTGCACTTGCAAACATCAGGGTCACTACAGTTACAATCATTGCAATTTGTGCAATAGGGGTCTCTGCAGTATTCTTCTTCTTCTGGGGAAGAGTCATCTGCAAAGTTCATTTCATTCTCTGATTCTGAATCAGAGGAGATTAGCTCTTCACAACTGCTTGGGAGGTCAAAGTAATTTACTTTACCCTTTTTGTTCTTATAAGCAATTTTCTTTTTAGAGAACTCTTTCTTCTTCTCAGGACATTTATTAGCAGTGTGTCCTTTTTTCTGGCAATTGTAACAAATTACTTCTTTGGAAAACATTTCCGTTTTTCTGTATGGCTTCTGTTTTCTATGCTGATCATCTTTTTTGTGGTGAAGCGGGGAATTCTTCTTGGAGAATCTCTTTTTCTTTCTTCTCACCCCCTCAAAATTGCCAGCTTTGCCCAAATTCCATTGTTTACATAGCTTTTGATAGCCATGCGACTTCTTAGGATTAGTGGTAGCGCGTGCAATCTTCATCTGAGAGCAAAGTTCAACAATGACTGCCTTAACTGCTTGATGAATAATGCCAAATTTGTAGTCTCCAATTTTGCCAGGGAGTTTAGCTACAATTGCTGAAGAATCCCAGTTAGGTAGAGAGGCAACAAAAATCTTTTTCCATTTTGGTTCAAGAATTAAATCAGGAGAAAGAGTATGGAGACGATGCAGATATTCATTGAAATATTCATCAAAGTGCTGCATGTTGTGCAGTTTCATTGAAAGCAGAGTAATGATAGTTATATCATTGGTGATCTGAGGAAATACAATGAAATTAACTATGATGCCATAAATCAAACAACCTATCATATTATTTACAGGGAGAGTAGTGACGGGGTCCATGTATGTAGTGCCATCTGCATTTAGAATGATTGATTGTTCCCATTGTGGAAGCAGAGTAGGTAACTTTAAAGTCTCAGCTTTAAGCCAAGAGTCTAATGTACCTTCAAAGCCAGCTATTATTCTTCTTGTAGCATTTATTGGACCAATTTCATCTGCAAGATAAGTGCGATAACATACAAGCATAGAATGCAGAACAGACATTACTTCGGCTTCGGTATAGTTGTCAATGTTCCATGAATAAGTGGAACTCGCTGACCAATCCTTATGATATTCTGATTTCATTAAATCACGACGGTCAGGAGCAGGGTTCCAAGTAGATCTAGAGGTAGTAGCATGGACTTGCTGGTCAATGTCAGAAGTCTCCTTTTCTTCAGAAGGATCCAATTATGAAATACCAAATCTTTCTTTATCCTGCTGAGAAAAATTATTTATGCAGCTTTCTAGTTCTTCAAGTTTAGGTGTATCATCTATCTTATTGATACTGGTAATAGCTGCATCTGATTTTTCTTCTTCTTCATCATGACTGGATGAAGAAAAGAACTCTGAAAAACTTCCTTTGAATTCTTTAGATTCTGCTTCTTCTTTCTTTGAACCAGGAGTGTCTTTAGGGATCGGCTTTGGAAGTGGTGTCAAGAAACTTGGATTAGCAAACAAAGAGTATGGATGAGAAGAAGTGGGAGGAGGAAAGTTTATAATGCCTGGAGTTTTGATTAAACTTTCCACAGAAGGAGAAATAGAATAAGGAACAGTAGTAACTGGATTGGAAAACAAAGTTGCAGATTTATAGCTTTCAGTATTTGGCTTTTTCTTTAAAGTAGCTAAATATGAAGAAACGGTTTTCACATGTATTTTTATCAACTCTAGATTGTTATTGACTCTAACAATCTCTCGTCCATGAGTAATTGCTACATGATGGATCTACTTTTCTGTCTTTAAAGACAACTTATCAAGACTCAGTGCTATAGTCTGATCATTTTCAGCCAAGGTCTTTACATGCTCATTTAAGTACATAGTATTGTAATCTTGATTTTGCAAAATTCTATCCAGAATAGCTTTCATTTCACTATTTTCCTTTTCTAAATTATCAAATTTAGCTTTAGAAAATCTTTCCATGCTGGATAGAGCAACATTAGTCCAATTAGTAGCAACTATCATATCTTTGGCTGAGGAATTTAGATCATCTAGATGGGAAGGCAAAAGTTTATACAATTTCCCATCTTGTCCTCTAATGACCAAATTTTTCCAAGGAGGAAAATCATTTTCTATCTCAAAAATAATTCCATCAAGGAGCTCCCATTTATGCTTTGCAGGGGTTCCTGATCTTATCATGTTTATTCTAATATTAGAACAAGCTTCTCTTACTAGTTCTTCTCCCTTTTGTCTGATATAGACCAAATTTCTAGGGGTGTTTGCTTTACATATCATTTTCTGAACTTTTGGATTAAACTCTAGAATCCTTAGAGGAGAAGGAATTATTACAACATTTTCAGCCATTTTTTCATCAAAAAAAATTTCTGGATCACTCAATCTTTTCTGCTTTTCTTGATTTCTGAACGATTTCATTAAGGCATCTTCTACTTGATTAATTGAAGGATAATACCATTCATAGAATGATATCCACTAATTATTAATAGTGCATATCATACCATTAACACAAATGTGGAAAGTAGATGAAGATAACACAAATGCGGAAAGTAGATGAAGATAGCCAGAGGCTCTGATTTATATTATCAAAGATAGGATTCAGATATTACAGAAGGATTATATATTTACAGAGATCGATTGTCGTCGCTTTTACCGGACTTCATACCGTTTGCAGGGAACAAGTATTACCGGAGGCTACCTGGCAATGGACAAACTCTGCCTCAAAAATCTTATGACAGACTTTTAGACTTTTACTATGGTTCAGCCACTTTAGGTTCTCACCAGTGTCGAGCACACTGATGCGCAGGCTTCCAAACAAATACTATAAGACCAGAGTGAACCTTTCGTGATGCAAGCAGATCAGACACTATGGTCCGCAGATGCAGAGCAGGAAAATCACTCGACTCAAGACTCACAAGACTCTAAACTCTTCAGACCCGAATGCCCTCTCCTTTCTCAGGTCTCATGTATTTATAGGACTCATGAGGGAACAAGCATCTCATGAGTCATTAGTAAGATTAACAAAAAGCAAGATGCTTCTACTGAAAGTAGGATGTACAGACTGACAAAAGCAAGATGCTTTGAAAGGACCAAATCCGGGCATGAGTGGACTACTCATGTTATCTCATCCCTATTCCGATACGGAAAGCCAGAGGCATATGGGGACCAGATTTACTTTATGTTTACACAGAGGAGATTCGTACAAGAGAACCCTCGAAAGACTGAAAAGATGAGATTTGCATATCTCATTATTTACACAGTAGATATTCTTGATCGGGGAATCTACGTAAGACCAGTCCAACTCCATTGTCGGTTGGAAAGACTTTACATCATGGTGTAGTAATCTACTTGAGGCCAGCTGTAGTGTTGGAGATTCCACCGTTCAATCAAGTAATTTGAATAGTACTGGACCCATATCTCTTTCTCTATTTCCCAAATATTTGTGTCATGGGGATTTGGTAATTCCAAGTAGCTAAGATGAAGATAAGGATTGTGTTCTTGACTTATCTGCTGATGAAAATCTTCATAATTGGAATTATTGTTGGTGTAAAGTATTCTTTCTTTGTAGTGATTGATTACGAACCAGCGTACATGGCCACATCTTCGTACTTCTTGTAGAAAATCAAGATCACTCAGATTGACAAGATCATTGATTGTTCTTCTTAGTACATCTGTCAAGCATGGTGTTTGTGGCTCATAAAGGAAAACACAAGTGACTTTAGTTTGTTTGTTTCTAACATAGCTACCCGTCTTAGTGGGACTAGCAGCTCCGAGTGGACACTAGTTTTCCCGATAAAAAAATGGCGACTCTAATAGGGAGCGAATAGCTTGTTTGTTCGTTTCTATTTGTTTGCTTTATAAACTACAGATGGATCCTGAAGTTAAGCCAGCTAGCCTTCGAACTGCCTTTGCTCTACAAGTGCAAAGTAGATCAACGCTGCTTCAGTCAATCTCCGGGTTTGTTTATGAACTGAACAACTAACTTGCAAACATCCTAACTGCCCTGGTGGTAGCTCAGGTAACCTCATTAGATCAGCCCCTATACTTTGTGTTTATTGCCTATCATTAGTTCAGCCTAAACCCTTGAACTTAGCTGCAAACTGTGAGCAAAAACCAAGCTTAGTCTCATTCCTAGACGATTGCACTGTCTCTCATTAGCAGTTTGGATGCATCGTACCTCTCATGTGCTGTAGGTGAGATGCATCCATGTTTCCATGTGTTACAGGTGCGATGATCAGATAAGACTGCTTCTGCCTCCAGATTTTGGTTTTTTCTTCATTGTCTTTAGCTTTATTCAGTAGTTTTGCTGTCTGTGATGAGTATATCACTGTCAAAACTCTCTTCCTTTGCATTATTCAGCCTCCATTGATAAAGAAATGTGAATGTTTTTATGTATTTTTCATCATTTATAGTTCTCTTTTACAAATAGTAGCTTAATCGAATTGTCGTCTTTTGATTTGAAAGTGTCGCAAGTGTCGTTTTCAGTAAAAGAAAAGAGTCTTCCTCTTTTTGATAGTTGATTACACTTTTGCCATTGTATTCGATTTGAATTAACAGTATTTCAAGTGTTGAAAGCAATTTTTGAATTCGAAATTGCAAAGTGTCGTCTTAGTCTTCCTTTCGTTTTTGAAAAGAAAATTGTTAGTAATGTCACTTTGAAAGAAGAATAGTTTAGATTTGTACTTAGCATTCCTTTTGTCATTCACACATTAAGAAAGTGGAAAACAAATACATGCATGTGCATTTTCATTTAGACTACTTGTGGAAATTGATTTAGGACAGTGCATCTTAGTGTGTGCTCTCTGCTCTATGTTGAAAGGACTTTACTTCTCTTTCCTTAGTAGGTAGGATTTTCATTGCAAAAACAGAGTAAATGACTGTTTATCATCTTAGATTGCATACTTAGGAGTTGTATATCTACATCACGCGGTGAACCTTAAAGGAAAACTTCTTAAGAAATATCAACTATAAAATAAATTTCAATGAACATAAAAATGCTTTGGAACCTAACGCACAACATTTAGAAGTCTAGGCTAGAGACGTATTCTGGCGTCGTAAATCCTGGTAACTATCGCTTTCATCGTAGGTTGGGTGATTCCTCCTCTTTGAGATGACAAGTGCCAGTATGGACTTGTGCTCCCACGTACCGTCGAGTATATATTGGGATACCACAATAGGCTATATCCTTTATCCTTAGGAAGTCGTGTCTGCCACCCTATCGATCAAAATGCACTAAACACAACATTTGGGAAGATTGACTGCCATACCGTAAAAAATATTCTGTAGTTTTACGATTGGTTTGGTAATCCCTCTATCTAGATTTCCAGAGTAGTCACTTTCATTCCTTTTCAGACTCCTTAAAAGAAAAGGTCCATCTGAGTACTTGTCACTTCAGGCTCATTAAAAATCGAAGGCGACTAGAGTCATCTTTAGCTTTTTCTCAACTCGTAAAAATTGAAAAAGAAAGTTGTGTCAAAACATCATAAAATTAATTTAATTCAGAATAACATTTTCCCCTTTTTATTTTTAGTTGATCAAGTAATCCGCAATCATGGAAGAAAGTCAATCAAAACCCTATCGTTCACAGAGATTAACGAGTCAACAGTCTTTGACTCCAGAAAAGAAACCATTCTAGGCCAAGCGATCTCGTTTAACTAGGTCAAAGTCTCTTGGTTTGTTTGAAACTTGTGTTTCAAAATCCTCAGAGGCCCCAATTACTCTAACTATTTCTGGTATCTCTGCCTCTACAAAAGAAGTTCCACAGTTACAAGAGGACACTAGAACTGATCCTAGTGTAATGGCAAACACTTCTAGAACTAGCTCCATCTAGAGCTAATTCGAAAGGTGTTGCCCAGGCTCCAACATCTGTCGCTGTAGAATCTATACCTTCTCCGACACCGGAAATATTTTATGGACCTGACAGTCTGCCTCTTCCACCTGGACTGATTGCTATAGAAGAGATTACGGAGGATCTTCCATCCAGTACCCCATTGCATTTTGGAACTGGGATCCACCTATATCCTTCTACAACAGAAGTTAGTCATCCTCATCGCAAGTTACTGTAGAATTGCTAGGAAATCTTCTGGATAGACTCGATATGTCTGAACAACCATCGAAATCTAGGACTGTATCGTCTAACACAGCAACAACAGAACCTCCTACTACTACTCTGACAATGTTCACTGGTATACCATCTGTCCCAACTAGTTCTCAACCACTAGATGGAGTCCACTCAGGGACTATTTCGACAGTATGGTCTATTCCTATTTGTTCGTCTAGAACCTTATTTGGAATCTCTTATGTTGAGTCTCAGCAAATTGATCCTTCACAACAGTATCAATTTGGGCAGTTTGGTCTCCAAAGGAAAATTTTCCCTTTGAACACTGGATTGCAGCCATATGGGGTGCAGTATGCCTTTTCATTGTTCCCTCTGGGAGAACAACCATATGAGAGTTCATGCAGAATTTGGGTCAAGCTGGAATCACATCCAGTGGTTGGGTACCAATACTGCCTCAACAACCAAGAGTTATATATTCTAAACAACCAAATCAACCTGTGTCAAATATTCCCAATACACCAACTATTGTGATGGTGTCGCAAGTACAAGCGCTGCCCGTTGTATGTCAACCTCCAGACTCTCAGGTCGTAATACAACAACCTCTTGTCTTCGCGACTCAATCACAACCGTCGATTAGTGGATCCTTAACTGAAGCAACCCAGGCTCAAACGGGTACTATAACCCCTCATATTGGTCAAATATCTAGTATTGGGCAATAGCAAATGGTCTCGCAGCCATGGCTGGTGCAATATCAACAATTGCAACTCTAGCAAGCTTACCGAGGACCTGAGCAACAAAGATTTGCAGGCAATGGGCAGCCATATATTCAAAATTATCACCATCAATCATATCAAAATGGTTATGCCCATCAACCTTATCAAAGTTATCAGCATCAAATACATTATGCTGGTATGCAAAGACCCACTGCTCAGGAAATATTATCCTATCCTGGGTATGCTTCACCAAACTTGAATCAACAGTTGCCTTTCGTTGCAACTTTAGAATTGCCAGATCTAAATTGGCTAACAAATGATCCAATTGCTTATGCCCCTTGGTGGCCGGTGATTCCTCATAAACTTCTGTCAAATATTCCTAAATTCAATGGAAATCCAGGTGAAGAACCATTAAATCATGTGATGACCTTTCATCTATGGTGTTCGTCAAACACTCTCAATGATGATTCAATTAGGCTTCGCCTTTTTCAGCAAATGTTAACTAGTCTGGCAGCAAAATGGTACATCGAATTGCCTAGAGCTTCATTTGATAACTTCAACGCCCTTGCCACCACCTTTTTAACCCATTTTCAGTTACCAATAAGGTACAAAACAGGAATGGAGCTTGTTACCAATTTCAAGCAGACGACAACCACTCACATATCTGATCATATTCATGAGTGGCAACGTCGTCGTTGAATGGTAAAAACATATGTTCCCAATCAGCTGCTGGCTAAATGGTTTGTTAAGTCATTTTACCTTCTATTATAGAAGACGTGGCAAAAGGGGGGGTTTTCACTGAAGAGCAAGTCATTTCTCGTGCACAATGTTTAGACTTGATCTATACTCAGTCTGGCACGCTCTATGACAAAATCCTTGATGCTCCTAGAGTAGAGTTTTCCATTCCTCCTCCTCCTAAATCAAACAAAGACCCTCAAGCTAGCAATGGTGTGATAGGTACGACCAACACAAAAACCACAAAGGCTACATCTAAGAAAGCCCATACGGTTTTTGGTCAAAATGTAAATGAATAACTTCTTGCCTCAGAGGTTAATGTCGTGTCGACTGACAATGGCAAAGAACTGAAGCAACCAGGGGGAAAGAAGAAAAGGAAAGGCAAAAAGAAGAAATAGGATGATTTGTCTCTAGAAAAATCTTCTGAAACCCATACTGGGCAAAAGAAACCTAGTCAACCATGTCTCATATGCGATGAAGACCATTGGATGAGAAAGTGTCCACATAAAGCTGAGATTAAGAAATTATTTAAGAGTTCAAAAACCTCAGCAGCATTGACCGATCCATTTCCAAACCCAGAAACCAATTTGGTTACTAGCGATAATGCTTCCCCATCCCAAGTGCTTATGTTTTCCATTTTGAAACAACAAAATAATGCTTTGATATCGACAAGTAATAAAGATTACGAGAATCCATAGCTGTCGAACAACAAGGCTACTGATCAACCTAGTAGTTCGACAACAACTTCAACCGAAGTTGTGCCACCCATCATCCCTGAGCTAACGATAAAGCCGCCAAAGGGAGTAGTACACAAATTGACAGTTAATCCTCGTGCCAGAGCATCACAAATTATAATATAGTAGAGGACCTGGCCCAATCGCCGTCTGCTATGTCGACACTAGAAGTACTGCAAAATTTCCCCTCCCAAAAGCAGGCTCTATTATCAACAATAGGTGGGATTGACCTAGTGGATTCCAATCTTGTGGCCTTTAATCATAAAGGACATGAACCTCAGTTACCAGCACAACTCACTTTCCTCATCCAAGTGAAAGCCCTCAACAAAACTATTCATCGAACAATTATTGATGAGGGGGCATCTACATGCATTATGTCAATGATTTGTTGGAAAACTTTAGGATCACCACCCTTGTCAAGATCATCAATGACATTAAAAGCATTCGATGGACGAACATACACCCCGTATGGGATTTTAAGTAACTTTCAAGTTGAACTAGGGGGCAAAACAATATAAATTGATGTCGAAGTTATCAATGGAAACCTCGATTACAACATCTTATTGGGAAGGCCCTGGATTTATGTTATAGCTGCTGTTGTGTCAACATACTTTAGAAAGATTGCATTTCCTTTTCAAGGAGGAATTACAATTGTTGACCAACAAACCTTTCTCCCCAACAGTTCACAAGTTACGGGAAGCATCCTGATGATCCATGGAAGCTCTAAATCGCTTCAAAATATCGGAGTAGGCCTCCTAAAAGACCCTACATTGATGGGTACTTTTGCCCTACCGCCTCCAAACAATCTGGCGGAAGTGGCCATGGTGGGAACTTGCAATATGGTATCTTCTATTCAAAGGATTTTCGAACATGATGATAGCATGGATCATCGCCAAGTATTACCTCCAAGCCCAATAGAAATATTGTAACAATCAATGTTCTCAGCCTAGGCAGAAAACCCAAATCAACGCTCATCGAGTGTTTGGATAGATAGGTCTAAGGAATATGGTACCGCTTCAGATCCTTGGTCGCATGTACATTCTATAGATGAAGGAATTGTTCAGTCAATGATGGTAGGAGAGGCACCATGGGAAGATTACCACCATCGTTCCCATCTTCCAGATTACAACGAAGATTGTTCCAGCGACCTTAATCATCTTTCAGTATTTGATTTTCTATCAAATATTGTAAATAAAGTGGATTCCGAGTGAAATTTGTCCAATATTGAAGAAACTATCGCCATAAATATCTCGACCAAACCAAATTTTGTAGAGAATATTCATGTCGATAAAGCTTGTTCTTCTTCAAAACATGAAGTATTTTATGCTCTCTTTCGTGAATTCAGAGATGTCTTTGCATGGTCATATGAAGAAATGCCAGGCATTGACTCGAGCATAGTTTAACACGAAATTAAGATGTATCCAGATGTCAAACTAGTACGACAATGGCTTCGGTAGTTGCACCCAAAGAAAGCCGCTACCATCAAGGCAGAAGTTGAAAAACTTCTACATGCTGGTTTCATTTACCCAGTTCCTCTAACTGATTGGGTATCGAACATTGTTCCTCTGATGAAAAAATAGGGAACGATTAGAGTGTGCATCGATTATAGGGATGTAAATCAAGCTTGTCCAAAGGACAACTACCCTACACCCTTCATCGACCAGATAATTGATGAATGCGCCAATGCAAAATCTTTTCATTTATGGATGGATTTTCCGAGTATAATCAAATAAATATCCGCCCACAGGACATATCTCAATGATCTTCTAGATCATTCACAAAAGCAGACTGATCATCTGCAGCATTTGAGAGCTATATTTCTACATTGCCGACACTACAAGATACGACTCAATCCGCACAAGTGTGTGTTTTGTGTCGGTTCTGGTCATCTACTTGGTTTTGTAGTTTCAAAGGACGGGATTCGTCTCGACCCATGTAAGGTTCAAGCAATCATCAATATGCCTCCACCTTCAAATTTACTTCAGATTCAGAAACTCCAAGGGAAAGCAAACTTTCTAAGGAGATTCATTCCAAATTATGCCGAACTTGCTAAAGGTTATACGCATATTTTGAAAAAAATAAGTGCCCTTCAACTGGGATCAGGTTGTGCAAGCTTCCTTTAATGCTCTAATGGAATCCCTAATAAAAGCATCATTAATGTATGCTCCTGACTATCAAAAAGGCTTTAACCTGTATCTAACTACAGCAAATACGACCATTGCAATGGTTTTAGTTCAAGAACACAATGGAATTGAACATCCTGTCTATTATTTAAGTCGAAAATTAAATGATACAGAAAGAAAGTACTCCTATCTTGAAAATCTAGCTCTTGTAGTTGTTCAAGTAGTACAGAGATTTCGACATTATATCCTCTTTCACAAAACTACCATTTTTTCAGATTGCAGCCTTATGACTTACATCTTATCGTGACAGTTTCTTGTGGGAAAATATTCGAAATGGATAGCTATTTTGCAAGAGTTTGATCTGGAATTCATAAAATCCAAATCAAATAAATCTCTAGTTTTCGCAGAGTTACTATGCGACTTCCCATCGTTGTCCAACGATTCAACATCCAAAGCAACAATCATGGATGAATCTTTGTTTCTAATATCGTCGAGCGATCCGTGGTATGGAGATATAATCATCTATATCTAAACCCAAACATACAGGCCTAATACCTCTCGCTTAGAACAACGATGTATTCGATACCAAGCAAAATACTGCATGATCGTCGATGATACACTTTACCGTCAGGGTATCGGTATAGTTCTACGAAGGTGCCTCACCCATAAGGAGGCTGAAAAAGTCTTGAATGATTGTCATTCAGGAACGTGTGGGGGGCATCAATCTGGTTACACTACAGCACAAAAGATTTTACAGGTAGGTTACTTCTGGCCAACAATGTTCAAAGATTGCGTAATCGTAGTCAGAAGTTGCCATGCTTGTTAAATCTTCGACCGCAAAACCAAAATACCACCCACACCTCTACATACAGTAGTTGCTGTTGGGACATTCACCAAATGGGGCATGGATTTCATGACATGTAACCCCACCTCAGATGGGGGGCATGGGTATATCATAGTCGCAGTTGACTATTTTATGAAATGGGCCGAGTTGCCTACATTAAACAACAGCGGCGAAACGACTTCTCTTTTCTTTTTCAATCATGTAGTCTCTAGATTCGGTGTTCCACAAGCTATAGTCACAGATCATGGATCATATTTCTGCAATCACATGATGGTTTAATTGGCTACCAAATTAGGATTGTCCCATGATAGCTCTACTCTGTATTATCCGTAAGCTAACGGACAAGTTGAGGCGATGAACAAAGTCCTAAAGCGCATGCTGCAAAGGATGATTAGAGTCCATAAATGGAGTTGGCACCTAATCCTGTACTCAGCCTAGTGGGAATACCAGACATTGGTAAGAAATGCAACCAGATTTACACCCTTTCAGCTAGTGTATGGCCTGGAAGCAGTCTTATCGATTTAGTGTGAGATTTCATCTCTTAAGCTTGCATTCGACCTCCTCCCCAAAACTTCAAAGGAAGAGGCTCGTTTCTTGGAATTAATCCAAGTGGATGAAACTCGTCGTGACGCTACCTTGGCTAACGAAGCGCATAAGAAATGAGTCAAGGCGCAGTTTAACAAGAATGTCAAACCCTGTGTTTTCTCAGAAGGTGACCTGGTCTTACTTTATGATCAAGAATCCGATAAATTGGGAGTAGGTAAGCTCCAGTCTTTGTGGATGGGTCCCTATATTGTTAAGCATGTGTTGGCAAAAGGAGCCTACGAGCTAGTAGATTACGATGGGATTACACTGTCGCAACCCCGAAACGGGTTGTACCTTAAGTGTTACTATGCTTGACTAAGCATAGTAATCTCTTCATATGCTTTTGTTACATTTTTGTTTTCGTCAAGAGTGATCATTTTGGTTAGGTAATCCACTTTTTCATTTGTTGCATATGTCGAACCTATTGGAATCATTTGTTGGATACGCCGATGGAGCTAGTCGTAGTACGCGAAACCTATCTTCTGTAGCCTGGGCCATCTTTGATCCAAGCAGCGAGTTAGTGAGTTTCAGAGGGGTATGTATTGGTCAGTCAATGAACAACATCGCTGAATATAGCATGTTGATAGAGCTCCTCTCTGATGCCATCGCACATGGCATACACTGACTTGTCATCAGGCTAGACTCACAACTCATAATTCTACGACTTACAGTATCTATTCCGTTCGGAATCTAGTTATCTATCGTATGTTCCTAAGGGTTAGGATTTTGGAAAGGCAGTTTGATTCTATTCAATATCAACACATTTCCAGAAACTTAAACACATTAACTGATTCATTAGCAAATTATGTGTTAGATAGACATTTGCAACATTTATAAAAGAAAAACATTTCGTCAATATTTGCTTCAGGATCATATAACTTAACCAAAATAAAGCTCCGAAAATCAAAAATATATATAACTGTTTATAGTTTTTACATAGTGTCCTGTTTCCAAGACAAAATCGATCATACAACCCAAAAACTAAAAAATTCAAGGAGGAACCCTAAACTAATGGTGTTGGTCATAACAAGTCAGCCCCTGTGCGATCATACGTAAGAGCCTAGTCCATCGGCTTGGCATGCCAATGGTATGGCGCTGTAATCTCAGAGGTAACTCATCGGTCCTCACATCTTGAATTCCAAGGGTGAGACCCTTGATCTGATCCCGCAATACTGCAAGGGTCTCGGCTACATCCAGATCATGAAGGACAACACTCCCTACAACCTCTCTTGCTGGAATGATAGCTGCTACTCTCAGGTGCACTGTTGGTCGCACTGGTCCAATATCTGCATGAACAAATGAGTTTTGATTAGTCTTGATAACATTTAAAAAGTACAAGAACATTATAAAAGCAATGAACAGAGACATGGTCAGAGATTTTTACCTATGACAACCCACTACACGCCAGTCGGCAACACCAAATCTGGGTCACCCCAAAAATCCATCCCGGCATAAACCATCTGCTGACGGTTGAACCACTCAAAGAAGGCATTAGTGTAGGTTTTAACCCTGTACAGAAATTACCTGCATACGAATTCTTAAACAAAGAAAATATACAATGCGAGAGCATAACCCATAAAACACATATGCATAGATATTTTTCCCTGGATCCCAAAACCGGGACTACCAGCTTGATTTTTCATCATATTCCTTTCAATGTTACAATACATATTTATACATGCAGAAGCATCCAATACCATGGACCGAAAAACCATCGCGTCCAATACCATGTGCGAAAATCATGCACAAAACCATAGGTAGGTTCGCCCAACCTAATATAGGGTCCAAAATTTTTTTTCCCGGGGCGCTGCCCCGGACCCCATAGAGGGGGGCTACCCGCCCCCCTCAAACCCCCCGGACAGGGGGGGCTGCCACCCCCCGCTGTGCAATCGGCGCAACAAAGGGGGGCTTCCGCCCCCCTCTAACCCCCCGTTTAACTACGTAGGTTAGTCGTGGAAAGAATATAACATAACCCAACAATCTCCCACTTGTTGTTTTCTTTCCACAGGGGGCCATAGGAGAGCTTAGTCATTTTTCCAGCCCTGAAACACCCATTGTTTCTCTACACCAAGAGAACTTCTCAGAGCCCACAGATTTTGTCAATGCATCTGCAGTATTCTTCAAAGTGTCCACCTTTACCAGCAACACCTTTTTGTCTTCTATCATATCCCTCACAAAGTGATACTAAACATCAATGTGCTTTGTCTTTGAATGATAAGCAGGGTTCTTTGCCAAGAAAATTGCACTTTGGCTGTCACAGTCTATTCTTATAGCTTTCTGTATTAACCCCATACTTGAACACAATCTCTGCAACCAAACTGCTTCCTTGCTTGCATGGGTGGCTGCCATGTATTCTGCCTCTGTAGTTGATAGTGCCACTATAGATTGTTTCTTACTCATCCAACTGACTGCACCTCCAAATAGGTTAAATACATACCCACTTGTAGATCTTCTCTGATCCAGATCTCCAGCTCAGTCTGCATCAACAAAACCATGAATATCCAACACTCTTTCCAATCCTGGTCTTCCTTGGTAGCACAAACCATAATCACTAGTGCCACGCAAATACCTGAAAACCCGCTTCACTGCTGTCCAGCGCTCCTTCCCAGGTTTTGACATAAACCTGCTCAATACTCCCACTGCATGTGCAATGTCTGTTCTAGTACAGACCATTGCATACATCAGGCTACCGACTGCACTTTCATATGGAACACGGGACATGTCCTCTTCCTCTTCTTGTGTCTTGGGACACTGTTCAGCAGATAACCTCACACCTACAGGAATAGGAACCTTCACCGGTTTACTATCCTGCATATTAAACCTCTGCAGTATTGTCTCGACATACTTCCTCTGGTTTAACCAGAGCTTCCTCTTTGCCCGATCTCTTTTAATTTCCATGCCCAAAATATAGTTTACAGCACCAAGATCTTTCATGTCAAATTTGGAGGACAATTGGGTCTTCAAATCCTGGATAATTTCTTTGTCATTTCCAACCAGCAACATATCATCCACATACAAGACCAGATAAATAACATGGTCACCAATTAATTTAAAATACACACAATGATTTGCTTTGCTTCTGGTGAAGCCAAGTCCCCATATAAATGTATCAAATTTCTGATACCACATCCTTGGTGACTATTTTAACCCATACAGAGACTTCTTTAACTTACATACCAGTTCTTTCTTACCCTTCACCGCAAAGCCTTCAGGTTGCCTCATGTAGATTTCCTCTTCCAAATCCCCGTGAAGAAATGATGTCTTCACATCCATCTGTTCTACCTCAAAATCAAAAGCAGCAGCAACAGATAAAAGTAATCTAATAGAATCTACCTTGGCAACAGGAGAAAAAATATCACCAAAATCAATTCCCGGCACCTGGGAATAACCTTTTGCTACCAACCGAGCTTTGTATTTCTCCACCTTTCCTTCTGCATTAGTCTTCTTCTTGAACACCCATTTGCTGCCAATGGGTTTCCTTCCAGCTGGCAACTCTACCAGATCCCAAGCCTCATTTTTGTGCAAAGATGCCATTTCATCAACCATGGCCTCTTTCCAGAGTTTTCCATCCTCTGAATCCACTGCTTCCTTCACAGTTCTGGGATCATCATCAGTAACAGACAAAGCAAAATTTGAACTGAAAGCAGATGGACTATACCTTTCTGGCTGCCTTCTTTCTCGACCTGATCTTCTCACAACTGGAGTTTGTGGCTCTTCATCTTCTGATTCCTCCTCTGCTGCAGAGTCTGATTCTTCCTCCTTTGGCTCAAACTCTATCTTCTCAGGTTCCTTTGGTTGGACTTCAGATTGAATAACATCTTTTACCTCTCTGAACACCACATCTCGGTTGTACACAACCTTCCGTGTGACTGGGTTCCAAAGCTTATAACCCTTTAAACCATCCTTATACCCAATAAAGATGCACTTTTCAGATTTACTATCCAACTTGGTTCGTTTCTCCTTTGGAACATGTACATATGCATCACATCCAAATACCCTCAGATGTGAAAGAGAGGGTTTCTTACCAATCCATACTTCTTGTGGAGTCTTATCCTCCAACGCTGATGAGGGCGATCTGTTGATCAGGTAACGTGCAGTATCCACCGCCTCTGCCCAGAATTCCTGTCCTAACTCGGCACCACTGAGCATGCTTCTTGCCCTTTCCATCAACGTCTTGTTCATTCTTTCTGCGACTCCATTTTGCTGAGGTGTATATGGAGTAGTCTTCTGCCGTGCTATACCACACTTCTTACAAAATTCTTCAAATTACTTGCTGCAAAATTCTCCACCATTATCTGTCCTCAGCACCTTTATCTTCTTCTCTGTCTGATTTTCCACCAGAGCCTTAAATTCTTTAAACCTGTCAAAGACTTCAGATTTCTTCTTAAGGAAATATATCCATGTATTCCTTGAGAAGTCATCTATGAATGATACATAGTACACAGACTTACCCAGTGATGGAACCTTCACAGGTCCAAACACATCACTGTGCACAAGCTCTAATATCTGTTTCGTCCTCTTACCACCAGAGGGGAAACTCACTCGATTCTGCTTCCCATACACACAATTTTCACAGAAATCAAAATCCAGAGAGCTATCATTCATACCTTCTACCATACCTTTACCATGAAGTATTCGAAGGCCCTTCTCTCCAATATGTCCAAGCCTTTGATGCCACAACATGGTCTTCTCTCCAGAGACCACTAGATTTTCTACTCCATTTTCAAGAACCATAGAACTATTGCACCCATCAACAACAGTGCTACCTTGCAGTTTGTATAGAGTTCCAGTCCGAACTCCACGCATCAATATCAGTGCTCCTCGAACCATCTTGCAGGTATCTTTCTCGAACACTGTCTTTACACCTGCATCATCCAACTTGCTTACAGAAATTAGATTTCTGGCCAATGCAGGAATATGTAGAACACCCGGAAGTGTTCTAACCCTTCCACCTTGCAACTTCAACTTTACTTTTCCCCGACCAATGATTCTAGCCTTCCTATCATCTCCTAAGAAGACATCACCACCATCGTATTTCTCATACTCGCAGAACCACTCTCTATGGGGAGTGAAGTGAAAGGATGCACCTGAGTCAATCAACCATGCCTCATGATCTACCTGTGTACTTGAAGAAGCCAAGTACACATCCCCACCTTCATCTGAGGTGGTTTTCGCCTCTGCAGAAGGAGCATCATCAGATCCCTTTCCTTTATCAGGAGCTTTAGATTTACAATCCCTTCTGAAGTGCCCTTCCTTTCCGCATTTCCAGCACACCACCTTTGTAGGTTTTCCTGGAGATTTAGATCTCCCTCTAGATTTAGATCTCCCACTCGATGACTTATTTTTGTTTCTGTTCTAGGACCGTCCTCGTACAGACAAGGCATCACCATTCTGGTTGTCCATATTCTTCCGTCTCATCTCCTCCGTCAGCAAGGCTGAGACTATTTCATCAAACTGCAAAGCAGTTGCATTGCTACCTATTGCAATAACCAGACTATCCCACGAATCTGGTAGAGAACGCAATAGACTGATGCACTTATCTTCATCTGAAATTTTAATATCAACAGATAATAATTGACTTACCACAGTATTAAACGCATTCAGATGCTCTGTCACCGAGTCTCCATCTTTCATCCTCAGGTTATACCGCTTTTTCCGCAGGAACAGTTTATTCACCAGAGACTTAGATTGGTACAAAGTCCCTAACTTGACCCACAAAGCCTTTGCCGTAGCTTCCCCTGATACATTCAGCAATACTGAATCTGAGACACACAATCGTATTGTGCTCTTTGCTTTCTGATCCAATTTCTTCCATTCTTCATCGGTCACCCCCGATGGTTTAGTACCCGGATCTACCACGATCCACTGATCTTTATCGACCAACAGATCCTCCATCTTGAGTTTCCACAACTCAAAACTCTGACCATTGAACTTCTCAATCTCGATCTTTCCACTGCTCGCCATCTTCTTTCACCACTAGAATCGATCTCGCAGATCTCCCACTGAACAGGGTCTACCACAGGCCCGAGCGAAACCCCTCAGCAACGAAGGCGTCCCCTTGAAGCCAAAACAACTCTGATACCAAATGTAGGTTTTAACCCTGTACAAAAATTACCTGCATACGAATTCTTAAACAAAGAAAATATACAATGCAAGAGCATAACCCATAAAACACATATGCACAGATATTTTTCCCTAGATCCCAAAACCGGGACTACCAGCTTGATTTTTCATTATATTCCTTTCAATGTTACAATACATATTTATACATGCCGAAGCATCCAATACCATGGACCGAAAAACCATCGCGTCCAATACCATGTGCGAAAATCATGCACAAAACCATAGGTAGGTTCGCCCAACCTAATATAGGGTCCAAAAAAAAATTTTCCCGGGGCGTTGCCCCGGACCCCGTAGAAGGGGGCTACCCACCCCCCTCAATCCCCCTGGACAGGGGGGGCTGCCGCCCCCTTGTGACCCCCCCGCTGCGCAATCGGCACAATGAAGGGGGGCTACCGCCCCCCGTTTAAGTACGTAGGTTAGTCGTGGAAAGAATATAACACAACCCAACAATTAGAGAATGGAATCTGTGACTGACCAACATGTCTGGCCATGAGATTGACCCATCTCTGCATCTGTGGTTTTGTCGGCGCCGGCACTCCGAGTGAAATGTACTGTGGTTGCATCAGTGGGATCTTCTACAAGGCGAACGCGGTCAGAATAAAACCATAACCAAAGTTCTTAGATCTTCTGTTCTTCACCTTGGTAAGCTGTTCTTTTATCACCGGAAGTACTGCATCACACCAGTTGAATACCTTTGGTTCAAGGCATTCCAAGGCATACTTCATATAGGACCTGTTGGCTAAGTGAAGAGCCGCGCTACCAACCAATCTAGCAAAGGTGAATAAGATAGTACTGAAGGACCAACTAATGACATCTCGAATACTGATCTTTCCATCCCTGCTCGGTTGAGATCCATATCTACAGTATCGGTGAATATAATCCCTCACGGATTCGCCCCCACGGGAAAAACATGATAATGAGAGAGGGGCACCATGCCTCAATAAACTGGTCAAAAAGTAGATATCCTCAACAGTAAAAGGGATGGATTTACCTCTAATCTGGAACACTTGGTTGGTAGGATCCCATGCATCGAGGAAATATTGCAACAAGTTGATTTTTTGCCTCATGCTAGATATGCGGAAGAACTCGAGCAAGCCACAGTTCTGCAATACAGTTACCATACCTGGATCATGTAAGGCAACCATATCCTCTTCTTCATGCTCACGTTCATGCCATGTAATGACCATCTTGCTCCGATGAATCTTTGTAAAACAAACAAGAGAAGAATTAGGATCCTGATTTGGCAAAAAATAGCCAAAATTTCCATGAAAAATCAATGCAAAAACTTTCCTCCTTGCGCCCATCACACCCTAGCTATGTACTGGGTGGGATGCATACTGACTGGCCAATGGCCAGCCTAATATGCATCACACCTTTCGATGTATACTAGGTGTAATGGGGAGAGAACGAATTGTTTAAACCCCAGAGGCCCAGAAAAGTAGGAAAACATGCTCTGAATCAAAAAAAGGAAAGAATGCAATTGAAGAGCTTAGGTTTAGCTCCTACTTGGTCCAAATGGCACTGAAAATTGTCCACAGAATCTCCCGGAATCAGCTGATGAAAATCAAGGGGGAAAAGCACCTCCAAAGCTCCAATAATCACAAATTCAAATGAAATGGTAAAATGAGGGGTAAAAACTACTTTTAAGTTACTTTTCACGTAATTCAAGTAAGATATTAGTATTTTAACTCATTTTTCAAGCATGTATTCTCATTTCTAATCCGTTTGATGGAGCAATTGAACAGGTAGTACGATTGTCAAGAGAACACAGTGTTAACGGTGAATCGAACATCTCTGACCATTATAACGAGAAGTTTTACCCAAAGTTCAAATTCGTTAAAAAATAAACCTAGCAATGAGCATATGTTCCACCAAAGTTTAAGCTCATTAAAAAATTAACCCACCTTTGGTAAATAACCAATGTGATCGCATTACTATTAGCTTTTGAGCCTTGGTCGTGTTCTTACCATCACCTCCACTTTTTAGCCGATCATCCGCCTCCACTTGATTTTTTACCCTTTTGAGGAATAGCTGCGACGAGTGATTCTATTAGCCACCTTCTTTACACTACCGTGATTGAAAAGTTCCAAACCTTACCTGGAACTAGCTGCTATCTGAAAATATCACTCGTTCCTAAAAAAAACGAGTCTCCTTTAAGCTCTTTTCATCTGACTTGTAAAATATGAAAAGATTTCCGAGCAATTGGACTCTCCATCTCGTTAAAGTGATTGGAAGTGCCATCCCTCCTCTAGATTTTAATCTTTTTGGACCTGAGGGATCATTGCACAAAAAGATCAAGTGCTTGTCTTGTTCGGCTTGCTAAAACTATCGAAAAGTCATCCCTTTCGTATTATTTTATACTTTTTCAGACTTAAGGGATTATATTATGAAAAAGGATTACTGGAGTTTCCTTTTCGTCTCTTTCAGACTCTATAAAATTGAAAAGGACTGAGTTATCTTTGTCGTTAAACTTGTTAAAACAATAGCGACGAACTTGTCCATGCAGACAAGAGCAAGTTTCACTGTCTCTAGGCTCGTTAAAACATAGCGATGGGTTTGCTCGAAGGGCAAATTATAGAACAAGGATATGTTATCCTCCTCAAGCTTGACAAAAATAAAGAGGTACTGGTTAACAATGACTGTGGAAAAATTGGGAAGAAAACTTGAAGAAACTTTATTGGTAGCAGGTCACTCTTGAACAGGACACTTTCACTCCATCACCATGATTGAGTTGGGTTGGGTTATTCCGTTCACTAGTCATATCACCATTGGTCCTCCATACCATCCATTTTTGGCGTTAACACTACCAATCCATTTCAATGTCACTGATATGTTCAAGAGAAGTCACTCAGAGAATTCACCAACCCAGCTTATGTCTCATCTGTTGCAATACCTTCACGCTTCATTCTTTCATGACCTCCACCCTGAACCCTGTATCATCAGATCGTTTTCACCTCCACAAAAATAATTTGCTCCATTTCGTGTCATATATGTGGGATTCACTAAGGCCCTCCTACGATGGGTCACTTCCTATTGACATCAGCTCATTATCCAAGAAGTTGACCTAGGAACAACCCTTTCAGTACTTTGAAGCTTGTGTGCCTCAATGGCAAGTTTCTCACTCCCGGCAACAGGTTTACATCAATGGCCTTCGACCGAAAGATTTTGCGTGGTGTTAGACATCAAATTATGTATTCACACCACGTGAATTGTACTGCAGTACCTTGACGGTCATCATCATTATCGGTGATTCCTCTCGCGCCTGTTAACAACTTACATCATTGGCTGGTAATCAGGCGATGTCTTCCCATGTTCGACGCTAGAACATCTTTTCACATGGATTGACTTGTACTTCGTGCGAAGATTGAACGAGTTTGAAGACCCTGGACCTAGTTTCATCCATCCGGGCTGCGATATATTCAGGAAAATAAAGACATCAAATGTAAATCATAGCTGCACAGATAATCATTTGAGCTAAGGGATGATGCCTCTACCATAATCATTAGTCTGCCACACAGACGGTTGTCTGTCCTATGTACATGAAAATGAATTTATAAAGTTGAGCATGGGAATGCCCGCCTCAGCTAGATCATGAAAATATTATGACGATAATGTATTGCATTGTATCTTATTACAGGTCACCTTCCAGTTCGAAAAACCTCGGATCCTCATGATAAATCATTTCACTCGACATTAGAAGATTTACGGCCTCATGCTTTAGGGGGCAACTGTTATAGACATATTTGGGCACTACAACCCCAATCTCATATCTCCATAAAACAAGGGCTTCTAAGCCCCTAAAAGAGTTGTTTCATACCCTAAAGGAACAAGGTCAGCTGATTACATCATCTCCCAGAAGTTCTCCTTGAAAAGCTACTCAGAACTGGTCAAAACTGGACCATACAGACTGCTCAGTGCTAAGGGTGTGATGCATCTCACCTGCCACATGCAAAAAGTGCAATGCATACTATAAAGCCCTTCTGTAGGGTGTGATGAGCGAGAGTAGACAAATGGCAGAGGCAGTTGGCTAGGTGGAAACCCAGAGAATCTTCTAGAAACTGCCCATTTGGCACTTGCCTCTCTGAATTTTCCCAGGGATGAGTAAGAGGTCATGAAATATCCAAGTGGAACCAAGAACTATCAATGAAATGACACTAATAAAAATCCCAAAAGCTGACTCACCCACCTACAAATATCTATATATGGATCCCTCATCCCAGAGATCCAGAGGCTGGAACTTTGTATTTTGTAAGGAAGTGCTGTTGGTTTCTCTATGTAACATTGTATTGTTTGGTGATCTAAGATTTTCATGAGGTGAAGAGGGCTTTCATGCTGGGAGGATGGTGCTGGGTCATACCAATGGGTTTTAATCCTCTCCTCTACTACTTCTATCAATAAATCTATTTGAGTTTTCCTCCATATTCTTGTATATCTCTGAATCTTGTATTGATATATGCATTTGTATGGTTAATATACATCTGATCCTATATTATTTATGGTTATAGATCTCTATGCTTTGATGGTATTATGCTTATTTGACTCTACAGGTGTTCTTTGAAGCTGGACAAGTAAGGAAGGAGTGGCGAAGCTCTGTCAAAGGAGGGAGGAAACAATCAAGGAGCGAAGCGAAAGACTGAGGTTGGTACTCTCTTCTTCTCTCTCATCTATCTCTCATAAAGGAAAACATAAGTGACTTTAGTTTGTTTATTTCTAAGATAGCTACCCATCTTGGTGGGACTAGCAGCTCCAAATGGACACTAGTTTTCCCGATAACACCGTGGACCCATGTTGCTCCCAGATTTCCCAAAAAAAAATCATTTATGTTACAGGGAAAAGTGTCTACTCAAAACTGCTTATCCCACTAAGGTGTGACAACTGCCTTAGAAACAAACAGAGTAAAGCTACTTTCATTTTTCCTTTATGAATTATAGATAGAGAGGAACAAAAAGACTAACCTTTGTCTTGCGCTAATCTCCTGATTTGATTGCTCTCTTCCTTGATAGTCTTTAACTACTTGCTCCCTTGCACGCCCAACTTAACAAAGTACCTGTAAGATCACAGTAGCATATCACTATACAAAGACATGGATATATAATCATAAACAATCTAGGATTAGATGTAAATTGACCATACAAATGTAGCAAACATCAATGACACAAGAGTATGGAGGAAAACTTGAATAGCTTTTATTGATAAACAAGAAAGAGCCAAGAGGAGTTACAACCAATTGTTCTAACCCAGCATCAACCTCTCAGCAAGGAGCCCCTCTTCACCTCATACAAAGCTTAGATCACCCAACAATCTGATGTTTGTCTCAAGAAACCAACAACAATTCCTTACAATATGCAAAATTCCAGCCTCTGGATCTCTGGGATGAGGGACCCATATATAGATATCTGTAAGGGGGATGAGTCAGCTTGTGATTTGATTAATGTCTTCTCTTTGATAGTTCTTGCTTCCACTTGGAGATTGATGGTCTCTTACTCATCCTTGGTCGAATTCAGAGAGGCAAGCATCACAGGAGAAGTTTCTGGAAGCTTCCATTGCCTATCCACCTCGCAAAATGACATTGCCATTTGTCATTTCTCGCCCATCGCACCCCATAGAAGGGCTTTTTGAAATGAAACGCACCCACACAGTGTACTTAGGTGAGATGCAACGCACTTGGCGAGTGGAGCAGCTGAAATGATCCTGTTTTTACCAATTCTGAGCAGTGTTTCATGGAGAACTTCTGCGAGAAGCTGTAATCTGTTGACCTTGTTACTTTAGGGGTTAGAACAACACTTTTAGGGACTTAGGAGCCCTTTGTTTATGGACATTTCATGCTTGGGGTTGTAGTGCCCAAAAATTTCTATAACAGTTGCCCCCTAAAGCATGAGGTCGTTAATCTTTTGATGTCGGGTGAAATGCTTTATTATGAGGATCCAAAGTTCTTTCAAGCTGGGAGGAGACCTATAATAAGATACAATACAATACATTATCTTCATAATATTTTCATGATCTAGCTGAGGCGGGAATTCCCATGCTCAACTTTATAAATTCATTTTCATGTACATAGGACAAACAATCGTCTGAGTGTATACTGATGATTCTGATAGAGCCATCATCCCTTTAATTGGATGATTATCTGTGCAGCAATGATGTACATTTGATGTTTTTTATTTTCCTAAATGTATATCGCAGCCCGGGTGAATGAAACTAGATCCGGGGTCTTCATTCTCGTTCGATCTTCACTCGAAGTACAAGTCTATCCATGTGAGAAATGTTCTGAAGTCGAACATGGAAAGACATCGCCTGATTACCAGCTAATGATGTAAGTTGTTAATAGGCGCGAGAGGAATCACCAATAATGATAATGACCCTCAAGGTACTGCAGTACAATTCACATGGTGTGAATAAAGGACTTGGCGTCGAACACCACGCAAAATCTTTCTGTCGAAGGTCATTGATGTAAACCTGTCGCCGGAAGTGAGAAACTTGCCATTGAGGCATCCAAGCTTCAAAGTACTGAATGGGGTGTTCCTAGATCAACTTCTTGGATAATGAGCTGATGTCGACAAGAAGTGATCTGTCATAGGAGGGCCTTAATGAATCCCACATCAATGACACGGAACGGAGCAAATGATATTAATGGAGGTGAAAACGATCTGGTGATATAAGGTTCAGGGTGGCGGTCACGAAAAAATGGATTATAAATGTATTGTAGTGGGTGAGACACATGTGAATTCTCTGAATGACTTCTCTTGAATATATCGGCGACACTGACGTGATGGATTGGTAGCATTAACCCCAAATGTGGATGGCATGATGGGACCATGGTGATGTGACCGGTGAATGAAACAACCCAACCCGACTTGGATGCAGAGTGAAAGTGTCATGTTCAAGAGTGACTTGCTACCAACAAAGTTTCCTCAAGTTTTCTTCCCAATTTTTCCCCAGTCATTGCTGACTAGTACCTCTTTATTTTTATCAAGCTTGAGGAGGATAACATATGCTTGTTCTATAATTTGCCCTTCGGGCAAACCCATCGCTATGTTTTAATGAGCCTAGCGATAGTGAAACTCGTTCTCGTCTATAGACAAGTTTGTCGCTATTAAAATTTTAACGAGTTTAACAACAAAGATAACTCGATCCTTTTCAATTTTAGAGAGTCTGAAAAGGAATGTAAAGGAAACTCCAAAATTCCTTTTTCGTCATCTAATCCCTTAAGTATGAAAAAGTATAAAACAATACAGAAGGGATGGATTTTCGATACTTTTAACGAGCTGAACAAAACAAGCGCTCGATCTTTTTATGTAATAATCTCTCAGGTCCAAAAAGATTAAAATTTAGAGGAGGGATAGCACTTCCGGTCCCTTTAACGAGCTGGAGAGGCCAATGGCTCGACAATCTTTTCATATTTTACGAGTCAGCTGAAAAGAGCTTAAAGGAGACTCGTCTTTTGAGGAACGAGTGATAAAATGGGTAGCAACTAATTCCAGGTAAGGTTTGGAATTTTCCAGTCACGGCAGTGTTACAAGGATGGCTAGTGAGATCACTCTTCATAGCTGTTCCTCAAAATGGGTAAACAATCAAATGGAGGTGAATGATCGGCCAATGCAAAAGTGGAGGTGACGGTGCAAACACGACCAAGGCTTTAACGGCTGAAGTACTACATTCACGATGGTTATTTACCGGGGAATAGTTCATTTTTTAATGAGCTTAAACATGGGGGGAAACATTTGCTCATGGATTATGTTTAATTTTTAACGAGCTTGAACTATGCGCTAAAACTGCTCGATTAATCCAGTCATATAATAAGAATGTCTCATATAAAAACGATAATTTTTAGAGTTTTGCCCCACATCCTTTCTTAATGCAAGTTAGGAAATGACCAATCCAAAAAACAGATAAATGATCGCTCTTTGCTTGCACACCAAAAGGTTTTCATGCCCCCAGGTATAAAACAGAGTTTCAAGGTTACCCCTTCTTCTTTCCGCCAAAACATTTGTTTTACCGGGAGAGGTCTACCTCTTAGAGGTTACCAAAGAATTTTCTATTCACAGCGCAAACAACACACTTCTTCGGCGATGTTTCTCTAAATAAACAAAGGTGAGTGGCAATGCTTGCCAACCCACATAACTTTGACAAGAGAATCTTATTCCAGAATAACCCCCTCTTCCAATCACAGACAAGAGTACAGACTAGTCATATTCTCTCGCGGAAACCTACCCTATACCCGAAGTTTTCCTGCTGAAGCAGACCAGGGTGCATGCCCCCTGGGTTTCAGTCATGTCCCCCGAATCACTCGTGCTCATCGGGCAGACGGACTGGAGGTTGAGACATTTCTTGCGTGAAAATACCATTCAAGGATGGTATATGACTATTTGCTCCGTGTGATCTGGGAAATGAAAGCTGGTCTACGAGCTTGACCACTCTTCCTTCGTGCGGAAAACACATTACTCTAAAAAGTGAGGAGACAATCGCTCCCATGCAATAAATATAGTCTCGTCCAAGGAGTAGATTATAATCCAGGGGTCCTTGGACTACCATCACATTCATTTGAACGGTTTTCCCTCTCAATATTATTGGCACATTGGGAAGGATCCCTAACGGTCGACTGGTTCCTTTATCAAAGCCTGTTAGATTTCTCATCTCAGGCAAAAGCGATGGTGAACCAAGCGCTTTCCAAGCAGTCGAGGAAAGGATACTCATAGAAGCCCCTTCATCTATGATGGTACCAGCCATAACCATTCTATATATTTGAACAATGATTCGGAATGGTATGCTAGCTGGTAAACGGGGTCTGCCTAGTTGATTCCAATCAAAGGAGACAACTAGGTTGCTTGGAGGTGGGACTGAATAGACAGCTGGGTATGAATTTGACGAACTTCCTTCCTGCGGTAAAGGAACAGGTAAATTGTTCCCATGTTCATTAGAGTCTGTGCTTACAAAAAGAATTTGGACGGTGTCATCCTTGTTCTCTTCGGTGACGGTATCATCTGAAGATGGAACCTCTGAAGGCAAGACCGGGTCAACTGCCGCCTCGACCTTTTGAATTTCGTCTGGTATGGGTTCAGATTGTTTGTCTTCAATGATAGATGCTTCAGCCGACCACCTGAGCGGGCCAGCCGGATTTTCAACTAGTGATGGACTCGGCAAGAGTTTTTTTTATCCAGGAGGAAGTCGTAACGGTGAAACCGGACGATCGTCCAAAACTCTTTTAGCTTCATCTAAGAAGGGACAACGGGGGACGGCATGATTGCCTTCACACAGTTTACAAGGAAATCTATGTTTTCCTTTTTGTCCTGGGGCTTCACTTTCACTAGTCAACGGTGTGTTTTCAACATGATCATCAGAGGATGACGACACCGGGTTGTGCAAACGAGGAGACCAGTCCCTTAAGATCCAAGGGATGCAAGGACAATCTCTATGATAGTGGTATCCTTTGCAAATGACACATGGCGATTTAGGCCTGGTCGGTGCAGTGTGTGGATTTTTACTAGACGACGCTCGTTTGCCCCCATTCGCTTTTGGCTCCTTCTTCTTCTTCTATTTCTTCTTCTTTTCCTTCTTCTTCTCATGTACTTGACTTTTGGCTTTACCAGCCCCATCAAGCAAAGAGGAAGGAGGAGAGGAAGAATTAGAGGAAGTAGAAGGTTGGTGGGTAACTCTGGACTCATCTAGTTGATGATTCGATTGTTCAGGAATTGCGGCGTTCTGAACGACAGAGGTTGAGAAGAGCCATACAGGCAAGTCGATTGTCAGTCCTGGTAGCGACAATGTGGCCATATGGGGTGCACCAACATCTCCCCAAGAGGAGAAGGGACTAGGATTTCCTCCAATGGGAATTCCTTGGTTGGTGGATTCCATTTCCTCAACCCAAGATCAATGTAGGAAAGGGTAATGAATATTCTGTTTAAAATAAATTTTAGATGCTTTGACACAACTTGTTTTTTCAATTTTTAAGAGTCGAGAAAAAACAAAAGATGACTCTAGTCGCCTTCGATTTTTAATGAACCTGAAGTGACAAGTGCTCAGATGGACCTTTTTTGTTAAAGAGTCTGAAAATAAACGAAAGGGACTACTCTGGAAATCTAGGTAGAGGGATTACCAAACCAATCGCAAAACTGCATAATACTTTTTATGGTACGACAGTCAATCTTCCCGAATGCTGTGTTCAGTGCATTGCGATCGATAGGGCGGCAGACACGGCTTCCTATGGATAAAGGATTAAGCCTATTGTGGTCTCCCAAAATATACTCGACGGTACATGGGAGCACAAGTCCGTACTGGCACTTATCGTCTCAAAGTGGAGGAATCACCCAACCATCAGTGAGAACAACAGTTACCAGGCTTTACGATGCCGGATACGTCTCTAGCCTAAACTTCTAAATGTTGTGCGTTAGGTTCCAAAGTGTTTTTAGATTCATTAAATTTATTTTATAGTTGATCTTGTTTATGAAGTTTTCCTTTCAGGTTCACCGCGAGATGTAGATGTAATTCCTAAAATGCAATCTAAGATGATAAACAATCTTTTTATCTTCTTTGTGTAATGAAAATCCTAGCTACTAAGGAAAGAAAGACAAAATCCTTTCACAAAGAGCAAAGAGCACACTCTAAATGCACTTTCCTAAATCAAAACAATTAGACTGTCTATATGAAAATGCACATGCATGTATTTGTTTTCGACTTTCTAAGTATATGAATGATAAAAAGAAAGTTGATGCACAAATCTGAATTTCTTTTCAAGCGACAAATATCAACAAGTTTATTTTCGAAATAAAAAATGGAGACGATCAAATGAAATGAATACTTGTTTTCGACACTAGAAAAATTACAAATTCAGACCAAAAACAATAGTAGCAGAATAATCGACCATCAACAGCAATCAAACTCTTTCCTATGATTGAAATTGACACTTGTGACAGTTTCAAATAAAAGGACGACAGTACGATTACGCTACTTTTGCAAAGGAGAACTGAAAATGACTCAACAAACACACAAAAACATTTACAGTTCTTTTGTACAAAGGAGGCGGAATAATAGTAAGGAAAAGGGGTTTCAAACAGACATATACTGATCACAAGCAGCAAAATTCAGGAATAGAACTGGAAAGAATGAATCACAGAAACCAACACTGCTCAAAGCCTAGTCTGATTAGCGCACCTGTAACATAGGGAATTTGAAATGCAGCGCACCTTCTCCACTCGGGAAGTGCGCTGAAGTTCAGATTCTCAGAACAGTACCTGTGTTGGGCTAGAAACGAGACTTTGCTTGGGTTTCGAGTCACAGTTTGCAGTTCAGTTCGTGGGTTTTGGCCGAGAAAAAGCTAATCAGTAATGCAACAATCAGGGGTAGATCTAAGGAGGATCTAAGAGCTATCACAAGGGCAATCAGAGAGTTTGTGAATCAGTTGTTTAAATCATAAATAGATCCAGTAGATGGACTGAAGTAGCATTTATCTACTTTGCATTTTCTACGGCAAATGCAGTTCGAATGCTACCTGTAAGTTTATGAAATAGACATCAAGGAAGATAAACAAACAAACTAATTCGTCCCCAACGGAGTCGCCATTTTGTTACAAGGAAAAGTGTCTACTCAGAACTGCTTATCCCACTAAGGTTTGACAGCTGCCTTAGAAACAAACAGAGTAAAGCTACTTTCGTTTTTCCTTTATGAATTATAGATAGAGAGGAACAAAAAGACTAACCTCTGTCTTGCGCTAATCTCCTGATTTGATTCCTCTCTTCCTTGATAGTCTTTAACTACTTTCTCCCTTGCACGCCCAGCTTAAAAAAGTACTTGTAAGATCATAGTAGCATAGCACTATACAAAGACATGGATCTATAATCATAAACAATCTAGGATCAGATGTAAATTGACCATACAAATGCAGCAAACATCAATGGCACAAGAGTATGGAGGAAAACTTGAATAGCTTTTATTGATAAACAAGAAAGAGCCAAGAGGAGTTACAACCAGTTGTTCTGACCCAGCATCAACCTCTCAGCAAGGAAGCCCCTCTTCACCTCATACAAAGCTTAGATCACCCAACAATCTGATGTTTGTCTCAAGAAACCAACAATAATTCCTTACAATATGCAAAATTCCAGCCTCTGGATCTCTGGGATGAGGGATCCATATATAGATATATGTAAGGGGGATGAGTCAGCTTGTGATTTGATTAGTGTCTTCTCTCTGATAGTTCTTTCTTCCACTTGGAGATTGATGGTCTCTTACTCATCCTTGGTTAAATTCAGAGAGGCAAGTGTCACAGGAGAAGTTTCTGGAAGCTTCCATTGCCTCTCCACCTCGCGGAATGACACTGCCATTTGTCATTTCTCGCCCATCGCACCCCATAGAATGGATTTTTGAAATGAAACGCACCCACACAGTGTACTTAGGTGAGATTCAATGCACTTGGCCAGTGGAGCAGCTGAAATGATCCTGTTTTGACCAATTATGAGCAGTTTTTCATGGAGAACTTCTGGGAGAAGCTGTAATATGTTGACCTTGTTCCTTTAGGGGTTAGAACAACACTTTTAGGGACTTAGGAGCCCTTGGTTTATGGACATTTCATGCTTGGGGTTGTAGTGCCCAAAAATGTCTATAATAGTTTAGGACCTCAAAACGGCTCTAGAAGTTCAGGACCTGAAAAACTGCTAAAAATAGTAAATTGTACTACAATTAAGGAAACTAAAAAACTGAAAGAGATAGTTGTGGGGGTCCAAGTGGGATATGTGGGTGACCACCAACATCCACCTGGATAATTGTGACAAAATATTGTGTAATAATTGCATCTTTATATTTGGAACCCAATCAGTTTGTATGGTATCGATGACTTTGTTCTCTTAAACCACTTGTCACTTGTTCAATTTTTAGAGAGGTGTTGAAGGCTCGAAATGTCTAACTTAACACTAGGGGAAAACCACCCAATCAAGACCTTAGAGAAGATCCTTTTCCTTTGGATGGTGGCTCTGACTGGAAATTATGGGACCAGTTTCCCTTAATATAATTTATAAAAATGGATGGAGTATATAATTTGAAGCTATGATATAATTAAAACCGAAAACAAATAATATTTAAAACTAAATATCTGTCCTAGAAAAGGTTATCTGTATATGTGATTTCAAGGGATCTCACAAGCAACATGAAAATATAGATTATATTTTTATTATGAGGATAAAGAAGATAATGATAACTAATTTAATTAAATAGTTAATTAAATTAGTTGATGAATTTGTTACACATATAAGATTTCATTGTTTATGCACATAATATATGATTTTAATCACACATATTGGTAGTGAAAAATGTATGATTTATTACAACACATATATGATAAACATAATCAAATAACCATTAAACTCTTAAGCAAAGAAATAATAGACAGATAGTAGTACCCAATATATTAAATCTCTGCTCATGAGAAAATAGTAGTGGTTCAAATTTATATTAAGATAACTCGAGTCACAATAGTGCAAACAAATTATTTATTTCCAAAATTCAGAACCCCCTCTCATAACAAACGAAGGGGATTTATAGTTTCAAAATGAAATACAAATATAGCAAAGTAGAGTAAAACCGTGAAGCAGTTTTAACAAACAATGTTTAAAATAAATCAATGAGACAATTTTAGAATTTGTTGTAACAACTTGTCTAAGCCTATGAAGAGGACTGCCCTCCCATTCACTGTTGAAATTCATAAATATCTATTATGGGCTTCAATTTAGGTGGAGTTTTTGGCTGAGTCTACATTTGACTAGTAAATATGGCATCCCTCAATGCTCGCAACATGTGGGTGGTTGTGTTGGATAGGCATCTGAGCATTAGCCACTAGCTATGAGGCTTGACTAAGAAATGCCAATGGAATTCCAAGTCAACTTTAGACAACTGATCAGTTGTTTCAGCCCGTTTCTTGGATAATTCCTGCCACATTTTGGTTAGCAGTTTGATATTTGGTAGAGTTCCCTCAGGGTAGTCTGAAATAAGATTCGCCTGAAACAAATTATCGTTGATGGTTTCAATGAGGTTGTTAGAGATATCCCTTGCATTGAATATTGTTGTCTTCACATGCTTAAGGCGGATATCCCATTCTATGAAGACTATTTCTTTGTGTGATTCCTCTATCCTAGGGAGATCAACTAATATCCCATCAACATTGTCTTGCCACATTATGAAACTTGAAATTGTTTCTTCGATATCATCAAAATATGTTCTGAAGTCGGATAATTGGTCCACTAGGGAATTGGTTGTGTGACACAAATCATGAATAATGGCCAACTTCTGAAAAAATATAACTTTTTGTTGAGAAAGGAGAGTATTTAACTCTCATGCTTCCTTGAATTTTGTTAATCTAGGATTAAATTTCAGATGTTCAATCATGTTCTGTAATTCCTAAATCTAAGCATCTTGGACCTACAAATCAGAGTCATGTTGAAATTTAAGGGCATTGAAACTGTTTTGGAGCTCAACAATTTGTCCCTGCCATTGATTATAAATCTTTTGTTTTTCACACTCAAGAATCTATTCTAGAAGCATAATTTTATCCTCCTTTTCCTTTAATAGCTATTATATTTCAATGGCTTTGTCCATAGTTGCAGAAGCGTAAGCTTCCACAAAATGAGTGATTCTTCCTAGTTCCTCCAAAGGATGTACAATGAACCCTTCCATACTACTTTGAAAGAGGTGTTTCCAAGAACTAAGGCCTGAGACTGCTCAATTTTCCTTTTCTTCCTTTGCCTTTTAACAACAGACTTATGTTCAGGACTATAGAATATGTCAAGGGGAGGAATCTCTTCAACCCTTAATATGATCTCAAAGGTTGGAAAAGCTGGTATAATATAAATGTATTCAGTTTCCAAAGGCTTATCAAAGGCTTTTATTGTAATCAAAGTCTTTTCTAAAATTTCAAAAGTGTCTAAGACCTTCTCTTCTGTGGGAGTCTTTAAAAAATCAGGTTCCATTCCCTTCAAAACTGGACTATATTGTTCCCATATCTACTCAAGTTTGGAACTTGGAAAAATACCTTCAGTCTGAGAAGAAGAAGAAGCCCCTGTCCTTTTTGGTTGAGGCATATCAATACCTTGTGTAGAATGAACAATTCTAACCTTATCTTGACTCATGCTTTCTTGAGAAAGTTTTAATGAATATATAGGTAAACAGGATAGCCTTGCTTCCCTGTATTGGGTAAAATGAGTCATTTCTTGTGGAGTTAAATGCTTTGTTTCTTGTTTGGTAACTGTTGAATAGGTGGAAGCATTTTCAAATTAGTCATCAAAATGGTATGGTTTATGAGAGAATTTCCTGATGCTTGCCTGTGCAGTAACATTCTTGACAGTTCCATGAGGATCATACTGTATGTTAGGGATAGTAGGAAAATTGACCTCTAAGATAGAGTTAATTTCACCAGCTACATGTTTGAAATTCTCCAAATTATGCATACCACAATGAATAGGAAAGACATACCATACTTTCTTAATGGATTCTTTTAATACTTTTGAAATGCCATTTCCTATGGTTTGGTATGTTATCTCTCGAGACAGAAGCTTGTTATGGCAATACAGAGGAAAGACATGGGGATTAGCAAGAATACCAAAGAACCATACATAGGTAAATAACTCCTCACCAAAATAGTTCCCAACTCGGAGAAAATTTGTCTCAGCTTCCGGGGAAACCCTATGAGTTCTCTTATTAAAGATAATTTGATAAATATGCAGCATAACACCTTGGAATATTTTATGAAAGTGAGGATGACACTTGGAGTCCTAAAGGATATTCTGATACATATGAATAGGAGTGGGGTCCTGTACGGTCCATTTACATCCCACAGAGGTGAAATCCATAGTGAAGCATTTACATAGTAACTCATGTAGAAAGATGGAATTACATTTTCTGAAATTGTACGCTTACTCCTAAAATTCAGGGTATGAGTGGCTAAGTTATCAGACAATGTATTTCCACAATCTAATGTATATCCTTCTGAGGAAAAATAAATTAGTGGAGTCCATTGATTGAATTATTTATATGTCTTAGGATAAGCAAAGAGCCTACATATCATGGCATCAATTTGACAATAAGGACCACAGAGAGAGTCAACTGCATACATACCCTTTTCCTCATGCTTATGCTTGTTGGGGTATCTTCTCCATTCCTTAATGGGTTTTGGTGTGTGATCGATGTTGTTCATCAATTGCATGATCAGAGTCTTTTCTAAAATTTCAGAAGTGTCTAAGACCTTCTCTTGTGAGGGAGTCTTCAAAACTTTGGGTTCCTTTCCCTTCAAAACTTGGCTATATTGTTCCCATATCTGCTCAAGCTTGGAACTTGGAACAATACCTCTAGCCTGAGAAGAAGAAGAAGTGTTTGTCTCTTTTGGTTGAGGCATATCAGTACCCTGTGTAGAATGAACAACTGTAACCTTATCTTGAGGAAGTTTTAATGAATCTATAAGTAAACATGATAGTATTACTTCCCTGTTTCAGTAAATTAATTCATTTTGCGTGGATTTAAATTATCTGCTACTTGTTTGCTAACCATTGAATAGGTGGAAGATTTTTAAAATAAGTCATCAAATTGGTCTGGTTCATGAGAGAATTTCTTGATGCTTGCATGTGCAATAACCTTCTTGACAATTCCATGAGGATCATATTGTTCATTAGGGATAGTAGGAAAATTGAACTCTAAGATAAATTCAATCTAACCAACTAAATGTTTGAAATTCTCCAAATTATATGTACTACAATGAATAGGAAAGACATGCCTTACTTTCTTATTGGATTCTTTTAATACTTTTGAAATGCCATTTCCTATGCTTTGGTATGTTGTCTCTCGAGCCAGAAGTTTTTCAGTGACATACAAAGGAAAGACATGTAGATTAGGAAGACTGGAAAAGACCCAGACGTAGGTAAGTAACTCCTCGCCATACTAGTTCCCAACTTGAAGAAAGTCTATCTCGACTTCCGAGGAAAACCTAGGAGTTCTCTTATTAAAGATAATTTTATAAATATGCAACATAACACCTTGGAATATTTTATGAAAGTGAGGATGATACTTGGAGTCCCAAAGGATTTTGTGATATATATGAATATGATTTAGGTGATCTAAGGTCCATTTCCATCCCATAGAGGTGAAATCCATAGTGAAGCATAGGGCATCCATTACATAGGCACTCATGTAGAAAGGAGTAATTACATTTTCTAAAACTATACACTTACTCCTAAAATTAAGGATATGAGTGGCTAAGTTATCATACAATAAATTTCCCCAATCTAATGTATATCTTTCTGAGGGAACATCAATTAGTGGAGTCCATTAATCAAAGAATTTTTGAGTATTAGGATAAGAAAAGAGCCTACATATCATGGCAACAATTTGACAATAAGGACTAGTGAGAGAGTCAACTACATACATTCCCTTTTCCTCACGCTTATGCTTGTTGGGGTCTCTTCTCCATTCCTTAATGAGTTATGATGCATGATTAATGTTTCTCATGAATTTCTCCACAAAAAAAATTGTTATATTTGCACTGAGGTGGTGGCAAATGGTACATTGCACTAAAATCACTGTTGTTAAAAGAGTTGATGACTGTTTGGTTCTATGTCATGAATTTCCTTTCTACAATTCTCAAGTTTTCCATGACCCATCAAATCATATATATAAGGAACAATCTTGGGTCTAGCAACAATCCTAAGTAAAAATTAATTGGCCACATCACTGTAGGTGGTATTAGAAACTGGAGTAGAATCCTTGGTTGTAGTTGTTCTTTTGGTGACCCTTGGTCCTTCATCTTCAAATAGTCGATAGATATATTCCCAGGAGGCACTTCTAGCATCTATAGAACAGTCGTATCAGAAAATAATTATGGTGTATCAGTTTTTTTAGCTGGCAGAGCAGCCAATTGCTATTGAGTAAGAGGTTTCTTCTTTGCTTTAGCTGATTTAGACATTTCTTCTGAGTTGTGCTTATTGAGACTATACTATAATGAAAAACACAAGACTGAATGATAACTTCTTCACCTAAAATACTTAGTACAAATAACGATTTTTGTCTTAAAGGGTGAATTATGATAAAATCAAACTGCAATGAATAAGGCTATTTAGAATCTCGAAAACCATAAATTCACCACTTTTGGAAATTAAATGTAAAAACATGAATTCACATGGGTTTGCACACATCAGCATATCGAAAGAAATATATCAGAAAAATCACTTGGATGCACACTAAAAAGTTACGATATAGGAAACACCCAATAAATCATATTAAAAGAAATAACGGATATAAGTAGAGGCAGGAAATGATATCAAAACTTTTATATCGGAAAATGGAATATCGAGGATTTAATGAGCGAGCACCCGATATGAAAGTCTCAATATGGTTGAATATGGGAACATCAAAGGTTTGATGATATTAGAGGGGACCAATATTAGATATATCATATATCGAAAGTGGGAGGCATCGACAATATTGAGATATCGGAAGTAATGGATAGTGGAAGCACTGAGTATCAGAGGTTTTGAGATATCAGGAGTTTTTGAGATGTCACACTTTTAAATTTATGATATTTGCATATTCTGATATGCCAAGTGGCAGTTGTGGGTCTGGCGGTTCTTAAAGTATTTAATCTGAAAAAGGAAGCGCCCAATTTAACTTCGCCTTTTAGAAAAAACAACTTTAATGATTTTATTTACATATTGGGAATGATTTATCAGAGAATTCTTTTATTGTAACTTTCTTATGAGGAGAGTGATCTCATACGAATCTTCTGATAATGCATTACTTTAATAACAAAAATGCCTATTGGGTTTTTCATTTATCGTAACAATTGTAAGGTTCAATCTCCGATATTTGGGTTTTGATAATAAAAACTTTCAAGTGAGAGGGTTTTTTATTACAAATTCAAAAATTCCTTATGTTTATTAAACACTAAAGATTTTTCTTAAGATGGAAGAAGGGTCCCCATGATTTATTATATGACTAAAATAAAACTAAATGGGGGGTTGTTGAGTACTACAACAATTGGTGACATACTGGGTGAAACAATTATCTTTCTTAAAAGTAAACAAAATTTTAACTACTAACGAAAAGGACTTAGAAAGATGTAAATACTTGAAATTTAGATCGATAAATATTACTCTGAATAAAATAACTCATTAGTTTGTAATTTTTTTAGAACTTGTTATTGATGAAAAACTTCATTATCTTTGTCAGACATTTAATCAGTTGTATAGATAAAGTAGTGAGATATAGAAGTTTAGCGTTTAGATAGACTTATTTGTCACTGGTAGAGCCACTACTTCCATCAGGCGTCAATAGCACCAAATTGTGCTAGTATCCCATCCACTTATAGTAATATTTTAGAGGTATTATTTTTTCTTTTAAATTTTCCTTTTAAGGTACTTGAAAGCCATTGTCCTGGTTTGGTGGCTACATGATGACAATGCCATTCACAAGTCATATTGATATTGAATAAGTCGGCTCGTGATGATACCTCTTATCTTATAGTTATGCATCCATAAGTCATTATCCCGGCTTGGTGACCAGTAATGATAATGTCAACATCATTAGCTTCCCATGATCATGCTAAGTCAACTCATGATGAAACCTCTTATCTCTAGTTTTTAAATATTTTTGAATTACATTAAAAAAATGTAAAATTAGTGGATCGGGAGGTAAATTCACTCCTTAAGGGTCGTGGATGACAATTGAAGTCAAAATATGCTAAAACTTCAACAGAGTCTTTACTTTTTAAAGAAAATTGTTCATGACCAATCATAGGGCAGTGATATCTTTTAAAGTTTTAAGTTATGAAATATTTACAACTTAATGTGTATAAAGATTTCAAAGATTGTAATAGATGCAATACTAAACTTCAATGTTGTAATTTCTTTCTAACGTGCTTCTTATTTAATCTGTCAAACTTCATGTTAATGATGAGAGACCCCAATATGAAATCAAAAGAGTATTACCTAACATTACTTAGACTAAAGACACCGATATGTACATATGATTATTTACATTTTTATGGTAGGACAAGTATCTTTAAGAAAAATATTTTTTCAAAACTAGCCCATTAATGGGAAGAGCATCCCTCTTTCTCTGTAAATATTGAAGGATTTTGTGTTTGCATTTTTCTTCATGGGCCTTATCCCATTTCTGAACAAAGTCACCAATTTCAAAAAATTATTACTTATTGAACTTCTATCAAACAAAGATTTGACCAATTTCTGGTGGTGAGAATGAACTTGTTTGGATTTATCTCTCTCTTCCTCTAACTTTAGAATTTGTGACATTCTCATATGTAAATAAGAGCAAGGTTGTTCCTCTATAGATTGCACTAAGGTTAGTGAAGTAATAGCTACATTAGGATGAAAGATAACTTAATTTCCATACACTAAGTGATAAGGAGATGTGCCTAGAGAGGTTTTATGGGTATTCTATCAGCCCATAGGGAAAATACTAAAGCTTTGTGCCAGTTCTTTTGAGTTTGGTCAACGGTTCGTTTAATGATCCTTATGAGGTTTTTATTGGTGGATTTTGCTACACTATTTCCCTTAGGATAGTAGTTTGTAGAATACTTAGGTTTAAAACTTCTCTTGAGATAAAATTCAACAATAACATTTCTAGACACATAAGATGCATTATCAAGCATAAGGGAAAAAGGAATGTGAAACCCTTGTGATTATAAATTCATCAATAAAATTTATAGTTTCAGAATTGACCACCTTAGGAGGTATTGCTTCCACCCACTTGGTGAAATTGTCTGTAGCACTCAAAACGTACTTATGTTGTTTAGAAGGGTGAGGAATTATCTCACCTACAAAATCCAGTCCCCATTGCCCAAAGGGTTGCTCAATGTTAACTCATAGCATAGGCAAGGCAAGTTTCTTTTCTCTCCCTGAAGCAGTTTAGCAAAATTTGTATTTCCTGACATAGGCATGAGCATATTTGAATATATTTGGCCAATAGTAACCGACATGTAGGATTTTATATGAACTAGTGTCTCCACTATAATGTTTGCTAGCTGGTCCATCGTGTAATTCCTACAAAAATTTATCTACTTCTTATTTCTATAGACACCTTAGTAAAACACAGTCACAATTTCTTCTAAATAAGACAGTATTGACAAGTTGATACTAATTAGATTTAAGCCTCAAAGCTCTTTTTCTCTTTTAATTGAGTTCTAATGGAGCATAACCATTTTTTAAATAAATGATGAAATCAACATATTGAGATTCAATGTCAACATGGCATACCTTTGAAATTTGGATATCATTACCTGAATATTCATCAGTTGAGGTGTCAAAAGCTCCAGTTTATAACCTACAAAAACCTTGACCCCATACTATTTTAGTTGGTTTTATCTCTAGGTCGTATTCTTACAGGGAAGTAACCCAATTAGCCCACATCTCTCCTAATTCCTCCTAGATAAGAAATTGTTTGACTGCAGGGAAAGGAACAATTACTTTTGTATGTGCTTTTAGGAAAAAAGGTCTAAAATGATTTATTGACTTAAAAACTGGAAAGGCTTGTTTTTCAACCTCGGAATATTTTAGCTCAGCTCCTTGTAGATTTGAACTAAAGAAGGAAATGGGAGCTTCAACTTACTATTCATTGGGTTGGGTCAACACTGATGCATAGGGTTGTTCGTAAGAAAAATTGTATAGAACAAATTCCTTAGAAAAATCAGGTGTTGATAATGAAGGAGAATCTATGATGACTTGCTTTATTGATTCAAAATCCTTTCTTTCAGCCTGTACCCATTTATAAACTTCTTTGTTTTTAATCACGGTATGTGTTGGGGACAAATTATTTGACAAAATTAATCTGACCAAGAAAATATTGCATGGAATTTTTATTTTGAGGCAAGGACATTTCTGACATTGCCTTAATTTTTATGCAAATTCCTTCGTTAGAAACAATAAATCCTAAAAGCTTACCTTCACTAAGATTAAAGAATGACTTCTTAGGATTCAAAGGGATTCCAAATTTTCTGCATCTTTCAAATATTTTTTTCAAGTCATGCAGATGATTATTTCTCTTTTTTGAATAAATTATAACGTCTTTAAGTATGCAACAACTGATTTATTGATCAAACGTTTGAAGGCAATATCCATTTCTCTTTGGAATGTATCTCTAGCTTTAATTAATCCAAACAACATCTTTAGATAAGAATATGTCCCCCATTTTTTCTGAATGTGGTTTTCAGTCTATCATCTGGATGAACAAGGATTTGATTATAACCTAAAAAACCATCTAGGAAAGAAATTAGTTCAGAACTTGCAACAGATTACAAAATTTGTTCCACCAAAGGAAAAGGAAAATTATTCTTTTCACATGCTTTATTTATGTTCGTAAAATATATTCAAATTAGAATGTCTCCATTCTTTTCCTAACTGGCACAAGATTGGAAACCCACTTGGAATGTCTGAACAGAAAATTGATTTTAGCTTTAAGTAACTTACTTAGCTCAATATTAATCTGAGCTTCTATATTGGGGTGAATCTTCCTAAATTTTTGCTGAATTGGCTTTACATATGGAAGCATAGGTATGGTGTGTTGAATGATAGATGTATCATAGGTTTTAAAATCATCATAACTCTAAGAAAATACATCCTTGTATCTTTTCAACAGATGTATGAAAGAAGATCTTTCATCTGGTGTAAGTCCAAGGCCTAAATTGATGTTTTGGGGTTTATGATCAGATCCCAAATTAACCAATTCAAATCTTAAAATAGAACTTTGGAGTTTGCAATTGGTCACTTTTTTGAATCTATCTTTCAAAGCATACAAGTCTTCTAATTTCACTACAGGTTTAGGAAAATTATTTTCCTCATAAGACTTGTTTTGTAGCATGTCGTGATCATCTTCATCAATGATTTTATCAGAGTAAGACCCTTCGAAAGTTAAAAAAATTAGGATGTAATTTTCATCATTAAATACATGCGAGTTGGTTATGTTATCTGGAATGGAGGGACACAAAATTAATTCAATTGAAAATCTATCAGGACTAAAATATTTAGGTGGAATGAGCTTGGAAGAAACCTTGGCTAGAAGATCAGCACTAGCATTTTGTAATCTTGGGATCAGGGCCATATTGAATGCAATGAAATGGGACATTAGATTTTGGATCAAATATTGGTAATGTTTAAGGTGATTGGAAACACAATGGATGTTGTTCTTGACTTGTTTTATGATAATCTCTAAATCACAAAAAAAAAATTAAGATATCTGACTTCAAGACTAATGGCCTTCTATAAGCCTTGTACCAATGCTTCATATTCAACAATGTTGTTGGTACAATCAAATTCCAATCTGCATGCAAGCATAGTTTTTTCTCCATTGGGATTTACTAGGATGCAACTAGCTCCTACACCATCATTAGATTTTGATCCATCAAAGTAAAGAGTCCAAAACAAATTATCACACTTATTTATAGGATTTTCTACAATATTGATACATCTAGATGAATTTGTTTGAGAAAAAATTTCAATCTGAGATGAAACTGAATCAACTGAAAAGGGAGACTTTTGTGCTAGAAAATTACCAAAGAAAGGTTAAAAATAATATTTTCCAAGAATATTATTTGGGAATACTACTGGTTCATTTTATTCATCTAAATGAATCACATAATATTTCATATGCTTCTCTCTAACAATATGAATTTAATAGGTTTTCCATTATAGGGAAGCTAAAGTTGTGACCAATCAGTTGTGAAATAACCATGTAGCTTCACAGACCAGTCCCTGCTTAAAATAACACCATAAAATTAAGGGATGTATTCAATCAAGATATCGATTATTTGACAAACTATCGAATTTGAAGAAAATCTAATCAAACCATAATTCATTTCTCCTAAAAATTTTACTTTTTCCTGATATAATTGAACAATCTAAAAAAAAATATTTTGAGGTGAAATATTCAATTTGAGGCAAACTGAATAAGGCATGATATTGGATGATGCAGTAGAATCCACTAAATAGTTGTGAACATTCTTATTAAAATCTCAAAAGTCAAAAAGAAAAGGAGGAGTGAGGGAATTTGATATATCTCCAATCAAAATAGCAATAGAAGAATCAATATTGTCTATAGAGACATTTGGAGGCTTTCCTTCCCCCTTTGAGGCTTTTGCAATAACAATAGTAGAAGGTAATGGAGATGCAGGGACTACATTTAATTCTTTGAGTAAAAACATATTTTTTTGCTTTAAATTACTGACCTCATATAGGGAAATGTTGGCTTTTATATTTTTCATGTCTTCCATGATATTATATTCAATGCTATCAGAGACTATCAAGGTCTTAGATGATGAGGGAGATTTGGAAGTAGTTGGAGCCGAATCAGAAGATGGAGTAAAAGTATTTTTGACTTTTAACTTTTCTTTAGTAGGAGGAGCAAGGGAATTTTGATTTTTATTTGTTGGAGAAGTATCGACATGTCCCTTATTTCTGGTAATCACTAGTCGAGTTGCTTCTTATTCTTCATTTTTTGAAGTAGTTATAATGAAATCCCATAAACCATGAGATTCAACTATTTCTTCTTCTTGTGACTCTTCTGCAGATAAAGTTGTTTCCTCTTCATCATCATCTTCATCAGATTCTACACTTGATATATTGGCAGGGGGTTGTGATTGTGATGGTTGATTCCTTTTAAAAGGTCGAAATGACTTCTTTGAAGACTCAGAAACCTATTTTTTGATTTCTAACTTCTCGTTAGACATTGCCTTCAGAACCTTTTGTAATCCCTCCAAGTCATAATAGTCTTTGGGAGTATTTTTTCTTGGATTCATCCTTGAAAGTAACTTTTTTGGTTTTCTTTCTTTCTTCAATAGCAGACCTTTTTCCAGGGCTGGAACTCTATTTTCGATAAGTGGAGCCTCTTTCATATTATCGAGCAGTATTATTTTATTAGCTCTATCTACAAACATAACAATATTTGAGGGAAGAGCACTAATGTACCTTTCAATATTCACATTCGTACCAGGTCTGGAAGTTTGTGGGTTTCATTTAACAATTTGTTAAATCTTGAGTTAAAATCCTTAATTTTTTCATTTGGGTTGGCTCTAAGGTTTTACAAATCATTAATCAAAGTGGAAATTGTTTGATCACACCAAAATTTTAACAAAATTTGTTCTTCAAAAGTATCCCAATTTGTTATTTACCCAACTGGAAGAGAGAAATACCAAGACCCAGAAGATCCTTCAAATGTGTAAGGAAAAAGTCTGCAAACACAATCATATTCTCTGACTCCATTCAAATTAATGGATAACATCAAATTGTGGAGATGTTCCTCTAGAGGGAGACCATCATCAGGGTTAAACTTAGGAAGCCATCTCTTTGGATGTTTGGGAAGAGGATGTAATGGTGGAGTCATCTATACTATCCCTAGATTGTTCCATGGTCTATTTTCCATTATGGCAGTACTAGGAGCAAATAAAGTTGCAAATGATGTGGAGGTTGTAGGAGATTGAGTTATTGAAGAGGTTGCTCCTGTAGTGCTATTGATTACAATAACACCATTTGATTGTGGCTAAGGAATGTGGATGGAAGGGATTAAAGGATGATAAGAGGAAGGTATAGGAGTAAGAGATGAAGCAAGATCGATTGAAGGAGTATGAGGTGGAGAGGATGATGTAATATCACTAGCAGAGGACTGAGTCTCTCGAGTACTTTTCTTTTTTCAATGAGTGGGTAATGGAAACTCAAAAGGTTTGATTCCAAGTTTCTCATTATGGGATCTATTTAACACACCAGAATACTATAAGTATGAGGTAACAATTCCTTCTGATAAATAAAATTGAGTAGGTTTCTCTCCAGGTATTGAAATCCCTTCTAATCTCTTAATAAGAGTTTGAACTTCACGGGATTCTATAGGTGTTTATGTAGAAGTTTGACAAACTGATAGAGGAAATGTGTTAGGAGATTTGGTGGATATTTGAACAACTTTAGATCTAGGATTAGGGGATTTGGAAGGGGATCTTGAAGTTGGTTTTGAGTTTGAGGGGGACTGGCTCTTAGATTGACCTTTAGATTTTGGATTAGACCTTGTTATCATTCATAGTCTAATGGCCCTCCTTCTAGTGCCAAAAATGTTGAAGGCTCGAAATTTTTTCCTAAACATTGGGGGAAAAACACCCAGTTGAGACCTTAGAGCAGATCCTTTTCCATTTGGGATGGTGGCTCCAACTGGAAATTATGGAAAAAACTTCCCTTAATATAAATTATAAAAATGGATGGATTATATAAGTGTGAGGCTATGATATAATTAAAACTGAAAACAAAGAATATTGAAACTAAATATCTATCCCGGGAAAGATTATCTGTATATGTGATTTAAAAGGATCTCACAAGCAACATGACAATATAGATTCTCTTGTTATTATGAGGTGAAAGCAGATAATGATAACAAATTTAAGTAAATAGTTAGTTAAATTAGTTGATGAATTCACTACACATATAAGATTTTGTGTTTATGCATATAATATATGATTTCAATCAGACATATCAATAGTGAAAAATGTATGATTTATTACAACACATATATGATAAATGTAATCAAATAACCATTTAACTGTTAAGAAAAATAATAACAGACAAATAGTAGTATATGATATATCATAGCTCTACTCAAGAGAAAATAGTAGTGGTTCAGCTTTATATTAAGATAGCCTGAGTCATAATAGTGGAAACAAAAACATTCTTTCCAAAATTTAGAAACCCCTCTCACAATAAATTAAGGGGATTTATACTTTCAAAATGAAATACAAATATAAAAAAGTAGAGTAAAATCGTGAAGAGGTTTTAACAAACAATGCTTAAAATAAATCAACGAAACAATTTTAGAATTTGTTGTAACCACTTGAATAAGATTGTGAAGAGGACTACCCTCCCATTCACTATTGCAGTTCATAAATATTTTTCATGGGCTTCAATTTAGGTGGAGGCTTTGGATGAGTCTACATTTGACTGGTAATTATGGCATCCTTCGATGATGGAAACATGTGGGTGGTTGTGTTGGATAGGAATTTGAGAATTAGCCACTGGTTGTGAGGCTTGACTAAGAACTACGAATGGAATTCCAAGTCAAATTTAGACAGTTGATCAATTGTTTCAACCCGTTTCTTGGATAATTCTTGCCATATTTTCATTAGTAGTTCTCACATCTGGTAGAGTTCCCTTAGGGCAGTCTGAAATAAGATTCGTCTGAAACAAATTCTCGTCGATGGTTTCAATGAGGTAGTTAGAGATATCCTTTGCATTGAATATTGTTCTCTTCGCATGCTTAAGGCGGATCTCCAATTCTATGAAGACTATTTCTTTGTGTAATTCCTCTATCCTAGGGAGATTAGCTAATATCCCATCAACCTTGCCTTGCCACATTATGAAACCTAAAAAAAATTCTTCGAAATCATTAAAATATGTTTTGAAGTCAGATAATTGGTCTACTAGGGAACTAGCTATGTGACACAAAGCATGAATAATGGCCAACTTCTGAAAAAATATAGCTTGTTGTTGATCAAGGAGAGTATTTAATTCTCCTGCTTCCTTGAACTCTATTGATCTAGGATTAACTTTCAGATTTTCATTCTTGTTTTGTAATTCCTGAATCTGAGCATCTTGGACATGCAAATCAGAGTCATGTTAAACTTTAAGGGCATTAAAACTATTTTGGAGCTCAACAAGTTGTCCCTACCATTGATTATAAATCCTTTGTTTCTCACTCTCAAGACTTTGTTCTAACTGCATAATTTTGTCCTCCTTTTCCTTCAATAGTTGTTGTATTTCAGTGGCTTTGTCCATAGTTGCAGAAGCATAAGCTCCCATGAACTGAGTGAGTCTTCCCAGTTCCTCTGAAGGAGTGGACAATGAACCCTTCCATACTACTTCAAAAGAGGTGTTTCTAGGAACTAAGGCCTGAGATTGCTCAATTTTCCTTTTCTTCCTTTGCCTTTTAACAACGACCTTATGTTCAGGACTGTAGAATATGTCAAGGGGAGGAATCTCTTCCACCCTTAATATGACCTCAGAGGTTGGAAAAGTTGGTATAATTTCAAAATCTTCAATTTTCAAAGGCTTATCAGAGGCCTTTATTGTAATCAGAGTCTTTTCTAAAATTTTAGAAGTGTCTAAGACCTTCTCTTGTGAGGGAGTGTTCAAAACTTTGGGTTCCTTTCCCTTCAAAACCTGGCTATATTGTTCCCATATCTACTCAAGCTTGGAACTTGGAAAAATACCATCAGTCTGAGAAGAAGAAGAAGCCCATATCCATTTTGGTTGACGCGTCTCATTACCCTGTGTAGAATGAACAATTGTAACCTTATCTTGAGTCATGCGTTCTTGAGGAAGTTTTAATGAATATATAGGTAAACGGGATCGCCTTGATTCCCTGTATTGGGTAAACTGAGTCATTTCTTGTGAAGTTAAATACTATGCTGCTTGTCTGGTAACCATTGAATAGTTGGAAGAATTTTCAAATTAGTCTTCAAACTGGTTTGGTTCACGAGAGAATTTCCTGATGCTTTCATGTGCAGTAACCTTCATGACAGTTCCACGAGGATCATATTCTATGTTATGGTGTTGTAGCGGCTACAACCACCCTCCAAAATTTTGCCTTAGGTTCGTTTTGGAGCCTCCCTACCAACCATCCTTAGCAGCATATCTTGCACCATCTAAATACATAGACTCCAACTGAGTTTCAGTGGCCTGCTAACCTATGCATGTCAACTTTTTTATCTCCCACCCGCAGGTTGACATTCTAGACTTAGTCATTGTTCTTGCTGAGGTTATCACATAGAAAATTATGCATTTCTGGAGGGAAACAAACCTTTCCTCTAGAAATTGTGCAATCTAGTTGGGCTGCCTGTTGAGTTCTAGAAATGCACAATCCATCCAGGCAACCTTCCCTCTAGAAAATGTGGAATTCAGCCCAAAACTGGGCTTCAGCTTAGAAAATGTGCAATTCTGACTAACAGCCAGGGCTTCATTCCAAAGATTGTGCAATGCAAGAGGGACAACCAATCTTTCTCAACCAAGAAATTGTGCAAATCTCATCCCCTGGCTTGTAGAATGTTGCATGTCCTTTCAAGTTGACCAGTTTTCCCTAGGACTAAGCAATCGTGATTTGCATACATGGGATACTTTTTCGCAAAAAGGCAAAAAGAAAAAAAGAAAACACATCCCTAGATTTTAGGGATATTGTTTTAGTAGCTAGAGGTTACATGAAAAGATCCTTTTAGAAACTTCCCTCCAACCTATACCGTTTTAATGCATGTTAACTTGTAGAAGCATTGTTTCAAGTTTTTCATTGCATCTCATTGTTGTCGCATGCATGACACTTTTTCTGCACTAACAGTCATTGTTGCGGCGACTCGCATCACACACATGCTTGTTTTACCATTTTCTAAATCTTTCACTCACTTTTTGCATGCATGATCATTCACTCTTGTTTACACTTAGCTTCATCATGCATTAAAAACTTTTCATGTTTTCAGTCGCCCATCGGCGCGTCTGGGATGCCTTGGCTCGGACCTTGCCTTTCTCGGCTAGCAATGCACATTTATGAGAGTGAAGGCTCTACCTTGCCTCCATAAAATGTGAAAAACTAGCCCAGTACTAGCCTCCAAACTTACTTTGCACAATTCTGGAAGGTAGTGCCCTGCTAGCCCCAGAAATTACGCAATGAAGTTTGTTGGTTTTCTTGTCATTGTTGGCTAAAAATGCACATTGCGCAGTTTCAATCCTCGGCAGGCCAGGTTGGATTGTGCATTGCAAAGTTTTAGTAGTTAGTCAACCTCTTGACAGCCCGAACTATGCCTTGTGCAGCTTTGGCAATCGGTCTCCCAGCCTCCTAGTGAAAATTGCACAGTCTTCCCAGTTAGCCACCCATCTATGTTGCATGTTAGTCCTCAAAGTTGTTTTGGTTTTCAGCTAAATATTTCTTGGCATGAGTGTTTCTATGTCTCCAGGTATCATAGGTGTTCGTATGTCTCTCAAAAATATAGGTACAATGGCCTCTAAGAGAGCAGGGTCAAAGGACACTATCGGAACTGCAACTAGAGATGTAGTCAAACAAGTATCTATGAGCTTGCCTATCTACAAAGACACCAAGTTTTTCACAGACAAGGATATCAATATGAAATGATGGGACATCAATGATACATTCTCAGGCACATTTAAGGAAAATCTGGAAGACCGTAGGGTGCATGTCAACATTCACAAGTCTAGCTTGTACCCAATTACATGCAGGTATCCCATGTTTCCATGTGTGGACATGATCCACTGGATTACCTCGCATACTGATCTCGAGACAATTGTGTTGAGCAGTGCTAGTGGAACACATATTTCTACCTTTAGGGTGAAGGACTTTCAAGAGATGTATCACTTGCCACAGTCAGTGATCACAATGGAGAAACCCTTCAACATACCAAACAATAGTGCAAACTCAAGAGATATCTTGAAGAGTTGGGCGAAAGAGCCAGCCAAGTTTAGGACAACACCCATCGAGGTTTACAAGATGAAGAAACTATGGAAGGCATATCAGTACTTGGTCATATTTTCATGGTGCTTATATGGCCAAGAGAGTAGAGAGACCTTCCTGTAAAGTTGGGTGATCGCGTTGGACCAACTGGCCATTGAAGGAAGACCTTGCAACTGGTTTGACATGTTGGCTCTCAGGTTGAAGGAACAAATGATAGAAGCCCGACATCCACCCAAGGGTCAGCAAGTGGAGATATACATGTTTGCTTACATTCTGGATGTAGTTTGTGCTCGTTAGTAGTTCCCAGGCTTGGGTTGGGCATGGACACCTTCGTAAACCTCTATGCCCAGTTATTGTAGATTGTTCTCCGAATGCATCTTCCGTAGAGTTATCACATAGTTATCTGACCACTTTGTCACCCTGATGTACAAAATGATATTTGAGCAAGATCCACCTTGCATGTCGTAGGAAGCGATGGAGGCATTGATCGACATAGAAGATTTGTATGCCTCACCCCTTCACACTTTCATATGGATGTACAGTGCGGAGAAGGATCCACATGTTTTACTGAAGTTTTCCATGGATAACCTCTTCATGCAAGAGGTTTCATATCACGTCTCGACAGAGTTATCATAGAGACAACACATGAAGAAGAAGGCACCTTGGTCCACTCTTCCTTTGTGGATCGAGTTGTATGAGATTCAAAATATCAAGCATGCTAAGGCCAAGACGGAGGTGTTTAAGAGATTCACCTTTGGCACCAGAAGTTTCAATCCATATGACCTGCATTGCTTGGTCAAGGATCACTGTGCGAGAGTCAAATTTCCTTGGATCCACGGGGCATGTCATTGGCTTGTGGAGACCCATGAAGATATTTTTATCACTCCTCCAGGCTCAATGAACTGGTTGGCATAGCTGTAGATTGGTTATCAAAGTAGAGGAAAGTAGCATCTTAGAGAGAAGTATCATCAGCAGCAGTACAAAGTAGCAAACCTGCACGTGACAAAGGCAAGAGAAAGGTTGTTGACAATACAGAGGAAAAACAAAGCTGCAAGTTCAAAGCAGATCCACTTGTATTGAAAGCATCTTTGGAGATTGAGGCCAAGAGGTGACATCGTGACAAGAGGATTGTGCAAAGGCTAAGAGAGAAATGGAGGATGGAGGAAATAGAAAAGGAGTTCTAGGAGTTGAAGTAGCAACTTAGGGAAGAATGGGAGCTGCGCAGAAAAGAGAAGGAAGCACAACATGAACATGTATAGCAAGAGGCACAACATGCACATATTGATGAAATGATTCCCATATAGGTTATAAACTGATCTGAGAAGTTGGCACAAAGCATATAGGGTGAGCAGTCACAAGAGCAGGACTTAGCTCAAGAGATTGAACATGTGATAGAGTAGATGGACATGGATATGATTTAGCCAGAGTCAGATCATGATATTGACCTCATGCCTCGGAGCCAAGAGGTCACCCCACCAGCTTCACTAGATCCAAAAGCAGAGCAAGTCCCAAGCGAACAAGGAGACACATAGATCCTTGAAAACAATGTAGAGGTGGAGATGCATAACATATCTTTCGACGAGTCACAACACAAAGTTGTGCAGTCACGTAAAGTGCCTACTCTAGATGTCCACATAACTCTTGCGTATTTTGAAGAATGAGTGATCATATCCAATGTGCGCAAGCATCCAGCAACATTGGCCGATGCTACCAGATCATATGACGAAGCCACCCTCTCGAGTGTTCAATTCTTGATAGCAGAGAATGAGCACATGGCTAAGGAGCTACAAGTGGCCAAGCAAGGAGGAGAACAGGTTACATCATCTGCCAAAGTAGAGTTGAAGAGAGCGATACTAGATGAAGTATTGTCTCTCAAGACAGTCATGCGGATGACATATTCCAGATTCATCACCGTGCATAAGTCAGTTTTCCATCTCAACGGTTGGCAGCAGCACTGTGCTAGGAGATCACACATCTTTGCAAATCTACATACTATTTTCGATCGCATGCAAACATGGACAATGAGGTACAAAGGAGCCCCATTACACTTATTAAATATGATGAAGCCAAAGGTGGTAGAGTTGAAGGCACGCATCTAGAGTTAGATCCGAAACTATGAGGAACTCCCATAGTTCATCGCTAGTTTGCAGGTTTCACATGCATGGGTGTTTAGAAGCATGGATGTCATTGTTCAGATGCACACGATCCCATCCATTGGCACAATCACCAAGGCAAAGTCAAAGAACCAAGTTCAACTGGAGCTAGACATGTACTTTGATGAGTTGATGCACGTAGCCACCAACGCAAACTTGGAGATCAGCATATAAACTATGCATCAGTATGTTGCTGGTCTGGCTGCACTCAAGACTATGATGTGCATGTTATCAGATGAGTTGGACAGAGGTGCCAAATCAGTTTACCCAGATGCAACAAAGGCAAGAGTTCACTTTCAGCAAGATGTCACCATTGAGCACGCAGACAAATGAACTACCAAGATTGGCATCAATTCAACACCGTCGATCATCGTGACAATGTTGATGAGCACCATTATTACAGCAAGAATGTTGCAACTCCTAGGGCTACCAACTTTACTTTATCAACCTGGGGTTCATACAAACTTGGAGGTGGCAGTGCTATTAACACAAGTAAATGTGATGGGTCTACTCTTTGTCACTGCTAAGCTGGAAATAAACCACTAAGGTTTTTCAAACCAGACTTCTATGGTTTCAGAAGAAGCTTTATTACCAATGAGGAAAAGAGAAATCTACACTAAGGGAAAGCTTGTCTACTACAGTAAGGAAAAATACTGAAATCAAATGCTAAAACACACCATTTTTCTAACTAACTTCTAAGAGGCTTTGCTTCAAAAGAATGCTAAGTTAACATGTATGCAATCCTACTGTCCTAGGTATGCAAATTGAAACATCAAACATTCTACTATTGTGCATGTAAATGAATAAAATAACTTTGTTTTTCTTCTTGTCTTTTTTCATGAGAAAGTGTGAAAGCTAAGTTCTTTTGGTGATGTGGTAGGGGGATTAAGGATGATGGTGTTAGCCTCCTGTTGCAACAGGGTATCATCTTTCATGATTGACATTTTTACATGCCAAATATGTCATACTTTGCAGGCTATAGTGTTCCATATTTCCACGAAGTGCCATGAAGTATGCTTAGTCCAAATGCACTGCTGTATTCCAATTTTTGATGAGTAGCTCCAGTTTTTGAAGAGTTTTCATTTAAGGGAGGTCCAAACAGTTTAATCTTGGTCTCCCTAGGTTTCAATTTCCTGTTTTAGAATATAGAGAATAATATCTGTCCAAACAGTTTAATCTTGGCAGATTTGTAGATAGGTAGAGAATCAAAGGGACCCAACTGTTTAATCTGGGCCCTGGCAGAAATAAGTGTAGATCTAGATAGGAAAAATTCAAAAGAAAAAACTGTAAATCTGGGTTTGCAAGTCTAAGTGCACCTAATTCAAAAGAAGAAAAATTGTTAGGAAGGTAGGCTGGGTAGGTAGCTGTGTGGTTGCAGAAAGGAAATTTATGATCAATTTTGTGTTACAAAGTGCTTTATCTTTACAGATCACAGTGCAGACAGTTTTCATGCAAGGGAGCTCAGAGGTGGACATAACTAACTCCCCCTTCTTCTAATTCCCCAATTCACTTACTAAATTCCCAAAGAGGTCAAGATCTGCTTGATTCCTCTTAGTTTCATCATCATACATATCAGTTGCCTTGGTGAAGATCTGCTTCACTCAAGGATTTTATTTCTTTTCAAACTCTTTTCCCCAAAATTAGCCTAAGGTCCCTGACCTTGGCGCCTGCTTATCACCTTCATATTAACTACTAAACAAGTATTATATAACTCCCTATCAATTTTCCCCTTTCCCCTACTAAAACTTTGTATATAAAATTCCCCTATGTAAATATTCCCCCCCTGGCAATATAGCCATATTCTTTCTAAGTCAAGGAAAGAATAGTCCATCTAGGGCTGCTTTTAGCCCATCCATGTCTAAGCAGGGATTAATCTGACACCTGGCCAGATTCATAACCTCTTCCCTAGCCCTAAAAACCCTCAAAAACCCACTAAACCTAAGTTTCAAACCCCACCTACGCGCGATATTAAATTTGGAATATTCTGCACATATTCCCCGCCCGTATATCCCCGCCGACTCGCCACCGCCGCCAGCCGTTGGATCATCCGCCCCGCAGATCTATGGCTAACGGGCCCTCCCATCCCTGAACTGCCCGAGCTTTAGCGTCTTGGAGATGGGCGGTATTACTGTCGTACTACCGCCACGCGTCAGGCTCTGGGGTGTGGCGGAGCCCCTCCCCCCAAAACCGCCCAGGCGCTAAGGCGATGCGCCCAAAACCGCTTACCGCCCTCCCCTGTGATGTAAGCCCCACGTCACCTACCGAGTCACCTGCCATGTGGCCTCCTACCACCGTACCCTGCCAGTGTACATGCCACGTCACCATCCGTACATGATGATGTCACCCGCTGACGTCATCCCACCATGTCATCATGCTGACATCATGCTGACGTCATCAGCACTTTTGGCGCAAAGGGAAAAAATCGCACTTCGGAGCCCCGGAATCAGTTTCTGAGGCAGTTTTTGATGAGCGATTTGCGCCTATGCTCATCGCTAGATTTTTTGGGCCAGAATGGGGAATCTTCAGGGAATATTTTCATTCTGCATCCCCCAGGAAGCCCGAAAGGCGCCGAATGAACCATTTTTCTTTGCGAAGCACTCAGAAAGGAGCAGAAAGCAGTTTTGAAGAAAACAGAGGCCGAACAACGGCCATTAAATGATGATTTGACACACAGCACATCACAACAGCATCGGTTTATTACCAAAGAGTATCAGAGGAAGACGAAGAGCCAAAGAGTATCAGCCGAAGATTTTTAGGGGCTCGAAGCACCTGAACATTGATGAGCCCCCCCAGAAAGTCAAATCAAGAGGCGTAAGCCCATCATTGCCCTCAAATCACAGTTAAAGCTTTAAATGCAGATAGACACTAGAGATACAGAAACCCATACACATTTATTTCAGAAAACACTGCAGCTAGCCACCAAGGACAACATCATTTACTCAATTTTGATATGGCGGCCCTGAGCGCAGCCCGAGATATTTTTTGCATTTGTTTCTGGATAGGATAAGGTTAAGTAATCATCATTCTTTCATACCTGATTAGGTCAAGATGTAATAAAGGAACTCTGTAGATATTTTTGCCTTATATATACCGCCCTTTACATTGTTACAAGGGTTGGTTGATTGAGAATTTTCACTAGAGACTCGCATTGTATACCTGAGTTTTTTCTACAATCAAAGATTGTTGAAAGCTTGGAGAGCAATCTGACTGTTGTAAATGAATGTTTTTGGAGATATGAAGATGGAATTCTTGTGCTGCAGCCTGAAGCAATAAGTGCATCTTACCTCTGTTTATTGTTTACCACTATCTAAATAGCAGAAAGAAAGAATAGCTTAGAATTTGTTTAAATACACTCTATGCTCAATTTCTGCTATTTATTTATGTTTTCCTCTAATTGAATTGGTTATGAATATGAATTCCTCCTGGCTCATGTTTACCCCGATTCACTTGTGTTGGCCAATTATCTAGGGATTCTTCACTGCCCCTAGGTAGAGCTCTGTTACCTCCATCTGTTAAGCTGATCAAGAGATTCTTAACTGCCTCTCATTACTTAGCATTCTTCCCATCATTTAAACCTGAAATATTGTTTCATGCTCAGCTATCTTGCTCCATTTGACCTCTCTTGTGACTGAAGAAATGCACCAGCAGTTCTCCTCCTCGACTCCACGCCCAATGGTTTGAAACTTCCAGACTATGCCTTGCCTCTCTGTCTGAAAACATCAATTTTCCCACCAAAAACAAACAAAAACCCCTGAACTCAAAACCTAGCCTAAAATCCTTTTCAACAAAGCTAAATCATAAAGAGAGAGCCCTCTCTGATTGCAGGTTGGCTAGAACCTGCAGTCCAAAGTTGGTTTGTGGTTACCTCGGCCGTATCCTTTTCCGGAGCTTAAGGACAACCTGAGTGATAACATAATGGCGACTCCACTGGGGAAATTCCTTAGATAGTTTCGCGAAGTAGGTAAGAAAGCTCCGCTGAGACCATAAATCAAACTTTCCAACTCTTGTTTATCTCTTAAAACTACAGATGAAGCATGAATGTCAGCCAGGAAGCCTTTGAAACTGTTTTTGCTTTGCATTAACAGGAGTAAATAAATGCTGCTTTAGTCAATATTCATGCTAGTTTTAAGTTACAAACAAGTTGTCCCATATTTTAATTAGTCCCTTGTTGATTACAAAAAACATTCCCAGGAAAAATACCCAAAAAAAACAATTTGGAAGCTGGCTCCCAAGAAAAATCCACAATATACCAGATCAAATCTAGATCCTAACCCTTCAGCTGTTTTTGAAAACCCTAACGTAATCTAGAAAAACCTTAGGAAGCAAGAAAGACAGGAAAATTTTGTTGATTTGAGCCCTGAAACAGCTTACCCTAGCAGTATTCCGACTCCTGTCAAGGTTTTGTTCCGGTCAACCCCTATTTCCCTTAGCTCATCATCTACATCTCGTAGTACTCCTTCCACACCTTCATTCACTGTACATACTAACACTACTGTTGTTTCTAACGTTCCAGTTACTCTTGTGATCCCCGTTACTCCAGCTGTTCCACTTATCCCCGTTGTTCCACTTATACCTGCCAATATGGCTAATAGATATGCACCCCTACAATTACCTGCTAATGCCGGGGCTTTACCTCAAGAGTACCAATCTAAAATCACATATTTTGATTCCACTGGACCTTTCACAGCCATTCAACATACCAAAAAGATGCAAGATTATTTTGAAAACTACGAGATAGATGATGATAGCGTAAGAATGAGAATTTTTGTTCAGAGTTTAACAAGTGATGTAAGAACTTGGTTAAGATCACTTGCTGCAAATTCCATAACCACCCCAAATGATCTTTACCAATCATTTACCAACAGATGGGAGAAAAAGAAAGACCCCTTGCACATACTAGCTGAATATGATACGATCAAACGAGGTCCTCAAGAGACTGTTTTGGAGTACTGTGCAAGATTCAATAATGTATATAACGCAATACCACAGAACCTAAGGCCTCCACCTGACCTTGCCTTGTACAAATTTCCCGATGGATTCAACCCAGATATGGCATACCAGTTAAAAGAAAGAGCTCCTCAAACCCTTGCGGACATGCAAAATGTTGCTGTCAGCGTGGAAGCCAATTTAATTGCCAAAAGAAATAGAGCTAGAATGGAAAGAAGAACCACCTTTAAGGAAGAACCCTCAGCTTTTGATCAAAAGCTTGATGCTATCATCAATGGCCTTCAAAGGCTGGGAGAAAGAGTATAAAATGTTGAGAGAAAAGCATCATGGGAAGGACAACAGTGTAATACCATAAGGAACCCAAATTTTAGAAAAACACAGAACACAAATGCTGGTAGGCCTAACCAAGACCATGATATAAGACCCCCTTTCCAAGATAATTATGTCGAGGGATCTACTTCTAGTGAACCCATAGAGGACACTCACATGAACTTAATGGATATAAAGGGTGAGCACCAAACTGTCCTATCCCAAGAAGACCAAAATGAACCTGATTACAATCAGTTTCAGACTAGGTATGGCGAGTCTTTTGATTTTAAACAAGGTTATGATACCGCTGTGTATGAAGTACACAAACAATATAAGCTGAGAACTAGGACCATTGACATTTCCGAACCTAGTAAAACGAAGGAAAGAAAATAGCCCAACAAGATCAAAGGCAAGGCTGTCATAAGAGAACCAGCTGATATACCTATTCCAAACCCACATCAAGTGACTGTAGAAGACATAACAGAAATATAGCCTTCCAAAGATCAGCCTTTGCCACCTTCTTCCTCGAAAGAAAGCTCGAACAGGGTCCCAAGAAACTTTCCTGAAGTTGAGAAACCGCAAGCAAAGACTTCCCATAACGCTGATAAACAAGAGAAGAACGCAGACAACTCAAATGAAACAGAAAAAACTACCATTATCAACACCAAGACTCCACTGGAAAAGCCATTTAACTTAGAGATAGAAATAGCTAAGTTAAAAATATCCATTCCCCTCTCAGAACTTGCCAAACACGATGTATATAGGCAGCAAATTCAAAGATCACTCCAAATGCCAGAGGTTATGGATGATGTAAATGTTTTAGAAGACACCCCAGAGCTGCTGTTTGGCCCAGAAGTTAATGGAAAATCAACACATGGACCGGTCCCACCCTTTTATGTCAGTTTGCATATACACGACAAAGTTTTGCACAATGCTATGTTTGACTCGGGGGCAGCACACAATCTTATGCCCAAAGCAGTTATGGAAAAACTGAATCTTGATATTACAAGACCTTACAAAGACCTGTACTCATTTGACTCAAGTCAAGTGAAATGTCTAGGCCTCATCAAAGACTTGTGTGTCTCCTTAGTTCAATATCCCAACAAGACCATCCTCATGGATGTAGTGGTTGCTGACATTCCACCAAAGTACGGTATGCTCCTATCAAGATCATGGGGAGCAAAGCTCCAAGGATCCCTTCAATTAGACCTTTCCTATGCCACCATTTCAGTCTTTGCGCAACCAAAGAGACTGTATAGAGAAACGCTCATGAAATATGTGGTAAGTAGTGAGAGCAAGCCTGAAAATTTTCCCATTTACTCAATCCACTCTGATATGGATTCCTTTATTTTGTTTAACGATGATACAAATGTTCCAATTTATAATGAGCCCTTCACTCTAGAGCAACAAGCACACATCAACGAAGAGTCAGTTGCACACACTGACGAAACTTGCACAACAGTTGATGCAACCAGCCTACCGAAAGAAGTTCTCCAAATAGAAATTTTAAATCTGCCCAATCCTAAAACAGCTCAATCTCTTGATACTGACCATAAGCAAGAAATCACATGGTATTTAGAGTTTGATGGCTCTGTCAACAAGTTAGGAGTAGGGGTAGGTGTCTGGATTCACAACACATATAACAACCATGCAGAAGGTTATGCCTACAGACTGAATTTTAAATGCACAAACAACATGGTAGAATATGAGGCTCTGCTTTTAGGCCTTAAACTCCTAAGAGCTCTGGGAGTTGCAAAAGTGTCTATTTTAGGAGACTCTGATTTAATCATACAACAGATGAAAGGCAATTTCGTAACCAATGACAACAGAATGAGAGCCTATAGGACCGCTGCTACTAATATACTCTAGGCATTCATTGAATTCAAGCTTGACAAGATTTCCAGAAATCACAACATTCATGCACACAGCCTAGCCACCTTTGCTAGTACATGAAAGCTTCCTTTTGACCCAAACCATCACTTCACAGCTGAAATAAAACATAGGCCCGCTGTCCCAAATAACGTTAAAGATTGGCAAGTATTCGAAAATGATGCCCAGATTAACAATTTCCTCACCCTTGAGCATGAGTTTTCAAATATTAACATCGACATGGATGCTATGACAGATCCAGAACACCAAACAACTGAAGATCAGAAAACTATAACAGCTGCAATAGCCAAGAAAATCCTGAAACCAACTATTTTTGACAAAGACAACATAGAACAGCTGAAACAAATACACTTGGAAGATATAGCCAAAACAGAGGCAGACATCATTGACTTAAAGGATAACTTTTTGCCTGCTGGCCTTACCCCATTAGAAGACATGTTTGATGCTAATGGCGTGCCAAGAAAGCCAAAACTGCAGCCTATAAACACTGATATAGAGGAACATAACATTGGGACAACAGAAAAGCGAAAAATGATCAAATTGTCCAAAAATTTGCCACCTGATCAAAAGCCCAAGTACATTGACTTATTCAAAGAGTTCCAAGATGTATTTGCTTGGAGCTATGAGGACCTGAAATCCTATGACACCTCGGTGATCCAACACACCATTCCTTTAAAACCAAACTAGAAACCCTTCAAGCAGAAACTTAGAAGAATTAACCCTATGACTCTTCCCCAGATTGAGAAGGAAGTAAAGAGGATTTTTGAAGCAGGCATCATAACACCCATCAGATTTTCTGAATGGGTGTCCAATCTTGTTCCTACGAGAAAAAAGACAGGAGAAATCAGACTTTGTGTAGATCTCAGAAATTTAAATAAAGTCTCCCTAAAAGATCATTACCCTTTGCCTAAAATGGACCACATCTTGCAAAGAGTAGTGGGATCATCTAGAATCTCTTTGCTAGATGGTTTTTCAGGTTTTAACCAAATACTTGTTCACCCGGATGACCAAGACAAAATAGCTTTTACTACACCCTGGGGAACATTCAAGTATGTAAAGATGCCATTTGGTCTTAAAAACGTTGGTGCTACCTTTCAACGTGCAATGGATATTGCTTTTGCCAAAGAAATACATGACTTCCTAGTTGTCTACCTTGATGACTTAACCCCATTTTCCAAATCTGATGAAGAACACCTCAAGCATCTCAGGAAAATTTTCATGACATGTAGGAAATATGGCATTTCCTTGAACCCCAAGAAGTCTCTGTTTGGCCTTGAAGAAGGCAAATTACTTGGCCACATCATATCAAAGGATGGGATCAGAATTGATCCTGAAAGAATACAAGCCATCCTCCAAATCCCATTTCCAAGAAACATTAAAGAGCTACAAGCATTCCTTGGGAAAATCAACTTCTTGAGAAGATTTATTCCAAATCTAGCTGAGCAGATAAGATGGTTGAGCAACATGTTAAAGAAGGATGCCAAGGTAAAATGGTCTCTTGAAACCAAGCAAGCGTTTGAGAGTATCAAATCAACCTTAACGCAAACCCTTGTCCTAACTAGCCCACAGTTTGACAAAGATTTTATCATATTTTCGTTTGCATCTGATCACACTATAGCCGTTGTCCTTTTGCAAAAGGATGAACAGGGAGCTGAAAAGCCAATTGCTTTTTTCAGCCGAGCTCTAAGAGATGCCCATTTGAAGTACCCAATAATGGAAAAGCAGGCCTACGCACTTGTTAAGGCCATCAAGGATTTCAGAGTGTACATTTTATATTCACACATGATTGCCTATGTCCCACATGCTGCTGTAAAGGACATATTGACTCAAGAAGGATTAGAAGGCAAAAGAGGCAAGTGGATTGCAAATATCCTTGAATATGACATAGAAATAAAACCAACCAAGCTGATAAAGGGACAAGGCTTAGCTAAACTAATGTCCGAAACAAATTTTCAAGCCTTAGAGATTAACCAGCTGGACAATGAACCGGAGCTGGTGACTCCACAGATCAGTGAAATCTTTTTACAATCCCCATGGTACGTTGATATATGCTTTGTATTGTTAAACCTGTGTGCTCCCCCAGGATTGTCCAGAACCAAGAAAAGATTTTTGAAAATGAAGGCTTTAAAGTTTTGTGTTATAGATGGTGCATTATTTTGGAAAAATCATGAAGGTATATTGCTTAATTGTTTAATCATGAATGAAACTAACAATGTCATGAAAGAATTCCATGCAGGTGACTGTGGAGGACATCTATATTGGAAGTCCACTACTGATAAAATTTTAAGGGCTGGTTTTTATTGGCCCTCTCTTTTTGTAGATGTAAAGAAGTGTGCCATGTCATGTCACAAATGCCAAATTTTTGAGGGCAAGAGAAAGTTGTTACCCCTGCCCCTTAAACCCATCTCAACCAAAAAACCTTTCCAACAATGGGGTCTTGACTTCATTGGAGAAATCCATCCCTCTTCCTCAGGCCAACAAAAATGGATCCTAACAGCCACCGACTATTTCACTAAGTGGGTTGAAGCCATTCCCTATAGACAATCCAATGACACCATCATTATCCAATTCCTTGAGTGCAACATCCTTTCTAGATTTGGCTGCCCTGAGAAAATCATCACTGACAATGCCGCTGCCTTTAAGTTCAAAAAGATGATCAATTTTTGCCACAGATTTCATATTACCTTGGGCCACTCCACAACCTATTACCCTCAAGGTAATGGTTTGGTCGAATCATCTAACAAAAGCCTCATCAACATCATAAAGAAAGTGTTGGAAGAAAACAAAAAGAACTGGCACAAAAAACTAGTAAATTCCCTATGGGCAGACAGACTTTCAAGCAAAAGATCAATTGGGATGAGCCCTTATGAGCTAGTATATGGGATGGAGGCCAGATTTCCTTCATCCCTGGGCATTCCTACTATCAAGCTGTTACAAGAGATTCAAGCTGAACCGAATGACATTCAAAGAAGAATCAATCAGACCATCTATCTGCAGCAAACCAGAGAACAAGTTTATGACAGAGCTCAAATTGTCCAAGAAAAGCTCAAAAATATGTTTGATAAGAGAGCTAAGGCTGAGGATTTCAATGTTTGTGACAAAGTTCTAAGATGGGACTTAAGAAGAGAAAACAAGGGCAAACATGCCAAATTTGATTTTCTATGGAGAGGTCCATTGGTATTTCTGTTGTTCAGGGAAATAACACTTATTTTCTCAGATCTGTGGAGGATCGTTCTACTGAAGAATGCCCTATCAATGGCCGTATGCTGAAGCATTACCATGACCCCTTTTAAAGGGAAACAATGAAGTTTTGTATATATCTTTGTATAGTCTTATTTGTATATATCAGTACTTTGTTTTTCATTTTTTATAAACAAGCCGATTGTTTAAGAAGCAGCAGTAAATTCTGTGAAGATGTAACTAATGTAAGTGCCCCAGTTCTGAAAACTTTGTCTTTGCACCAAGGCACAAAACAACAAAAGGAAAACTGTCACATTACAAGCAATTAATGGTAGAAAAGAGCTATCCGCAATCAAAGGCATGTTCCAGCAGCATTGTATATAATTATCAAGCACGCAGAATAAAGCAGGCGATGTTGTACAGTTCACAGTAATTCAGTTGAGGAGGAGGTTGTTCATAGTTCAAAGTTTATATTTTCAGCAACCAAAACAAAGAAGTGTTTCCAGTCTACAGCAACAAATAGAAAATCAAGGTAGTCTGACCTGCTGTTCTTGACTTTTCACAAGGAAAAGCCATCCCCAAGTGGAGCCACTGTTAGCCTCCTGTTGCAACAGGGTATCACCTTTCATGATTGACATTTTTACATGCCAAATATGTCATACTTTGCAGGCTACATTGTTCCATATTTCCATGAGGTGCCATGAACTATGCTTAGTCCAAATGCACTGCTGTATTCCAATTTTTTATGAGTAGCTCTAGTTTTTGAAGAGTTTTCATTTAAGGGAGGTCCAAACAGCTTAATATTGGTCTCCCTAGGTTTCAATTTCCTGTTTTAGAATATAGAGAATAATATTTGTCCAAACAGTTTAATCTTGGCAGATTTGTAGATAGGTAGAGAATCAAAGGGACCCAATTGTTTAAATTGGGCCCTAGCAGAAATAAGTGTAGATTTAGATAGGAAAAATTCAAAAGAAAAAATTGTAAATCTGGGTTTGCAAGTCTAAGTGCACCCAATTCAAAAGAAGAAAAAATGTTAGGAAGGTAGGCTGGGTAGGTAGCTGTGTGGTTGCAGAAAGGCAATTTATGATCAATTTTGTGTTACAAAGTTCTTTATCTTTACAGATCACAGTGCAGACAGTTTTCATGCAAGGGAGCTCAAAGGTGGACATAACTAACTCCCCCTTCTTCTAATTCCCCAATTCACTTACTAAATTCCCAAAGAGGTCAAGATCTTCTTGATTCCTCTTAGTTTCATCATCATCCATATCAGTTGCCTTGGTGAAGATCTGCTTCACTCAAGGATTTTATTTCTTTTCAAACTCTTTTCCCCAAAATTAGCCTAAGATCCCTGACCTTGGCGCCTGCTTATCACCTTCATATTAACTACTAAACAAGTATTATATAACTCCCTATCAATTTTCCCCTTTCCCCTACTAAAACTTTGTATATAAAATTCCCCTATGTAAATATTCCCCCCCTGGCAATATAGCCATATTCTTTCTAAGTCAGGGAAAGAACAGTCCATCTGGGGCTGCTTTTAGCCCATCCATGTCTAAGCAGGGATTAATCTGACACCTGGCCAGATTAATAACCTCTTCCCTGGCCCTAAAAACCCACTAAACCTAAGTTTCAAACCCCACCTGTGCGCGATATTAAATTTGGAATATTCTGCGCATATTCCCCGCCCGTATATCCCCGCCGACTCGCCATCGCCGCTAGCCGTTGGATCATCCACCTCGCAAATCTACGGCTGACGGGCCCTCCCATCCCCGAATCGCCCAAGCTTTAGCGTCCGCGAGATGGGTGGTATTACCGCCGTACTCCCGCCACGCGTCAAGCTCTGGGGTGTGGTGGAGTCCCTCCCCCCAAAACCGCCCAGGCGCTAAGGCGGTGCGCCCAAAACCGCTTATCGCCCTCCCTTGTGATGTAAGCCCCACGTCACCTGCCACGTGGCCTCTTGCCACCGTACCCTGCCAGTGTACATGCCACGTCACCGTCCGTACATGATGATGTCACCCACTGATGTCATCTTGCCACGTCATCATGCTGACGTCATCAGCACTTTTGGCGCGAAGGGAAAAAATCGTACTTCGGAGCCCCGGAATCAGTTTTTGAGGCAGTTTTTGATGAGCGATTTGCGCCTACACTCATCGCTAGATTTTTTGGGCCAGAATGGGGAATCGTTTCATTCTGCAGCCCCTAGGAAGCCCGAAAGGCGCCGAATGAACCATTTTTCTTTTCGAAGCACTCAGAAAGGAGCAAAAAGCAGTTTGAAGAAAACAGAGGCTGAAAAGCGGCCATTAAATGATGATTTGACACACAGCATGTCAGAACATCATCGGTTTATTGCGAAGAGTATCAGAGGAAGACGAAGAGCCAAAGAGTATCAGCCGAAGATTTTTAGGGGCTCGAAGGACCTAAACATTGATGAGCCCCCCCTAGAAAGTCAAATCAAAAGGCATAAGCCCATCATTGCCCTCAAATCACAGTTAAAGCTTTAAATGCAAACAGACAGTAGAGATGCAGAAACCCATACAAATTTATTTCAGAAAACACTGCAGCTAGCCACCAAGGACAACATCATTTACTCAATTTTGATATGGCGGCCCTGAGCGCAGCCCGAGATATTTTTTGCATTTATTTCTGGATAGGATTAGGTTAAGTAATCATCATTCTTTCAGACCTTATTAGGTCAAGATGTAATAAAGGAACTTTGTAGATAGTTTTTCCCTATATATACCACCCTCTACATTGTTACAAGGGTTGGTTGATTGAGAATTTTCACTAGAGACTCGCATTGTATACCTGAGTTTTTTCTATAATCAAAGATTGTTGAAAGCTTGGAGAGCAAACTGATTGTTGTAAATGAATGTTTTTGGAGATATGAAGATGGAATTCTTGTGCTGTAGCCTAAAGCAATAAGTGCATCTTACCTCTATTTATTGTTTACCACTATCTAAATAGCAGAAAGAAAGAATAGCTTAGAATTTGTTTAAATACACTCTATGCTCAATTTCTGCTATTTCTTTATGTTTTCCTCTTATTTAATTGGTTATGAATATGAATTCCTCCTGGCTCATGTTTACCCCGATTCACTTGTGTAGGCCAATTATCTAGGGATTCTTCACTGCCCCTAGGTAGAGCTTTGTTACCTCCATCTATTAAGCTGATCGAGAGATTCTTAACTGCCTCTCATTACTTAGCATTCTTCCCATCATTTAAACCTAAAATATTGTTTCATGCTCAGCTATCTTGCTCCATTTGACCTCTCTTGTCACCGAAGAAATGCACCAACAGTTCTCCTCCTCGACTCCACGCCCAATGGTTTGAAACTTCCAGAATATGCCTTGCCTCTCTGTCTGAAAACATCAATTTTCCCACCAAAAACAAACAAAAACCCCTTGAACTCAAAACCTAGCCTAAAATCCTTTTCAACAAAGCTAAATCATAAAGAGAGAGCCCTCTCTGATTGCAGGTTGGCTAGAACCTGCAGTCCAAAGTTGGTCTGTGGTTACCTCAGCCGTATCCTTTTCCGGAGCTTAAAGACAACCTGAGTGATAACAGATGGTGAATGCTTACAAGGCTTGGGAGACAAGTAGGGTCCTTTTCTAGATCCCTAGGGGATTTTTCCCCAATTCATCCTCAAAATAGGTCACTACAGGTCAACCTACAAGATGTCCTAATGTGTTCTACAGGAATTCCTAATATGTTCTACATGATGTATTGAATTCCTACATGATCCCATGTATTCCTACAGGATACAACCGAGAGAAAAATGAGGGATGTTGAAGGTGATGGAAGGATTAGGGAATGTGTTTGGTGGATGGAATGAGGCTAGGGAGTGCCTAGGACCACTTCAGAACTCAAAACCAGAGTTGGGAGATGGTTGGATTTAGTCAACAAGCTTGGAGATGTATTCTTGTGAAATGAATTGGTGAAGGTTTTAGTGAAAGAAAGGAATGATCATGGATGGATGAAGTTGGGATGAGGTTGTTTATCATGGAATATATATGTACTATTGAAACTCCTGCACTGCATCATCCATTGACATTTATCCATAAATCATGCAAACAAGAAGGATTTCAATTAACTAAGGAAAACATAATTTCATGACCTAGCTGCCTACTTCATGCATGAGGGAAAACTTGCAGAATAAGATGAGACCTTGATGAGATCTAAAGTAAAACTAAAGGTAGAAGACCTGATAACTAAATATTATTCTTGTAAACTAATCAAATGTTGGCCTAAGTACGGAAAACCCTAAATTCCATGAGCAACTAGAATTTTGTCTTTTTGGGGCTGCATAGGGGTTCTTCCTTAAAAACATGATCCATGAAGGAAGGAGTGAGGCCAAATCCACATGCTAACAAATTTTTGATGTTCCTTTCTCTCTTCTAAGCTACTACTGAAGTAAAGCACAAATGGAAGCAAACTAATCAAATCCACAACTACTTGTAAAGAAATAATGCTAAAGACAATTCAACTATGAAATCAACTCAACATACAAAAGCAAGCAGAGGAGCCTTTGCTGCTAGGGTTGGACCCTAACCCAAGAGCTTTAGCCCTCTGATTCAACTCAGTTCTGGATCAAGGAAATGTTCATTCTCATTATTAAAACAAAAATTTACATAGCAATGTCTTCCACATGTCTTGAACTCGAAAATTACTAGTATTTTTACAGCAAAAATTCGAATCCTAATGAGGCTCTAGGCCTTCTTATTTATACAGCTAAAGTCACTAATGAATTCCTTAAATCTAGGTAGGCTTAGCTCCCAAACTTGAGATAAACTAGCTCTTTGAATATCACTTTCTCGGCTGCCTTTTGATCTCCATGAATTGGCTGCTTGTACTCCGAGCTAGTGTGATTAATGGAAGAATATTTGAATGAGTGAGGAGTAAATGAGGAGGATCTACCTCCTATAGCATTTCATCCTTTTCTCATTTGAGTTTCAGCCCGTAATTAGCCAAAATTTCCATTATTTTGTCTCAAAAACTAACAATCAATGCATATTAGTCCACTAGGCATAATATCTCACTTTGACTCATCTCATTAAGAAAAATACAATTAAAATATGTAATAAATTATGAGAAGAGTTGATTTGAATAAGATAGGGGGTGGATTAAGGTCCATATAGTTACCTAATGATGAGGCTCATCATCACCCCCTACTAAAAGATTTGCTCATCCTCTGAGCAACTCAATCAATATCCATGTCCTTCATTGTTCTAATGGCCTCCCTGACATCCCATGATTCTACTGTAGTTTCCTCTTCCTGTGCATAGAATCCTACCTTCCTTTCTATCTCCTCCCACTAATTTCTTTCTTCCTCTTCCTTCCTTCCTTCCAACATTCCTAAGAGTAGTGATGGACTTAGTCTCAAGCAAATCCAATTGACTTTGAGTCTTTGGAGAGCTTTCTTGTACATGGGTGTCCTGTTCAATGCTTATCTCATTCTTTGAGGAGAATGGTACTCTCTGATTTTCAAGCTATAGGGAAAAGTTTTTCATATCCTTTGGAAAGCTTGCATGATGTCATACCCTAACAACCTAAACATGTCCTCAAAGTGTGTGATTGCTTGCTTTTGGGCAGCAAGGTGCCTAGGTGCAAGTTGAGGGTCATTTGCAATCAAGTTATGGGTGCTTATGATAGCCATTGGATTTGACTACCCAGCTCTTATCATGAGAGGTTTTGTTTCTTCCCTTGACATTATTTTCTTCATTTCTGTAGCCCTTTCTTCCTCATGGTTCATCCATGATGCCAAAGCCATCAATTTTAAGTCCCCTAGTTTTGAATTAGGGTCCCACACATTCATATCTGTCAAGGCTTAGTTATGTAGGTAGAAATAAGAAATTCTAGCCCTATCGTCCAATATGCTTTGATCAAAAAGATCAATGAATTTTCTATAATCCTGGAATGGCATAGTGCCTCTCTGTGCTAAAGTAGTGATTTGGAACTGCAGCCACTATTCCTTAAGATATAATGCATAGGACTTAGCTGGCATCCTGCACTGGATGGGCTCTAAGGATAGACTGGCCATGGATGCCAATTGATTCTCTCTCTCTTGTAGATGTCCTCTTAACCATGCATTTTCTGCCTCCAACTGAGATTTCATCATTTCCTCTCTTTCCCTCAGGCTGCTCAGTTCTTTGCCCATATCCTTTACTTTCTCCTGCATGTGACGTATGTCCTCCACTCTGGATTTGGAAATTTGCATCCATCTACGTTTTCTTTCTCTTTCTTTCTCAAGCTCAAAGAATAATGGGTGGCAAATTTCTGTGGAATGACCCTACCCCCTTCAATGAACCTGTAGTAGGAGTCAAGGTTAGGTTGAGGACTAGGTTCCCTTAGCTCTGGATCCTCCTTTTTGTTTCTTGTTGCATACTCCCTTCTTTGTCCAATTTCTAAGTTTCCTGTAGGTTTAGCATAGTTTCCTCTAGGATTTCCTCTACTTCTTGTAGGTCCTTCAGTGTATCCTGTGGGAGGCCTTTTCATTTGGATGAGGTAGATCTAGTGACATGTCTCCTAACATAAGTGATAGGAGACTTGGGAGAGCCTTGTCCTGATGAACCTTCTCTTTGATTTTTCATAAGAGGAGCTACCTTTTCCTACTATTTAGGTGATCTTTAATGACAATAGGAACCTTGGTGGGAGTTTGAGGCTTTCCTTGCCTTATTCTCATACTTTTTCTTGTCCTAAAATACAATGGAGTTTGTCTCTGTCCCTTCACTTTTTGTTTGATAGGGGTACTAAGGGTAGTGAGGGCAGTTTCTGCCTCCTTCTCAATGTGTTCTAGGGATACCCTGGGTGATTCTTCCTTGTCTTTTGTCTCCGCTTTTCCATTCCCCTTCTCATATTTGTCTTTCTCCTCTACTTATCCCTATAGTTCCTCACTTTGTTCATGAGTTTCCTCCTTTGCATCTTCTTCTGTCTCTTCACCACTTTCCTTCTCCTTTTCTTCCTTCCTCATCTATTTCCTCTTCATCCTTCTTTGTTTATTATTCATCCCTTTAATTGGAAGTGGGGCTCTTGTCATATTCAAGGGCTTTTATATCTTCCTCTATCTGCATGTCTCTGAAAGTTTCCCATGTGAAAGGGAGTCTGAGGTTTTGGAGGGCATCTTTTATGATAAGTCTAATTAACCCATGATGGGTTAGTTTTTGATGGTTTCCTTCCTACACCTTCATGCTCATATCTATCACTGATTGAAGAAGGAAGTAGGGTATGTTGAGTCTGTTTTGAGGAGGTGTGTCTGCTCCGAACCTCAACTCTTGGAGAAGCCTAAAATGGTATCCATATACCACATTGTACCTACCTTCACATGAGATATACTTAATAAGTTGGTAGCTAATTTCATTCCAAGGATACGGTAGGCTTGCTCTTCTAACCCCATTTTTGTCTTCCATGGCCTCCTCTCCTTCTAAAAAGAATTTCTTCTTTGAAATTTAGCTATTTCCCAACCCTAAATGGTCTTTTCACGCAAGAAATGTCATATACCAACCCTAAATGGTCTTTTCACGCAAGAAATGTCTCAATTCCAAGTCCGTCCACCTGATGAGCGCGAGCAATTCGGGGGACATGACTAAAACCCAGGGGGCATGAACCCTGGTCTGCTTCGGCAGGAAAACTTTAGGTATAGGGTAGGTTTCCGCGAGAAAATATGACTAGTCTATACTCCCGTCCGTGATTGGAAGAGGGAGTTATTCTAGAACAGGATTCTTTTGTCAAAGTTATGTGAGTGGAGGCGTCTACGCCACTCGCCTTTATCTATTTCGGTAGACATCACCGAAGAAGTGTTTTGTTTACACCGTGAATACAACAATCTTTGGGTAACCTGTAAGAGGTAGTGTCACACGGAATCAGTCAATAGTGCGGACACAACCGACCTTCCTAGAAGTCTAAGACATTCTAATGACAAACAAAACAAAGTAGAGCTATCCTTCTCTAAACATGCATTATGATATGAGATGTCAAGTGTTTTTTTCTTACCTTTGTCCAAACGTTGTTGTAGTAGCTTAGTTTCGTTGATCCGGATGAGCTCCTCCTTCACTTCGAAACCTGCAATCACCAATAGTAAAACCATTAAATAGCACCTGATTATAACATAAAACAAAGCATATTCAACATGTAGACCAAGGAGTACATGAAACAACTCATAAACAACAAGTTATTGAGAAGAATGAACTAATTTGCATTAAAGGTAACAAAAGGAACCATTACAACCTGAGCCTTGGTGTTGTGCAAGCTCCTTCCAGGGTCCACAAGAGTCTTTCTTTACTTTGACAAAGCTCACCCACCTCCCAATGGAAACAAGTAAAGATGACAATCTCTCACAAGTTCTCACAAAGAGGTCCCAATTCCAGCAACATCTACCCTTAGGAATGTTTAGCTTTCAGCCTCTCTCCCTCTGGCCCAATGCTTGTATTTATAGTGCTCAAAAGGAAGTTATTCAGGTCCACCATCAATGGGATAATCCCCTCTTTGGATGGGATAGCTCCCTTATTGATGGGATAACTTCCTCTTTGTTAGGGGTACATGAACCATCTGGAGGCGCTTCATACACGTCGAACAACCTTCTAGAATGCTCTAGAAATGACCACAAGTAACTTTTTAAAGATGAAACTTGTGCATTTTGACCTTTTCAGGGGGACGCACCTGCCCCTTTAGATACAGAGTGTCTTTGGATGCAGATATCATGAACATTAGGTGCGTACCCACAGGCAAGGTTGAGAGAACCTGCGTACCCAGAGATAAACACATTTATAAAGACTTTCTCTCTTCTTGGAGTTTGACATGGATAGCAGAGGCATAAGACTTGCTTAAGAGGGTAGTATGACTGTTGATAGAGCCATACTAACTGTAAATAGCCATGGTGACATTTTTTAGTGTAACAGATTGCCCCCTAAAGTGCGAAGCCAGTAGTAGATTAGAGTTTCATAAGATCTAGGAAGGGTGAAGAACTTTATCATTTCAAGGATTATCTCGTGGAGAGCCTGGTCGGAACCTGCAATTTTCAACACAAAATACATGTATAAGATTATATCATCACTGAGGTAGGCATTCCCATACTCAGATAAAAACTTTAACTAGCAGACTAACTACTCTGATACAGGAATGATCTTGCAGTACATCATAATCATAGACTTTTGTAGACACAGTATGGGCGCAGCCATCTGTTTATGATTAGTCTACTTAGATAATGAATACAAAACTCCTCGCAGCCTGGATGGTGGAAACTAGATCCAGGGTCTTCATTTCTGCTTCTCGAATTGGTACGATCCTATCCATGCGAATAAATGAGTTGATGTCGAGCATGGTAGAAACCATTTGATTACCGGTCGATGATGTAAACCGTTAACAAGTGTGAGAGAGACCACCAGTAATGTCAATGGTTCTCAAAGTACCTAGTACAATCCATGAGATGTGAATGAATGAGTTGATGTCGAACATTTCACGAAATCCTTCGATCGAAAGTCAATGATGCAAATTGACGTCAAAGGCGAGAAACCTGCCATTGATGCATGCAGACTTCAAGGTACTGACGGTTTCTAAGTCATCTTTCTAGATAATGTGTTGATGTCGATAGAAAGCGACCCGTTGCAGGCAAGCCCACAACACAAAATCATTGGTCAAGTTGAAGAAATGTTGCTGTAAGGACTGACTCAAGGATGGTAAAACGGATGACAAGTATTTTGCAGATGAAAGTTTTGTTTGCAGACCTCTTGAACACATAACGACACGACAAATGGCTTGGTGATAAACAACTCAAAGTTAATCCCTGAAACCCGGTTTGAAGACTTTCAAAGTGGTTTGGTCAACTGTGAGGTAAAAGATTTCCCAACCCAGGTGAATGAAAAGTGTCGTGTTCAAGAGTGGTGATAAGGTTCTTCTGTAGTAAAAGATAACAAATAGGTTCATTCTTCTCTCTTTTCCCCCACCATTTCTGGCAAGTACCTCTTTATTTTTAACAAGCTTGAGGAGGATAACATATGCTTGATTATAAGCTCATCCTTCGGATGAGTCCAACCTAGTTTTGATTCGAACCCTAGGAAGGAGTGGTTCGTTCCTGTTTGTAATTGAACAGGTCCTTTACTGTGAAATGTTTAACGAGCCCAGTATAGGAGAAACTCGGCGTTTTTCAATTTTAGAGAGTCTGAAAAAACTAAAGAAGACTCCACGGTGAACTTTTTCGTAAGTTTGTGTCCCTCAAGCCCGAAAAAGTATAAAATAATACCTGGGGGAACCGCTTGATCTTGCGACCAAGGAGTACTTTCATGTTTAGTGTTGTCGACCTGAAAAGTAAAAAGCGATCAAAGACACGTCGTTTTATTTCCAGTATCGAGTTTGAAACGACAAAAACCCAGCAATCTTTTCCTGATTTTACGGTCAGAAAAGAGCTATAAGGGGACCGTCTTTTAATTCCATTTTAATGAGTGTAAAAGAAACGCTCGGCAATATTTTCATTTTTTAGGTGTCAGAAAAGGGCTTAAAAGATGACTCTGATATTTTTGTTCATGAAAAATGACATTTTCCCTCGAAATCCCTTTGTCCTGCACAAAAACGACACATTACTCATACCTGTTTAAGATAGGCAAAAATTCATTGAAAAACATCCTTTCATGGTGAAAAATAAACAAACTTAGCATTCATTTATCCAAAAAACCTATAAAAAGACTTTTTACCATGTCATTTTTACCATTTTACTGTTGAGGTTGAGAAAAGGGCTTTTGGCAAGAAACTTCCCGTGGTCATTGTGGAGAATCCGACCATCAGAATGGAACACCGTCTCTTTCAGGTATTTCACAACATCCTCCTTGTCAATTTCATCTGTTTAGAATTTCATTTTAGGCTTCAGTTTTGATTTTTGGGGGGTTTTAGGTTTTGAAAACCACTCCGCGGGGTACGCAGGTGCCCTAAAGGGTGGCCTGCGTCCCTCGACTTTTTCCTACACAGGAAAAAGGTCGGGGGACGCAGGCTACCTTCAGGCCACCTGCGTCCCGGCGCTCTGTGTGCCAAACGCGGGGTGCGTCCTCCGCAAAACGCGGAATTTGAAACCCCAAACTTCAAAATTAACCATTCATTTTTCCTAAAATTAATTCTAATGCCTGTTTGTTCATGTGTAGGGCACTTAGCATGCTGGATTGGAGAGAAAGAGAGCATGAGGAGGTTGATGAAGCTGCAATCAATCACCAACCTTCCATCGATGCCCTAAGAGCATGTGGATTATACAAATACTGGGCCATACCTGGCATGAGGGCTCAGGTGAGATTCTTGGAGTGGCTGGTCGAGAGATGGAATGTTCATGAACAATGCTTTTACATCAAAGAGCAACAGCTCGAGATAGAGCCCTCCAACATCTACTTTCTCACTGGCTTTCCGAATAGAGGCGAGCAACTCAATCTAGCCAGGACTAGGCCGGGTGGCCAATCCCTTGATAGTCTCCGAGCAGATTGGTGCATACCCAATCAACGCCATGCGAAAGGCATAGAGATCAAATACATCTCTCGGCGTGAACTCATGGTCTTAGCTTTCACTGTGACCAGGATTTGCGGCTCAGCCACTTTACATATTGCCACTGGGTCCCAAATGCGGATGGCAATTGACTGTCTCCAAGGCACCATCTTCAACTGGTGCGATGCTGTGTCGGCCAACTTGAAGGGCCAACTGACTAGGGCGAAGAACGGACAACTAAAGACCTTTGGATATGGGCCTCTAGTTGTGAGCTTTGCCTTAGAGAGAGTTCCGATGCTGATCCCTCAGCATCTCACTGTTGATATCTTGGGTCCTCGGGAGCCAAAGCTGATACGATGGGTTACGGTGATGGCCCGGCATCCTGACGAGGGTGCGGCAGTTGTTCGATTCACTGATAGTTATTTTCACTGGTTAGAGGACCAGGTGTTTGTGATTCAGGATTTTCCGTATGCCGGAGTAGATTTTCGAAATGATCCGGACATGGTTCTTCCACAGGGAGAACAATGGGATGACAAAGGTACTTTATTTTTCACAAGTTTTTTAAGTTATGTATTTTTTTTTTGCTTTTTATATATATCGCCTTAAACTGACAGTAAAAACGTTTAAAATGCAGATGTAGGCCCACGGCATCCAGCCAATCTCCGGGCATTCGAGAGGAGACACCCACCTGCACCGCCACCGGCCCCACAGGATGCGGCCGCAGAGATGTTAGTCGAGTTGGAGCATGACCTAGAGCGTCTCACGGTAGGCATACCGGAGACGACCATAAACGACATTCCTATCAGACTGCAGGGCTATGTAGTCGCTGTCCCGGGGCCTATTAGGAGTTTTTTATGTAAGGTGGCCCGGGCAGTAGTGTCTTACAGAGAGCATCACCAGTGACTGGATGGTCACCTTTGTAGTCACATGTGACATTTTGACTTTTTGTACCTATCATTTTACCGATCATAAGGTGTTTTAAACCTATGATCGAAGGCGATGTATATTTTTTGACACACTCCTACCTATATATATATATCATTATTACCGGCTTATTTTGTTTAACATGTATGATGAAATGTTTATAAATTTGCATTTATGATTATTTACAAATGTCTATTTAACATTCGAGACGCCATTGCGTCTGCTAATGTATTTAAAGACCTTGGAATATGTTGATATTCAATGTAATCAAATTCACGTTCCAAGAGACGCACCCTTAAAAACAATCTCAACAACACAGGATTTCTAATGGCATAAACTCTATTAAGCTGTAATACAACGAGTTCAGAATCCAACCTCACTATCAAACTCCGAATCCCAAATGAAAGAGACTCAGATAATAATTCAATCACTGCACTTTATTCTGCAATGTTGTTGGTTGTTTGCCCGAGGCTCACCCCATGCATAGAAACTAACTTGTCAGAGGGCGAATAGATAACCCAAGCTGCGGAAGAGATATTCCGTGTACTACGACAAGCACCATCAGCAAATCCAATGTACGTTTGAAGAGGCGTCGACATCTGCAATATTAAGAGCAAAACCAAGATAAGCCAAAATAACGACGAAAAGGCACTCTTCTAAACTAAGCATACTGAATAAACTAACAAACATACTAGCTAGAAAAGTAAATCTAACCTAACTAAAAATTCTCCATACCCACCATTTAAGCATAGTACCTCTTTAGGTAAAGTCCATTTCTGGGTTTGCCCAAAGAGTCCCCATCAAAATCTACTAGCTCATAGGCCCCTTTTGCTAGCTTTCGCTTTACAATGTAGGGCCCATGCCACATAGGAACGAATTTCCCAGCACCTAGCTTATCGTTAGCTTGATCATATAATAGCACTAGGTCTCCTTCCGAAAAACTGCGAGGGGTCACATTCTTATCATACTGGGCTTTCATTCGCTTTGCGTGAGTCTCGATTGCTAAAGTAGCGTCACGTCGAGTCTCATCTAATTTGGCTAAGTATAACAAACGTTTCTCCTCTTCGGAAGTGGCTGGGAGTAATTCGACAGCCATTTGAAGTGATGGGATTTCGCATTCAATGGGTAACACAGCTTCCAAGCCATAAACTAGCTGGAAAGGAGTGAACCCTGTTGAAGTTTTTACTGAGGTTCGGTATGCCCATGGCGCTGAAAATAGCATGTTGTGCCAATTCGACCGATGGATACCAATGATCCGTCGAATCATGATGACTAGAACTTTGTTGATAGATTCAACCAAGCCGTTGGCTTGTGGATAATAAGGAGTAGAACTGTCGTGGCGCAAACCAAGCTGGCTTGTAAGCTCAGTCATCATGATGTTTCGAAAATGACTCCCATGGTCAGTAATGATTTCTTGTGGGACACCAAACCTAGTTATAATATGATTGAATATGAAAACTACAACTGTTTTGCCGCTTGCGTCGAATGTAGGCATCGCCTCGGCCCATTTAGTAAAATAATCAACCGCGAGGATGATATACGCATGCCCCCCGACCGAGTGAGGGTTACAAGTAATAAAGTCGATACCCCATTTGGCGAATGGACCAACGGCAATTATAGGGTGGAGAGGAGCAGGTGGTGCGCGCATCTTGTGATCAAACACTTGACAGTTGTGGCACTTCCGGACCGCAATGATACAATCTTTAAACATAGACGGCCAGAAATAGCCAGCGCGCAACACCTTCTGAGCTGTGGCATACCCAGACATATGACCACCACATGCTCCAGAGTGACAGTCATTCAAAGCCCTCTCAGCCTCTTCGTGAGTTAAACAACGTCGAAAGACTAAGTCTGCCCCCTTGCGATAAAGTGTATCTCCAATAATCTTGTATTGTTGGGATTGAAATCGAATTTTTCGACGTTCTGACTTTGAAGCTTCAGGCCGAAAGGTTTGGGTTTGGAGATAGATGATTATATCCCCGTACCACGGATCTAAAGTACTGATAAGAAACAAAGATTCGTCCGCAATGGGCTCCTCTGCCACAGTCTCTGTATCAGTATACGGGAAATCACACATCAACTCAGCAAAAACTAAGGATTTCTTAGACTTGGATTTCTCGAACTCCAAATCGAACTCCTGCATGATGACGATCCATTTGGAGTACTTGCCCCCTAGCAATTGTTTTGTCAAAATATAGGTCATAGGGTTGCAATCCGAAATCACTATAGTTTTGCGGAGAAGAATGTAGTGACGAAAATGCTGAACAGCTTGAACGGCTGCCAGAGCCAATTTTTCCACATGTGAGTATTTTAAATCGGTTGGATTTAAGGTCCGACTAAGATAATATATCACATGTTCCGTTCTTAAGTCCAAAAGGTAATTTGCAGTAAGCAAACGTCCCCCAAGGGCAAATGAAAGCCGTTTTTGGTTGATCGGTAGGTAGAATATTGATTTGGTTGTATCCGGAAAAACCGTCCATGAAGGAAAAGATTTCACTGCCGGCACAATCATCAATGATTTGATCGATATAGGGCGTGGGATAGTTGTCTTTTGGACAAGCACGATTTATATCCCTATAATCGATACAGATTCTTATTGTTCCTTGTTTCTTGTTGACCGGAACAATATTCGAAACCCAATCCGTTAACGGGATCGGATAAATGAAACCTGCTTTCAACAGCTTCTCAACTTCTGCTTTAATTGCAGCCGCTTTCCTAGGGTGTATCTGACGCAGACGTTGCCGAACGGGTTTAGCGTCCGGGTAAGTCTTAATCTCGTGAACAACAATGGAAGGATCAATTCTTGGCATCTCCTCGTAAGACCAGGCAAACACATCGCGGAACTCTTGGAATAGGGCCTTGTAACTTTGAATTTCATCGTCTGTACATGAGGCACCTATATGAATGTTCTCAATAGTTCCAGTTTTTACTGAAATGTCAATGGCAATAGTATGAGAAATATTTGCTAAATTCAACTCGGAATCAGGATGTTTCATTGGATTCTGAGCGTCCTTGACATATTCAGCGGTAAAGATAGATGAAAAATCATTTTCAAAAGCATCATCTTCAGGTAAAAACGAAGATCTGTGATGGAGATCTTCCCATGGTAGATCGTCTACACTTAGGATTTCGCGAAGCTGTTCGTCAGATGACACAACTTCAGGAAACGTTATCCGTTCTGAGGTTGATGTGAAAAGTGACTCTTCACCGACCACATTCATTTGGTCAATTTGGGTTGAACTCGTGTCGGAAAAAGACATGACTGCTTCATAAGCAATTTCATATGGACTCAAAGGCATAGCATCACTGAATGAGTCTATCTCAGATTCAGATGGGATGATCCAAGGATCATCATAGATAATGTTTTCTGATGTAATCATATGAATTGTTGCAAACGAAGGGTCTGCTTTGATTGGAGGGAAAGGAAAAGTTCCCAGTAAACCGGAATCTTTAACTAAACCTACGCCAACGTCCCTATAAGGGATTGTCTTTTTTTTGACATGCTGAATACTCTCAGAAGAGGCTGGGTCAGATGAAAAATAAGCCAGCTGATCTATGGTCACGATCTTACCATTGTGTGGAAATTTTATAACTCCGAAGACCAATGACACGACCGTTGTCATAGTGTAAGACCAACTTCGACCCAAAAGAAGGTTGTAGTCTAGAGGGGGATCAACCACTTCCACATCCAGACTAACGGTTTTTCCTTCGACCCCTATAGGCAAATCCTATAGAATGCCAAACAGATGGAACCCACGGCCGTCGAAGGCCTTAAGAATGGTCGGGGACTGGTTCAATGTAGGAGAACCAAGCGATCTCCAACATTGAATCGACATAATACACGTAGAAGCTCCTTCATCAATTACAGTCCTATGAATGGGTCTGTTTTTGACTATCACTGGGATCTGGAAAGCCATTTGATGAGGGAGACGCGGTGTACTATTTTCTAGATCGAAGATTATCAGGTTCGGATCCTGAATATCAACAGCTCCTATAGCCGACAATAGTAATTTGCGCTGTGCTGGACATGATTGCAGCACTTCCAAGGCCGACATTGCTGAGGGTGAAACAACTAAGTCCTCAACAATGTTATAATTCTGAGCTGCTCTCGCATGTGGATTGAAAGCAGACTTTCGAAGTATACCCTTGGCGGGCGGTTTGATTACTAAGTCTGGGTTAGGTTTCTCGATCTGGAGTGGATCGGAACCAGGAGCTGAGGTTGATGGATTAGAATGAGAAGATTCTACTTCTTTACCATCAACAGGACTCTTACTACCATAATCATGCGACCGAGTCGCAATCCGTACGTGAGACATCATTAAGATGGGTTCTTCACTAGCATTCAAGGAAGAGCCTATCATTTTACTCTCCTGCTTTGGAAATGGATCTTTCAAAACAGCAGGAGTTGGGGAACCCTTAACGATTTTCACAACCTCCGCCCGATGAGGGCAATCTCTTGTGAAATGATCTTCTTCACAAATTAAACAAGGATATTTAGGTTTGCGTTTTTCGTCATTAGGTTCCGACTTCTCTTTTTTCTCCTTTGGAGCCTTATCTACTTTCTCTTTCTTCTTACCTTTCTTCTTACCACCGTTTTTTGATTTGGCCGTAGATGACTCTACAGTGTGAATATCGGGGGTAAGCTCAGGAGAAGACTCTCCTGTCGGGGAATCAGGCAAAGTGATAATAGGAGTAGTTGAAGCCTTGGAAGACTTCTTCTTACTCTTTGTATTCACGATACCAATCATACCATCAGCAGCATGAGATCCCGAAGGAGCAGCAGTAATTTGATTCGATTTTGGAAGATCTGGGATCTTCTCGTGTAACGTACCCGACTGAGTATAAACTAAGTCAAGGTATTGCGACTGAGCAATGACTTGCTCCTCAGTAACTACTCCGGCCTTAGCTACATCTTCAGTAATCTTCGGTACTAATGATTTAACAAACCATTCAGCTAAGATTTGGTCCGGGATAAAAACTTTCACTAACCTTCTTCGACATCTCCACTCATGAATGTGATCAGAAATATACGTGGACATCGATTGTTTTAGTGAAGTTAATAATTCCGTGCCGTTATCGTATCTGACCGGCAACTGAAAGTGAGTTAGGAACGAGGTAGCTAACTGGCTGAAATTGTAAAAAGAGGCCCGTGGTAACTCAATGTACCACTTGGCCGCGAGACCAATGAGTGTACGCTGGAAAAGACGTAAGCGGATTGAATCATCCGAGATAGAATTTGAAGCACACCAGAGGTGGTAAGTCATCACATGATTGGACGGATCCTATCCAGACTTACCTTCGAACTTGGGTATATCACTGGGCAACTTATTTGGCATTGGCGGCCATAACTGAAGATATTGAATTGGATCATTCGTCAGGCACGTCAAGTCTGGTAAATCCAAAGTTGCGATAAACGGTAACTGCCTGTTAGGATCTCTAAAGCTCTGGGTCACAAGACCAGTCCCAGGAGGAGGATATCCAGGATAACTAGGAATAGGAGTCGCATTTGGGATATTATATCCTCCTGGAAAACCAGGATTAACCGGACCGTACTGGGGTTGTTGAGGTTGTTGATAAGTGTACCCAGGATACGGTTGATACTGGTAAACTGGCTGTTGGACAGCTTGCCCGGGTTGGTACTATCCCTGGTACGGTTGGTGAACAAATTGAGGTTGAGTAGTGACAACCGTACTTATACCAGGCTGACCTGTAGGCATCTGGACCGTGGTTTGAATCGTGGATCCAGACAACGGTAAAGATGTCTGAGGAGTGGTTACAGAGACAGTAGAAACCGGAGCCATCGATACTCCAGAAGTAAGTATGGTAGATGTGGCGGTAGTTGCAGCAGCCGTTTGAGATGGAGTACTAGGTGCAATTGGCGGCTGAGTAACTACCGAAGTTACAGAAGTTTGAACATTTGACTATACAGGTTGCGGTTGCTGAGGTGGACCAAAAACTACGGGTTGTCCAGCTTGAGGTACCAATTGTAAACTTGGCTGCAACACCTGCTGACCCGGTGATGGATCCCATACTAACATTCCGAGGTATTGACCCGTAACAGGTTGAGGATATTGAGATCCATAACCAGATTGAGGATAGGATTGATAATTGTAAGGTGCAGTTCCCATACTTGGAACATATGACTGACCTTGAGGTGGTTGATAACCTTGACTCGAGTATTGACCTTGAGGTTGATAACCTTGAGGTAAAAACTGATACTGGGGTTGACCTTGACGTTGAGGTTGATACCCTTGAGGTTGATACCCTTGGGGTTAATACCCTTGGGGTTGCCATCCTTGAGGTTGCCATCCTTGAGGTTGATATTGATACTGAGGTTGACCCTGGGGTACATATTGAGGCTGGGGTTGACCTTGAGGCATGTATGCATACCGACCGTGAGGTTGCCCCCCAGGCGGTAATTGGCCACCTTGAGGTTGGGAAACGGGAACTGAACCTGACATCATGTAAATGTCTCCTACACCCAATGGTATATTACCACTGTTTCCAGTTAATAACCCATGATCAATGGGTTGAGGAGATGCCCCCGCAAAGGTACCAGAAAGTGACTGATATCCAGGAGGAACAGAAGGACCGCCATGTAAAAATGATTCAGATGATTGAGAAAACATGGACGACTGACCAGACATATTTACAGGACTATATATACCTCTAGGTGGAAAAGGAGTACGAGGTGGAGAAAAACCGGCACTTAGGTTGTCTAGATAATTAGTTAACGCAAGATACCAAGTAGTACTTCTAGGAGGGCTGTAAAAGATAGATTCACGTTCTCTTAGTTCAATGGTTGGTTGATCTTCAAGAACAGGGCCTACTTCTTCTTCTGGAACAAGTTCTTCAATAGCAATTAATCCAGAAGAAAGATTTTCGGTTATGACTCTTTCAACCCTAGGTGAATCAGGAACATTAGAAGTTGGAGTAACAGGTTCAGATATTTCAGGTTCTTCGCCTGTATCACTAGTAGACGAAAAACTACCAACAAACTCAGAAACTGTAACAGCTTCGGGATTATAACCTGTCTCTAGACTTTGGTAATCTGGATGGACTACCAAGGAAGTTTCTCCTTCTTCAGGTGAACCTACTCTACTGCCACTAGGAGGAGTTACAAGGACCTTTAAACCTTCGTACTGACCTGGAACGTCTTCAGGAGGTCCACCCCGTGTTCTACAGAGTTTCCTTAACAAATCAGTTCCGGTAACAATCTCAGGTGACTTGCCCCGAAGTCTACGGGACTGTCTTGGTAATTCCGCCACAGTTAAAGACTTTTAACTACTACACACGAAAACAAAGTAAAATCTCAAATCAAACCACCTAAAGTCTCTAAAGAACCAAACAAATTTGAAGCACACGCCTAAAGAATCTAGAGCGTCAAACCAAGCACAAACAGTAGTCTTCCGGACCAAAAGCGCTAGTTGGTGATGAAGCCCAACCTCGCCGGATTCAGTACAGAAATGGCGGGTGGAACAGTTACCCCAGCAACCTGCTTAATGAATAGACCGGCACAAGTTCCTCCACTTTAACCGTCTCGAGTGAAGTGAACCCCCCGGAAAATCCAAGTGAGTATAACCGACGTCTGCTCTAGGTACAGTGGGACCTTCCCTCCACCGTCACCTCGGTAGAATCCTAAAGATTATGGTCACTAAGGTTACCAACAGCAACAAGTACACCTGGGGGAACAGTCTAAACTCTGACAGCACGCAAGGGCAGAGTATCAAGCTCAATCCCCTTGCCGGCTCCTTGACAATAATCCAAGGTTTACCGACAAGTGACCCTTGGCTCCTCGACAATGGTTAATCCGAGGTTTACCGTTTGTAATACGTGCGTGTCTGGCGTCGTTCCCAACGAGGGGAGAATGATCCCCTCACTGGTTTGGACACGAGCTCGTGCTTCTCCTTTAAGAGGAGCTTTCCCAGAGTGCAAATGAAACAGTTGGATTTATTCTATCACAAGATAAACTACTTGTTTGGTTTTGTTGTCTTGGAGAGTTTATTACTCTCCTACTCCAAGACACTAGCCTAAGCTATGTTGGTGTTTCAGAGCCCTAGTAAATAAAAATTACTACGTCAATTTTACTTTAAGCGTTAATTTTTATGGCTTCCTTAAGACAAAGGGTGGTGGAGATGAAACTGGTGGTGTGTAGACTCGACTCGTAACCACTACAAAAATGCACCTAGGATGATTTACCCACTATTTTGCTTTTTCAATGAATTGCTTAACTAAGAGAGTTGAGAGAATGCAATTTTATAAAAACAACTTTCTTAATAAAGACAATCAAAGAAACAATTTTCTTTTATCTTTTCCAAAACATGCACTCATGACCTCTAATTACTCGCGAAAATTCCTTTTCTTCAAAAAACTAGAAACGCTACTAAAGCAAATTCGATTCCAAAAGAATTTTGTATTTTGCCTATACTAACGAAGCAAATGAAACTATTTATCAAAAATCAAATCTTTAACAAATCTAAGGAAATCAAGCCAAAATCACTTAAAAGCACACTAAAAGGAAATTTACCTACAAGCAAAACTTAAAAGAGGACAAAAGCTTACAAGGATGATTCCCGGATGTTTTACTTGACCAAAATCAAATCAAGGACTAGCTAATGCAGAATCAAAAACCAGTCAAAACAAAACTCTAATCTTTTTGTTCTTTTTATAAAATGGAATTCAATACTCAATCAAAAAGTACTTCGAAATTTGCCAAAGAGACCACTCAAAGGGAGGTTGCTCTCATAGGTAGACTTTATGACAGGTCTGACTTCTAAGAATGCTGACAAAACCAGAGAGATCTAAGGCTTGACAACTTCTATCGTCAAAGTCACTACAAGACCCACTCAAAAATCAAACCCTAGGCTTAAACTTCTATGAAATCAACTAAAACACTCAATGCTATCGAAACAAGTTCAGGGGAAGATCTTTGACAAGAGAGCTATGGATCTAGGCAGTAAAAACTAAGAAAAAGCAAAATCCAAGAGGAAAAAAGCAAAAAATGGAATTTTCTCAAATTTTAACAGGGGACGCAGGCAGCATGTTAAGACAGGTGCGGGCCCACTCTGTGCACACAGCGACAGTGCGTCCAGGGACGCACTGTGCAATACTTAGAGGGTGCGTCCTTCGAAAAAACTCAAGAAAAACTAAAACTAATTCAATCCTAAGCTAACCCACCCAAATACAAGTTCACACAGTCAAAAACCAGAAAAATAAATCAATTTTCTCAGAGCAAAGTTCATTCAAAGGAAAAGACTTTGACATCAATGGTTCCCCAGCGGAGTCGCCATTTTGTCACACGGAATCAGTCAATAGTGCGGACACAACCGACCTTCCTAGAAGTCTAAGACATTCTAATGACAAACAAAACAAAGTAGAGCTATCCTTCTCTAAACATGCATTATGATATGAGATATCAAGTGTTTTGTTCTTACCTTTGTCCAAACGCTGTTGTAGTAGCTTAGCTCCGTTGATCCGGATGAGCTCCTCCTTCACTTCGAAACCTGCAATCACCAACAGTCAAACCATTAAATAGCACCTGATTATAACATAAAACAAAGCATATTCAACATGTAGACCAAGGAGTACATGAAACAACTCATAAACAACAAGTTATTGAGAAGAATGGACTAATTTGCATTAAAGGTAACAAAAGGAACCATTACAACCTGAGCCTTGGTGTTGTGCAAGCTCCTTCCAGGGTCCACAAGAGTCTTCCTTTACTTTGACAAAGCTCACCCACCTCCCAATGGAAACAAGTAAAGATGACAATCTCTCCTCACAAGTTCTCACAAAGAGGTCCCAATTCCAGTAGCATCTACCCTTAGGAATGTTTAGCTTTCAGCCTCCCTCCCTCTGGCCCAATGCCTGTATTTATAGTGCTCAAAAGGAAGTTATTCAGGTCCACCATCAATGGGATAATCCCCTCTTTGGATGGGATAGCTCCCTTATTGATGGGATAACTTCCTCTTTGTTAGGGGTACATGAACCATCTAGAGGCGCTTCATACACGTCGAACAACCTTCTAGAATGCTCTAGAAATGACCACAAGTAACTTTTTAAAGATGAAACTTGCGCATTTTGACCTTTTCAGGGGGACGCACCTGCCCCTTTAGATACAGAGCGTCTTTGGACACAGACATCATGAACATTAGGTGCGTACCCGCAGGCAAGGTTGAGAGAACTTGCGTACCCAGAGATAAACACATTTATAAAGACTTTCTCTCTTCTTGGAGTTTGACATGGATAGCAGAGGCATAAGACTTGCTTAAGAGGGTAGTATGACTGTTGATAGAGCCATACTAACTGTAAATAGCCATGGTGACATTTTTTAGTGTAACAGGTAGGCCTCTCTCGCTAAAACAAATGTTTTAACAGAAGAAAGTAGGGGTAACCTTGAAACTCTGTTTTATACCTGGGGGCATGCAAACCTTTTGGAGTGCAAGCGAAGAGCGACTATTTATTTTTTAAATTTGTAGGAAATCTAACCCTTAAACCCATAGGATTGGTCGTTTCCTAACTTGCATAAAGGAAGGATGTGGGGCAAAAATCTAAAAGTTTCCATTTTTATATGAGACATTCTTATTATATGACTGGATTAATCGAGCAGTTTTAGCACATAGTTCAAGCTCGTTAACAAATAAACATAAGCCATGAGCAAATGTTTCCACCCGCGTTTAAGCTCGTTAAAAAATGAACTATTCCCCGGTAAATAACCATCGTGAATGTAGTACTTCAGCCATTAAAGCCTTGGTCGTGTTTGCACCAGCACCTCCACTTTTTCATTGGCCGATCATTCACCTCCATTTGATTGTTTACCCATTTTGAGGAACAGCTGCGAAAAGTGATCTCACTAGCCATCCCTGTGACACTGTCGTGATTGGAAAATTCCAAACCTTACCTGGAATCAGCTGCTACCCGTTTTATCACTCGTTCCTCAAAAGACGATTCCCCTTTAAGCTCTTCTCAACTGACTCGTAAAATATGAAAAGATTGTCGAGTCCTTAGCCTTTCCAGCTCGTTAAAGGGATAGGAAGTGCTATCCCTCCTCTAGATTTTAATCTTTTTGGACCTGAGGGATTATTACACAAAAATATCGAGCGCTTGTTTTGTTCGGCTCGTTAAAAGTATCGAAAATTCATCCCTTCTGTATTTTTTTATACTTTTTCGGACTTAGGGGATTAGATGACGAAAAAGGAATTTTGGAGTTTCCTTTACGTTCCTTTTTAGACTCTCTAAAATTGAAAAGGACCGAGTTATCTTTGTCGTTAAACTCGTTAAAAAGATTAATAGCGACAAACTTGTCTATAGACGAGAACGAGTTTCACTATCGCTAGGCTCGTTAAAACATAGCGATGGGTTTGCCCGAAGGGCAAAGTATAGAACAAGCATATGTTATCCTCCTCAAGCTTGAAAAAAATAAAGAGGTACTGGTCAGCAATGACTGGGGAAAAATGGGAAGAAAACTCAAAGAAACTTTGTTGGTAGCAAGTCGCTCTTGAACATGACACTTCCACTCCGTGTTCGAGTCGGGTTGGGTTGTTTCATTCACCGGTCACATCACCATGGTCACGCCATACCATCCACATTTGGGGTTAATGCTACCAATCCATCACATCAGTGTCACCGATATGTTCAAGAGAGGTCATTCAGTGAATTCACCTATGTCTCACCCACTACCATACATTATACTCCATTCATTCATGATCGCCACCCTCAACCTTATATCACCAGATCGTTTTCACCTCCATTAATATCATTTGCTCCGTTCCGTGTCATTGATGTGGGATTCATTAAGGCCCTCCTATGACGGATCACTTCTTGTCGACATCAGCTCATTATCCAAGAAGTTGATCTAGGAACACCCCATTCAGTACTTTGAAGCTTGCATGCCTCGATGGCAATTTTCTCACTTCCAGCGACAGGTTTACATCAATGGCCTTCGACCGAAAGATTCTGCGTGGTGTTCGACGCCAAGTCCTTTATTCACACCACGTAAATTGTACTGTAGTACCTTGAGGGTCATTATCATTATCGGTGATTCCTCTCGCACTTGTTAACAGTTTACATCATTGACTGGTAATCAAGCGATGTCTTTCCATGTTCGACTTCAGAACATTTCTCACATGGATCGACTTGTACTTCGAGTGAAGATCAAACGAGATTGAAGACCCCGGATCTAGTTTCATCCATCTGGACTGCGATATATATTCAGGGAAATAAGGACATTAATTGTACATCCTTGCTGCACAGATAATCATCCACTCAAAAGGATGATGGCTCTACCAGAATCATCAGTCTACACTCAGACGATTGTCTGTCCTATGTACATGAAAATGAATTTATAAAAATGAGCATGGGAATGCCCGCCTCAGCTAGATCATGAAAATAGAATGAAGATAATGTATTGTATTGTATCTTATTACAGGTCTCCTCCCAGCATTGAAAGAACTTCGGATCCTCATAATAAAGCATTTCACCCGACACCAAAAGGTTAACAGCCTCATACTTTAGGGGGCAACTGTTATAGACATTTTTGGGCCCTACAACCCCAAGCATGAAATGTCCATAAACCAAGGGCTCCTAAGTCCCTAAAAGTGTTGTTCTAACCCCTAAAGGAACAAGGTCAACAAATTACAGCTTCTCCTAGAAGTTCTCCACCAGAAACTACTCAAAATTGGTCAAATCAGGATCATTGCAGCTACTCCACTGGCTAAGTGCGTTGCATTGCACCTAAATACACTGTGAGGGTGAGTTGCATTTCAAAACTCCCTTCTGTGGGGTGCGATGGGCGAGAAATGACAAATGGCAGTGTCATTCCACGAGGTGGAGAGGCAATGGAAGCTTCCAGAATCTTCTCCTGTGACACTTGCCTCACTGAATTCGACCAAGGATGAGTAAGAGGCCTTCAGTCTCCAAGTGGAAGAAAGAAATATCAGAGAGGAGACACTAATAAAATCACAAGCTGACTCATCCCCCTTACAAATATCTCTATATGGATCCCTCATCCCAGAGATCCAAAGGATGGAATTTTGCATTTTGTAAGGAATTCCTGTTTGTTTTTTGAGACAAACATCAGATTGTTGGGTGATCTATGCTTTGTTTGAGGTGAAGATGGTCTTCATTGCTAGGAGGTTGATGCTGGGTCGGAACCACTGGTTGTAACTCCTCCTGGATCTTTTCTTGTTTATCAATAAAATTTATTTGAGTTTTCCTCCATGCTTTTGTATCATTGATGCTTGTTAAATTTGTATGGTCAATTTACACCTGATCCTAGATTGTTTATGATTATAGATCCATGTCTTTGTATAGTGCTATGCTTCTGTGATCTTACAGGTACTTTGTGAAGCTGGGCATGCAAGGGAGCAGGTAGCTGAGGACTATCAAAGACGAGAGGAATCGACTTGAAGGATTAGCGCAAGACAGAGGTTGGTCTTTCTATTCTTCTCTATCTATAATTCATAAAGGAAAAACAAAAGTAGCTTTTCTCTTCTCGGAGAAGCTGTAATCTGTTAACCTTGTTCCTTTAGGGGTTAGAACAACACTTTTAGGGACTTAAGAGCCCTAGGTTTATGGACATTTAATACTTGGGGTTGTAGGGTCCAAAAATGTCTGTAACGGTTGCCCCCTAAAGTATGAGGCCGTTAACCTTTTGGTGTCAGGTGAAATGCTTTATTATGAGGATCCGAAGTTCTTTCAATGCTGGGAGGAGACCTCTAATAAGATATAATACAATACATTATCTTCATTCTATTTTCATGATCTAGCTGAGGCGGGCATTCCCATGCTCAGTTTTATAAATTCATTTTCATGTACATACGACAAACAATCGTCTGAGTGTAGACTGATGATTCTGGTAGAGACATCATCCTTTTGAGTGGATGATTATCTATGCAGCAAGGATGTACAATTAATGTCCTTATTTCCCTGAATTTATATCGCAGCCCGGATGGATGAAACTAGATCCGGGGTCTTCAATCTCGTCTGATCTTCACTCAAAGTACAAGTTGATCCATGTGAGAAATGTTATGAAGTCGAACATGGAAAGACATCGCTTGATTACCAGTCAATGATTTAAATTTTTAACAAGCACGAGAGGAATCACCGATAATGATAATGACCGTCAAGGTACTGCAGTACAATTTATGTGGTGTGAATAAAGGACTTGGCGTCGAACACCAAGCAGAATCTTTCGGTTGAAGGCCATTGATGTAAACGTGTCGCCGGAAGTGAGAAACTTGCCATTGAGGCATGCAAGCTTCAAAGTACTGAATGGGGTGTTCCTAGATCAAATTCTTGGATAATGAGCTGATGTCGACAAGAAGTGATCCGTCATAGGAGGGATTTAATGAATCCCACATCAATGACACAGAACGGAGAAAATGATTTTAATGGAGGTGAAAACGATCTGGTGATATAAGGTTCAGGGTGGTGATCATGAATGAATAAAGTATAATGTATGGTAGTGGGTGAGACAAAGGTGAATTCACTGAATGACCTCTCTTGAACATATCGGCGACACTGATGTGATGGATTGGTAGCATTAACCCCAAATGTTGATGGTATGGCGTGACCATGGTGATGTGACCAGTGAATGAAACAACCCAACCCGACTCGAACACAGAGTGGAAGTGTCATGTCCAAGAGCGACTTGCTACCAACAAAGTTTCTTTGAGTTTTCTTCCCATTTTTCCCCAGTCATTGCTGACCAGTACCTCTTTATTTTTGTCAAGCTTGAGGAGGATAACATATGCTTGTTCTATAATTCGCCCTTCGGGCAAACCCATCGCTATGTTTTAACGAGCCTAGCGATAGTGAAACTTGTTCTCATCTATAGACAAGTTTGTCGCTATTAATCTTTTTAACGAGTTTAACGACAAAGATAACTCGGTCCTTTTCAATTTTAGAGAGTATAAAAAGGAACGTAAAGGAAACTCCAAAATTCCTTTTTCGTCATCTAATACCTTAAGTCCGAAAAAGTATAAAACAATACAGAAGGGATGAATTTTCGATACTTTTAACGAGCCGAACAAAACAAGCGCTCGATCTTTTTGTGTAATAATCCCTCAGGTCGAAAAAGATTAAAATCTAGAGGAGGGATAGCACTTCCTGTCCCTTTAACGAGCTAGAAAGGCCAAGGACTCGACAATATTTTCATATTTTACGAGTCAGTTGAAAAGAGCTTAAAGGAGACTCGTCTTTTGAGGAACGAGTGATAAAACGGGTAGTAGCTGATTCCAGGTAAGGTTTGGAATTTTCCAATCACGGCAGTGTCATAAGGATGGCTAGTGAAATCACTCTTTGCAACTGTTCCTCAAAATGGGTAAACAATCAAATGGAGGTGAATGATCGGCCAATGAAAAAGTGGAGGTGATGGTGCAAACACAACCAAGGCTTTAATGGCTGAAGTACTACATTCACGATGGTTATTTACTGGGGAATAGTTCATTTTTTAACGAGCTTAAACGTGGGTGGAAACATTTGCTCATGGCTTATGTTTATTTTTTAATGAGCTTGAACTATGTGCTAAAACTGCTCGATTAATCCAGTCATATAATAAGAATGTCTCATATAAAAATGGAAACTTTTAGATTTTTGCCCCACATCCTTTCTTTATGCAATTTAGGAAACGACCAATCCTACGAGTTTAAGGGTTAGAGGTCCTAAAAATTTAAAAAATAAATAGTCGCTCTTTGCTTGCACTCCAAAAGGTTTGCATGCCCCCAGGTATAAAACAGAGCTTCAAGGTTACCCCTACTTTCTTCCGTTAAAACATTTGTTTTAGCGAGAGAGGCCTACCTCTTACAGGTTACCCAAAGATTGTTCTATTCACGGTGTAAACAAAACACTTCTTCGGCAATGTCTACCGAAATAGACAAAGGCGAGTGGCGTAGACGCCTCCACTCACATAACTTTGACAAGAGAATCATGTTCTATAATAAATCCCTCTTCTAATCACGGATGGGAGGACAGACTAGTCATATTTTCTCGCGGAAACCTACCCTATACCCGAAGTTTTCCTGCTGAAGCAGACCAGGGTGCATGCCCCCTGGGTTTCAGTCATGTCCCCCGAATTACTTGCGCTCATCGGGTGGACGGACTAGGAATTGAGACATTTCTTGCGTGAAAAGACCATTTAGGGTTGGTATATCACTATTTGCTATGTGTGATCCGGGAAATGAAAGCTGGTCTACGAGTTTGACCAATCTTCCTTCGTGCGGAAAGCACATCACTCTAAAGAGTGATGAGACGATGGCTCTCATGCAATAAATATAGTCTCGTCCAAGGAGTAGATTGTAATCCAGGGGTCCTTGAACTGCCATCACGTTCATTTGAATGGTTTTCCTTCTCAATGTTATGGGCACATTAGGAAGGATCCCTAACGGTCGACAGGGAAAAGTGTCTATATAGAACTGCTCTATCCCACTAAGGTGTGACAGCTGCCTTAGAAACAAACAGAGAAACGCTACTTTTGTTTTTCCTTTATGAATTATAGATAGAGAAGAAAAGAAAGACCAACCTCTGTCTTGCACTAATCCTTCAAGTCGATTCCTCTCTTCTTTGATAGTCCTCAGCTACCTGCTCCCTTGCACGCCCAGCTTCACAAAGTACCTGTAAGATCACAGAAGCATAGCACTATACAAAGACATGGATCTATAACCATAAACGATCTAGGATCAGGTGTAAATTGCCCATACAAATGTAACAAGCATCAATGATACAAAAGCATGGAGGAAAACTCAAATAGCTTTTATTGATAAACAAGAAAAGATCCAGGAGGAGTTACAACCAGTGGTTCCGACCCAACATCAACCTCCCAGCAAAGAAGTCCCTCTTCACCTCAAAAAAAGCATAGATCACCCAATAATCTGATGTTTGTCTCAAAAAACCAACAGCAATTCCTTACAATATGCAAAATTCCAGCCTTTGGATCTCTGGGATGAGGGATCCATATATAGATATCTGTAAGGGGGATGAGTCAGCTTGTGATTTGATTAGTGTCTCCTCTCTGATAGTTCTTGCTTCCACTTGGAGACTGAAGGCCTCTTACTCATCCTTGGTCGAATTCAGTGAGGCAAGTGTCACAGGAAAAGATTCTGGAAGCTTCCATTGACTCTCCACCTCGTGGAATGACACTGCCATTTGTCATTTCTCGCCCATCGCACCCCACAGAAGGGTGTTTTGAAATGCAACATACCCTCACAGTGTATTTAGGTGCAATGCAACGCACTTAGCCAGTGGAGTAGCTGCAATGATCCTGATTTGACCAATTTTGAGTAGTTTCTGGTGGAGAACTTCTGGGAGAAGCTGTAATCTGTTGACCTTGTTCCTTTAGGGGTTAGAACAACAATTTTAGGGACTTAAGAGCCCTTGGTTTATGGACATTTCATGCTTGGGGTTGTAGGGCCCAAAAATGTCTATAACAGTTGCCCCCTAAAGTATGAGGCTGTTAACCTTTTGGTGTCGGGTGAAATGCTTTATTATGAGGATCCGAAGTTCTTTCAATGCTGGGAAGATACCTGTAATAAGATACAATACAATACATTATCTTCATTCTATTTTCATGATCTAGCTGAGGCGGGCATTCCCATGCTCAGTTTTATAAATTCATTTTCGTGTACATAGGACAGACAATCGTCTGAGTGTAGACTGATGATTCTAGTAGAGCCATCATCCTTTTGAGTGGATGATTATCTGTGCAGCAAGGATGTACAATTAATGTCCTTATTTCCCTAAATATATATCGCAGCCCAGATGGATGAAACTAGATCTGGGTTCTTCAATCTCGTCTGATCTTCACTCGAAGTATAAGTTGATCCATGTGAAAATGTTCTGAAGTCGAACATGGAAAGTCATCGCTTGATTACCAGTCAATGATGTAAACTGTTAACAAGCGCGAGAGGAATCACCGATAATGATAATGACCCTCAAGGTACTATAGTACAATTTACGTGGTGTGAATAAAGGACTTGGCATCGAACACCATGCAGAATCTTTCGGTCGAAGGCCATTGATGTAAACCTGTCGCCGGAACTGAGAAACTTGCCATTGAGGAATGCAAGCTTCAAAGTACTGAATGGGGTGTTCCTCGATCAACTTCTTGGATAATGAGCTGATGTCGACAAGAAGTGATCCGTCATAGGAGGGCTTTAATGAATCCCACATCAATGACACGGAACGGAGCAAATGATTTTAATGGAGGTGAAAACAATCTGGTGATATAAGGTTCAGGGTGGCGATCATGAATGAATGGAGTATAATGTATGGTAGTGGGTGAGACACAGGTGAATTCACTAAATGACCTCTCTTGAACATATCGACGACACTGATGTGATGGATTGGTAGCATTAACCCCAAATGTGGATGGTATGGCGTGACCATGGTGATGTGACCGGTGAATGAAACAACCCAACCCGACTCGGACACGGAGTGGAAGTGTCATGTTCAAGAGCGACTTGCTACCAACAAAGTTTCTTTGAGTTTTCTTCCCATTTTTCCCCATTCATTGCTGACCAGTACCTCTTTATTTTTGTCAAGCTTGAGGAGGATAGCATATGCTTGTTCTATAATTTTCCCTTCGGGCAAACCCATCGCTATGTTTTAACGAGCCTAGCGATAGTGAAACTCATTCTCGTCTATAGAAAAGTTTGTCGCTATTAATCTTTTTAACGAGTTTAACGACAAAGATAACTCAGTCCTTTTCAATTTTAGAGAGTCTGAAAAGGAACGTAAAGGAAACTCCAAAATTCCTTTTTCGTCATCTAATCCCTTAAGTCCGAAAAAGTATAAAACAATACAGAAGGGATGAATTTTCGATACTTTTAATGAGCCGAACAAAACAAGCGCTCGATCTTTTTGTGTAATAATCCCCCAGGTCCAAAAAGATTAAAATCTAGAGGAGGGATAGCACTTCCTGTCCCTTTAACGAGCTGGAAAGGCCAAGGACTCGGCAATCTTTTCATATTTTACGAGTCAGTTGAAAAGAGTGTAAAGGAGACTCGTCTTTTGAGGAACGAGTGATAAAACGAGTAGCAGCTGATTCTAGGTAATGTTTGGAATTTTCCAATCACGGCAGTGTCACAAGGATGGCTAGTGAAATCACTCTTCGTAGCTGTTCCTCAAAATGGGTAAACAATCAAATGGAGGTGAATGATCGGCCAATGAAAAAGTGGAGGTGATGGTGCAAACACGACCAAGGCTTTAGTGGCTGAAGTACTACATTCACGATGGTTATTTACTGGGGAATAGTTCATTTTTTAACTAGCTTAAACACGGGTGGAAACATTTGCTCATGGCTTATGTTTATTTTCTAACGAGCTTAAACTATGTGCTAAAATTACTCGATTAATCAAGTCATATAATAATAATGTCTCATATAAAAACGACAACTTTTAGATTTTTGCCCCACATCCTTTCTTTATGCAAGTTAGGAAATGACCAATCCTATGAGTTTAAGGGTTAGAGGTCCTACAAATTTAAAATATAAATAGTCGCTCTTCACTTGCACTCCAAAAGGTTTGCACGCCCCCAGGTATAAAACAGAGTTTCAAGGTTACCCCTACTTTCTTCCATTAAAACATTTGTTTTAGTGAGAGAGTCCTACCTCTTACAGGTTACCCAAAGATTGTTCTATTCACGGTGTAAACAAAACACTTCTTCGGCGATGTCTACCGAAATAGACAAAGGTGAGTGGCGCAGATGCCTCCACTCACATAACTTTGACAAGAGAATCCTGTTCTATAATAACTCCCTCTTCCAATCACGGACGGGAGTACAGACTAGTCATATTTTCTCGCGGAAAACTACCCTATACCCGAAGTTTTCCTGCCGAAGCAAACCAGGGTGCATGCCCCCTGGGTTTTAGTCATGTCCCCTGAATTACTCGCGCTCATCAGGTGGACGGACTGGGAATTGAGACATTTCTTCCATGAAATGACCATTTAGGGTTGGTATATGACTATTTGCTATGTGTGATCTGGGAAATGAAAGCTGGTCTAAGAGTTGGACCACTCTTCCTTCGTGCGGAAAGCACATCACTCTAAAGAGTGATGAGACGATGGCTCTCATGCAATAAATATAGTCTCGTCCAACGAGTAGATTGTAATCCAGGGGTCCTTGAACTACCATCACATTCATTTGAATGGTTTTCCTTCTCAATGTTATGGGCACATTGGGAAGGATCCCTAACTGTCAACAGGGAAAAGTGTCTATATAGAACTGCTCTATCCCACTAAGGTGTGACAGCTGCCTTAGAAAAAAACAGAGAAAAGCTACTTTTGTTTTTCCTTTATGAATTATAGATAGAGAAGAATAGAAAGACCAACCTCTGTCTTGCGCTAATCCTTCAAGTCGATTCCTCTCTTCTTTGATAGTCCTCAGCTACCTGCTCCCTTGCATGCCCAGCTTCACAAAGTACCTGTAAGATCACAGAAGCATAGCACTATACAAAGACATGGATCTATAATCATAAACAATCTAGGATCAGGTGTAAATTGACCATACAAATGTAACAAGCATCAATGATACAAAAGCATGGAGGAAAACTCAAATAGCTTTTATTGATAAACAAGAAAAGATCCAGGAGGAGTTACAACCAGTGGTTCCGACCCAGCATCAACCTCCCAGCAAAGAAGACCATCTTCACCTCAAACACAGCATAGATCACCCAACAATTTGATGTTTGTCTCAAAAAATAGACAGTAATTCCTTACAATATGCAAAATTCCAGCCTTTGGATCTCTGGGATGAGGGATCCATATATAGATATCTGTAAGGCGGATGAGTCAGCTTGTGATTTGATTAGTGTCTCCTCTCTGATAGTTCTTGCTTCTACTTGGAGACTGAAGGCCTCTTACTCATCCTTGGTCGAATTCAGTGAGGCAAATGTCACAGGAGAAGATTCTGGAAGCTTCCATTGCCTCTCCACCTCGCGGAATGACACTACGATTTGTCATTTCTCGCCCATTGCACCCCACAGAACGTAGTTTTGAAATGCAACGCACTTAGCCAGTGGAGTAGCTGTAATGATCCTGATTTGACCAATTTTGAGTAGTTTCTGGTGGAGAACTTTTGGGAGAAGCTGTAATCTGTTGACCTTGTTCCATTAGGGGTTAGAACAACACTTTTAGGGACTTAGGAGCCCTTGGTTTATGGACATTTCATGCTTGGGTTTGTAGGGCCCAAAAATGCCTATAACAGTTGCCCCCTAAAGTATGAGGCCGTTAACCTTTTGGTGTCGGGTGAAATGCTTTATTATGAGGATCCGAAGTTCTTTCAATGCTGGGAGGAGACCTGTAATAAGATACAATACAATACATTATCTTCATTCTATTTTCATGATCTAGCTGAGGCGGGCATTCCCATGCTTAGTTTTATAAATTCATTTTCATGTACATAGGACAGACAATCGTCTGAGTGTAGACTGATGATTCTGGTAGAGCCATCATCCTTTTGAGTGGATGATTATCTGTGCAGCAAGGATGTACAATTAATGTCCTTATTTCCCTGAATATATATCGTAGCCCGAATGGATGAAACTAGATCCGAGGTCTTCAATATAGTCTGATCTTCACTCGAAGTACAAGTCGATCCATGTGAGAAATGTTCTGAAGTCGAACATGGAAAGACATCGCTTGATTACGAGTCAATGATGTAAACTGTTAACAAGCGCGAGAGGAATCACCGATAATGATAATGACCCTCAAGGTACTGCAGTACAATTTACGTGGTGTGAATAAAGGACTTGGCGTCGAACACCACGCAAAATCTTTCGGTCGAAGGCCATTGATGTAAACCTGTCACCGGAAGTGAGAAACATGCCATTGAAGCATGCAAGCTTCAAAGTACTGAATGCGGTGTTCCTAGATCAACTTCTTGGATAATGAGCTGATGTCGACAAGAAGTGATCCGTCATATGAGGGCCTTAATGAATCCCACATCAATGACATGGAACAGAGCAAATGATTTTAATGGAGGTGAAAACAATCTGGTGATATAAGGTTCAGGGTGGCGATCATGAATGAATGGAGTATAATGTATGGTAGTGGGTGAGACACAGGTGAATTCACTTAATGACCTCTCTTGAACATATCGGCGACACTGATGTGATGGATTGGTAGCATTAACCCCAAATGTGGGTGGTATGGCGTGACCATGGCGATGTGACCGATGAATGAAACAACCCAACCCGACTCGGACACAGAGTGGAAGTGTCATGTTCAAGAGCGACTTGCTATCAACAAAGTTTCTTTGAGTTTTCTTCCCATTTTTCCCCAGTCATTGCTGACCATTACCTCTTTATTTTTGTCAAGCTTGAGGAGGATAACATATGCTTGTTCTATAATTTTCCCTTCAGGAAAACCCATCGCTATGTTTTAACGAGCCTAGCGATAGTGAAACTCGTTCTCGTCTATAGACAAGTTTTTCGCTATTAATCTTTTTAACGAGTTTAACAACAAAGATAACTCGGTCCTTTTCAATTTTAGAGAGTCTGAAAAGGAACATAAAGGAAACTCCAAAATTCCTTTTTCGTCATCTAATCCCTTAAGTCCGAAAAAGTATAAAACAATACAGAAGGGATGAAGTTTTGATACTTTTAACGAGGCGAACAAAACAAGCGCTCGATCTTTTTGTGTAATAATCCCTCAGGTCCAAAAAGATTAAAATCTAGAGGAGGGATAGCATTTCATGTCCCTTTAACGAGCTGGAAAGGTCAAGGACTCCGAAATATTTTCATATTTTACGAGTCAGTTGAAAGGAGCTTAAAGGAGACTCATCTTTTGAGGAAAGAGTGATAAAACGGGTAGCAGCTAATTCCAGGTAAGGTTTGGAATTTTCCAATCATGGCAGTGTCACAAGGATGGCTAGTGAAATCACTCTTCGCAGTTGTTCCTCAAAATGGGTAAACAATCAAATGGAGGTGAATGGTCGGCCAACGAAAAAGTGGAGGTGATGGTGCAAACACGACCAAGGCTTTAATGGCTGAAGTACTACATTCACGATGGTTATTTACCGAGGACTAGTTCATTTTTTAACGAGCTTAAACGAAGGTGGAAACATTTGCTCACGGCTTATGTTTATTTTTTAACGAGCTTGAACTATGTGCTGAAACTGCTCGATTAAATGGTCCCTTTTTTATTTTACCATAAATAGATTTGTTCTTTCAAAGATTGCACTACATTCTCAATTGCTTCATCAAACTAGTTAGAAATGAACGATACATGCTTGAAAAATGAGTTAAAACACTAATATTTTACTCGAATTACGTAAAAAGTAAATTAAAAGCGCTTTTACCTCTCATTTTACAATTTCATTTGAATTTTGGTTTGTTGGAGCTTTGGAGGTGCTTTTCCCCCTTGATTTTCATCTGCTGATTTCGGGAGATTCTATGGACGATTCTCGGCGCCGTTTGGACCAGGTAGGAGCTAAACCTGAGCTCTTCCATTTCATGGTTTCCATTTTGCATTCTGAGCTTGATTCCTAGTTTTTCTGAACCCTCTGTGTATCGAAAGGTGCGTTGAATGTTGGCCATTGTGAAGGCCATCTAACATGCAACGCACCGAGAGTACTACTGCAGGTGCGATGGACGCAGAGAAGGAATTATGTGCACAATTTTTGATGGAAATTTTTCCTTTTTCTTGCCAAGATCAAGATCTAACTCTTCTCTTGTTTGTTTTTTAGAGATCTTTGGAGCAAGATGACCATTACATGGCGAGAAGGTGAGCATGAAGAAGAGGACATGCTTGCCCTGCATGATCGAGTTACAGTAAACGCACTGCGGAACTGTGGCTTGCTGAAGTTTTTCCGCATTTCTAGCATGAGACAACAGATCAAATTACTGCAGTATTTGCTCAATGCTTGGGATCCTACCAACCAGGTTTTCTAGATCAGGGGCAAATCTATCCCCTTGACTGTAGTAGACATCTATTTCTTGATCGGTTTGTCGAGGCGGGGTGCCCCCATCTCTTTATCAGGTTCGGCCGGAGGAGGCGACTCGGTGAGAGATTATGTCCGCCGGTACTGCAGAGAAGGATCTCAGCCGAGTAAAGACAGCAAGATCATCATCTATGATGTTACTAACAGGTCCCTCAGGACTATTCTGTTTACTTTTGGTAGGATGGCCGGTGGTGCGACTCTTCATGTAGCCAACCGATCTTATATGCAGTATGCCTTGGAATGCCTCCAACTGAAGGTGTTCAACTGGTGTAACGCAGTACTTCTGGTGATGAAAGAACAGTTGACCAAGGTAAAGAGCGGGAGGTTGAAGAACTTTGGATATGGTTCTATTTTGACCGCCTTTGCCTTGGAGAAAATACCACTGATGCAGCCGCAGTATATTGCACTCGATTTACCTTCTCCTACTGAACAACGTATGCAGCGATGGGTTGACCATATGTCTAGGCATGCTGGTCAGTCTCAGATTTCATTTTCTGATACCTTCTTCGGGTGGTTTGACCGTCAAGAGATGGTCTATTCTGAGTATCCATACGCTGGCATGGATTTCCGGGGTGATCCAGATTTGGTACTGCCGGATGGTGAACAGTGGGGCGCCATTGGTAAAATTTTCGACCACATTCCTGTTTATCGTTTTTTGTTTATAATGTTCTTGTGCTTTACTCTATCAAGACTTTAATCAAACTCATATGCAGATGTTGGTCCTTTCCGTCCAGCAGTTCGCCTGAGAGTACCAGCTGCTGTCCCAGCAGGAGAGGCCGTCGGGAGGGCTATCCTTCGTGACCTCGACGTGGTTGAGACTCTCACATCATTACAGGAGCAGGTTGAGGGTCTCACTCTTGGTAGTCTAGATGTGAGGACCGACGAGCTACCTTTGAGGTTACAGCGGCATACTACCGGTGTGCCAAGACGGTGGACTCGTCTCTTGCTCATGATCGCACAGGCTGAGACTTGCTATCACGAGCATCATTAGACTAGGGTGCCCCCTAGCATTTTGAGTTTTTTGATCATCTGACCGATTTTGTCTTGGTTACAGAACATTATGTGTAAACCATAAACAGTTATATATATGTTTTTGATTTTCGGAGTTTTATTTGGTTGAGTTACATGATCCAAATGCAAACATTGATGGTATGTTTCTTTTTATAAATGTTCCAAATGTCTATCTAACACATAATTTGCTAATGAGTCAGTTAATGTGTTTAAGTTTCTGGAAATATGTTGATATTGAATAAAATCAAATTGTCTTTCCAAAATCTTAACCCTTAGGAACATGCGATAAATAGCTGGATTTCGGACAGAGTAGATACCAGTGAGTTGTAGTATTACGAGCTGTGAGTCTATCCTGACAATTAGTCGGCGTATACCATGTGTGATGGCATCAGAGAGAAGTTCTATCAACGCGCTATACTCAGCGATGTTATTTGTTGATTGACCAATACATACCCCTCTGAAACTTACTAACTCGCCGCTTGGATCAAAAATAGCCCAGGCTGCGGAGGATAGGTTCCGCAAACTATGACTCGCTCCATCGGCATATCCAACACATGACTCCAATAGGTTTGACATCTACAAAAAATGTAAAAAGTGGATTATTTGACCAAAATAAACACTTTAGCGAAAACAAAAACATAACAAAAGCATGCAGGTTACCATTAGGCATAGTAACGCTTGAGGTGCAACCCATTACGAGGTTGCACCAGTGGAATTCCGTCATAATCCATTAACTCGTAGGCTCCTTTTGCTAACACTCGTTTAACAATATAGGGGCCCATCCATAAAGACTTAAATTTAACTGCTACCAATTTATCGGATTCTTGGTCGTAAAGCAAGACCAAGTCACCTTCTGAGAAGACACGAGGTTTGACATTTTTGTCGAACTGCACCTTGACTCGTTTCTTATGGGCTTCGTTAGCCAAAGCGGCATCACGACGGGTTTCATCCAATTGGATTAATTCCAAGAAACGAGCTTCTTCTTCTGAAGTTCTGGGGAGGAGATCAATTGCGAGTTTAAGAGACGAGATTTCACACTGGATTGGTAAGACTGCTTCCAGGCCGTATACCAGTTGGAAAGGTGTAAACCCGGTTGCGTTCCTTACTAATGTTCGGTAAGCCCACAGAGCTGAGTACAGGATTAGGTGCCATCTTCTTTTGTGAACTCCAATCATCCTTTGCAGCATGCACTTCAGGACTTTGTTGATTGCTTCAACTTGTCCGTTGGCTTGCGGATAATATGGAGTAGAGCTGTCGTGAGACAACCTTAGTTTGGCAACTAATTCGACCATCATGTGATTGCGAAAATGCGATCCATGATCTGTGACTATAGCCTGTGGTATGCCGAATCTGGCGACTACATGATTGAAAAAGAAGAGGGCAGCTGTTTCACCAGTATTATCTAATGTAGGCATCGCCTCAGCCCATTTGGAAAAATAGTCAACTGCGACTATGATATACCCATGCCCCCTGGTCGAGGTGGGGTTACATGTCATGAAATCAATGCCCCATTTGGCGAATGGCCCAACAGCAACTATTGGCTGTAAAGGTGCGGGTGGTCTTCTGGTTTTGCTATCGAAAATTTGATAAGCATGGCAACTTCTGACTGTGGTTATGCAATCTTTGAACATTGTTGGCCAGAAGTATCTTGCTCGTAATATTTTTTGCGCTGTATCATATCCAGATTGATGCCCCCCACACGCGCCTGAATGACAATCATTCAGGACTTTTTCGGCCTCCTCATGGGTGAGGCACCTTCTCAGAACAGTATCGATGCCACGACGATAAAGTGTATCACCGATGATCATGTAGTCTTTTGCTTGGTATCGAATACGTTTTTGTTCGGAGTGGGAGGTGTTTGGCCTATATTTTTGGGTTTGGAGATAGATGATTATATCTCCATACCAGTCATTGCTTGAAGATATCAGAAACAAACTTTCGTCCACGATTGTTTCCTCGGACGTTTCATCGTTGGACGATGATGGGAGATCACATAATAATTCTGCGAAACCTAGAGCTTTCTTTGACTTGGATTTTACAAATTCCAGATCAAACTCTTGTAGGATTGCTATCCATTTTGAATATTTTCCCCCCAGCAACTGTCGTGACAATATATAAGTCATGGGGTTGCAATCTGACAGAATTGTAGTTTTCCGAAAGAGGACATAGTGTCGAAATCTCTGTATCGCTTGAACAACTGCGAGTGCTAGCTTTTCAACGTAAGAATATTTGCTTTATGTATCATTTAAGTTTTTATTAAAATAATATATAGGATGTTCAATTCCATCGACTTCTTGAACTAAAACCATTGCGATGGTCATATCCGTTGCAGCGAGATACATGTTAAAATCTTTTTGATAATCAGGAGCGTACATTAATGATGCTTTCATTAGGGATTCTTTTAAAGCATCAAAGGAAGCTTGTGCAACCTGATCCCAGACAAAGGATACTTCCTTTTTCAAAAGACGTGTATAACCTTTAGCAAGTTCGGCGTAATTTGGAATGAACCTCCTCAGAAAGTTCGCTTTCCCTTGGAGTTTCTGAATCTGAAGAAAATTCGAAGGTGGAGGCAAATTTATGATTGCCTGGACCTTACATGGGTCGAGAAGAATCCTATCCTTTGAGACTACAAAGCCAAGTAAATGACCAGAATTGACACAAAATACACATTTGTGTGGATTGAGTCGTATCTTGTAGTGTTGGCAACGTAGAAATATCGCCCTTAAATGCTGTGGATGATCAGTCCGCTTTCGCGAATGAGCCGTAAGGTCGTCGAGGTATGGTTGAACGATGTTTTTGATGTCGTGGAAGGCATAATTCATTGCCCTCTGAAACGTCGCCCCTCCGTTCTTTAAACCAAAGGGTAATTTTCGATATGTGAATGTGCCCCACGGACAAATAAATGCAGTCTTTGACTAGTCTTGTGGGCGGATATTTATTTGATTATACCCAGAGAATCCGTCCATGAATGAAAAGATTTCGCATCTGGTACATTCATCAATTATCTGGTCGATGAAGGGTGTAGGGTAGTTGTCTTTTGGACAAGCTTGATTTACATCCCTATAATCGACGCACACTCTAATTGTTCCTTGTTTTTTCATAACAGGGACAATATTCGATACCCAATCGGTTAGAGGAACCGGGTAGATGAAACCAGCATGGAGAAGTTTTTCAACTTCTGCCTTAATGGAAGCGGCTTTCTTGGGGTGCACTTGCCGTAGCCGTTGTCGTACTGGTTTGAAATCTAGATACTCCTTAATTTCGTGTTCAACGATACTTGAGTCAATGCCTGCCATTTCATCATACGACCAAGCAAATACATCTCTGAATTCACAAAAAAGAGCGTTATATATTTCTAGTTCTGAAGGAGAACAACATTTGCCAACATAAATATTCTCTACAACATCTGTTTTGGTCGTGATATTTATGGCTATAGTCTCTTCAATGTTGGACAAGTTTCGCTCAGAATCCACCGTGTTTACAGTATTTGATAGGAATTCAAAAACTGAAGGATGATAAAGGTCATCTTGATTATCTTCCACACAATCCAGTAGAAGGGAACGATGGTGGGAATCATTCCATGGTGCCCCTTCAATTAACATTGATTGGACAATTCCTTCGTTGGTGACATGCACTCGCGACCAAGGATCTGAAGGGGTACCATATTCTCTAGACCTATCTATCCAAATGCTTGAAGAGCGTTGATTTGGGTTTGCCTCCCATGCTAGGAACATTGATTGCTACAATACTTCCATTGGGCTTGGGGGAAAAACCATTGCATGATCCATGACGATATCATTTTCTGAGATCTTTCGTGTCGAAGATATCATATTGCAGGTTCCTACCGACGCTACTTCTGCCATATTGATTGGAGGTGGAAGTGCAAAAGTTCCCTTTAATATAGGGTCTTTTAGTAGGCCTACTCCGATATTCTGAAGCGAATGAGGGCTTCCATGGATCATGGGAATGCTTCCTGTAACTTGAGAACCATTGGGGAGGAAGTTTTGTTGATCGACGATTGTAATCCCTCCTTGAAAGGGAAATTCAATCTTCCTAAAATAGGTCGACACAACAGCCGCCATAGCATATATCCATGGCCTTCCTAGTAGGATGTTCTATTCAAGATTGCCATCGATTACTTCAACATCTATTTCTACCGTTTTCCCTCCTAGTTTAACTTTCAAGTTACTTAGAATACCGTATGGGGTATATGTCCTTCCGTTGAATGCTTTTAATGTCGTCAAAGATCGCGACAAGGTTGGAGATCCTAAAGTCTTCCAGCAGCTCATCGACATAATGCATGTGGATGCTCCCTCATCAATAATTGTTTGATGAACAGTTTTGTTGAGGACTTTCACTTGAACAAGGAAAGCTAGTTGAGCTGGTAATTGAGGATCGTATCCTTTATGATCGAAGGATACAAGATTGGAATCCTTTGGGTCTATCCCACCAATGGCTGATAATAAAGCCTGCCTTTGGGATGGGCAATTCTGTAGTACTTCAAGAGTTGACATAGCGGATGGCGATTGGGCCAAATATTCCACTATATTATAATGTTGTGCCGCTCTAGCGCGAGGATTAAACATCGACTTGTGTACTACTCCCTTTGGCAGTTTTATTGTCAATTCAGGAATGATGGGTGGCGCAACTTCTGTCGAAGTCATTGTCGAACTACTAGGTTGACCTTTATCCTTGCTGTTCGACATCTGTGGATTGCCATAACCTTTGTTCCTTGTCGATATCAAAGCATCATTTTGCTGTTTAGAAACCGACAACATTAGCACTTAAGATGGGGAAGCATTTTCACTAGCAACCAGATTTGTTCCTGGGTTTGGAAACAGATCAATTAACACTACGAAGGTTTTTGAATTCTTGAAGAATTTCTTAAGCTCAGCCCTGTGTGGACAATTTTGTGTCCAATGATCCTCATCACATATAAAGCATGGAATTTTTGGTTTCCTATTTCCAGGAGGGTTTGCAAAAGATTTTTCAGGTGATGGTTCCTTCTGTTTCTTCTTCTTCCCTTTGTTTTTCTTCTTGCACCCTGGTTGTTTGGTTTCTTTGCCTTTATCTGTCGATACGTCATTTACTTCCAAAGCAAGAAGTTCATATTTTTCATTTTGACTTGAAATCCTACGGGCCTTTTTGGATGCAGCCTTTGTCGATTTCGTGTTTGTTGTGCCAATCACGCCATCACCGGCATGAGAGTCATTGTTTGATTTAGGAGGAGGAGGAATTGAGAATTCCGGTCTAGGGGCGTCAGGTATTTTATCATAGAGTGTGCCAGACTGAGTGTAAATCTAGTTCAGATATTGCGCACAAGCGATAACTTGCTCCTCTGTTATGACTCCCCCCTTTGCCACATCTTCCGTGATGGAAGGCAGTAATGGCTTGATAAACCATTCAGCTAAGAGCTGATCGGGGACGTACATTTTTACCATTCTACGACGACGTCGCCACTCATGTATATGATCAGATATGTGAGTGGCCGTTGTCTGTTTGAAGTTGGTAAGAAGTTCTGTTCCCATTTCGTACCTTATTGGTAACTGAAAATGGGTTAAAAAGGTTGTGGCTAAGGTACTAAAGTTGTCGAATGAAGCTCTAGGCAATTCGATGTATTCGCTTCAGAATATCAGAGTAGGCCTACTAAAAGACCCTATATTAATGGGAACTTTTGCACTTCCACCTCCAATCAATATGGTAGAAGTAGCGTCGGTAGGAACCTGCAATATGATATCTTCGACACGAAAGATCTCAGAAAATGATATCGTCATGGATCATGCAATGGTTTGCCCCTAAGCCCAACGGAAGTATTGTAGCAATCAATGTTCCTAGCATGGGAGGCAAACCCAATTCAACGCTCATCAAGCGTTTGGATAGATAGGTCTAGAGAATATGGTACCCCTTCAGATCCTTGGTCGCGAGTGCATGTCACCGACGAAGGAATTTTCCAATCAATGTTAATTGAAGGGGCACCATGGAATGATTCCCACCATCGTTTCCTTCTACCGGATTGTGGGGAAAATAATCAAGATGACCTTTATCATCCTTCAGTTTTTGAATTCCTATCAAGTACTGTAAACATGGTGGATTCCGAGCGAAACTTGTCCAACATTGAAGAGACTATAGCCATAAATATCTCGACCAAAACAGATGTTGTAGAGAATATTTATGTTGGCAAATGTTGTTCTCCTTCAGAACTGGAAATATATAACGCTCTTTTTTGTGAATTCAGAGATGTCTTTGCTTGGTCGTATGATGAAATGCCAGGCATTGACTCAAGTATCGTTGAACACGAAATTAAGATGTATCCAGATGTCAAACCAGTACGACAACGGCTACGGCAAGTGCACCCCAAGAAAGCCACTGCCATTAAGGCAGAAGCTAAAAAACTTCTCCATGCTGGTTTCATCTACCTGGTTCCTCTAACCGATTGGATATCGAATATTGTCCCTGTTATGAAAAAACAAGGAACAATTAGAGTGTGCGTCGATTATAGGGATGTAAATCAAGCTTGTCCAAAAGACAATTGTTACACTAAAAAATGTCACCATGACTATTTGCAGTTAGTATGGCTCCATCCACTGTCATATTATCCTCCTTGGCAAGTCTCATGCCTCTGCTCTTCATGTCAAACTCCAAGAAAGAGAGAAAAGTCATTTAAAGTCAATTATCTCTGGTACGCAGTTTCTCTTAGCCTTACCTGCGTGTACGCAATCCAAGTTCACAATACCTGCGTATTTGTACGCTCTGTATGTAAAGGGGTGGGTGCATACCCCTGTAAAGGTCAATAGGCATGAGTTTCATCTTTAAAACGTTACTTGTGGTCATTTCTAGAGCATTCTAGAAGCTTGTTTGACGTGTATGAAGCGCCTCCAGATGGTTCATGTACCCAAAGAAAGAGGAACTTATCCCATGAAGAGGGGAGCTATCCCATTGAAAGAGGGGCTTATCCCATCCATGGTGGAGCTAATTAACTTCCTCTAGAGCACTATAAATACAGGCATTGGGCCAGAGGGAGGGAGGTTGAAAGCTCAACATTCCTAAGGGTAGATGCTGCTGGAATTAGGACTTCCTTGTAGAAACTTGTGAGGAGAGATTACCATCTTTGCTTGTTCCATTTGGAAGTGGGTGAGCTGATCAGAGTAAAGGAGAACTCTTGTGGACCCTGGGAGGAACCTGCACAACACCAAGGCTCAGGTTGTAATGGTTTCTTTTGTTACCTTTTAATACAAATTAGTCCATTCTTCTCAACAATTTGTTATTTATGAGTTGTTTCATATACTCCTTGGTCTATATGTTAAATATGTTTTATTTTATGTGATATTCAGGTGCTATTTAATCATTTGATTGTTAGTGAATGCAGGTTTCAAAGAGAAGGAGGAGCTCATCTGGATCAACGAAGCTGGACTACTACAACAGCGTTGGGTTACAGGTAGGATCTAAACACTTGATTTCTCATATTGTAAATGCATATTTAGAGAAGGATTGCTCTTATTTGTCTTGTTTGTCACTAGAAAGTCTTAGGCTTCTAGGGAGGTTGGCTTTGTCCGCAAAGTCGACTCTTTCCGCATGACAAAATGGCGACTCCACTGGGGAAACCATGAATGTGTTTGAGTTCTTTTTGATTTCATATTTTGATCTGAGAAAAATCGCTTGTTTTCTGGTTTTTGGCTATCTGACTCTGTATTTGGGTGGGTTAGCTTAGGGTTAAATTAGATTTTTATTTTTCTTAGCTTTTCCAGCAGTACGCAGCCTTTGAGTTAGGCATAGTGCGTACTTTTACGCACTGCGGCTTTGCGCACAGAGCGTACCCGCACCTGTGTGAACAGATCACCTGCGTACCCCTGTCAATTTTGAGAAAATTTCAATTTTTTTCCTTTTTACTCTTTAGATTTTGTTTTTAATTTGTTTTTACTGCCTAGATCCATTGGTTTACTGTCAGAGATCTTCACCTGAACTTGTTCCGTTAGTGTCGAGAGTTTTGGTGGAATTCATAGAGATTTTGCCTTAGGGTTTGATTTTTAACTGGTCTTGTAGTGACTTTGGCGTTAGAGGTTGTCAAACTTTGGATCTCCCTGGTTTTGTTCAACCCTCTTAGGAATCGGGCCTGTCATAGAATTCACCCTTGTGAGAAACCTCCCTTTGTGTCTTCTCTTTGTGAATCTCGAAAAAGTTTGTTGATTAAAGCTTTGAATTTCATTTTTTGCGAAAAAGAACAAAAAGATTTCGATTTTGTTTTTTGATTAGTTTATGATTCTGCATGAACTGATCCTTACTTGCATTTTGACTGCGTAAAACATCCGGGAATTATCCTTGTAGGCTTTTGTCCTCATTATTTTTTTCTTTTAGGTAAATTTCCCTTTAATTTGCTTTTGAGTGATTTTGATTTGATTGTCTTAGATTTGTTAAATTTGATTTTTGATAAATAGTTTTACATGCTTGATTAATATAGGAAAAATATAAAAATTCTTTTGGGGAAAAGTTTGCTTTGGTAGCATTTGTAGTCTTTTGAAGAGAAAGGAAATTTCGTGAAATAATTAGTGGTCATGAGTTGTATGGTTTGAAAAGATAAAGAGATTGTTTCTTTGATTGTCTTTGCCAAGAAAGTTGTTTTCTATAAAATTTGCATTCTTCCAACTCTCTTAGCTAGGAGATTCATTGAAAAAGAAAAGTAGTGTAAATCATCTTAGGTGCATCTTTGTAGTGGTTGCGAGTCGAGTCTACACACCACCAGTTTCATCTCCACTACCTTTTGTCTTAAAGAAAAGCCATAAAATTAATGCTTAAAGTAAAATCAACTTAGTAACTTTTTATTTACTAGGGCTCTGAAACACCAATATAGATCAGGCTAGTGTCTTGGAGTAGGAGAGTAATAAACTCTCCAAGACAACAAAACCAAACAAGTAGCTTATCTTGTGATAGAATAAATCCAGCTGTTTCACTTATGCTCTGGGAAAGCTCCTCTTAAAGGAGAAGCACGAGACCGTGTCCGAACCAGTGAGGGGATCAATCCTCCTTCATTGGGAAAGACGCCAGATACGCACGTACTACAAACGGTAAACCTCGAATTATTGTCGAGGAGCCTGGGGTCACTTGTCGGTAAACCTTGGATTATTGTCAAGGAACCGACAAGGGGATTGAGCTTATTACTCTGCCCTTGTGTGCTATCGGGTCGTAGACTACTCCCCCAGGTATATTTGTTGCTGTTGGTAACCTTAGTGACCATTATATTTAGGATTCTACCGAGGTGACGGTGGAGGGAAGATCCCACTGTACCTGGAGCAAACGTCGGCTAGACTCACTTGGATTTTTCGGGGGGTTCACTTCACTCGAGACGGTTAAAGTGGAGGAACTTGTGCCGGTCTATTCATTAAGCAGGTTGCCGGGGTAACTGTTCCACCCGCCACTTCTGTACTGAATCCGGCGATGTTGGGTTTCATCTCCAACTAGCGTTTTTGGTCCGGAAGGCTACTGTTTGTGCTTGGTTTGACGCCCTAGATTCTTTAGGCATGTGCTTCAAATTTGTTTGGTTCTTTAGAGACTTTAGGCAGTTTGCTTTGAGATTTTACTTTGTTTGCGTGTGCAGTAGTTAAAAATCTTTAGTTGTGGCTGAATTACCGAGACAGTCCCCTGAATCTCGGGGCAAGTCTCCTAAAGTTGTAACCGTGGCCGATTTGTTGAGGAGGTCTCATAGACTTCGAGGCCAATTTCCCAAAGAGGTTCCGAGTCATTTCGACGGTTTGAAAGTCCTTGTAACTCCTGAAGGCAGTAAAGTAGGGTCACCTGAAGAAGGAGAGTCTTCCTTGGTAGTCCATCCGGTTTACCAAAGTCTAGAAACAGGCTATAATCCTGAAGCTGTTACAGTTTCCGAGCTTGCTGGTAGTTTTTCATCTACTAGTGATATAGGTGAGGAACCTGAAATATCTGAACCTGTTACTCCGACTTCTAGTGCTCCAGATTCACCTAGGGTAGAACGAGTCATCACCGAAAATCTTCCTTCTGGTTTGATTGCTATTGAAGAACTTGCTCCAGAAGAAGATATAGGCGTCCCTATCCCTGAACATCAACCTACTATTGATCTAAGGGAGCGTGAATCCATTTTTTACAGTCCTCCTAGAAGTACTACTTGGTATCTTTCGTTAACTAATTATTTAGACAACTCAGGGTCAAGTTTTTCTCCACCTCGTACTCCTTTTCCACCTGGAGGTATTTATACTCCTGTAAATATGTCTGGTCAGTCGTCCATGTTCACTCAATCACCTGAATCATTTTTGTATGGCGGTCCTTCTGTTCCTACTGGGTATCAGTCACTTGCTGGTACTTTTGCGGGAGCATCTCCTCAACCCATTGAACATGGGTTATTAGCTGGAAACAATGGTAATAAGCCGTTGGGCATAGGAGACATCTATATGATGTTAGGTTCAACTCTTAGTTCTCAACCTCAAGGTGCGCAGTTACTGCCTGGGGGGCAACCTAAAGTAACGCCTGGGGGGCAACCTCAAGGTACACAAATTGCGTCTGGGGGGCAACCTCAAGGACAGTATATACCTGTTGTACAATACATTCCTCAAGGTCAACCCCAGCCGCAATATGTACCCCAAGGTCAACCCCAGTATCAGTACTTGCCTCAAGGGTATCAACCCCAAGGTCAATACTCGAGTCAAGGTCAACCCCAGTATCAGTACGTACCTCAAGGGTATCAACCCCAAGGTCAGTACTCGACTCAAGTTTATCTACCACCTCAAGGTCAAGCTTATGTTCAAATTATAGGAAATGTACCTGTCAATTATCAATCCTACCCTCAACCTGGTTAGGGGTCTCAGTATCCTCAACCTGTTACGGGTCAATACCCCGGAATGATAGTGTGGGATCCATCACAAGGTCAACAGGTGTTGCAACCAATTATACAGTTGTTACCTCAAACTGGACAACCCGTAGTTTCTGGTTCACCCCAGCAACCGCAACCTGTCTAGTCAAATATTCAAACTTCTGTAACTTCGGTAGTTACTCAGTCACCAATTGCACCTAGTACCCATCTCAAACGGCTGCTGCAACTACCGCAACATCCGTTCAGTCTACCGCACTTACTTCTGGAGTATAGACAGCTTCGGTTTCTACTGTCTCTGCGACCACTCCTCAGACATCTTTACCATTGTCTGGATCTACGATTCAAACCACGGTTCAGATGCCTGTAGGGCAGCCTGGTTTAAGTACTGTTGTAACAAGTCAACCAAAATTCATTTATCAATAGTACCGAGGACAGTACCAATTCGGTCCTGCTTTCCAACAACCGGTTTACCAGTATCAACCGTATCCTGGGTATACTTATCAACAACCTCAACAACCCCAGTACGGTCCGGTTAATCCTGGTTTTCCAGGAGGATATAATATCCCGAACGCGATTCCTATTCCTAGTTATCCTGGATATCCTCCTCCTGGAACTGGTATTGTGACCCAAAGTTTTAGAGATCCTAACCGGCAATTACCGTTTATCGCAACTTTTGATTTACCCGACTTGACGCGCCTTACGAACGATCCAATCAATTATCTTCCGTTTTGGCCACCAATGCCTAATAAGTTGCCCAGTGATATACCCAAGTTCGAAGGTAAGTCTGGAGAGGATACGTCCAATCATGTGATGACTTACCACCTCTGGTGTGCCTCAAATTCCATCTCGGATGATTCGATCCGTTTACGTCTTTTCCAACGTACGCTCATTGGTCTCGCGGCCAAGTGGTACATTGAGTTACCACGGTCCTCTTTTTATAATTTCAGCCAGTTAGCTACCTCATTCCTAACTCATTTTCAGTTGCCGGTCAGATACGATAATGGTACTGAGTTATTAACTTCATTAAAACAATCGACGTCCACTTATATTTTCGATCATATTCATGAATGGCGACGTCGAAGATGTTTAGTGAAAGTTTTTATCCCGGACCAAATCTTAGCTGAATGGTTTGTTAAATCATTATTACCAAAGATTATTGAAGACGTAGCTAAGTCCGGAGTAGTTACTGAGGAGCAAGTCATTGCTCAAGCTCAGTACCTTGACTTAGTTTACACTCAGTTGAGTACATTGCATGAGAAGATCCCAGATCTTCCTAAGTCAAATCAAATCGCTGCTGCTCCTTCGGGGTCTCATGCTGCTGATGGCATGATTGGTACAGTGAATACTAAAATTAAGAAGAAATCCTCAAAGAATTCTTCTCCAATAATAACCTTACCAGACTCCCAGAGTCTTCTCCTGAAATTACCGCTGACATTCACGCTGTAGAGTCATCTACGGATAAATCAAAAAACGGTGGTAAGAAGAAAGGCAAGAAGAAAGAAAAAGCAGACAAGGCTCCAAAGGAGAAAAAAGAGAAGTCGGAATCTAATTTGTGAAGCAAACCTTGCTATCCTTGTCTAATTTGTGAAGAAGATCATTTCACAAGAGATCGCCCTCATCGGGCAGAGGTTGTGAAAATTGTTAAAGGTTCCCCAACTCCTGCTGTTTTGAAAGATCCATTTCCAAAGCAGGAGAGTAAGATGATAGGTTCTTCCTCGAGTGCCAGTGAAGAACCCATATTGATGATGTCTCATGTACGGATTGTGACTCGATCGCAAGATTACGGTAGTAAGAGTCCTGTTGATGGCAAAGAAGCAAAATCTTCTCATTCTAATCCATCAACCTCAGCTCCCGGTTCTGATCCACTACAGATCGAGAAACCTAACCCGGACTTAGTAATCAAACCACCGACCAAGGGTATACTTCGAAAGTCTGCTTTCAATCCACATGCGAGAGCAGCTCAGAATTATAACATTGTTGAGGACTTAGCTTTTTCACCCTCAGCAATGTCAGCTTTGGAAGTGCTGCAATCATGTCCAGCACAGCTAAAATTACTTTTGTCGGCTATAGGAGCTGTTGATATTCAGGACCCAAACCTGATAATCTTTGATCTAGAAAATAGTACACCGCGTCTCCCTCATCAGATGGCTTTCCAGATTCCAGTGATAGTAAAAAACAGCCCTATTCATCGGACTATAATTGATGAAGGAGCTTCTACGTGTATTATGTTGATTCAGTGTTGGAGATCGTTTGGTTCTCCTTCACTGAACCAATCCCTGACGATTCTTAAGGCCTTTGATGGCCGTGGGTTCCATCCGTTTGGCATTCTACAGGACTTGCCTATAGGGGTTGAAGGAAAAATCGTTAGTCTGGATGTGGAGGTGGTTGATGCCCCTCTAGACTACAACCTTCTTTTGGGTCGCAGTTGGTCTTATGCTATGACAGTGGTCGTGTCATCGGTCTTCAGAGTTATAAAGTTTCCACACAATGGCAAGATCGTGACAATAGACCAGCTGGCTTACTTTTCATCCGACCCAGCCTCTTCAGAGAGTATCCAGCATGTCGGTAAAACGACTATCCCTTACAAGGATGTTGGTGTAGGATTAGTTAAAGGTTCCGGTTTACTGGGAACTTTTCCTTTCCCTCCACTCAACGCAGACCCTTCATTTGCTTTCATTCATATGATTACTTCAGACACTATTATTTACGATGATCCTTGGATTGTCCCATCTGAATCTGAGATAGACTCATTCGGTGATGCTATGCCTTTGAGTCCATATGAAATTGCTTATGAAGCCGTGCAGTCTTTTACCGACTCGCGTTCAACCCAAATTGACTAAATGAATGTGGTCCGTGAGGAATCACTTTTCACATCAACCTCAGAACGGATAGCATTTCCTGAAGTCGTGTCATCTGACGAACAACTTCGCGAAATCCTAAGTGTAGACGATCTACCATGGGAAGATCTCCATCATAGATCTTCATTTTTACCTGAGGGTGATGACTTTGAAAATGATTTTTCATCAATATTTACAGCTGAATATGTCAAGGACGCTTAGAATCCCATGAAACATCCTGATTCATAGTTGAATTTGGGAAACATTTCCCAAACTATTGCCATTGACATTTCAGTCAAAACCGGACTTATTAAGAACATTCATATAGGTGCCTCATGTACAGATGATGAAATTCAAACATACAAGGCCCTATTTCAAGAATTCCACGACGTGTTTGCCTGGTCCTATGAGGAAATGCCAGGAATTGATCCCTCCATTGTTGTTCATGAGATCAAGGCCTACCCGAACGCTAAACCCGTTCGGCAACGTCTGCATCAGATACACCCTAGGAAAGCGGCTGCGATTAAAGCAGAAGTGGAGAAGCTGTTGAAAGCAGGTTTCATTTATCCGATCCCATTAACGGATTGGGTATCGAATATTGTTCCAGTCAACAAAAAACAAGGAACAATAAGAATATGCATCGAATATAGGGATATAAATCGTTCTTGTCCAAAAGACAACTATCCCACGCCCTATATCGATCAAATAATTGATGATTGTGCCGGCAGTGAAATATTTTCCTTTATGGATGGTTTTTCCGATTACAACCAAATCAATATTCTGCCTGCCGATCAACCAAAAAAGGCTTTCATTTGTCCTTGGGGGACATTTGCTTACTGCAAATTACCTTTTGGACTTAAGAATGCCAGAGCCACTTTCCAACGGGCAATGTCTTACGCGTTTCACGACATCAAACACATTGTGAAACCGTATCTCGATGATTTTCCTGCTCATTCTTTACATCGAGCTGATCACCTTGTCCACTTACGCGCTATTTTTATGAGGTGTCGGCATTATCGAATTCGGTTGAACCCACACAAATGTGTCTTCTGCATATCAGTGGGACGATTGCTAGGATTTGTCATTTCAAAAGCCGGTATCCGCGTCGATCCCTCGAAGGTAGAAGCTATCATCAAATTGCCTCCTCCTTCGAGTCTGCGCCAACTCCAAAGTTTGCAAGGGAAAGCAAACTTTTTACGTCGATTCATTCCTAACTACGCCACTATGCCGAGGTTACCCAGGGTTTCACCCGGTTGTTGAAACAAAATGCTCAATTCTCTTGGGATGAGATAGCTCAGAAGTCTTTTGATGCACTTAAGCACGCGTTGACCCATGCACCGTTGCTGCATCCTCCCAACTACAACCAGGATTAATTTTTGTATCTCGCCGCCTCCCACTCCACCATTAGAATGGTCTTAGTTCAGGAAGATGAATTCAGAATGGAACATGTGATATATTATCTTAGTCGGACGTTAAATCCAACTGAGTTAAAGTACTCACATGTGGAAAAGTTGACACTGGCAGCCGTTCAAGCTGTCCAGCGATTTCGTCACTACATTCTTCTCCGTAAAACTACAGTGATTTCGGATTGCAACCCTATGATCTATATTCTGACTAAACAATTGCTAGGGGGAAAGTAATCCAAATGGATCGTTATCCTAAAGGAGTTTGATTTGGAGTTTGAGAAATACAAGTCTAAGAAATCCTTAGTCTTTGCCGAGCTAATGTGTGATTTCCTGCGTGCTGACACGGAAACAGTGGCAGATGAGCCCATTGCGGACGAATCTTTGTTTCTTATCAACACTTTAGATCCGTGGTATGGGGATATAATCGTCTATCTCCAGACCCAATCCTTTTGGCCCGAAATCTCAAAGTCGGAACGTCGGAAAATTCGATTCCAGTGCCAACAATACAAAATCATTGGAGATACTCTTTATCGTCATGGGGTGGATTTGATTTTTCGACATTGCTTAACTCATGAGGAAGTTGAAAGGGTTTTAAATGACTACCACTCTGGAGCGTGTGGCGGTCATATGTCTGGGTATGCCACAGCACAAAAGATATTGCGCGCTGGCTATTTTTGGCCGTCCTTATTTAAAGAATGTATTATTGCGGTCCAAAAATGCCACAACTGTCAGGTGTTTGATCGAAAGATGCGCGCGCCACTTGCTCCTCTCCACCCTATAATTTCCGTTGGTCCTTTCGCCAAATGGGGTATCAACTTTATTACTTGTAACCCTCACTCGGCCGGGGGGCATGCGTATATCATCCTTGCGGTTGATTATTTTACTAATTGGGCCGAGGCGATGCCTACATTCGAGGCAGACGACAAGATAGTAGCAATTTTCGTATTCAATCACATTATTTCTAGGTTTGGTGTTGTTGTAGGGAAAAGTATCCGACTCAGATGACCCTATCCCACTCTAAGGGTGACAGTTCCTTAGCAACAACTGTAAAACAAACTACTAAAGGTTTACTTCTTTATGAAAGCAAAAGAGAATGGAGAAACGCACTAACCGTTGCCTTGTGCTCAATGTCGAATCCAAACTCTTCTGTTTGGCCGCTTGCTCCTAGCTCCTTGTCCTTTTGCTTTCCCAGCTACAATGAGATCCTGCAAAATAACAAAGAAGGAAACTACAAGAGGCATGCAATCATAACTGGTTCATGGATTAGTGTAAACCAAACATGCAATCATCACAATATATTATTGAAACAAGAGCACATAGAAGAACCTCAATAGCTTTTATTAATGTATAAGAAAAGGTTCTGAGAGTATTACAACCATTGAAGGCCCCAACCCAGCAACACCTCCCAGCAGAAAGAATTGCTCTTCTTCACCTCTCTCAAACAATCACCCAATAACTCAATAGTGAAACCAACAGCATATCATTACTTTGCACAAAATTCCAGCCTCCTGAGCTCATAGGAGAGAGCTCAATATATAGATGAATTGAGAAAGGATGAGTCAGCTTGCAACTGATGTGTAGCTGCCTTGTGTCCTCTCTCTCTTCAGTTAATCTTTAGTTGATCTTCAGTTCTTGAGTCCACTTGGAGAACCTTGCTTCCACTTGGAGAAACAGAGCCTCTGACTCATCACAAGGCGAAATACCTGAACCAAGTGTCATTTTTGGAAGATTCCAAAGCAATGACTCATTGTGCCACTTGTCCCATCTTGCTCAGCACAGGTGGCCTTTGTTCCACTTGCTTTGCAACGCAGGTACACCATGGAGCAACTGAGTTTCAGCGCAGAAACCTAGTGGAGCACCTGCTTTGATTTCAGGATTGCTTGTTTTGAGTGTTTTCAGGTGGAGAACTGATCTGAGAGCTGTTGGTTTGCTAACCTTGTTCCTCTAGGGGTAGGAACATCATGTTTAGGGAACTTTGGATCCCTTGGATTATTGACAATTCATGCTTGTTGCTGTAAGGCACAAAATTGTCTATAACAGGTGTCCCACAAGCGATAATCACTGACCATGGGTGCCATTTTCGAAACATTATGATGACAGAACTTACAGGCCACCTTGGTTTACGTCATGATAGTTCTACTCCTTATTATCCCCAAGCAAACGGTCTGGTTGAGTCTATCAACAAAGTTCTAGTTATCATGATCTGATGGATCATTGGTATTCATCGGTCGAATTGGCACAACATGTTATTTTCGGCGTTGTGGGCATACCAAACCTCAGTGAAAAAATCAACAGGGTTCACTCCTTTCCAACTAGTTTATGGTTTGGAAGCCGTGCTGCCCATTGAATGCAAAATCCCGTCACTGCAAATGGCCATCGAATTACTCCCAGCTACTTCCGTAGAGGAGAAGCGTCTGTTATACTTAGCTAAATTAGATGAGACTCGACGTGAAGCTACTTTAGCAATCGAGACTCACGCAAAACCAATGAAATCTCAGTATGACTGGAATGTGACCCCTCGAAATTTTTTGGAAGGAGACCTAGTGTTGTTATATGATCAAGCTAATGATAAGTTAGGTGCTGGAAAATTCATTCCTATGTGGCATGGGCCCTACATTGTCAAGCGAAAGCTAGAAAAAGGGGCCTATGAGCTGGTAGACTTTGACGGGGACACTTTGGGTAAACCCAGAAATGGACTTTACCTAAAGAGGTATTATGCTTAAATGATGGGTATGGAGATTTTAGTTAGGTTAGTTTTCTCTTTCTAGCTTGTATGTGTGCTTAGTTTAGACTGTGTGTTTAGTTTAGACAGTGTGCTTAGTTTAGAGAGTGTGTTTTTTGTCGTTATTCTGGCTTATCTTGGTTTTACTCTTGATATTGCAGATGTCGACGCCTCTCCAAACGTACATTGGATTTGCTGATGGTGCTTGTCGTAGTACACGGAATATCTCTTCCACAGCTTGGGTTATCTATTCGCCCTCTGACGAGTTAGTTTCTATGCATGGGGTGAGCCTCGGTCAAACAACAAACAACATTGTAGAATACAGTGCAGTGATTGAATTATTATCTGAATCTATTTCATTTGAGATTCGGAGTTTGATAGTGAGGTTAGATTCTGAACTCATTGTATTACAGCTTAATAGAGTCTATGCCATTAGAAATCCAGTGTTACTGAGATTGTTTTTGAGGGTGAATCTCTTGGAACGTGAATTTGATTACATTGAATATCAGCATATTCCAAGGTCTTTAAATACATTAGCAGATGCAATGGCGTCTCGAATGTTAAATAGACATTTGTAACAATCATAAATGTAAATTTATAAACTTTTCATCACACATGTTTAAACAAAATAAGCCGGTAATAATGATATATATAGATAGGGGCGTGTCAAAAAATATACATCGTCTTCGATCATAAGTTGAAAACCACCTTATGATTGGCAAAAATGATAAGTACAAAAACCCAAAATGTCACATGTGTCTACAAATGACCATCCAATCACTGGTGGTGCTCTCTATATGACACCACTGCACGGGCTACCCTACACAAAAATCTCCTAAAAGGTCCCGGGACTGCGACTACATAGCGCTGAAGTCTGATAGGAATATCATCTATAGTAGTCTCTGGTATATCTGCCGTCAGACGCTCTAGATCCTACTCCAACTCAGCTAGTACCTCTGCAGCCACGTCCTGTGTGGCCGATGCCGGTGCAGCTGGATGTCTCCTCTCAAAAGCCCGGAGATTGGCTGGACGTCGTGGGCCTACATCTGCATTTTGAAAATTTTTACTGTCATTTTTGAGACGATATATATAAAAAACAAAAAAAATAGATAATTCAAAAAAAAAACTTGTGAAAAATGAAGTACCTCTGTCGTCCCATTGGTCTCCCTGTGGAAGAACCATGTCCGGATCATTGCGAAAATCCATTCCGGCATAAGGAAAATCCTGTATCGCAAAGACCTGGCTCTCCAACCAGTGAAAGTAACCATCAAGAAATTGAACAACTGCTGCTCCCTCATCAGGATGTCGGGCCATTACCGCAACCCACCGCATCAACTTAGGCTCCCGAGGAGGCCCAACTGGAACAGTAAGATGCTGGGGGATCAGCGTTGGAACTATCTCTAGGGCAAAGCTCACAACTAAAGGCCCATATCCAAAGGTCTTCAATTGTCTGTTCTTTGCCCTAGTTAGTTGGCCCTTCATATTGGCCAACACAGCATCGCACCAATTGAAAATGGTGCCTCGGAAGCAATCTATAGCCATCCGCATTTGGGAACCAGTGGCTATGTGCAAAGCAGCAGCACCGCAAAGTCTGGTAATTGTAAAGGCAATTACCATAAGTTCAGGTCAGGATATGTATTTGATTTCTATCCCCTTCTCCTGGTTTTGATTGTTGCACCACTCTAGCCAGAGACTAGCAAGGGATTGGCCACCCGGCCTAGTCCCGAATAGAGACAGTTGCTCGCCCCTGTTAGGCAAGCCAGTGAGAAAATATATGTCGGAGGGCTCTATCTCGAGCTTGTGCTCTCCGATGTAGAAACATTGATCCTGAATGTTCCAGCTTTTAACCAGCCACTCTAAGAATGGCACCTGGGCCCTCATGCCAGGTATGGCCCAGTACTTGTAGAGACCGCATGCCTTTAAAGCATCAATGGAAGGTTGATGACCTATTGCAGCCAAATCGACATCTTCGTGTTCTCTTTCACGCCAATCTAGCATGGTGGGCAATCTACACACCAAAAAAAATTGATTAGAATTCATTAAATAAAATTTGATGGTTAGATTTTGAGTTTGGGGTTTGAAAATCCGCTTTGCGCGCAGTACGCACCCCGTGTTCAGAAAACAGAGCGGGGGTACGCAGCTGTTCTGAAGGTGGGCTGCGCACTCCGACCATTTTCCCATATACGAAAATGTCGGGGTACGCAGGTCACCCATGGGACACCTGCGTACCCCGAAAAGTGGACCCTAAAACCCAAAGCCCTCTAAAAATCAAACTAAGACTTAAAATGAAATTCTAAAAGGATGAAATTGAAGAGGAGGATGTTGTGAAATACCTGAAAGAGACGGTGCTCGATTCTGACGGTCGGATTCTCCGCAAAGTCCACGAGAAGTTTCTTGTCAAAAGCCCTTTTTCTCACCCTCAACAGTAAAATGGTAAAAATGACATGGTAAAAAGTCTTTTTATAGGTTTTTTGGATAAATTAATGCTAAGTTTGTTTATTTTTCACCGTGAAAGGATATTTTTCAATGTTTTTTTGCCTATCTTAAACAGGTATGAGTAATGTGTTGCTTTTATGCAAGACAAAGGGACTTTAGGGTAAAATCATCATTTTTCACGAACCAAGAAATCAGAGTCATCTTTTAAGCCCTTTTCTGACTCCTAAAACATGAAAAGATTGCCGAGTGTTTCTTTTACACTCGTTAAAATGGAATTAAAAGATGGTCCTCTTATAGCCCTTTTCTGACCGTAAAAACAAGAAAGATTGCCGGATTTTTGTCGTTTCAAATTCGATATTGGAAATAAAACGACGTGTTGATCGCTTTTTACTTTTCAGGTCAAAGGCACTAATCATGAAAGTACTCCTTGGTCGCAAGATCAAGCGGTTCTCTCAGGTATGATTTTATACTTTTTCGGGCTTGAGAGACACAAATTTACGAAAAAGTTCACCTTGGAGTCTTCTTTAGTTTTTTCAGACTCTCTAAAATTGAAAAACACCGAGTTTCTCCTATACTGGACTCGTTAAAATTTCACAGTAAAGGACTTGTTCGATTACAAACAGGAACGGGCCACTCCTTCTTAGGGTCCGAATCTAAACTAAGTTGGACTCATCCAAAGGATGAGCTTATAATCAAGCATATGTTATCCTCCTCAAGCTTGTAAAAAATAAAGAGGTACTTGCCAGAAATGGTGGGGGAAAAGAGAGAAGAATGAACCTATTTGTTATCCTTTGTTACAGAAGAACCTTATCACCGCTCTTGAACACGACACTTTTCATTCACCTGGGTTGGGAAATCCTTTGCCTTAAAGTTGACCAAACCACTTTGAAAGTCTTCAACCGTTTCTGGGTATTAACTTTGGGTCAATCGTCACCAAGCCATCTGTTGTGTCGTTATATGTTCAAGAGGTCTCTGCAAATAAACCATTCATATGCAAAATACTTGTCATCCATTTTGACCATCCCTGAGTCAGTCCTTACAGCAACATTTCTTCAACTTGAACTATGATTTCGTGTTGTGGGCTTGCCTGCGACGGGTCGCTTTCTATCGACATCAACACATTATCTAGAAAGATGACTTAGAAATCGTCAGTACCTTGAAGTCTGCATGCATCAATGGCAGGTTTCTCGCCTTTGACGACAGTTTACATCATTAAATTTCGATCAAAGGATTTCGTGACGTGTTCGACATCAACCCATTCATTCACATTTCATGGATTGTACTGGGTACTTTGAGAAACATTGACATCACTAGTGGTTTCTCTCACACTTTTTAACAGTTTACATCATTAACTGGTAATCAAGTGGTTTCTACCATGTTCGACATCAACTCATTTATTCGCATGGATAGAATCGTACCAATTCGGGAAGTAGAGATGAAGACCCTAGATCTAGTTTTCACCATCCAGGCTGCGAGGAGTTTTGTATTCATTATATAGTAGACTTATCATAAACATATGGCTGTGCCCATACTGTGTCTACAAAAGTCTATGATTGTGATGTACTGTAAAATCATTCTTGTATCAGAGCAGTAGTTAGATTGTTAGTTAAAGTTTTCAATCTGAGTATGGGAATGCCTACCTCAGCAATGATATCATCTTATATATGTATTTTGTGTTGAATATTTGTAGGTTCTGACCGGGCTCTCCGCAAGATACTCCTTGAAATGATAAAGTATTTCACCCTTCCTAGATCATATGAAACCCTAATCTACTACAGGCTTCGCACTTTAGGGGGCAATCTGTTACACTAAAAAATGTCACCATGACTATTTGCAGTTAGTATGGCTCTATCCACTGTCATACTATCCTCCTTGGCAAGTCTCATGCCTCTGCTCTTCATGTCAAACTCCAAGAAAGAGAGAAAAGTCATTTAAAGTCAACTATCTCTGGTACGCAGTTTCTCTTAGCCTTACCTGCGTGTACGCAATCCAAGTTCACAATACCTTCGTATTTGTACGCTCTGTATGTAAAGGGGTGGGTGTGTACCCCTGTAAAGGTCAAAAGGCGCAAGTTTCATCTTTAAAAAGTTACTTGTGGTCATTTCTAGAGAATTCTAGAAGCTTTTTTGACGTGTATGAAGCACCTCCAGATGGTTCATGTACCCAAAGAAAGAGGAACTTATCCCATGAAGAGGGGAGCTATCCCATTGAAAGAGGGGCTTATCCCATCCATGGTGGAGCTAGTTAACTTCCTCTAGAGCACTATAAATACAGGCATTGGGCCAGAGGGAGGGAGGTTGAAAGCTCAACATTCCCAAGGGTAGATGCTGCTGGAATTAGGACTTCCTTGTAGAAACTTGTGAGGAGAGATTACCATCTTTGCTTGTTCCATTTGGAAGTGGGTGAGTTGATCAGAGTAAAGGAGAACTCTTGTGGACCCTGAGAGGAACCTGCACAACACCAAGGCTCAGGTTGTAATGGTTTCTTTTGTTACCTTTTAATACAAATTAGTCCATTCTTCTCAACAATTTTTTATTTATGAGTTGTTTCATATACTCCTTGGTCTATATGCTAAATATGTTTTATTTTATGTGATATTCAGGTCCTATTTAATCGTTTGATTGTTAGTGAATGCAGGTTTCGAAGAGAAGGAGGAGCTCATCCGGATCAACGAAGCTGGACTACTACAACAGCGTTGGGTTACAGGTAGGATCTAAACACTTGATTTCTCATATTGTAAAGGCATATTTAGAGAAGGATTGCTCTTATTTGTCTTGTTTGTCACCAGAAAGTCTTAGGCTTCTAGGGAGGTTGGCTTTGTCCGCAAAGTCGACTCTTTCCGCATGACAACCACTACCCTACACCCTTCATCGACCAGATAATTGATGAATGCGCCGGATGCGAAATATTTTCATTCATGGATGGATTCTCCGGGTATAATCAAATAAATATCCGCCCACAGGACCAGTCAAAGACTGCATTTATTTGTCCGTGGGGCACATTCGCATATCGAAAATTACCCTTTGTTTTAAAGAACGCACGGGTGACGTTTCAGAGGGCAATGAATTATGCCTTCCATGACATCAAAAACATCGTTCAACCATACCTCGATGACCTTCCGACTCATTCGCGAAAGCGGACTGATCATCCACAGCATTTAAGGGCGATATTTCTATGTTGTTGACACTACAAGATACGACTCAATCCACACAAATGTGTATTTTGCGTCAGTTCTGGTCGTTTACTTGGCTTTGTAGTCTCAAAAAACGGGATTCGTCTCGACCCATGTAAGGTCCAGGCAATCATAAATTTGCCTCCACCTTCGAATTTGCTTCAGATTCAGAAACTCCAAGGGAAAGCGAACTTTCTGAGGAGGTTCATTCCAAATTACACTGAACTTGCTAATGGTTATACACGTCTTTTGAAAAAGGAAGTATCCTTTGTCTGGGATCAGGTTGCGCAAGCTTCCTTTGATGCTTTAAAAGAATACCTAATGAAAGCATCATTAATGTACGCTGCTGATTAACAAAAAGATTTTAACCTGTATCTGGCTGCAGCGGATACGACCATCGCAATGGTTCTAGTTCAAGAAGTCGATGGAAGTGAACATCCTATATATTATTTGAGTAAAAACTTAAATGATACAGAAAGAAAATATTCTTACGTTGAAAAGCTAGCACTCGCAGCTGTTCAAGCGATACAGAGATTTCGACACTATGTCCTCTTTCGGAAAACTATCATTCTATCAGATTGCAACCCCATGAATTATATATTGTCGCGACAGTTGCTGGGGGGCAAATATTAAAAATGGATAGCAATCCTACAAGAGTTTGATTTGGAATTTGTAAAATCCAAGTCAAAGAAAGCTCTAGTTTTCACAGAATTATTGTGCGATCTCCCGTCATCGTCCAACGATGAAACGTCCGAGGAAAAAATCGTGGACGAAAGTTTGTTTCTAATATCTTCAAGCAATGAGTGGTATGGAGATATAATCATCTATCTCCAAACCCAAAAATATAGGCCAAACACCTCCCACTCTGAACAAAAACGTATTTGATACCAAGCAAAAGACTACATGATCGTCGGTGATACACTTTACCGTCGCGGTATCGATACTGTTCTGAGAAGGTGCCTCACCCATGAGGAGGCCGAAAAAGTCTTGAATGATTTTCATTCAAGTGCATGTGGGGGGCATCAATCTGGATATGCTACAGCGCAAAAAATCTTACGAGCAGAATACTTCTGGCCAACAATGTTCAAAGATTGCATAATCGGAGTCAGAAGTTGCCATGCTTGTCAAATTTTCGATAGAAAAACCAGAAGACCACCCGCACCTTTATAGCCAATAGTTGCTGTTGGGCCATTCGCCAAATGGGGTATCGATTTCATGACATGTAACCCCACCTCGACCGGGGGGCATGGGTATATCATAGTCGCAATTGACTATCTTACCAAATGGGCCGAGGCGATGCCTACATTAGATAATACTGGTGAAATAGCTGCCCTCTTCTTTTTCAATCATGTAGTCACCAGATTCGACGTACCACAGGCTATAGTCACAGATCATGGATCGCATTTTCACAATCACATGATGGTCGAATTAGCTGCCAAACTAGGGTTGTCTCACAACAGCTCTACTCCATATTATCTGCAAGCCAACGGACAAGTTGAAGCAATCAACAAAGTCCTGAAGCGCATGATGTAAAGGATGATTGGATTTCACAAAAGAAGATGGCACCTAATCCTGTACTCAGCTCTGTGGGCTTACCGAACATCGGTAAGAAACGCAACCAGGTTTACACCTTTCCAACTGGTATACGGCCTGGTAGCAGTCTTACCAATCCAGTGTGAAATCTCGTCTCTTAAACTCGCAATTGATCTCCTTCCTGGAACTTCAGAAGAAGAAGGTCGTTTCTTGGAATTAATCCAATTGGATGAAACTTTTCGTGATGTCGCTTTGGCTAACGAAGCCCATAAGAAATGAGTCAAGGCGCAGTTCGACAAAAATGTCAAACCCCGTGTCTTCTCAGAAGGTGACTTGGTCTTGCTTTACGACCAAGAATCCGATAAATTGGGAGCAGGTAAATTTAAGTCTTTATGGATGGGCCCCTATATTGTTAAACGAGTGTTAGCAAAAGGATCCTACGAGTTAATGGATTATGACAAAATTCCACTGGCACAACCTCGTAATGGGTTGTACCTCAAGCATTACGATGCCTAATGGTAACCTGCATGCTTTTTTTATGTTTTTCTTTTCACTAAAGTGTTTATTTTGGTCAAGTAATCCACTTTTTACATTTGTTGCAGATGTCAAACCTATTGGAGTCATGTGTTGGATATGCCGACGGAGCGAGTCATAGTTCGCGGAACCTATCCTCCGCAACCTGGGCTATCTTTTATCCAAGCGGCGAGTTAGTAAGTTTCAGAGGGGTATGTATTGGTCGATCAACAAATAACATCGCTGAGTATAGCGCGTTGATAGAGCTTCTCTCTGATGCCATCACACATGGTATACGCCGACTAATTTTCAGGCTAGACTCACAACTCGTAATACTACAATTCACTGGTATCTACTCTGTCCGAAATCCAGTTATTTATCGCATGTTCCTAAGGGTTAAGATTTTGGAAAGACAATTTGATTTTATTCAATATCAACATATTTCCAGAAACTTAAACACATTAACTGACTCATTAGCAAATTATGTGTTAGATAGACATTTGCAACATTTATAAAAAGAAACATACCATCAATGTTTGCATTTGGATCATGTAACTCAACCAAAATAAAACTCCGAAAATCAAAAACATATATATAATTGTTTATCGTTTACACATAATGTTCTGTAACCAAGACAAAATCGGTCAGATGACCAAAAAACTCAAAATGCTAGGCGGCACCCTAGTCTAATGATGCTCGTGATAGCAAGTCACAGCCTGTGTGATCATGTGCAAGAGACGAGTCCACCGTCTTGGCACACCGGTAGTATGCCGCTGTAACCTCAAAGGTAGCTCGTCGGTCCTCACATCTGGAATACCAAGAGTGAGACCCTCAACATGCTCCTGTAATGCTGTGAGAGTCTCAGCCATGTCGAGGTCACGAAGGATAGCCCTCCCGACGGCCTCTCCTGCTGGGACAATAGCTGGTACTCTGGATCACCCCGGAAATCCATGCCAGCGTATGGATACTCAGAATAGACCATCTCCTGACGGTCAAACCACCCGAAGAAGGTATCAGAAAATGAAATATGAGACTGACCAGCATGCCTAGACATATGGTCAACCCATCTCTGCATACGTGGTTCAGTAGGAGAAGGTAAATCGAGTGCAATATACTGCGGCTGCATCAGTGGTATTTTCTCCAAGGCAAAGGTGGTCAAAATAGAACCATATCCAAAGTTCTTCAACCTCCCGCTCTTTACCTTGGTCAACTGTTCTTTCATCACCAGAAGTACTGTGTCACACCAGTTGAACACCTTCGGTTGGAGGCATTCCAAGGCGTACTGCATATAAGATCGGTTGGCTACATGAAGAGCCGCACCACCGGCTATCCTACCAAAAGTAAACAGAATAGTCCTGAGCGACCTGTCAGTAACATCATGGATGATGATCTTGCCATCTTTACTCGGCTTAGATCCTTCTCTGCAGTACCGACGGACATAATCTCTCACCGAGTCGCCTCCTCGGGCCGAACCTGATAAAGAGATGGGGGCACCCCGCCTCGACAAATCGGTCAAGAAATAGATGTCTACTACAGTCAAGGGGATAGATTTTCCCCTTATCTAGAAAACCTGGTTGGTAGGATCGCAAGCATCGAGCAAATACTGCAGTAAGTTGATCTGTTGTCTCATGCTAGAAATGCGGAAAAACTTCAGCAAGCCACAGTTCCGCAGTGCGTTTATTGTAACTGGATCATGTAGGGAAAGCATGTCCTCTTCTTCATGCTCACATTCTCACCATGTAATGGTCATCTTGCTCCAAAGATCTCTGAAAAACAAACAAGAGAAGAGTTAGATCCTGATCTTGGCAAGAAAAAGGCAAAATTTCCATCAAAAATTGTGCACAAAATTCCTTCTCTGCACCCATCGCACCTGCAGTAGTACTCTGGGTGTGTTGCATCTTAGATGGCCTTCACAATGGCCAACATTCAATGAACCTTTCGATACACAGAGGGTGCGCTGAAAGCAGATCGAGTTTTTCAAACCCCAGGGGTTCAGAAAAACTAGGAATCAAGCTCAGAATGCAAAATGGAAACCATGAAATGGAAGAGCTCAGGTTTAGCTCCTACCTGGTCCAGACGGCGCCGAGAATCGTCCACAGAATCTCCCAAAATCAGCTGATGAAAATCAAGGGGGAAAAGCACCTCCAAAGCTCCAACAAACCAAAATTCAAATGAAATGGTAAAAGGAGAGGAAAAAGTGCTTTTAATTTACTTTTTACGTAATTTTAGTAAAATATTAGTGTTTTAACTCATTTTTCAAGCATGTATCGTTCATTTCTAACTAGTTTGATGAAGCAATTGAGAATGCAGTGCAATCTTTGAAAGAACAAAGCTATTTATGGTAAAATAAAAAAGGGACCATTTAATCAAGCAGTTTTAGCACATAGTTCAAGCTCGTTAAAAAATGAACCAGTCCCCGGTAAATAACCATCATGAATGTAGTACTTCGGCCATTAAAGTCTTGGTCGTGTTTCCACCATCACCTCCACTCTTTCATTGGCCGATCATTCACCTCCATTTGATTGTTTAGCCATTTTAAGGAACAGCTGCGAAGAGTGATTTCACTAGCCATCCTTGTGACACTGCCGTGATTGGAAAATTCCAAACCTTACCTGGAATTAGCTGCTACCCGTTTTATCACTCATTCCTCAAAAGACGAGTCTCCTTTAAGCTCTTTTCAACTGACTCGTAAAATATGAAAAGATTTCCGAGTCCTTGGCCTTTCCATCTCGTTAAAGGGACAAGAAATGCTATCCCTCCTCTAGATTTTAATCTTTTTGGACCTGAGGGATTATTACACAAAAAGATCGAGCGCTTGTTTTGTTCGGCTCGTTAAAAGTATCGAAAATTCATCCCTTTTGTATTGTTTTATACTTTTTCGGACTTAAGGGATTAGATGATGAAAAAGGAATTTTTGAGTTTCCTTTACGTTCCTTTTCAAACTCTCTAAAATTGAAAAGGACCGAGTTATCTTTGTCATTAAACTCATAAAAAAGATTAATAGCGACAAACTTTTCTATAGACGAGAACGAGTTTCACTATCGCTAGGCTCGTTAAAACATAGCGATGGGTTTGCCCGAAGGGAAAATTATAGAACAAGCATATGTTATCCTCCTCAAGCTTGACAAAAATAAAGAGGTACTGGTCAGCAATGACTAGGGAAAAATGGGAAGAAAACTCAAAGAAACTTTGTTGGTAGCAAGTCGCTCTTGAACATGACACTTCCACTCCGTGTCCGAGTCGGGTTGGCTTGTTTCATTCACCGGTCACATCGCCATGGTCACACCATACCATCCACATTTGGGGTTAATGCTACCAATCCATCACATCAGTGTCACCGATATGTTCAAGAGAGGTCATTAAGTGAATTCACCTGTGTCTCACCCACAACCATACATTATACTCCATTCATTCATGATCGCCACCCTCAACCTTATATCACCAGATCGTTTTCACCTCCATTAAAATCATTTGCTCCATTCCGTGTCATTGATGTGGGATTCATTAAGGCCCTCCTATGACGGATCACTTCTTGTCGACATCAGCTCATTATCCAAGAAGTTGATCTAGGAACACCCCATTCAGTACTTTGAAGCTTGCATGCCTCAATGGCAAGTTTCTCACTTCCGGCGACATGTTTACATCAATGGCCTTTGACCGAAAGATTTTGCATGGTGTTCGATGCCAAGTCCTTTATTCACACCACATAAATTGTACTGCAATACCTTGAGGGTCATTATCATTATCGGTGATTCCTCTCGTGCTTGTTAACAGTTTACATCATTGACTGGTAATCAAGCCATGTATTTCCATGTTCGACTTTAGAACATTTCTCACATGGATCGACTTGTACTTCGAGTGAAGATCAGATGAGATTGAAGACCCCGGATCTAGTTTCATCCATCTGGGCTGCGATACATATTCAGGGAAATAAGGACATTAATTGTACATCCTTGCTGCACAGATAATCATCCACTCAAAAGGATGATGGCTCTACCAAAATCATCAGTCTACACTCAGACGATTGTCTGTCCTATGTACATGAAAATGAATTTATAAAACTAAGCATGGGAATGCCCGCCTCAGCTAGATTGAAGATAATGTATTGTATTGTATCTTATTACAGGTCTCCTTCCAGCATTGAAAGAACTTCGGATCCTCATAATAAAGCATTTCACCCGACACCAAAAGGTTAACGGCCTCATACTTTAGGGGGAAACTGTTATAGACATTTTTGGGCCCTACAACCCCAAGCATGAAATGTCCATAAACCAGGGGCTCCTAAGTCCCTAAAAGTGTTGTACTAACCCCTAAAGGAACAAGGTCAACAGATTACAGCTTCTCCCAGAAGTTCTCCACCAGAAACTACTCAAAATTGGTCAAATCAGGATCATTGCAGCTACTCCACTGGCTAAGTGCATTGCATTGCACCTAAATGCACTGTGAGGATGCGTTGCATTTCAAAACTCCCTTCTGTGGGGTGCGATGGGCGAGAAATGACAAATGGCAGTGTCATTCTATGAGGTGGAGAGGCAATGGAAGCTTCCAGAATCTTCTCCTGTGACACTCGCCTCACTGAATTCGACCAAGGATGAGTAAGAGGCCTTCAGTCTCCAAGTGGAAGCAAGAACTATCAGAGAGGAGACACTAATCAAATCATAAGCTTACTCATCCCCCTTACAGATATCTCTATATGGATCCCTCATCCCAGAGATCCAAAGGCTGGAATTTTGCATATTGTAAGGAATTGCTGTTGGTTTTTTGAGACAAACATCAGATTTTTGGGTGATCTATGCTTTGTTTGAGGTGAAGAGGGACTTCTTTGCTGGGAGGTTGATGCTGGGTTGGAACCACTGGTTGTAACTCCTCCTGGATCTTTTCTTGTTTATCAATAAAAGCTATTTGAGTTTTCCTCCATGCTTTTGTATCATTGATGCTTGTTACATTTGTATGGTCAATTTACACCTGATCCTAGATTTTTTATGATTATAGATCCCTGTCTTTGTATAGTGCTATGCTTCTGTGATCTTACAGGTACTTTGTGAAGCTGGGCATGCAAGGGAGCAGGTAGTTGAGGACTGTCAATGAAGAGAGGAATCGACTTGAAGGATTAGCGCAAGACAGAGGTTGGACTTTCTATTCTTCTCTATCTATAATTCATAAAGGAAAAACAAAAGTAGCTTTTTCTCTATTTGTTTCTAAGGCAGCTATCACACCTTAGTGGGATAGAGCAGTTCTATATAGACACTTTTCCCTGTAACAAAATGGCGACTCCACTGGGGACGAATTAGTTTGTTTGTTTATCTTCTTTGTTGTCTTTTTCATAAACTTACAGACGGAGTCTGACGCTGTGCCAGGTAGCTTTCGAACTGCATTTGCTATGCAAATGCAAAGTAGATAAATGCCGCTTCAGTTGACCTCCGAGATCTGTTTATGATTTAAACAACTGATTCACAAACTCTCTGATTGTCCTTGTGATAGCTCTTAGATCCTCCTTAGATCTACCCCTAATTGTTGCATTACTGATTGCTTTTTACTCGGCCAAAATCCAAGAACTGAACTGCAAAACGTGACCCAGAACCCGAACAGAGTCTCGTTTCTGGCCCAGCATAGGTGCTGTTAAGAGATTCTGAATTTCATCGCAGTTCCCGAGTGGACAACCTGCGCTGAATTTCAAATTGTCTGTGTTACAGGTGCGTTGATCAAACTAGCTCTGTGCAGTTGTGGTTTCTGTGCTTCATTCTTTCCAGTTCTATTCCTGAATTTTGCTACCTATGATCAGTATATGTCTATTTGAAACCCCCTTTTCCTTGCTGTTATTCTGCCTCATTTGTACAAAAGAACTGTAGATGTTTTTGTGTGTTTGTTGAGTCATTTACAGTTTTCCTTTGCAAAAGTAGCATAATCGTACTGTCGTCCTTTGATTTGAATCTGTCGCAAGTGTCGATTTCAATCGTAGGAAAGAGTTTGATTTCTTTTGAAAGTTGATTATCCTGTTACTATTGCTTTTGGTCTAAATTTGTAATTTTCTAGTGTCAAAAACAAGTATTCATTGCAAAATCGTAATGTGTCGTAATCATCTCTATTTTTTTATTTCGAAAAGAAGCTTGCTTATATTTGTTTCTTGAAAAGAAATTCAGATTTGTGCATCAACTTTTTTTAGCATCCATATACTAAGAAAGTCGAAAACAAACACATGCATGTGCATTTGCATATAGACAGTCTGTTTGGCTTGATTTAGGAAAGTTCATTTACAGTGTGCTCTTTGCTCTTTGTGAAAAGATTCTGTCTTTCTTTTCCCTAATAGCTAGGATTTTCATTGCATAAAAGAAATAAAAATTTTGTTTATCATATTAGATTGCATTTTAGGAATTACATCTACAACTCGTGGTGAACCCAAAAGGCAAACTTCATAAGCAAGATAAACTTCAAATAAATTCAATGAATCTAACAACGCTTTGGAACTTAACGCACAACATCTAGAGGTCTAGGCTATAGACGTATTTCGGCGTCGTAAAGCCTGGTAACTGTTGTTCTCACTGATGGTTGGGTGATTCCTCCACTTTGAGACGATAAGTGCCAGTACGGACTTGTGCTCCCACGTACTGTCAAGTATATTTTGGGAGACACCTATAGGCTTAAATATTTTATCCATAGGAAGCCGTGTCTGCCGCCCTATCGATTGCAATGCACTGAACACAGCATTCGGGAAGATTGACTGCCGTACCGTAAAAATTATTTGTTATAGACATTTTTGTACCTTACAGCATGAAGCATGAAATGTCCATAATCTAAGGGATCCAAAGTCCCTAAACATGTTGTTCCTACCCCTAGAGGAACAAGGCCAACAAACCACAGTAATTCAAATAAGTTCTCCACCTGAAAATACTCAAAAACAAGGCAATTCTGGATCATGTCAACTTCTCCACTGAGCATCTGCACTGAATGTCAACTGCTCCATGGTCCACCTGCGTTGAATGTCAACTCCAACAAAGGCTACCTGTGCTGAGCGAGTTTGGACAAGTGGAAGGCTCATTCCTCAATGTGTCAATGCCCAGGAAGCTTCCAAAATGACACTTGGATCAAGGAATTCGACTGGTGATGAGTAAGAGGTTCCAAATCTCCAAGTGGAAGCAAGAACCTCCAAGTGGACTCAAGAACTGAAAGTGGGAGAGGACACTAGTCACATCTCAGGCTGACTCATCCTCTCTCCAAAACTCTATATATGGATCTCTCTCCCATGAGATCTGGAGGCTGGAATTTTGTGAAAGCAAGGAATTGCTGTTGGTTTGAGTTTAGAACTATTGGGTGATTTGCTTTGAAGGAGGTGAAGAGGAGATTTCTTTCTGCTGGGAAGGTGATGCTGGATTGGGCCTCTTATGGTTGTATCACTTCCTGAACCTTACTTCTTCCATTAATAAAGCATTTGAGGTTCTTCTATATGCATGTGTCTCAATGATGTATTGTTATACTTGTGTATTTGATTTATTCTAATCCTTGAATCAATTATGAATGTATGCTTCTTGTAGTTTCCCTCTCTTGTCATTTTGCAGGATCTTGGTGTAGCTGGGCCCGTGAAAGAGCAAGGAGCTGGGAGCAAGCAGCAAGGAGAGAACATTGGATCAACCATTAGCAGAAGACATCGGTTAGTGGATCTCTTTCTCTCCTCTTTACTTTTCATAAAGAAGAAATCTTAGATAGCTTTGCTTTGATTGTTGCTGAGGTACTATCACCCTTAGAGTGGGATAGGGTCATTCCGTATTGGATACTTTTCCCAACAACAAATTGGCAACTCCGCTGGGGACCGTATCTTGTTGATTTGTTTGTGTTTTTTGCTATTCATTTCATAAACACAGGGAGTACCGAATCGAACTGCATTTGGATCTTTCAAATGCAAAGTAGAGGGCAGCTACTCTAGCTCAGTTTCTGGGCCTGTTTATGATCTGAAGAGCTGATCCACAAGGACTCTGAACAGCTCTTAGTGATAGCTTTTCATCCTCCTTTGAATCATCCTTTAGTGTGTACTTGATTGCTAGCTTTGATTTGGCCAAAAACTGTGATTTTAACTGCAAACCGTAGCTCAAAACCCCGGAACATTCTCATTCTGGTTTCAGCGCAGACCCAGTGAAGAGGTTCTGCATTTCAACGCAGGTCCCGTGAAGGCTACCTGCGCTGAATGTCAAAACCCCTGTGTTACACCTGTGCTGAAACAGTCTTTGCCTTGTGCAACTGTGGTTCCCTGTGTCTTTAGCTCAGTTTTCATCCTTGTTTTTGCAGCCTGTTATTAGTCAATGTACCTATATGAAACCAACTTTCTTTGCCTCTATTCCGCCTCAGTTGTATAAAGAAACTGTATTTTTTCTTTGTGTATTTCTTACATCATTTGCAGTTTCCCATTACAAAAGTGAACTAGTCTTGTTGTGACCTCTTAGATCTAGACCTGTCGTAAGTGTCGTTTTGATCTTAGGAGTTAGTTTGTTTGTTGTTCACAGCTGATTGAGCTTTTTCTTTCGTCATATGGTTTGAATTTATGTATTTCTAGTGTTGAAACAAGTAAATCTTAAGGTGTCTTTTGATTTTGGACAAAAAGCTTGTTTATTTTCACTTGAAATCAGATTCAAAGTTATACAACAGCTTTCTTTGTATAAGCATCAATACTAAGAAAGAGAAAAGAAATACCTGCATTGTGCATGTGCATTTTGATAGCTTGCATGTTGATTTAGTAAAAGTGCATTAGTGTGTGCTCTATGATCTATGTGAAAAGATGATGTCTTTCTTTTCCCTCAGTAGTTAAGATTTTCATATGTTGAAAAGATTGAAAAAGCTTGCTTATCATCTTTAGACTGCATTTAGGAGTTGTACCATACATCTCGTGGTGATCCATAAAGGCAAACTGCTAAACAAGATCAACCTAAAATAAATTGAATGAACATAACAACGCTTTGAAACATAACGCAAACACATAGAGGTCTAAGCTAGAGACGTGTTCTGGCGTCGTTAAACGTGATATCTTACCGTTGAGTGGTTGGGTGATTCCTCCACGGTGAAGCGATAAGTATCAATACGGACTTGTGCTCCCACGTACCGTCGCGTATATATTGGGAGACCCCTATAGGAATAAAGCCTTTATCCATAGGAAGTCGTGTCGACCGCCCTACTGATCGCAATGCAGTGAACACAACATTCACGAAGATCGACCGCCCGTAAATAAAAAAACGTATTCTGCAGTTTTGCGAAAAGTTTGGCACACCCTCTGCCTAGAACTCTAGAGCAGTTCCTTTTGGCCTTTTTCAGGCTCTATAACAGAAAAAGTCCATTCGAGCATTTGTCACTTCGGGCTCGTTAAAACATCGAAGGAGACTAGAGTCATCTTTAGCTTTTTCTCAACTCTTTAAAATTGAAAAAGCAAGTTGTGTCTAAGCGTCGTTAAAAATTTATTTTAAATGGGATAATCATCACCTTTCCCTCATTGATCTTCGAAGTTAGTCTCCCTTCATCACAAGTTCTTGTGGAATCGCTAAGAAATCTTTTGGTAGACTAGATATGTCCGAACAACCGTCGACATCCAGGACTGTGTCATCCGACACAGCAGCTGCAGAGCCCCCTGCTGCTACTCCAACGATGTTCACTGGTATACCATCTGTCCCGGCAAATTGTCAACAACAAGCCGGAGTCCAATCAGAGACGACGACATGGTTAGTTCCTATTTCTTCATCCGGATTATCATCTGGTATTTCTTATGTTGAAACTCAACAAACTGATCCAATGTGTCTTCAAAGGCCAATCTACCCTTTAAGTACTGGATTTCCACCATATGGAGGGCAGTATGCTCTTTCATTGTTCCATCCCAGAGAACAACCATATGGGAGTTTACAACAAAGTTCAGGTCAAACTGGAATTACATCCAGCGGTTGGGTACCAATACTGCCTCAACAACTAAGAGTTGTATATTCAATGCAACCAGTACACCCTATGTCGAATATTCCCACCATACCTGTTATAATGAATGCGTTGCAAGTACAAGCTCCACCTATTGTATGTCAACCCCAAGTTTCTCAGGTTGCAATACAACAGCCTCTTGTCTCAACGACTCAATCAAAATCTTAGGTTAGTGCCTCCTTATCTGGAGCGACTCAGGCTCAAACAAGTACTGTGACTCCTCATCTTGGTCAATCATCCAGTATTGGTCAACAGCAAATGGTCCAACAACCAGAGATGGTTCAATCTCAACAACCGCCATTCCAGCAATCATATCAAGGACCTGAGCAACAAGTCTTTGTAAGTAATGGGCAACCATACTATAATGGTTATGCCCATCAACCTTGTCAAAGTTTCCAGCATTATGCTGGTTTGCAAAGACCCATTGCTCAGGCGATCCCATCTTATCCTGGATATGCTTCACCGAACCTAAATCAACAGTTTCCCTTTGTAGCAACTCTAGAATTACCAGATCTAAACCGGCTGACAAATGATCCAATTTCTTATGCCCCTTGGTGGCCAACGATTCCGCATAAACTTCCGTCAGATATTCCTAAATTTAATGGAAATCCGGGTGAAGATCCGTCGAATCATGTGATGACATTCCATCTATGGTGTTCATCAAACACCCTGAATGATGATTCGATAAGACTTCGCCTCTTTCAGAGGACGTTAACGGGTCCAGCGGCAAAATGGTACATTGAATTGCCTAGGGCTTCGTTCGACAACTTCAGTACCTTAGCCACAACCTTTTTAACCCATTTTCAATTACCGATAAGGTATGAAACGGGAACAGAACTCCTTACCAACTTCAAACAGACGACCGCCACCCACATATCTGATCATATACATGAGTGGCGACGTCATCGTAGGATGGTAAAAACATACGTTCTCGATCAGCTATTAGCTGAATGGTTTATAAAGTCATTACTTCCTACCATTACGGAAGATGTGGCCAAGGGGGGGGTCGTAACAGAGGAGCAAGTCATTGCTCGTGCTCAATATCTAGACTTAGTATATACTCAGTCTGGCACGCTCTATGACAAAATACCTGACGCCCCTAGACCGGAATTCTCAATTCCTCCTCCTCCTAAATCGAATAGTGACTCTCATGCCGGCGATGGTGTGATTGGCACTGCAAGCGCGAAATCGAAAAAGGCTTCGTCTCAGAAAGCCCATAAGACTTCAGATCAAAATGCAAATGAAGAAATTCTTGCTTCGGAAGTAAATGCCATATCAGCAGATAAAGGCAAAGAAACCAATCAACCAGGAAGCAAGAAGAAGCAAAACAAAGGGAAGAAGAAGAAACAAGGTGAGTCATCACCTAAGAAAACTTCTTTGAACCCTCCTGGAAATAAGAAATGGCCATGTCAGATATGCAATGATGAGGATCATCGGACGAATAATTTTCTGTTGAAAGTTGAGCTAAAAAGATTCTTTAAGAGTCCTAAAACCTCAGCAGTCCTAACTAACCCATTTCCTAATCCAGGTCAAAATCTGGTTGGTAGTGGAAATTCTTCCCCGTCGCAAGTGCTAATGTTGTCAATATCCAAGCAACAAAATGATGCTTTGATTTCAACAAGGAACAAAGATTACGGGAATCTACAACTGTCGAACGACAAAGGTAAAGATCAACCAAGTAGTTCGACAACAACTTCAACAGAAGTTGTCCCACCCATAATTCCTGAATTAACAATAAAACCGCCAAAGGGAGTAGTACACAAGTTGACATTTAATCCTCGCGCCAGAGCGGCGCAGCATTATAACATCGTGGAAGATTTGGCCCAATCGCCATCCGCTATGTCGACTCTTGAGGTGCTACAAAATTGTCCATCCCAAAGGCAGGCTTTGTTATCATCCATTGGTGGGGTTGATCCTAAGGATTCCAATCTTGTATCCTTTGACCACAAAGGATACGACCCTCAGTTGCCAGCTCAACTAGCTTTCCTTATTCAAGTGAAAGTCCTCAACAAAACTGTTCACCGAACAATTATTGATGAGGGGGCATCTACATGTATTATGTCGATGAGTTGCTGGAAAACTTTAGGGTCTCCAACCTTGTCGCGATCTTCGACAACATTGAAAGCATTCGACGGTAGGACATATACCCCATATGGTATCCTAAATAACTTGAAGGTTGAACTAGGAGGAAAAACAGTTGAAATAGATGTTGAAGTTATCGATGGGAATCTTGATTACAACATCCTACTGGGAAGACCGTGGATATATGCCATGGCAGCCATTGTGTCGACTTATTTTAGGAAGATCGCATTCCCTTTTGAAGGAGGGATTACGATTGTCGACCAACAAAACTTCCTCCCTAATGGTTCAGAAGTTACGAGAAGCATTCCAATGATCCATGGAAGCAATCATTCGCTCCAAAATATCGGAGTAGGTCTCCTAAAAGACCCTACCTTAATGGGTACTTTTTCCCTACCGCCTCCGAGTAATCTGGCGGAAGTGGCCACAGTGGAATATGAAACCTTCTATATCTAATGGATTTGAGGACGGTTCTTATCTCGTGTCAACCTCGTTAAAAAATGAAACAAGGAGTCATGAGGATAGTTCTTTTACTATGTCAACCTCACTAAAAAATGAAACAATCCCCTTTCCAAATCTCAAAGGTAAACCTTCATTCCAACCACTGAGTTGAATGCAATGAAGCTTGGGGGGCATGCACCTCGATTTGCGTTGTTATGCTGGGGGCATGCAAACTCAACGAGCAGTTTTAGCAAAGTTCATGCTCGTTAAAAAATAAACGCAAAATCGAGCAGTTTTAGCACGAGTTCATGCTCATTAAAAAATAAATGCACCTGTGAGCAAGCTTCCCCCTAGAGTTCAAGCTCATCCAGAAAAAATGAACCGGTAAATAACCATTTGAGATCGTAAATTCATCAGCCATAAAAGCCTTGGTCGTGTTTGCACCGTCACCTCCACTTTTCATTTGGCCGATCATTCACCTCCACTTGATTGTTTAACTATTTTGAGGAACATCTGTGAAGAGTGATTTCACCTAGCCATCCTTGTGACACTGCCGTGATTGGAAAATTCCAACCTGTACCTGGAATCTGCTGCTATCCCTGTTTATCACTCGTTCCTTAAAATACGAGTCTTCTTTGAGCTCTTTTCACTGACTCGTAAAATATGAAAAGTTTGCCGAGTTTTGGCCTTCCAGCTCGTTAAAGCGACCGGAAGAACTATCCCTCCTCTAGATTTTAATCTTTTTGGACCTGAGGGATTATTGCACAAAAAGATCGAGCGCTTGTCTAGTTCGGCTCGATAAAACTATCGAACATTCATCCCTTCTGTATTGTTTTATACTTTTTCGGACTTAAGGGATTAGATGATGAAAAAGGACCTTTGGAGTTGACTTTACGTACCTTTTCAGACTCTCTAAAAATGAAAAGGACCGAGTTGTCTTTGTCGCTAGACTCGTTAAATGCATTAAATAGCGACAAACTTGTCTTTAGACGAGAACGAGTTTCCCTATCGCTAGGCTCGTTAAAACATAGCGATGGGCTTGCCCGAAGGGCAGGTTATAGAACAAGCATATGTTATCCTCCTCAAGCTTGACAAAAATAAAGAGGTACTGGTCATAAATGACTTGGGAAAAATTGGGAGAAACTCAAAGCTTTGATGGTAGCAAGTCGCTCTTGAACATGACACTTTTCTTCCGTACCACATCGGGTTGGGTTGTTTCATTCACCGGTCTCATCGCCATGGTCTCGCCATACCATCCACGTTTGGGGTAATGCTATCGATCCATCGCATCAGTGTCGTTATATGTTCAAGAGATGTTGTTCAGAAAGAGTCAACCGTGTCCCATCCACTGCCATACATCATCTTTCATCCTTTCATGACCACCACCCTGAATCATATTTCACGGATCGTTTTCACCTTCTTCACAATCATTAGCTCCGTTCCGTGTCACTGATGTGGGATTCATTAAGGCCCTCCTTTGACGGATCGCTTCTTTTCAACATCAGCTCATTATCTAAGAAGTTGATCTAGGAACACCCCCTTCAGTACTTTGAAGCTTGCATGCCTCAATGGCAAGTTTCTCACTTCCGGCGACAGGTATACATCAATGACCTTCGACCGAAAGATTTTGCGTGGTTTTCGACGCCAAGTCCTCTATTCACACCACGTGAATTGTACTGCAGTACCTTGAGGGTCATCATCATTATCGGTGATTCCTCTCGCGCTTGTTAACCGTTTACATCATTGACTGGTAATCAAGCGATGTCTTTCCATGTTCGACTCCAGAAAATTCTCACATGGATCGACTTGTACTTAGAGTGAAGATTGGACGAGTTTGAAGACCCCGGATCTAGTTTCAGCCATCCAGGTTGCGATATATATTCAGAAAATAAAAACATTGACATGTGCAGCAGATGATCATCCTACTCAAAGGATGATAATTTCATCAGAAAATTATCAGTCTACCATCAGACGATTGTCTGTTCTATGTACGGAAAAATGTATTTATAAAGCTGAGCATGGGAATGCCCGCCTCAGCTAGATCATGAAAGCAGCATGAAAAATAATGTATTGTATTGTATCTTATTACAGGTCACCTCCCAGAGATTGAATGAACTTCGGATCCTCCTGATAAAGCATTTCACCCGATAAACGGCCTCATACTTTAGGGGGCAACTGTTATAGACATTTTTGTGCCTTACAGCATGAAGCATGAAATGTCCATAATCTAAGGGATCCAAAGTCCCTAAACATGTTGTTCCTACCCCTAGAGGAACAAGGCCAACAAACCACAGCAATTCAAATAAGTTCTCCACCTGAAAATACTCAAAAACAAGGCAATTCTGGATCATGTCAACTGCTCCACTGAGCATCTGCGCTGAATGTCAACTGCTCCATGGTCCACCTGCATTGAATGTCAACTCCAACAAAGGCTACCTGCGCTGAGCAAGTTTGGACAAGTGGAAGGCTCATTCCTCAATGTGTCAATGCCCAAGAAGCTTCCAAAATGACACTTGGATCAAGGAATTCGACTGGTGATGAGTAAGAGGTTCCAAATCTCCAAGTGGAAGCAAGAACCTCCAAGTGGACTCAAGAACTGAAAGTGGGAGAGGACACTAGTCACATCTCAGGCTGACTCATCCTCTCTCCAAAACTCTATATATGGATCTCTCTCCCATGAGATGGTGGAGGCTGGAATTTTGTGAAAGCAAGGAATTGCTGTTGGTTTGAGTTTAGAACTATTGGGTGATTTGCTTTGAAGGAGGTGAAGAGGAGATTTCTTTCTGCTGGGAAGGTGATGTTGGATTGGGCCTCTTATGGTTGTATCACTTCCTGAACCTTACTTCTTCCATTAATAAAGCATTTGAGGTTCTTCTATATGCATGTGTCTCAATGATGTATTGTTATACTTGTGTATTTGATTTATTCTAATCCTTGAATCAATTATGAATTTATGCTTCTTGTAGATTCCCTCTCTTGTCATTTTGTAGGATCTTGGTGTAGCTGGGCCCGTGAAAGAGCAAGGAGCTGGGAGCAAGCAGCAAGGAGAGAAGATTGGATCAACCATTAGCGGAAGACATCGGTTAGTGGATCTCTTTCTCTCCTCTTTACTTTTCATAAAGAAGAAATCTTAGATAGCTTTGCTTTGATTGTTGCTGAGGTACTATCACCCTTAGAGTGGGATAGGGTCATTCCATATTGGATACTTTTCCCAACAACAGTATTCTGCAGTTTTGCGATTGGTTTGGTACTCCCTCTACCTAGACTTCCAGAGCAGTCCCTTTCATTCCTTTTCAGACTCCTTAACAAAAAAGGTCCATCTGAGCACTTGTCACTTCAGGCTCATTAAAAATCGAAGGCGACTATAGTCATATTTTGTTTTTTCTCGACTCTTAAAAACTGAAAAAAAAAAAAAAGTTGTGTCAAAGCGTCCAAAATTCATTTAATTCGGAAACATACTTCCCTTTTATTTTAGTTGATCAAGTAATCCGCAATCGTGGAAGAAAGTCAATTGAAACCCCGTCGTTCGCGGAGGCTTACGAGTCAACCGTCTTTGTCTCCGAAATCGAAGCCAGTACGGACAAAGCGAACTCGTTTAACCAGTTTCAAATCTCCTGGTAAAGTTAGAACTCTGGTTCAAACAACAGCAGAGATTCCGGTTACTCCAAACATTTCTGGAACCACTGCCTCTATAGAAGAAGTTCAGCAGCCATGGAAGGACAGTAATACTGATCCTAGTCTGAGAGTAAACACTTGTGTTACCGAGCCAGTTCCATCTACAACCGGTTCAGAGAGTCTTGCTCTTCAAACAACTGTCACTATCGATTCCATACCTTCTTCGGCACCAGAAATATTCTACGGACCTGATGGTCTTCCCCTACCACCTGGTCTGATTGCCATAGAAGAGATTGTAGAAGATCCTCCAACAAGTACTCCAATGCAATTTGAAGTCGGGATCGCTCTATATCCTTCTTCATCAAAAGTTAGTCTACCACCAGCAGAAGCTCCTGTAGAATCGCTAGGTAATCTTTTGGATAGACTACAAATGTCTAAACAACCGTCAACATCTAGGACTGTGTCGTCTGACACAGCGACGGCAGAACTCCCTGCTATCGCTCCAACAATGTTTGTCGGTATACCATCTGTCCCGACTAGCTCTCAACCGCTAGAAGGAGCCCACTCAGGGGCTATGTCGACAGAATGGTCTGTTCCTATTTTTTCATCCGGAATTATATCCGGAAACTCTTATGTTGAGTCTCAACAAATTGATCCATTTGGAGGTCAATTTGGGCAGTCCGACCCCCAAGGGCAAACCATTCCCTTGAGTTCTGGATTACTACCGTATGGGGGGTAGTATACCCTTTCACTATCCCCTCCAAGAGGATATCCATACGTGAGTTCACAACAACATTCAGGTTATACAAGAATTACCTCAGCGGTTGGGTACCAATACTACCTCAACAACCAAGAGTTGTATACTCGATGCAACAATGCTTACCTATGTCAAACATACCGACTACGCCAGCTATTGTGACCGTGTCGCATGTTCAAGCGCTGCCTGTTGTATGCCAACCTTAGGTTTCTCAGGTTGTAATGCAACAGCCCCTTGACCCTGCAACTCAACCACAATCGCCGACTGGTGGAATGACACAGGTTCAGGCGGGTACAATTACCCCTCATCTTGGTCAAACTGTTAGTATCGGTCAACAGCACATGGCCTCACAACCATGGCTAGTTCAATACCAACAACCGCAATTCCAACAAGTATACCAAGGTTCTGAGCAACAAATCTTTGCAAATAGTGGACAGCCGTATATTCAAAACGGTCAAAACCAACAATTTTACAATGGTCATGCCCACCAACCTTACCACAGTTGCCAGCATCAAATGCATTATGCCAGTATGCAAAGACCAACTGCTCAGGCAATCCCATCTTATCCTGTGTATGCTTCACCTAACCTGAATCAACAGTTACCCTTTGTGGCAACTTTAGAGTTACCTGATTTAAATCGGTTAACAAACGATCCAATCGCTTACACCCCTTGGTGGCCAGCGATTCCACATAAACTTCTATCATATATTCCTAAATTTAATGGAAATCCGGGTGAAGATCCATCAAATCATGTGATGACCTTTAATCTATGGTGTTCATCGAACACCCTAAATGATGATTCGATAAGACTTCGCCTCTTTAGAAGGACGTTAATGGGTCCGGCGGCAAAATGGTACATCGAATTGCCTAGAGCTTCGTTCGACAACTTCAGTACCTTAGCCACAACCTTTTTAACCCATTTTCAGTTGCCAATAAGGTACGAAATGGGAACAGAACTTCTTACCAACTTCAAACAAACATCGGCCACTCACATATCTGATCATATACATGAGTGGCGACGTTGTCGTAGAATGGTAAAAACGTACGTCCCCGATCAGCTCTTAGCTAAATGGTTTATCAAGTCATTACTGCCTTCCATCACGGAAGATGTGGCAAAGGGGGGAGTCGTAACAAAGGAGCAAGTTATCTCTCGTGCGCAATATCTGGACTTGATTTACACTCAGTCTGGCATGCTCTACGATAAAATACCTGATGTCCCTAGACCGGAATTCTCAATTCCTCCTCCTCCTAAATCAAACAATGACTCTCATGCCGACGATGGCGTGATTGGCACAACAGACACGAAATTGACAAAGGCTACATCCAAAAAGGCCCGTAAGATTTCAAGTCAAAATTCAAAAGATGAACTTCTTGCTTCGGAAGTAAATGTCGTATCGACAGATAAAGGCAAAGAAACCAAACAACCAGGGAGCAAGAAGAAAAACAAAGGGAAGAAGAAGAAATAGGAGGAACCATCACCTGAAAAATCTTCTGCAAACCCTCCTAGAAATAGGAAACCAAAAAGTCCATGCTTTATATATGATGAGGATCATTGGACACAAAATTGTCCACACAGAGCTGAGCTTAAGAAATTCTTCAAGAATTCAAAAACCTCCACAGTGTTAACTGATCCATTTCCAAATCCAGGAACAAATCTGGTTGCTAGTGAAAATGCTTCCCCGTCTCAAGTGCTAATGTTGTCGGTTTCTAAACAGCAAAATGATGCTTTGATATCAACAAGGAACAAAGATTATGGCAATCCACAGCTGTCGAACAACAAGGTTAAAGATCAACCTAGTAGTTCGACAACAACTTCGACAGAAGATGCGCCACCCATCATTCCTGAATTGACAATAAACCGCCAAAGGGAGCAGTACACAAGTCGACATTTAATCCCGCGCTAGAGCGGCACAGAATTATAATATAGTGGAAGATTGGCCCAATCGCCATCCGCTATGTCAACTCTTGAAGTACTACAGAATTTCCCATCCCAAAGGCAGGCTTTATTATCAACCATTGGTGGGATAGACCCAAAGGATTCCAATCTTGTATCCTTCGATCATAAAGGATACAATCCTCAATTACCAGCTCAACTAGCTTTCCTTGTTCAAGTGAAAGCCCTCAACAAAACTGTTCATCGAACAATTATTGATGAGGGAGCATCCACATGCATTATGTCGATGAGCTTCTGGAAAACTTTAGGATCTCCAACCTTGTCGTGATCTTCGACGACATTAAAAGCATTCGACGGAAGGACATATACCCCATACGGTATTCTAAGTAACTTGAAAGTTGAACTAGGAGAGAAAACGGTAGAAATAGATGTTGAAGTAATCGATGGCAATCTTGAATACAACATCCTACCAGGAAGGCCATGGATATATGATATGGCGGTTGTTGTGTCGACCTATTTTAGGAAGATTGCATTTCCCTTTCAAGGAGGGATTACAATCGTCGATCAACAAAACTTCCTCCCCAATGGTTCTCAAGTTACAGGAAGCATTCCCATGATCCATGGAAGCCCTCATTCGCTTCAGAATATCAGAGTAGGCCTACTAAAAGACCCTATATTAATGGGAACTTTTGCACTTCCACCTCCAATCAATATGGCAGAAGTAGCATCGGTAGGAACCTGCAATATGATATCTTCGACACGAAATATCTCCGAAAATGATATCGTCATGGATCATGCAATGGTTTTGCCCCCAAGCCCAACGGAAGTATTGTAGCAATCAATGTTCCTAGCATGGGAGGCAAACCCAAATCAATGCTCATCAAGCGTTTGGATAGATAGGTCTAGAGAATATGGTACCCCTTCAGATCCTTGGTCGCGAGTGCATGTCACCGACGAAGGAATTGTCCAATCAATGTTAATTGAAGGGGCACCATGGAATGATTCCCACCATCGTTCCCTTCTACCAGATTGTGGGGAAGATAATCAAGATGACCTTTATCATCCTTAAGTTTTTGAATTCCTATCAAATACTGTAAACACGGTGGATTCCGAGCGAAGCTTTTCCAACGTTGAATAGACTATAGCCATAAATATCTCGACCAAAACAGATGTTGTAGAGAATATTTATGTTGGCAAATGTTGTTCTCCTTCAGAACTGGAAATATATAATTCTCTTTTTCGCCAATTCAGAGATGTCTTTGCTTGGTCGTATGATGAAATGCCAGGCATTGAGTCAAGTATCGTTGAACACGAAATTAAGATGTATCCAGATGTCAAACCAGTACGACAACGGCTACAGCAAGTGTACCCCAAGAAAGCCGTTGCCATTAAGGCAGAAGTTGAAAAACTTCTCCATGTTGGTTTCATCTACCCGGTTCCTCTAACCGATTGGGTATCGAATATTGTCCCTGTTATGAAAAAACAAGGAACAATTAGAGTGTGCGTCGATTATAGGGATGTAAATCAAGCTTGTCCAAAAGACAACTACCCTACACCCTTCATCGACTAGATAATTGATGAATGCGCCAGATGCAAAATCCTTTCATTCATGGACGGATTCTCTGGGTATAATCAAATAAATATCCGCCCATAGGACCAGTCAAAGACTGCATTTATTTGTCCGTGAGGCACATTCGCATATCGAAAATTACCCTTTGGTTTAAAGAACGCAGGGGCGACGTTTCAGAGGGCAATGAATTATGCCTTCCATGACATCAAAAACATCGTTCAACCATACCTCGACGACCTTCTGGCTCATTCGCGAAAGTGGACTGATCATCCACAGCATTTAAGGGCGATATTTCTACGTTGCCGATACTACAAGATACGACTCAATCCACACAAATGTGTATTTTGCGTCAATTCTGGTTGTTTACTTGGCTTTGTAGTCTCAAAGGATGGGATTCATCTCAACCCATGTAAGGTCCAGGCAATCATAAATTTGCCTCCACCTTCGAATTTGCTTCAGATTCAGAAACTCCAAGGGAAAGCGAACTTTCTGAGGAGGTTCATTCCAAATTACGCCGAACTTGCTAAAGGTTATACACGTCTTTTGAAAAAGGAAGTATCCTTTGTCTGGGATCAGGTTGCACAAGCTTCCTTTGATGCTTTAAAAGAATCCCTAATGAAGGCATCATTAATGTATGCTCCTAATTATCAAAAAGATTTTAACTTGTATCTGGCTGCAGCGGATATGACCATCGCAATGGTTTTAGTTCAAGAAGTCGATGGAATTGAACATCCTATATATTATTTGAGTATAAACTTAAATGATACAGAAAGCAAATATTCTTACATTGAAAATCTAGCACTCGCAGCTGTTCAAGCGATACAGAGATTTCGACACTATGTCCTCTTTCAGAAAACTACCATTCTGTCAGATTACAACCCCATGAATTATATATTGTCGCGACAGTTGCTGGGGGGAAAATATTCAAAATGGATAGCAATCCTACAAGAGTTTAATCTGGAATTTGTAAAATCCAAGTCAAAGAAAGCTCTAGTTTTCGCAGAATTATTGTGCGATCTCCCATCATCGTCCAACGATGAAACGTCCGATGAAACAATCGTGGACGAAAGTTTGTTTATGATATCTTCAAGCAATGAGTGGTATGGAGATATAATCATCTATCTCCAAACCCAAAAATATAGGCAAAACACCTCCCACTCCGAACAAAAACGTATTCGATACCAAGCAAAAGACTACATGATCGTCGGTGATACACTTTACCGTCGTGGTATCGATACTGTTCTGAGAAGGTGCCTCACCCATGAGGAGGCCAAAAAATTCCTGAATGATTGTCATTCAGGCGCGTGTGGGGGGCATCAATTTGGATATGCTATAGTGCAAAAAAATCTTACGAGCAGGATACTTCTGGCCAACAATGTTCAAAGATTGCATAACCGCAGTCAGAAGTTGCCATGCTTGTCAAATTTTTGATAGCAAAACCAGAAGACCACCCGCACCTTTACAGCCAATAGCTGTTGTTGGGCCATTCACCAAATGTGGCATCGATTTCATGACATGTAACCCCACCTCGATTGGGGGGCATGGGTATATCATAGTCGCAGTTGACTATTTTACCAAATGGGCCGAGGCGATGCCTACATTAGATAATACTGGTGAAACAGCTGCCCTCTTCTTTTTCAATCATGTAGTCGCAAGATTCGGCATACCACAGGCTATAGTCACAGATCATGGATCGCATTTTCGCAATCACATGATGGTCAAATTAGCTGCCAAACTAGGGTTGTCTCACGACAGCTCTACTCCATATTATCCGCAAGCCAACGGACAAGTTGAAGCAATCAACAAAGTCCTGAAGTGCATGCTGCAAAGGATGATTGGAGTTCACAAAAGAAGATGGCACCTAACCCTGTACTCAGCTCTGTGGGCTTACCGAACATCGGTAAGGAACGCAACCGGGTTTACACCTTTCCAACTGGTATACGGCCTGGAAGCAGTCTTACCAATCCAATGTGAAATCTCATCTCTTAAACTCGTAATTGATCTCCTCCCCAGAACTTCAGAAGAAGAAGCTCATTTCTTGGAATTAATCTAATTGGATGAAACCCGTCGTGATGCCGCTTTGGCTAAGGAAGCCCATAAGAAACGAGTCAAGGCGCAGTTCGACAAAAATGTCAAACCCCGTGTTTTCTCAGAAGGTGACTTGGTCTTGCTTTACGACCAAGAATCCGATAAATTGGGAGCAGGTAAACTTAAGTCTTTATGGATGGGCCCCTATATTGTTAAACGAGTGTTAGCAAAAGGAGCCTACGAGTTAATGGATTATGATGGAATTCCACTGGCGCAACCTCGTAATGGGTTGTACCTCAAGCGTTACTATGCCTAATGGTAACCTGCATGCTTTTGTTATGTTTTTGTTTTCACTAAAGTGTTTATTTTGGTCAAGTAATCCACTTTTTACATTTGTTGCAGATGTCAAACCTATTGGAGTCATGTATTGGATATGCCGACGAAGCGAGTCGTAGTTCGCGGAACCTATCCTCCGTAGCCTGGGCTATTTTTGATCCAAGCGGCGAGTTAGTAAGTTTCAGAGGGGTATGTTTTGGTCGATCAACAAATAACATCGCTGAGTATAGCGCGTTGATAGAACTTCTCTCTGATGCCATCACACATGGTATACGCCGACTAATTGTCAGGCTAGACTCACAACTCGTAATACTACAACTCACTGGTATCTACTCTGTCTGAAATCCAACTATTTATCGCATGTTCCTAAGGGTTAAGATTTTGGAAAGACAATTTGATTTTATTCAATATCAACATATTTCCAGAAACTTAAACACATTAACTGACTCATTAGCAAATTATGTGTTAGATAGACATTTGCAACATTTATAAAAAGAAACATACCATCAATGTTTGCATTTGGATCATGTAACTCAACCAAAATAAAACTCCGAAAATCAAAAACATATATATAACTGTTTATGTTTACACATAATGTTCTGTAACCAAGACAAAATCGGTCAGATGACCAAAAAACTCAAAATGCTAGGGGGTACCCTAGTCTAATGATGCTCGTGATAGCAAGTCAAAGCCTGTGCGATCATGCGCAAGAGACGAGTCCACCGTCTTGGCACACCGGTAGTATGCCGCTGTAACCTCAAAGGTAGCTCGTCGGTCCTCACATCTGGAATACCAAGAGTGAGACCCTCAACCTACTCCTGTAATGTTGTGAGAGTCTCAGCCACGTCGAGGTCACGAAGGATAGCCCTCTCGACGGTCTCTCCTGTTGGGACAGCAGCTGGTACTCTCAGGCGAATTGCTGGACGGACAGGACCAACATCTACATGTACATGAGTTTGATTAAAGTCTTGATAGAGTAAAGCACAAGAACATTATCAACAAAAAATGAAAAACAGGAATGTGGTCGAAAATTTTACCAATGGCGCCCCACTGTTCACCATCCGGCAGTACCAAATCTAGATCACCCCGGAAATCCATGCCAGCGTATGGATACTCAGAATAGACCATCTCCTGACAGTCAAACCACCCGAATAAGGTATCAGAAAATGAAATCTGAGACTGGCCAGCATGCCTAGACATATGGTCAGCCCATCTCTGCATACGTGGTTCAGTAGGAGAAGGTAAATCGAGTGCAATATACTGCGGCTGCATCAGTGGTATTTTCTCCAAGGCAAAGGCGGTCAAAATAGAACCATATCCAAAGTTCTTCAACCTCCCGCTCTTTACCTTGGTCAACTGTTCTTTCATCACCAAAAGTACTGCGTCACACCAGTTGAACACCTTCGGTTGGAGGCATTCCAAGGTATACTGCATATAAGATCGGTTGGCTACATGAAGAGCCGCACCACCGGCCATCCTACCAAAAGTAAACAGAATAGTCCTGAGGGACCTGTCAGTAACATCACGGATGATGATCTTGCCGTCTTTACTCGGTTGAGATCCTTCTCTGCAGTACTGGCGGACATAATCTCTCACCGAGTCGCCTCCTCGGGCCGAACCTGATAAAGAGATGGGGGCACCCCGCCTCGACAAACCGGTCAAGAAATAGATGTCTACTACAGTCAAGGGGATAGATTTTCCCCTGATCTAGAAAACCTGGTTGGTAGGATCTCAAGCATCGAGCAAATACTGCAGTAAGTTGATCTGTTGTCTCATGCTAGAAATGTAGAAAAACTTCAGCAAGCCACAGTTCCGCAGTGCGTTTACTGTAACTGGATCTTGTAGAGCAAGCATGTCCTCTTCTTCATGCTCACGTTCTCACCATGTAATGGTCATCTTGCTCCAAAGATCTCTGAAAAACAAACAAGAGAAGAGTTAGATCCTGATGTTGGCAAGAAAAAAGCAAAATTTCCATCAAAAATTGTGCACAGAATTCCTTCTCTACGCCCATCGCACCTGCAATAGTACTCTGGGTGTGTTGCATGTCAGATGGCATTCACAATGGCCAACATTCAATGCACCTTTCGATATAAAGAGGGTGCGCTGAAAGCAGAACGAGTTTCTCAAACCCTAGGGGGTTTAGAAAAACTAGGAATCAAGCTCAGAATGAAAAATGGAAACCATGAAATGGAAGAGCTCAAGTTTAGCTCCTACCTGGTCCAGACGGCGCCGAGAATCGTCCACAGAATCTACCAAAATCAGCTGATGAAAATCAAGGGGGAAAAGCACCTCCAAAGCTCCAACAAACCAAAATTCAAATGAAATGGTAAAATGAGAGGTAAAAGTGCTTTTAATTTACTTTTTACATAATTCGAGTAAAATATTAGTGTTTTAACTCAGTTTTCAAGCATGTATCATTCATTTCTAACTAGTTTGATGAAGCAATTGAGAATGTAGTGCAATCTTTGAAAGAACAAAGCTATTTATGGTAAAATAAAAAAGGGACCATTTAATCGAGCAGTTTTAGCACATAGTTCAAGCTCGTTAAAAAATAAACATAAGCCATGAGCAAATGTTTCCACCTGCGTTTAAGCTCGTTAAAAAATTAACTATTCCCCCGTAAATAACCATCATGACTGTAGTACTTTAGCCATTAAAGCCTTGGTCGTGTTTGCACCATCACCTCCACTTTTTCATTGGCCGATCATTCACCTCCATTTGATTGTTTACCCATTTTGAGGAACAACTGGGAAGAGTGATTTCACTAGCCATCCTTGTGACACTGCCGTGATTGGAAATTCCAAACCTTACCTGGAATCAGCTGCTACCCGTTTTATCACTCGTTTCTCAAAAGACGAGTCTCCTTTAAGCTCTTTTCAACTGACTCGTAAAATATGAAAAGATTGACAAGTCCTTGGCCTTTCCAGCTCGTTAAAGGGACAGGAAGTGCTATCCCTCCTCTAGATTTTAATCTTTTTGGACCTGAGGGATTATTACACAAAAAGATCTAGCGCTTGTTTTGTTCGGCTCGTTAAAAGTAGCGAAAATTCATCCCTTCTGTATTGTTTTATACTTTTTCGGACTTAAGGGATTAGATGACGAAAAAGGAATTTTGGAGTTTCCTTTACGTTCCTTTTCAGACTCTTTAAATTGAAAAGGACCGAGTTATCTTTGTCGTTAAACTCGTTAAAAAGATTAATAGTGACAAACTTGTCTATAGACGAGAACGAGTTTCACTATCGCTAGGCTCGTTAAAACATAGCGATGGGTATGCTCGAAGGGCAAATTATAGAACAAGCATATGTTATCCTCCTCAAGCTTGACAAAAATAAAGAGGTACTGGTCAGCAATGACTGGGGAAAAATGGGAAGAAAACTCAAAGAAACTTTGTTGGTAGCAAGTCGCTCTTGAACATGACACTTCCACTCCGTGTCCGAGTCGGGTTGGGTTGTTTCATTCACCGGTCACATCGCCATGGTCGCGCCATACCATCCACATTTGGGGTTAATGCTACCAATCCATCACATCAGTGTCGCCGATATGTTCAAGAGAGGTCATTCAGTGAATTCACCTGTGTCTCACCCACTACCATACATTATACTCCATTCATTCATGATCGCCACCTTGAACCTTATATCACCAGATCGTTTTCACCTCCATTAAAATCATTTGCTCTGTTTCGTGTCATTGATGTGGGATTCATTAAAGCCCTCCTATGACGGATCACTTCTTGTCGACATCAGCTCATTATCCAAGAAGTTGATCTAGGAACACCCCATTCAGTACTTTGAAGCTTGCATGCCTCAATGGCAAGTTTCTCACTTCCGGCGACAGGTTTACATCAATGGTCTTCGACCGAAAGATTTTGCGTGGTGTTCGACGCCAAGTCCTTTATTCACACCACATAAATTGTACTGCAGTACCTTGAGGGTCATTATCATTATCAGTGATTCCTCTCGCGCTTGTTAACAGTTTACATCATTGAATGGTAATCAAGCAATGTCTTTCCATGTTCGACTTCAGAACATTTCTCACATGGATCGACTTGTACTTTGAGTGAAGATCAGACAAGATTGAAGACCCCAGATCTAGTTTCATCCATCCGGGCTGCGATATATATTTAGGGAAATAAGGACATTAATTGTACATCCTTGCTGCATAGGTAATCATCCACTCAAAAGGATGATGGCTCTACCAAAATCATCAGTCTATACTCAGACGATTGTCTGTCATATGTACATGAAAATGAATTTATAAAACTGAGCATGGGAATGCCCGCCTCAGCTAGATTGAAGATAATGTATTGTATTGTATCTTATTACAGGTCTCCTCCCAGCATTGAAAGAACTTCGGATCCTCATAATAAAGCATTTCACCCAACACCAAAAGGATAACGGCCTCATACTTTAGGGGGCAACCATTATAAACATTTTTGGGCCCTACAACCCCACGCATGAAATGTCCATAAACCAAGGGCTCCTAAGTCCCTAAAAGTGTTGTTCTAACCCCTAAAGGAACAAGGTCAACAAATTACAGCTTCTCCCAGAAGTTCTCCACCAGAAACTACTCAAAATTTGTCAAATCAGGATCATTGCAGCTACTCCACTGGCTAAGTGCGTTGCATTGCACCTAAATACACTGTGAGGCTGCGTTGCATTTCAAAAATCCCTTCTGTGGGGTGCGATGGGAGAGAAATTACAAATGGCAGTGTCATTCCGCGAGGTGGAGAGGCAATGGAAGCTTCCAGAATCTTCTCCTGTGACACTTGCCTCACTGAATTCGACCAAGGATGAGTAAGAGGCCTTCAGTCTCCAAGTGGAAGCAAGAACTATCAGAGAGGAGACACTAATCAAATCACAAGCTGACTCATCCCCCTTACAGATATCTATATATGGATCCCTCATCCCAGTGATCCAGAGGCTGGAATTTTGCATATTGTAAGGAATTGTTGTTGGTTTTTTGAAACAAACATCAGATTGTTGGGTGATCTATGCTTTGTTTGAGGCGAAGAGGGACTTCTTTGCTGGGAGGTTGATGCTCGGTCGGAACCACAGGTTGTAACTCCTCCTGGATCTTTTCTTGTTTATCAATAAAAGCTATTTGAGTTTTCCTCCATGCTTTTGTATCATTGATGCTTGTTACATTTGTATGGTCAATTTACACCTGATCCTAGATTGTTTATGATTATAGATCCATGTCTTTGTATAGTGCTATGCTTCTGTGATCTTACAGGTACTTTGTGAAGCTAGGCGTGCAAGGGAGTAGGTAGCTGAGGACTATCAAAGAAGAGAGGAATCGACTTGAAGGATTAGCGCAAGACAGAGGTTGATCTTTCTATTCTTCTCTATCTATAATTCATAAAGGAAAAACAAAAGTAGCTTTTCTCTATTTGTTTCTAAGGCAGCTGTCACACCTTAGTGGGATAGAGCAGTTCTATATAGACACTTTTCCCTGTAACACTAATGGCATTGTATTTGAGGGCATGCACCTAGGTTGCATGCCCACCATGAAATTTGAAGATTGGGACCTCGCTGACAGTGAAAAGTTCCTACACCTAGAGACGATGAATCTGATAAAGTAGAATACTGAGGGGGAAGTGATCACGTTAGAGTCACAAAAATGGCTATGCGGTGTGGAAAAGGCTGAATTGTTGCACTTGCGATGGATACCACATTTCCACCGCGCACCCATCACCATTTTCATCATCAGGCAACTACTTTGCCTGGTTCATGATGGGTACCTATGGCCGGAGGAGCCTACTCCCATCATGACAAACCTCATTCACCATATCTCTTAGCTCCCCTGTAAGGGAAAGGACCACGCGACTATAGCTAGAAAAAGTGGTAATTTGGCTCTTGTAGAAGCCATGAAAGCGAAATATAAGCTGGAGAAAAAGAAGAGGGGCTACGCCATCACCAGTATCAAGGACAATGAGGTGCGCATAGCAACTCAACTCCTGGTCAGAAAAGTGATGAAAAAATTGTCACATCGATGAGGTACCAGTGCTAGTGGTCGTGTTGGCCGAGCAGTACATGGAGGGGGTCCAGTTCAACTGGGTTGAATTCCTCTGCGAGGAATTTTGTTAAACTATCACAAAGCCCAGGATCAGGGTAAGACCTTCCACTACGTGTGGTTGCTCTTATCCATATTGCTAGTAGCAGGAGAACTACCAAAGGATAGTCAGTTTCCCAACATTGACCAAGACTTACCAAAGGCCGAAAAGTATGCTTTGCTCTAGGCCACCAAGGACGTGAAATGAATTTGCGACACAAAAATTTTCTGTGTGCTCATGGAGGTGAGCATCCAGATGTGGATCAACAGAAGGCCACGCCTGTCACCTACAGTGCACAATAGTCTACAGAGTTTTGCAGACTTCAAAGCCGACATGCACAACATCTATATAAGGGCATGAAAGGATCCAGCGAAGTAGTGGACGAAGCTACCATTTGTAGCCATAGACGACACGATCTTTACTATATTGGAGACATGGCCTCCTGAGTGGTGCACCCTAGATTTGGTAGAACTGGAGAAAGTGGCAGCACAGAAAAAGAAGGATGATGCCAAGTTGCCCATCACCCAACTAGCTGAGAAAAGGTGGAACGAAAAAGTAGCAGTAGAGGTAAGGGTAGTGCATGAAGCGGCACAGAAGGCCATGGATTAGAGGAAGGCCGCAGAAGTAGTAGCAGTAGTGCAGGCAGCAGAGGCAACAACAACTCAGACAGATGTGGGCCAAGCAACGTCCTCAAGGCAGGAGGCAGATGACACATAAATAGTAGAAGGGAGCCTGGACCTAAGTGTTATCTCAAAATCAGACCCTGATAGGATGCTGGTCAGGTTCATTCTAAGTAACTATTTCAGACCTACTTTAGGCTGAGGCTTAGCCTCCTCAACCTGAGAGGGCTCTCTCTGGATGTATTAATGATTTTTATTTAAAATAAGATGGCTAACTCTTGTAGAACAACTGTGACAAACATGACTACTAGAAATACATTAAACAAGTATCCATTGGGCCTATGGAGTCAACAACACCTTTATGTAACAAAGATCTTGACCTTACATGGAAGTCAGGGCATTCAGCATTTGAATATTCAGAACATACACTCATATGTAAACACACAGTTTATAGATGCATACAGGAAATCAGAGCACATTCAGTGAATTCTGAGTGATTATACATCCATACCACTGTAAACAAAACTAAGAAAAGAACAACATCACACATTCTGAATATAAGAAATCCTTCATGAATCCTGAGAAGTAAAATCAAAATTATATTACTGAAGTGGGTCTTTACATAAGCAAAATACAATGCTCTGTCATAAAGTTTTCCAACCCCCATTACATTGCTGCTTCAGCTATATATAGAATTCTTATTCTACCTGATCGATATTCCTCCTCCAGCATGAGGGGAATTCGAAAACTACTTCTAATGACACCTATCAACCATTTAACTAACTAATAAATACAACAAAGTGCTGACTGGAGTTTTTTTAGAGTTCTAAATCAACTATGACTCTAACTCCATATTACATGCATAATGGTTTCTCCTCGTTTTTTGACACCTGGTCCTCTTTCAGTTTGGCTGAGCTGGATGTTTAATGCTCCATGTTGAACTTGAATGTTGAATCGTTTTAACTTCTCAGAAATATCAGGAGATTACCCTTGCTTCTCGGCTTTAGTTTTCCGCATTATATTCGAATGCACAGAAGCATGTACTTTAGCCTTTAATTACCCAAAATGTGGAAGACTTCCACGTTCTTGATGCGTTGTAAGCTTTATCCATGAACATGTGTGCAGGAAAAAAGTTTCTTACAGGCAACTCGTTTGATGTATCTTGAACGGTGATAAAGGGGCTTTACAACAACAAAAATTTAAAATTGGATTTGAATATTCAACCTTTTCAAGCATCCACTTGTCTTGACCTGATTTACTGTTGGAAGCTCCAGATGATGTCTTGCATACCCTTTAGACATTTCCCTTTCAAAATTCCCGCTCACAATTCAAACTACTTGATTTGCGTTAAAATCATCACCTACAGCAGTTTCGTAGCACGCTACGAAACTGCTGAATTATTTAAAACAGCTTGCTTTTAACCCGAGAACTTTATTAGCCGAGTATTTGATTACCAAAACTCCTTCAGACTTTCCACATGTTGAACAGGGATTTATATTTCCTCAGAAAGACAAAATCAAGAAAATTTGTCAAAACTTTAAAACAAAATCTTACTTGAAATGAAAACTTATTTAGCAGATGACTGATTTAACTGTGCCTTCAGATCTTCAATTTGTTTCCTCATGGCCTTATTTCCAGCTCTCAGTTGCATATTGATCCTTCTGATGTATCTGGCTTCTTTGATTGCTGGTACTGTCCATGTGTGAAATTGTGAATGGCCATCAACCACTGAGTTCAGTTGAGCTTCCACAGTTTCAGTCCCTTTCCATAGAGCTTTATAATATTGTGCATGTATGGCTGCATGTTTTCTAGCGGCTTTCTTTAGTTTGGAAATCTCATACTTGGCTGCTTCTAATTGGCTCTTAATGGCTGCTATATTATCTCCTTGAGATGTGATGACTGCTCTGCCTGTGTCTTTTTGTGTCTTTTCCCCTGTTTCCTCTGTTCTTGGCAGTTCTTCCTGTATTTGTTGGAATCTCCTTGTTATAGGTCTTTTAGGTTTAAAAACGAAACCTTCAGCTTGCTCATCAAATTTAAGCCTTTTTGAGGCCTTGGATTTCTTGGTGCTCTCTTGTGCTGGCATCAATTCGATTTGAACTGGGAGAGACTTCTCAAATTCAATAGCCTGTAACAAATCACTTAAACTTGCCTTGGACACTGGACTGTCTTCGACTGCTATAGCTTTACCTTTTTCTTTATTTATCTGGCTTCTTGTTCTTACCCTCGAGTCTGCTCCAGATGTGCTTGTTTCAGGTACAGTCTTTTCACCATGATCTTTTCCCTTAGTTGATTGCTGAGGTTGATCTCGGATGACAAGCGGCTTCACTTGTTTTCTTGCTTGTGACTTTGGGACTCTTTTAGCTCTTACTTCTGTTTGTAGTTCAGCTATTGTAGGCTCTCTGACAGGTTGAGGAGTGAGGCCAGTCTGACTTTTGAAGCCAGCCATAAAAATAAATGAATTCCAATCTCTGTCTATCTTTTGGAGCCCATCTAAAACCAATAATTTGATCAAACCGTGATGAAACAAAGAAGTTTCAGAATCCTCTTTCCTTAGCTGTACCTTATCACACATCTTACTCAAACTACGGAAGAGATAAAACAGTAAGTCTATGGAGACCTTCCTAGTGAAATGCAAAAGTAGTTTGAAATGGTAAGAATAAACCTTGTTATACCTTCCTTCACAAGTCAAATATTTCTGTATGCAGGTGAGTAAGAGAGCATAATGTTCTTTGACATAATTCCTGGGCACTCCCCTACTTAAATCTTCATTTACATAATCATCCTTCAAAAACTCCTTGCAAGGATTCATGTCAAATTTGAAATTTTTGAACCATTCCTCTTGTCCTCTTGGGATCTCTGTCACAGCAGATATCACTTCTGGAGAAACCTGCACTTCTAACATGGCTACCTTTGAATTCAAACCAGTGAAGTTAAGCGCAAATTCCTTAGTTACCTGTGCACGTCCTCCTTGTAACTTTTTGCAAAAGTTCCAGCACCCAGCCTTTTTAAACGCTTTCTTCACCTCTTAATTCCTCAGCATTATATCCAAGCCTTCAGGCTCAATCCTTAGAGGTTTGTCGGATCTGTGCTCCTTTTTCTCCATTAATTCTTCCAAATCCTCGCAAGCAATAAGTACCAGCTCCGGATGGAAATGTGCTTCAGCTTCTTTTTAATTCGGCCTCGCTTGATTATCAGCCTCGCTTGAATTTTGAACTCTTCTGTTTGAAACCTTTCAAGATATAATCTCACTCATGCAGGACTTACGGCCATCATTATTGATTATGCACGGTAAAATTTCTTGGGAATAATAATTTGTGCATATCAACAGAACTAGTGGTGGTGATAGTGGCAATGAGCATTAAAATGTGACAAGAAAGGAATATGAGTTGACATGAGAAGACATGGCTGATGACTCACCTAATGGACTTGACATTTCAGGAAAGATCCGCTACGGAATGTACGAATCCATGATTTCGCAGCGCTGTTAGTTTTAAATTTCAATGATGCGCTGCGAAACTGCCTAATCATGAAACGCTGCGAAATTGCCTAGTTATGATTGCGCTGCGAAACTGGCGAATTAGAATAGCGCTGCGAAATCACGAAAAGGCACGGTGACTCACATAAGACAAGAGGTGGCTATAGAACAATGATGGGTAGAGGAGAACCAATGGGAGTTGAGAACGACTTGGGTTAAAAACTTTTTTTTAAAAACTCCAAATCCTACGGGAAGAAAATTAAAACGAAATTAAACTAACACAAACCTTTATCATCGGGCTAGGATAGAGATTTCATGTATCAATTTTAGTTCTAAGTGATAATAGTAAGGATATTGTCCACACAGCTCAAACGTCCACACATCATAGAGAGATTAGGTCCAAGGAAGAAGGTCAAGGCTTCGAAGCTGGCCATTGACCCAATCACCTTGACCGGAGGTGATCTCCATGACATCGGCAAGATGGTTCACAATGTCGTCAGTGAAAAATTTCAAGAGTTTATGACAGAGCACCAGACTATGTTGGGGGCCCTCAGGGAATAGCTATAGGAGCTATAGGTGCAGTCCCCTCAGGAAGGTACCCTGTGTACCCACGTCGCAGTAGGAACTTCAACCATAGAGCAAATGTTGCGCACAAAGATGTCGAATGTGATAGTATTGCCAGAGGGAGCGCTACTGTCATCCAACACGATGGATCAGGTGACGCTTAACATGATGAAATGCCTTGGCCTTAATTTGGCTACCCTTCCCTGGGAAACACTATATCAGCTGCAGGATGTGATAACAGCAGAACTCCACACTAAGGAGAGTCGCATGATCTAGGTTCTCAGCAATCAAAAGATTAACATAGAACAACTTAGCTTGCAGCACGACGAGTTGGTGTCGCAAAACCAACAATTGGTGCAGATGGTTGATGACACTTGCCGACACGTCCTGAATTTGGCCATCGTAGTAGATCTACTGGCAGAGGTGCGGATCCACCGTTTGGCAAGTAGAGTCTGCAACACGTGAGAAGAGACGACAAGGGTGCAACTGGAGCTGAATCTCTAGATCGTCGAGCTGCAGTTGAAGGCACATCCTTCCACTCCCCCGGAAATCAGAGAATAGCATGCCAGCACTATTGTAGCAGGATTGGAAGATATTGGAAGTGCAGTGTGCGACTATACAACTATATTGGAATAGGCACTAGAAGTCCTCATGACTTTGCATGAGGATCCTAACATCGAGGGCTAGAGAAAGAGGCATGAGAACTCCAGCAGCAATACAACAGCATTAGAGGGACTGCGTAGACAGTAGTCCTCACTCAGTGGCTTGCCAGGATGCAGCAAGCCAAGGCGTTAAAGGAGCAGGTGGACGCGACGCACCATAAGGAATCAGTTCTCGAAGTGCACGTCCAGCCCTAGATTGACAAAGCCTTCACAATCACAGTAGATGTTGAAGGAAAGCTTGCGCATATTCAGGGGACGCATGCACAGATGTAGGGCAGCACGCTAAAAACAGAGGTCTCGGAAGAGAGAATGCAGCAGGTTCAGCAAGCAGTAGCTCAGTGCATTGCAGACATCAGCACTGTTCAGGACTAGTTGGAGGGACTCCGCACCAAGATCACCATGCCGATAGAGTGACTCGAGGGTGAGTCATGATGTTTGTGTTGGGGGCCTGTTGGGCATGGAATCCCCCCACAGCATGTTTTGGGGCTCAAAGCCCAAGTTTTGAGTAGAATTATTATAAAGGTCTATGAATTACAGGCACAAAATATATGTTAGAGTCATAGGGTTGTCTGCCCTAGGTTTTGAATGTAATGCCGGCCTACCCATGGTTAGTGGACCATGGGATTGTATAAATAGAGTGAGGCTCTAAGTTGAAAAGATATCAAATGGATGATGGACAGAAAAGGTCTTAGAGTTTAAGTAGAAGTACGAAGTGTGTCTTGGGCCATAGGGTAGGGAAAGGCTTTGCAACTGAGTCCGTAGAGGCCTAGTAGAGTCAGCAGCTGAGTGTGCAGACCCCTGCCGCTGAGTGCGCAGGGTAGAGTCGAGCCTACAACCAGATAAGAGAATAATAAAGAGAAGTTTTTTTACCAATCTTGTGTATCTATTATGAGTTGTTATATGCTTATTATCATTTACAATTATATTGTTTTATTACTGCACGCGCTTATATGAATGGTTAATATAGTTAAGTATAACTGAAAATATAAAATTAAGCTAAGGTAATTAACTAATATTGGGTGATTAGTAAGGACTCAGGCAATAACATGGTTCAACCCCCAAGTAGGGTTGCGCGAAGGCAGTATCTCAGGCTGCGTAGTATAGGAAGGTGTGTGTAGAAACAGGCGCAACTACAGACCACTTGAAACCCTCAAACATCCCCAGGGTGTGGAAACCTAGTTCTAGCACCCTCCCATACTACTTCGAGTGAGGCTTCAATCCGCGCTCCGTAGGCTATTTCCGAAAGGGCCAGTAGTACCAGGATTTGTTTGGCTAATTCAACTCCAAACCTGGATATGGCCCCATCAAGCCAACAGAAGAAATTCAAACATATAAAGCTCTATTCAAGGAATTCCATGAAATTTTTGCTTGGTATTACAAAGAAATGCCAAGAATTGATCCTAGTATCATAGTGCCTGAAATTAAGACTTACCTAGATGCCAAGCCTGTTAGGCAAAGATTGTGTTTGATGCATCTGTGAAAAGTTGTTGTTATAAAAGCTGAAATTGAAAAACTATTGAAAGCATGATTTATTTACCCCATTCCTTTGACTGATTAGGTATCAAATATTGTAACTATTAATAAGAAACAAGGAACCATTTGATTATGTGTCAATTTCATGGAAATTAACAAAGCTTGTCGAAAAGACAATTATCCAACCACGTATATCGATCAAATTGTTGATGATTGTGTTGGAAATGAGATTTTCTCTTTCATGGATGGATTTTCTAGCTACAATCAGATAAACATACTCCCCGACGATCAACATAAGACTGCATTAATCTGCCCATGGGGAACTGTTTCTTACCATAAACTCCCATTTGGCTTGAAGAATGTTAGTGAAAATTTTCAAAGAGCGATGTCTTATGCGTTTCATGATGTCAAACATATTTCCTAACCCTAATTAGATGACCTACCAACTTATTCACTAAAACAGCAGGATTTTCCATTGCATTTGAAAGCAATTTTCATTAGATGTAGGCACTACAATATTCATTTGAATCCACATAAATTCATTTTTTATGTACAATCTGGTCTACTTCTAGTATTTTTTGTTTTAAAAGAAGGCATTTGTGTCGATCCTCTTAAGGTAGAGGCAATTCTAAACTTTCCTTCTCCTTCTAGTCCTCGTCAACTCTAGAGTTTGCAAGGGAAAGCAAACATTTTGTGTAAATTCATCCATAACTATGCCGAACTGACCTAGAGTTTTACCTAACTTTTCGAAAAGGCATTCCATTTATTTTGGATGAGATTTTTGAAAAATATTTTGATGCATTGAAATTCACGTTGTCCCATGCACCGTTGTTGCATCCACTTGATTATCACTGGGATTACTTTCTATACCTAGTTGCGTTAGATGCCACCATTAGCATGGTGTTAGTTCAGAAAGATGAATCTAACAGGTGACATGTGATCTACTACCTAAGTAGAAATATCACCAAAACTAAGATCAAATATGAGCATGTGGAGAAACTATCTTTGGGAGTTGTTCAAGTTGTTCAACGTTTTCGTCATTATACACTTTTGTAAAAAACAACTATCATTTAGGATTGAAACCCTATGATGTATATTGTTACCAAAAATTATGAGGGAGAAAGTACTCCAAATGGATAGTTATATTACAGGAATTTGATTTGGAGTTCGAAATATCTAAATCAAATAAATTTTTAGTTTTCACTGAATTGTTGTGTGACTTTCCCTATACTGACATAGAAACAATGGTAGAAGATTCTCTTGTAGATGAATCTCTCTTTCTGATCAGTACGTCTGATCCTTGGTATGGATATATCATCATATATCTTCAAACATGGAATTTTAGGCTTGGGTTATCTTGAACTCATCATCATTGAATCTAGTACCAATCCCAGCAATACAACATTGTTGGTGACACTCTTTACCGTCGTGGTCTTGATTCTATATTTTGATGTTGCTTAACTCATCAAGAGGTTGAAAAGAACTAAATGATTGTCATTCTAGAGCATGTGGTGGTCATATGTCTAGGTATGTCACTACCTAAAAGATATTGTGCATCGGCTATTTTTTTCCTTGCATGTTTAAAGATTGCATAATAACAGTTAGAAAATGCCATAATTGTCAGGTCTACGATCACAATATGCGAGCGCCTCCAGCTCCTCTTCACCCTATTATAATTTTCGGTCCTTTTTCAAAATGGGGCATATATTTCATCGCCTATAACCCTCACTCAGTCGGGGGGCATGGGTATATTATCCTTGCAGTTGATTATTTTATGAAATGGGTCAAGGTGATGCCTACATATAAAGGTGATGATGAAACTATAATAATTTTCTTTTTCAATCATATGATTACTTGGTTCGGTGTCCCATGGGCCATTGTTACGAACCATGGTAGCCATTTTCACAATTTTATGATGACTAAACTATCTGCACAACTCGACCTATGCCATGATAGATATACCCCTTATTATCCACAAGCAAATGGTCAAGTCGAAGCTTTCAACAATGGTTTAATAAATATGATTAAACAGATGGTTGGTATTCATAAAGGAAACTGGCATACCATGCGTTTTCCAGCATTATGGGCATAGCGTAATACTACAAAAACATCTACGGGTTTCACTCCCTTCCAACTTGTTTATGGGTTGGAGGCAGGGAAAATTTTAAGAACCCCCCCTAAATTTACATGTATAATAAATGGGCGAATATCCATGGTATATAGGAAAAATGGAAGGCGATTTTATCAATAATATGATATGTATATATAATTTTTTGGCGAATCTCTCACTAGGCATGGCGAATATTTTACTCAATTATAAAATCTTGTGTTTATTGAATACACAAATGAAATCATTGCATTTCTTTAAAATATCTTTTGAAATCAAAATTAACGAAATTACATATCGATAACCTAGTGGGTGTAGGATAAAATTCACCTGTGCCATTCATAGAAAGCATGAGAGAAAACCTAATACATATATAAAACCAAGAAAAATTCAAATTCATCACTTCTAGGGACCTCGTGACCACCCTACCAATACAAAAGTATGTTCTTATTTGCAATTAGAAAAATTACCCAAATTACAATCTGTTTACTCCAGCATATGTTGGAAAGTTATAGAAGGATGACTAGCGCAATGAATCCATTCCTTTTAGCCCTGGATTTGTTTCAGTTTAAAACAGAAGTATACAAATATACTTGTCCAATGTCTATGCTTTAACCATTCACCTTAAGATGTTCTTACAATATAATTTCCTAAGTCTATTTAATATCTTCATTATCATAAAAACCAACCTATATCCATCTTAACTCCACATCTACCACTCTTACGGGGATGAAATCTATTTATCCCTCTCAGCACTTGGTAGACCCAGAATTAACATGGATCTAAGATGATAAAATTTCCCCTTTAAATAGTCTATTCTCACATGAATACCATGGCATTACCATGGGTCAATACCATGGGTTATCATAAACCTGGAGCTTAAAAATTACTATTAGTAATTTATAAAAATTAATAAATTTAATAGTTGATTTTATTTTATTTTTTATTTTAACCAAGCTAAAATGTTTAACAGCCATTTTTACTCTTGATCAGATCAGATATTTTTTTCACTCTATGCTAGTTTGCATATCATGATATTTGATACCTCTAGGGGGTTAGTATATCGAGAGTAAAAATGGATCTATGCTGGTTTAATTCCCCCATTTAAATAGGCTACATTCCAGGTGAATACCATGGGTCAATACCATGTGCCATTTTGGTGAATACCATGGGTCAATACCATGTGCCATTTTTATTTCTATTAATACTAATTTTAGGGTTAATAATGTTTTTTTGCATGGTATTAATAACAATCTAGTCCATGGTATTTGTCCCATAGTATTTTGCCCATAGGTTTCACCTAAATATAAAGCATTTTTTGAGTGTTCCTAAATATAAGGTGACTTATGGAGTAAATATAAAAAAAAGTTTTATTTGTTTACCATACCTCTCTTTTATTTATATTTTTATTAATCTACCATACCTCTTTTACAAATATGGTATTTGGCCCATAGGATTTACTTAAATAAAACCTCTTTCTTGAGCCTTCACAAATAGAACGAGGGTTATGGACTAAATATAAAAAGAGGTTCTATTTATTTACCATGCGTCTAGTTTATTTATATTTATATTTATTTACCATACCTTTTGAGTAAATATAAAAAGATGTTTTATTTATTTACCATACCTCCACTTTACTTATATTTTTATTTGTTTACACCCTTGCATGTATATAAGGTGACTTATGGAGTAAATATAAAAAATGTTTTATTTATTCACCATACCCCTCATTTATTTATATTTTTATTAATTTACCATACCTCTTTTATAAATATGGTTTTTGGGCCTTTGGCCCATAAGATTCACTTAAATAAAATCTATTCTTGAAAATGGGCGAATGGATTCACTTAAATAAAACCTATTCTTGAAAATGGGTGAATGGAAGGTTGTAACTCCTAATTTCAAGGGCTAAATTTACCCTTTTTACCCTCTCCCTTAAAATAAAGTGGGCTACTTGAGGTGATTTGTAAAAATGTACTATGATACCAAATATTCGCCCACTAAAAATTTAAAACCCCTTAATTTCGCCAAAGCGCGAACATTCTCCCCTAAAATTTTCTATGGTTGGAGGAAGTTTTGCCAATTGAATGTGAAATTCCATATTTGAAGCTAGCCATCAAATTGTTACCAACTATCTTTGCAGAGGAAGAGCATTTTTTGCACTTAGCACGTTTAGATGAAACTCGTCCTGAGGCCGAACTAGCTAGTGAGGATCATAAAAAATGAGTCAAAGATCAATTTTATCAAAACCTAAATCCATGTTCTTATGCATAAGGTGACCTAGTCTTGGTTTATGATCAAGCTCATGAAAAGTTAGGTGTAGGAAAATTTGAGCGCATGTGGCATGGCCCTTACATTATAAAACACATATTAGTTAAAGGAGCCTATGAGTTGGTTGATTATGATGGTGTTTCTTTAGGAAAGCCCATAAATGGCCTTTATCTGAAGAGATATTATGCATAAAATATTTCATGGATATTTGTATATTATTTGTATTTTTATATGTGTGTGTGAGGGTTTTAACATTTTTTACAGTTCACTACTACTTCTCCTTCTTATCTTATTTTTCACTTGATTTGCATATGTCGATGTTCCCTCAAACTTACATTCGCTTTGCTGATGGCGCTAGTCATAGTACTCATAATTTTTCTTCTGCAGTTGGGCCATTTATTCACCCAATGATGAGTTAGTTTCCATCCATGGGATCTGCCTTGGTTAAAAAACGAATAATTTAGCATAATATAGTGCAGTCATTGAGCTATTATCTGACACCATCTCATTTGGCATTCAATGTTTGATTGTTAGGTTAGATTCGCAACTCATGGTATTACATTTAAACAATTTCTACACATTAAGAATTTTGTCAATGTTAAGGATGTTTTTACGGGTCCGTCTTTTGGAAGGGTGGTTTGATTACATTGAAAATCAACAAATTCCAAGAAATTTAAGTACATTAATTGATGCACTAGCTAACATTAAATAGACATTTGCGACATTTATAAGTAAAAACAATATCCATCCAAATATTTACCAAGATAAACTGAAATCAAAAGTAGTAGTTTCCATTAGCATAAAGCCTATACAGAGTGTGTCATACAAAAATATGTCGTCCAAGGACATAAGGTTCTATGGCATTTGTTATCTGAATATGTTGATACAAAAATAAAAAAATGTAGCCCTAAATTACTAAGTAGGTAAGCATGATGATTCTAATGGTAGAAAAATATAACGTGAGTAACCTGGCATAACAGTCACCTAAGCAGTCCTGGAATGCCAACCATGTGCCTCTCATACCGAAGAGGAAAGTCATCTATCCCAATCTCTGAGATATATATAGCCAACCTCTCCAGGTTGTGCTCAAGCTCGGTTAGTGCCTCTGTTGCATTTGGGTCTGGTGTTACAACTACTATAGGTTGGTCGCCTCACCTTTCAAAGCACTGCAACCCTACTGGTCGAGTTGGGCCCACATCTGCATATGAATTTTGAATAATTATCCTTGGAAGACAAAAAATACATAAAAAAAACCATCAAAATGAGAAATTTTTACCTAGGTCACCCCACTCTGTCCCTGTTGGAAGTGGGATATCAAGGTCACCTCTGTAATCCATCCCTGCATATGGGACATCCTCGATCAAAATTATCTGTTGATGCAGCCAAATAGAAAACTCAAGAGCATATCTCACCATCAGACTATCACCTCCGTGACAAGCCATAAGCGAAACCCACCTCAGCATCTGTGGATCTCGAGGTCGTCCCTCATCCACTAAAATCTTTTGTGGCCTAAGGAGTGGAATCCTCTCTAGAGAAAAATACACAAGAATGGAACCATAACCAAATTTCTTCAGTCTACCATTATTTTCTCTGGTTAGTTTTCCTTTCATGTTGACAACCACTACCTCGCACCAGTTAAATATCATGGACTCCCAACATTCCACGAGAGTCTGCATCTAAACCTTTATGGCCAAGTGAAGAGTTGCGCTGCCACACAACTTGCTGACAGTAAAAGCTATGGTACTCAAGGACAAGTTCCCAATAGTCTGAATGTTAATCCTACCATCCTTGAGTTATGCATTCCCACAATATCATCTTAGGTACCCAACATTAGTGTCTCCACCCGATCTCTTCCCAAAGAAATAAATCTCAAATCCTCTACAAGAAAGCCTAGAAAAAAATTATATATCATCGACATCAATGGTGACATGATGATCCCCGATCACAAATCATTGATCCTGGACATCCCACGTCCTTACCAACAATGTCATGAGATCTACCTGATCTTTCATCCCAGGAATAATCTAATATTTGTAGAGGTTGATGGGCCTCCAAATTAGACATAAATTAAGGACCATTTGACCATCCTTCAACACATTAAACCTCTCTTTTTGCATTAGATAATGTATTTTTAACTTTAATATGTTCATTAGGAAGGTTTATGGATAATTTCATATTTGTTCCTAATGTTATTTATTTTTGTGGAATGTTGTGAGAATATTCGGCAGATTATGGATATTTGGAGGAGGAGATAATTTACGAAATTGCTCCCTACTATAGGAGGATCAATATTGGATAAGAAATCAACAAGATATTCTGAAATTATTATACAGATTTTGGAGGTCCAATGATTGAGAAAATCTAGGAATGTGTTCCTTGTCATTTAATGCAAATTTTTGGTGTTGGGAACCAGACCCGCTATTAGAGGGATTTTTGAGGGGAAACCTTCATCCTTTCATGGAGAATGCTTCCTAATCATTTTTTATTAGTACTAAGTCGAATTTTCCTCTAAGGGTTTATTTTTCTTAGTCTTCTTGTGGAGAGAATTCGTATTTTTGCAGCTCCACTTTCATTTCTTGTAGGAATGTAATTGTATTGATGGAAATAATGAAGATTGGTACCATTTTCACCTTCTCAATCTTGGCCTCCTTCATAGGAATATGATTTTCCTTGGGCTTGGCCATCCAAGGAACCTTAGATCCCTTTTGTATAATTTACTTTTATTGTTCTTACGCTTCTTATTCACATACATCTCTTGTTCTAGTTTTTTCTTTTTTCTTTTCTGCATTTAGTATTGATGATTTCTTGTTGTAGGATTCGGTTAAATGATTGAAGTAAGTTCTTTTGCGGGATCAAAAACATGATTTCATCCTTGGAACATATTTGGAAGGTCATATTAATCATTTAGCTACTTGGATTAGTTTGATCATCCCCAAATCTAAATTTTTGGAAGTGCCTTGTAGCAAAAATAGTAGTAATTTTCTTCTATTTTTTAGAACATGATACTGAGCTTCAATTGAGTTGATTCCACTTGAATTAGATCAAAAAAACATTCCGGTTAATGACAAAATTACCCCATTTCATTTTAACTTTATTAGGTTAGTAATTTGATAGATTAACTAGCTCACTAGTTCTTGAATTTCTAGATTTTAGACTAGTAATTTTCTGCTATTTTTTATCATGTGTTAACATGGGTATTTTTTAGTGATTCCACTTGGAATGGAGACCTAAGACATCCTATTAAATAAATAAAAAATTATCTCATCCAATTTGGATTTTATTTAATTGGTGGTTTATTGAATTATATCTTCTTGTAGAAAATTTGTAAATTCCTATAGCACCACCTGTAACTTCCTGTAGTACTCTTCCAAAATGTATATACTTGCCAAGATTTGCTCATAAATCTTGGTTTTTGTCCCTTAGGGTTGAATCATAACCCCTAGACTCTAAATAAATTATTAGGGAAGGATAAATACCACTTAGTACTTGTCTTTTATCCCTGCAAAACAACTCAACAATTTGGGTTAATGGACATATTTATGATTCAATGGATAATACAATGATGATTTTTTTGATTGCCACATCCAATGAAATTTTTCAATGGATCTAAAATATCTTGAAATTTAATGATTGATATTTAGTTCATTATCTTTAATTTATTCAATTATAATAGGTTTTATTTCCTTGTATTTTCTTTCCTATAATAGGTTAATGTATCCATTTCGGGCATTTCCATTTTTGCAAATAGTTTAGGATTTGATTCCATCACATTCACTCCATTACATCATGACATCAAAGGAAGGACATATTGTATGCTACACATATAGTATCAATACCTCTTAATTTTGTATGAACCCTGGGTTGATAATTAAAGTTGGTAGCCTTGGGAGTTTCAACATTCTTGTTGCAATATTAAGGCTCATCAAAGGCCACAATTTCCCAAGGCCTGTAGAGTGGCTGGATCATCCAAAGTTGCTCAATCATGAGTTTCATGTTCTCTCTCCCTCCATTCCATTTTTGAATGATGAATAAACCTGAAATGACATTTAGAAGGAGTTAGAATTGAAATTGAAACAAATTTTGAATCTTTTAGGGGAAAATTTTGTCATTTAAAAATCCCTCGACGCTTACGCGGATGATTTTTGGTAAACAGAGTGCAACTGTGTAGATTCTTGGGAGAGTTTCCACACATAATGTGTTTTTCTATGTACAAAAAATTACCGGCTTGCACAGACATGATGAATATGGACCACGCAGGGGCGAGGACGAATTTTTAAACATAAAATCCCCCTAAAAAAATCAAGTGAAAACCGAAAAATGAAATTTAAACAAACAAAAAGGTAGATATTGAGGAGATCTCTTACCTGGAGGAAACAGTTCATGTCATCCACTGGTTTGCTTGGAATCAACCTCAAAAGTTTGGTGTTAAAAAGCCCTATTTCTGCTCTCAAATTGGTTAAAAAGAAAATGGTAAAAATAAAGTTACTTTTTCAACTTTTATAAGTTTTTGGGTTACTAAAATATTACTTTTTATGACTAAGACCTTTTAAAAGTCAATTTTTTGTGTTTTTACCCTACTATTGAGCATTTATGATAATTTATTGAGCTTAAATGTGAAAAACATGTTACAACATAGAAATGAATCATTTTGACTGTGAGCATAATTTTATCACTTTTCATGCTCTTAAAAGTTACGAAAAGTGAAACCCTAGAGTCCTATTTTAAGCCCTTTTCAAACTCTTAAAACATAAAAATATTGTCAAGCACTTGATTGTTCGAACTCATAAAAGTAAATGAACAATCGTCCACTCAATATAAGTTTACCCCTTTTACGGACTAAGCTAAAACTATTTATGAAAAAGGTATACAATGATTGATTATGGTTAATAGAGTTCTCCCCTCCATTATTTTATCCATTTTCGGGCTTGAGAGAATAAATTTATGAAAAGGAACACTGTGGAGTTATGTTTTTCTCCTGACTCCTTAAAACTGAAAAACATCGAGCTTTACTTTCTCCGGGCTTGTTAAAATTTTACAGTAAAATAACTGAATGAGTTTTCTTTTTGTGTATTTTCAAACTCATTAAACATGAAAACGACATCAAGTTACCCCTTTACTGGACTCGTATAAAATTAAACAGTATAGGACTCATTAAGCATAACGAGACCGAACCAATCCTTCTTATGGTTTGTTAAAAATACCTTGCAAGACTTATTCGAAGGATGAGCTTATATGAGAAGCATATGCTATTCTCCTCAAGCTTGTAAGAAAATAAATATGTACTTCCCAGTAATGGTTGGGGGAAATTGGGAAAAGGGTACTCATTTTACATTCATTATAAAGGTAGTATGTCACTCCTGAACACGAAAATCTGTTACATTTATGTCTGGGTTGGTATATCCATTTGTCTTACAGCTAATCAAACCTCATTGAAAGTATTCAACTGGTTTTGAGTATTATCATTGAGTCAAATGTTGCCAAGCCAATTGTCATGTCATTATGTGTTCGAGAGAAGTTCAACCTTAGTTCATGTTCCTTTGAAAATTTTAGCCTTCAATCGTGCCAACCATCCCTAAGTCAGTCCTTGCAAACTATTCTTCAAAACTTGACATTGTGTTTCATGTCATAGGCTTTCCTGCAATGGGTCATTTCCTATCGACTTCTGCTCATTATCTAGGAAATTGATCTAGAAAACTTTAGTACCTATTGGGTGTGGAGCTTGATTGTCTTCTTTATCCAAAGGTATTGCCACATTGGACCTTAGTTCATAATGTGGCGGAAACACCGCCCGTAAATGTGTGTTTCCAAGGGGGTCCAGGGGGGCCGACGATGATTATTTGGAGCCCCCCCTGGCAAGGAATCGGGGGCAGTGCCCCCGAAGATAAAAATAGATGTAAAATTTCCTTGTAAAATGTTGTAATTTCATAGTGAATGTGGGTCATTCATTAGGTGAAGATCTAACAGTATAAGTTATGTTTAATTTAGGGTTTTTTTTCCTAGAAGGCAACCCCTCACTATGTATGAGGGAATTGTATTGCGTCTATGCAAATCTATATTCTGAGTGAGAAAGAGAGAGGAGATTGTGTGAGAGAAAAGAGGAAATTACAGTGGATTTGTTGTAGGTTGTATCTCTTCAGTTTGTTGGATAATATAAAAGGAAGGACTGGTTGTTTCTTCGTGGACGTAGCCCAAATTGGGTGAACTATGTATATCTGTGCCTCTCTTGTTTTATGTGTTTTCTATGTTTATATTTCTGCAATATATTTTATGTTTTCCATTTCTATGTAATATATAATTTTCTAACAGTGCCTTGATGCCTGCATGCCTTAATGGTAGTTTTCTCGCCTTCGACAATAGGTTTTCATCATTGGCCTTTGATGGAATGATTCTATGAGTGTTAGACTTTAGATCACTTATTCACACTTCATATATTGTACTGGAAGTACCTTGAGAACCATCATTATTGGTGGTTTCTCTCGTGCTTGTTAACGGTTCACATCATTAACCAGTAATCAAATAGTTTCTACTATGTTTGACTTCGAGAGATTTACTCGCATGGTTAGTTTCGTACTACGAGTCAAAATATGGAGATCAAGACCCTAGATCTAGTTTCATCAATCTAGGCTGCAAGGAGTTTTATATTCATGATTATGTAGAAAAATTCATAGCTGATGGTTGCATCCATACTTTGTCTACTATTGATATGATTATGGAGTTTTTCCATAGTTGTTAATTGAGTTAGTTTTACTCTGAGTATGGGAATTCCTACCTCAATGATGATTATATATATTGCGTTGTAATCCTTGAATGTTTCTTGAAGGTTTCCAACCATTGTCTCTGATCCAATATTTGGCATGATAAAGCACTTCAATCTTTAAAACTTATTTTTCAGACTTCACACTTTAGGGGGAAATCTGTTACCCATCATCTTTTCACTATGACACTTGACCGATAAAATGGATCTCTCGCCACCCATTAACCTATTCCATTGCACTCCTTTAGAGGTGAAACAATAAAGAACCCTTCAAGAGGATGAGAATTTTGGGATAAATGGCTCCTATAAATTGTTAAGAATGACTTGTGCACTTTTCCTAGTAACTTTCAGCACTTGTACAGTTTCTACTCTGAAATCAGAACATAATTATGCTTTGTCTTCCACTATAGACCACACAGTCAAATCAAAGAAAAGTAAAAATAAAAAGTGAATTCCAGAAGCATAGTTGGTTGACTATATCCCAACTGAAAGCTTCTAAGTCATATATATATGAAGCATACCCCTCATATCATGGAGCTAATTCCCTTTAATCAAGGAACCCTAATTCCCTAATTAGAGGATCTCATCCTTCTCTTTTGGATCTGAAACTTCTTCCCATTTTCCTATAAAACTCTCTTTTTGCATTAGATAATGTAATTTTAACTTTAATATGTTCATTATGAAGGTTTATAGATAACTGCATATTTGTGTCTACTATTATTCTTTTTGTGGAATATTGTGAGAATATTGGGCAGAGTATGAAGATTTGGAGGAGGAGATAATTTAGGGGCCTTCTCCCTACTACAGAAGGATCAATATTAAATAATAAATCAACAAGCTATTATGGAATTATGGCACAGATTGTGGAGCTCCAATGATTGAGAAAATATAGGAATGTGTTCCCAGCCATTTAATGCAGATTCCTAGTATTGGGAACCAGATCCACTAATCAAGGGATTTTAGTGGGGAAAGATTCCTCCTTTAATGGGGAATGATTCCTAATAATTTTTTATCAGTACCAAGTCGAATTTTCCTCTAAGGGTGGATTTTTCATATTATTCTTGTGGAGAGAACTCATATTTTTGAAGCTCTACTTTTATTTTATGCATGTAAGTAATTATATTGATGGAAATACTGAAGATTGGTGCCATGTTGAGCTTGTAAATCTTGGTCTCCTCCATAGGACTCTAATTTTCCTTGGGATCGGCCATCTAAGGAGCCTCGTAGCTGTTGTAGTGTTTTCTTATCAAAGATGTACGAAAAGAACCCACTTAAGATTGTGGATGACAAATAATCTCAACAATATAAATGGATGCTAAACATTGTAGATTTGCAGCAACTGATAGAAACAAAACATGCCAAAGCCATGATCTACGCTACAATCATAGTTAAAAAGAAAAATGAAAAAGTAATAACTCTAATCATCCAATGGAAACTAGATATACAAAGAATAGTTTTATTATAAAACCTATGAAGGGAACAAATAAATGTTATCAGTCCTCCTCTATGGGATGGGTTCTTGGTTATCCTCAAATGTCTTTAGCTTGTGCAGAGTCTCTCTCCTCTATAATGCGTAAACCCAGCAAAAATATGGTGTGTGACAATGAAAATAATCAGAGTTACAACAGTGAGTGCAACAATGAAAATAATCAAAAGTGATTGATGAATGGAAAACCCTTCTATTTATAACAAAATATTGAGTTATCCTCGAATAATGAGAAATAATAAAATATTATTAACCCCATTCTTGGAACAACCACTTGGAATAATTTATTATATTTGGTTAGGAGGGGAAAATAATAAATAAATAAATGATCTATTTATCATCTCAAGGAATTGGTTAAGGAATAATAAACAAATAATGATCTATTTAATTATTCCTAAGGGATTTAATCAATTTTAACAAAGAATAATGATTAATTAGTGATTAATTAATTATTCTTAGAGAAAAATAAGATAATTAATGATTTATATGTTTATTTTTCATGATTGGGGCAAATATGACAAAGAATAATAATTGAACAATGGTTTAATTAATTATTCCTAGAAGAAAATCAAATAAATAGTGATTTATTTAATTATTCTTCATGGGTTTAACTATAAATTACTTAACAAAGGTGGTTTATTAAGTAATTTCTCATAGTGAAAGCAATTTTACTATGGTAAAATTAGATTTACATGCTGTACTTCGATCCATCTAGTAAATTAGGCTAGATGATCAATTTTTGGTGATAACAGATTGCCCCTATTGGGAGCAGGATCCCCCAAGGACAGTTTTGGGGCTAAAAGCCCGTGTTTGAGTCAAATTTTGTAATAAAATTGTAAAGACTCTTCATTTTGTGGTCGCAGAGTGCAAAGGTGTCATAAGTCATCAAGGGTTGTCCACCCTTAGTTTTGTAAAGTAAAGCCGATTGTAAGAGATCTACCCATGGTTCGTGGACCATGGGATTGTATAAAAAAGAGCTAAGCTCCAAGTAGTAACAAGGAGGAATAAGGTAAGAGAGTCGTAGCTCTGAAGTAAGAAGTTGAATTCTTGGGTCATAGCATAGGTAGAGGCTCTGCAGTTGAGTGCTCAGAGGCCTAGGGTAGAATTCCGCAGCTGAGTGTGTGGACCCCTGCTGCTGTGTGTGTAGGGTGGATAAATTTTGTAAACACTTGGAAGATATCAATAAAGAGAAATGTTATGTTATTCAATGTCTTTGTTCTGTTAATGCACCTTGATTTGTTATGTATGAATTTCCTTTATGGTGCACGAATGAATGTAATTAGATTGGAAAACTAAACAGAGTTAAGGATATATTTTTATGTGTTGTTAACTATAATTATCTAATACGATAATTAATACACCTAGAGTAATTTGGGAATATGCATGGTATGTTTTCCTAACAGCATGAAAGCACCTGAGAAGTAGGTTAGGGTTGCGCGAAGGCTGATTGTACCCTTTCATGGAGGTATTAAAGGGTGGAATAGAGGGCTCATCTTGAAAGCCCTAGAGTGAAGCCACCTACACAAAGGCAGGGATAGAGGGAATCAAACGACATCACAACCATCTGAGGGCATGGAAACTTGGTTCCAGCATCCCCCCATACTAATTCGGGTGAGACTTCGATCCTTGCCCCACGGACTGATGCCGAAAGGGCCAGTAGTGTAGGGATTTGTTTGGCTAATTAATGTTGAACATGGGTCAGGCCTCCTCAAGCCAACATCCCCCCAATGTACGAGTGTTAGGAGCAAAATGTATGACCAAAGTACGTTGTAAAGGCACAATCACTAGATAACACAGGGGAGACATAGAGAGAGAGAGAGAGAGACCAGTAAAGCTAAAGTGAAATAGGATAGGGATAGAGGGGGTGAGACCATAGAAAATTTTAGGGGCGAATGTTCACCCTTTGGCGAAATTAAGGGGTTTTAAATTTTTAATGGGCGAATATTTTGTATCATAGTAAATTTTTACAAATCACCTCAAATAGCCCACCTTATTTTAAGGGAGAGGGTAAAAAAGGTAAATTTATCCCTTGAAATTAGGAGTTACAAACTTCCATTCGCCCATTTTCAAAAATAGATTTAATTTAAGTGAATCCATTCGCCCATAGGTTTTATTTAAGTGAATCCTATGGGCCAAGTACCATATTTATAAAAGAGATATCGTAAATTAATAAAAATATAAATAAATGAGAGGTATGGTAAATAAATAAAACGTCTTTTTATACTTACTCAAAAGGTATGGTAAATAAATAAAAATATAAATAAACTAGACGTATGGTAAATAAATAAAACCTCTTTTTATATTTAGTCCATAACCCTCATTCTATTTATGAAGGCTCAAGAAAGAGGTTTTATTTAAGTGAATCCTATGGGCCAAATACCATATTTGTAAAAGAGGTATGGTAAATTAATAAAAATATAAATAAACGAGAGGTATGGTAAACAAATAAAACATTTTTTTATATTTACTCTATAAGTCACCTTATGTTTAGGAACACTAAAAAAATGCGTTATATTTAGGTGAAACCTATGGGTAAAATATTATGGGACAAATACCATGGACTAGATTGTTATTAATACCATGCAAAAAAACATTATTAACCCTAATATTAGTATTAATAAAAATAAAAATGGCACATGGTATTGGCCGATGGTATTCACCAAAATGGCACATGGTATTGACCAATGGTATTCACTTGGAATGTAGCCTATTTAAATGGGGGAATTAAACCAGCAGAGATCCATCTTTACTCTGGATCTACTAACCCTCGAGAGGTATCAAATATCGTGATATGAAAACTAGCATAGAGTGAAAAAATATTTGATCCCTCTCCGGGGTGGATCAAGAGTAAAAATGGATGTTGTAATTTAATGTATGTTAAACATTTTAGCTTGGTTAAAATAAAAAATAAAATAAAAATCAACTATTAATTTTATTAATTTTTATAAATTACTAATAGTAATTTTTAAACTCCAGGTTTATGATAACCCATGGTATTGACCCATGGTAATACCAAGATCTTACAAGATTTTATAATTGAGTAAAATATTTGCCATTCCTGGTGAGAGATTCACCAAAAAATTATATATACATATTATATTATTGATAAAATCGCCTTCCATTTTTCCTATATACCATGGAGATTCGCCCATTTATTATATATATAAATTTAGGGGGGGTTCTTAAAATTTTCCTTGGGTGAGACTAATGCAGGTCTCCTTTTATGTTGTAGTACTGGACCTCAATGGGGGGGGAAGGCAAGCCCATACAAATCGAGATAATTAAGTACAAAAATAATGGTGCACCCAAAAACATAAAACTGAGAGATGAAGTACATGTTGAATGGTACATGACATGTTGGCCTAATAGAGCTAGAAAATAATACAATGTATCCCATATATGTAATGCACATGGAGAAAACATGAGCCAAGATTGAATACAATAATATCTGAGTACATGAGATATAATGGTCCTTCCCTCAAAAAATGGGTGGGAGGGAGGGTAGAACAACTAGAGAGGCCCTGCTAAACAAGGGAGGGATTTGCAAAACTGAATTGATCATCTGAAGGAGATGTGCATGCTATGAACACTGCAATCAGTAGGAACCAAACCCATCAACTTTGCGGAATTAAATCTAAGGTTGTAGCATAATAAGAATGCATCCGAGCATGTGGGGTGCTACCTTAAGGGCCACCCCCTCATGAGGTCTGAAACATCTCACGCACACCCAAGAACCACTGGTATAATCTGCTACATCACTAGACCATCAAGTGTATGAATCACGAACATGAAACAACCAAGTCAAAGGGAAATAATGAGTCCCTTTGCTTGAGCTGAGGTGTCAAAAAAGAATGGAAGCTGGAACCAAGATATGTCACCCTCTAGACTGTTCTTCTGGAATAAATGAGTTGATGTCGACAGAATAGGGTCCGCGATAGATGAGGTAATGAGGATCCTCAACTAAGGCACGGGAGAAAATAGTAATGTGACTGATGGACTGGCACCAGGGATAATAGAAAATGTGGAACTAAGGGACAAACTGATGACTTCCCTTGTTAGAGCATAAAGTGCATGGTTGACCTAGCAACGACTGACTCAACTCTGGAGGGGATGGGGACAATATGACTAGAGGCCAAAATCAGCAACATAGGATGAACGGTATGAAAATATTGATGGAATACTGTGACATGATATAATGGAACGTGAAACAGACTCCATGGATGCAACGATGACTCATCACGGATGCTCTGAACAAGGGTGACTCGATGACACTACCACACAGACTAGGCCTAGTGGGGACCATCAAAACATGAGTAAATGATGGTTTCTCATGAAGAAAATTGAAACATGTTACGACAAGTATTAGGAGGAGGTGGAAATCAAAGTACAAGTGTCTCTTTATGAAGAAATTCGATTTTGTGAGGAAACGAAGTGATCCTTCTAGGAAAAATGGCTTCCTGGTGAAGTGTCAAATCATCAAAAAATGAGGAAGGCACATTATAGTACTCGATAAGAGCTTTTCAATGTTTTTAATGGTTCATCAAACTGAGCTATGGTTTACTCGCAATGAGCGACAGAAAAAATGTGGATTTTTCTATTAAAGGATGTTTTCCCATCAATTTGAATTCATTTTCTAAGTGATTTGTGGTGAATTTGGAGAGAAGGAAGAGGCCCTAAATCTTGTGGATATCACAGTAGAAAAACTGACCATTGAAATCAAGATTTGTGACTTTCAGGTAGGTGGCCTTACTCATCTCTTTAATTTTAGTGGTTTATTTCCTTATTTTGGCACCTGGCAGCTCCCTAGGAGACCCCTGCTCTTCTTCATGTCCGCATCACACTTTTTGGGCCCAGAAGTGTGATCTACCTCGCAAGAAACAAGTGAAAAATCTACAAGCTCACACTTTCTGGGCAAAAAACTGTGATTTGGGGCTGAAAAGAGGGTAGTCTATTGGCCTAGTGGGGGTTGTAGGTTGATCAGTGTAGACCAATGTTTTCTTCTCTAAGCTGACAAGACATGTGGTCTTTTGCAGGCATGGTAGAGATGAAAATCAACTGACATGAACGAAACTTGGATAACCTTTGAGTCGAGATTCAGAGGGATCAGGGGGTTCGAGGGGCATTATCTCATTATGGGTTTCTCAAGATGGTAGAGAACCCATTAATGATGGTAGGTGAGCCCTTGCTATCGAGAATTGTGAGCTATTGGGATCCAGACCAAGAGGTCTTTGTCATGCAGGGGCACAAGATTGAGCTCACATTACATGATATTTATTTCTTGACTGGACTACCTCCCCTCGGAGTGGTGGGGGGTATTCATCCAGTGTTGCCTCGCAGGAGGAACATTACTGAGTTTTTGGAGCGTCATTGTCCACGGGATGTACATGTCAAGCGAACGATTATCCCAATTGGTGATCTAGAGTGGCTAGAGACACGGGTTATTGTCGAAGTTGTGCTATGGGTCTTGGGCAGCCAGGCATTCCACCACAACACTAGTGGGCAGATGATTTTGGTTTAGAGTGTTTTGACTAGGACCTAATATTGGTGGGCCTAGATGATGCTGTCATTGGTGAAATGACAGCTAAGTCAATGTAGGAGGCATGTGAACTGTGGCTGTGCTTTTGGTATAATATTGTGTGCATTCTTGTTTGAGAACATATCCACCATTCGCCCTCATGTACAGATCCGAGATGGGGGCCTACGAGATCCAAAGATACTCCAATCGGTGCAGCTACTATGGAGAGCAGGAGGAGGGGGACTTGGATGGGTGTTACAACTCGAGCTTTTTGCACATTGGGATCAGATGCCCCTCTACCTCAATTATTACCCTTATAGTGGGATGAACTATGACGAAGATCCTAACTTGCCACTTCCACCAGGGAGAGCATGGGGGCTAGATGGTAAGTATGAAGTGGCTATTTTTATGAAGTTTCCAACAACTTAACTTGTAGATATTTTCTAAATAGGATTTGGTTATGCACATGACGCACACCATTCAATTGCAAGACAAGTAGCAAGGAATCTAATCAGACATGAAGATGAAGGATGCAATGAGAAATGGCATCGACTAAAAAACCTATCACTACATCATATTTGACCTGATTATTGGTGGCAGATCCATTGAACATGCCATTCAAAAAGACAAACGTATCCAACGGGGTAAAAATAGCCCATGCTACTGAGGCTAGATTCAAGGAGAAGCAACTTGCACCGTCGACATGACCGATATATGGCGTGGATGATGGATCCATATGAAATGTGCAAAAGACAATGGATGAGATGACGCAATCTACCTAGATTCATGCCAGAAATAAAGACACGCAAATCAAAGGGATGTGCTATGAGCGACATTTATTGAGGTAGAGTGCACTGGGAGAATTAGGAAGGAAATGGCCTTTAGAATCCTCCAAAAAATATGCCTCCTTGCCTAAGTGCAAGGGTAATCAAGTGTAGACATAGCTTCCATGGTGTCTTCATCAGAATGGAAGATGGGCATATGGGAGGAATATTGACTACATGATGTGGCAACAGTACCTGGTGCATCAACCTGAGAAAGAAGGTTCACATATGCATCATCTTGAATGGTAGATGATGAGATGGTAGATGGGGGATCTACATATTTTGAGACCAGGGATTCTATCGAAAGAGGTTCGATAGAAGTGTGCATAGAAACCTCAGAAAGTTTTGCCTGTGACGAACTCAAGGATGATGACAGGTAAAGGATATGGCCTGTGGTGTCTGTCATCTTGACATCGGGGGGACAAATCACAATGGTGGGACTAGAGTTCCCTTGTTCTGTATGACTAGGGCCACTAGAATCCATGTGTAGATGAGTATGGGTTCCACTACGAGTGACATCTTATTCGGGAAGTTCTTCAAGGCAATTGTGAAATTCAACGAGATGAGAGAAACAATGGGAATAATGACCATGATGATCACACAGGGCACAAGGGTGATTTGTATGCAACGTTCTGAGTTTCTTGGTTGGACCCGGAAAGTTAACATGGACTTCAGGGATATTTGACTCGGGGAATGTTTCATGAACCAAAGGTTTGAGATGAGGAAGCTTGGGACAATTATTGGTGGCATGCCCAACAACTTTACACAAAGTGCATGGAGATGATAGATTTGGGGCCTTAAGGGCTGGAGGAGCTTAGGGAGCCTTGTCCTTTGGTTCTTTCCTCTTATCTTTGCCCCCCTATCTAGATGCTTGCACAACAGGAGTGGGTTCTTGTTGAGGTTGTGATGGAACTAAAGCAGTGGTAGGGGCTGTAGGGATCAGTTGAACCAGGTTCAAAGCATGATAAGATCTTAGCTGACCAGGGAAAATTCTTGCAAGGGGGTCGATGTACTATAATTTGATCCCCAAAGTCATGTTAGGAAGGACTAGCGAAGCCATGCTAGGGATAGAAAATACTCCTGGAGGGGGAATAAGAAAGGTATCTAGCCTGCAGGGTAATGTCCTAGCAGAATAGCTCCTGGATGGTTGAGACTTGGAGCAACAGTTCCTGCTAGAAACATAGGAGAGGCACCCCCAAACAGAGGAGGTCCTAGGGGGGTGGATCTAGAGGGCTCAGCTGGGATGGCAACAACAGGGTGTTGAGGAGTTGGTTGTTGATTGAATGTACCAGATTTCTTGATAGTAGCTCGTGACACTTGTAACATGAAAACACTTCATAGAGTTAGGCTTTGAGATGAGAGGGGGAGGACCAGGGAAAGCACCCAACAATGAGGAAGCTTTATAGACTCTGGGTGAGACACTGGTGAGAGGAGGTAAGGATTGCTTATTTGACATTGATGAGATAATGGACTCGAGGGAGGTCACGGATGTTGGCTTGAAGTAAGTCAACTGATCAATGGTAACAAGCTTCCCTTCATGGGGGAATCAAATCTTGCAGAAAACCACAAATGCGACGGCTGACATGGCATATGTGTAACTACAACCTAAGAAAATGTTGTAATCTAAAGGGGCATCAATAACCTCAATGTTTTCATGGAAAACCTTGCCCACAAGGGTCATTGGATAGTTGTGTTACATGCCAAGAGGTTGGGAGGAGTGTCCGTCCCATGCATGCAAAGTGATGGTGGAGGGGGACAACTCAGGTGACTTAAGTTGTTTCCAAACAGGAGTGGACATCACATAGGTGGATGCACCTTCGTCAATAATGCATCATGAGATGATGAAATTACAGACTCGGACTGGTATCTGGAAAGAAATAGATGAAGGTAATAGGGGATGCTCTGATGTATCAATTGGGAAGACAATTAAATGATTGTCAGAAGGATCTACTACAGCCAAAGTAGTTAGTAGAGATTTATTTTGAGATGAGCACAACTAAAGGACTTCTAGTGTCGACATGGCAGCAGGTGATTGTGCCAAGTCGTTTACTATACTGTATGTATGGGAAGCTTGGTTAGAAGCCAAATTACGATGTAATGGTCCCTTGGGAATCTTAGGAATGGCCTCAAATTTAGGTTGAGGGATATGTAACGAACCATTTGGTGTCGTAAAAGGCTCAACAGATGCTTTGGTTTTGGACTCAGTTGTGGACGAAGTTGATGGCTTGTCATATTGATGCGACCGAGTGTGCAAGTTGATATTGGAGGGGTTAACCTCATTAGAATTCATCATAATGATCTGGTAGTCGCCAAGACCAGAAGGTTGGGGGGTTGGGCTACTTAACCTGGCTGAGGTTGAATAGCAACAAATCCTTGCTGAGGGAAAGGATTTTTTAGCACTGTCAGCTGAGATGGCACATGATTCTGAGGTGATTTTTGACCTCTAGAAGCTACTTGAGCTTCCCACATTTGGCACATATAGGGTAAGAGAGGAAACCCATGTGTATAATGGCCATGTACACCACAACATTCACAAGGCTTCTTCGTATGAATAGCCTTGTTATTTTTTGGTTGGCTGCCCTATTGTTGGTTGTTGGTGTTAGGTTGGTTCCCATGGGGTTCACTAGGTTGATTACCTTGATTACCCTTCCCCTTGTTCTTTTTCTTCTAATTTTGGGGATTGCTCGCACTCTGTTGTGCAAACACTTGACCGTTAGGGGGCAGTGACTACTGGGGCTGAGGATGCATGGGAGGATCCGACGCTATTGCTTGAGGGGCTAAAGTGCTCGATTATGCATAAGGAGGAGAAACGGCTTGGTAGATCGGTTGGGGCCCTGAAAACATGTTACGAGCAGGAGGGGCATAAGTGTTAGAGGAACTGGTGCCCCCCTACAGATAGCCACAACTTTGATGTGTATGGTGAAGGACGTGAAATGGTTCCAACGATACCATCGACAGCATGAGATGCCCCCGGTGCATTGGCACTTCCAAGATGAGGGAGGTCTGGAATGATGGTATAGACATAACTAGATTGCGCATAAATTAGGTCATATCTTAGAGTGGTTTGGAGAGATTCTTCCTCAGTCTAAGTAAAATGGGATGCGACATATTTTCCAATGGGTGATAAAAGGCTCCTAAGAAACCAATCTAGGTAGACATGGTCTTCGAAGGGTGGGGCACGGCATGTGCTCCTCTTTCGACGCCACTCTTAAACATGGTCGAAAAGGTGAGTGACAGAGGAGTGACAAAATGAGGTCAATAGCTTTGTACCAATTTCGTATCAGAGAGGTAATTGGAAATAGGAGAGGAATGCTATAGCAAGCATCGCGAAAATGGAATGAGATGTGGTGCACTGGTCTACATACCATTTTGCAACGTCTCCAGTGAGTGTGTGTTGGAATAGCCGAAGATGAATGGATTCATCAGTGATGGAGTTGGACGAACACCACATGTGGAAGTATTAGACATGGTTGGTAAGATCCTCTCTAGCATTACCCTCAAACTTTGGGATGTCTGAGTGAAGATTAGTCAGCATAACAGGCCAGCCAGCATCATGGTGTATGGGGTCATTTATCAACTAGCTAAAATTTGGTAGACTTAACCCAGCCATAAAGGGAAGCATGTGGGCTGCAGAAATAGTTCTTGAGACTATTCTGCTTGATCTAACCACCGGTATAAAACCGAAGCCAACACCAGGTTGGGTTCCTGCACCAGCTGTGGGTCCAGACATGGTGACAATATGTGGTGAAGGAGGCTTAGAGTCAAATGAGGAATTAGAAGAACCAAGAGAAGAGTTAGTATGGGGACTTGGAGGGATATGAACTCGAACCCAATGGGGAGGGGTAATATTCCCAAGCGGAAACTAGGGGTGCAGGCCTAACAGTCTCCGTGACAAACACTTAGGTGGCGCAATGATGGTAAGACACATGTGACACGGAAATAGTGAAGGGAGATCAACAGTATGCCTTGTGTCAATGAGGGGAGATAAATTTATTATGTTAAGTCTTGGAACGGCGGTGTAAACCAAGCACCCTTCGCTTAAGGTGTGCTTGTGTGTGTAAGTGTATTTATTGATTAAGCCCAGATCATGTTTGTAAAAAAAAAACTTGTTGAAAATAAACTGAAATTAACAACAGAAAATGAACAACAAAACAATTAACTAAATCCCACCCAAACTAGGTTTGCAAACACTATGCTAGTTGGTGGTGAAATCGACTGAAAACACACTAAAAAGGTCAAGAGATCTAAGTGTCAGTGTGATTGGGATCAAATGAAACTAGGCTGTTGGAAAGTGGTGTAGCTACAACAAAAAACCAGACAGGAAGATTGCTGCAAAAAGATAAGGAGATGGGGGGAAACCTAGGGAAACCGATGGGAACCTAAGGTTAATGACCAAACAAGTTTTAATATGAAACTATGGATTGTCGCAACCTATCTTTAAAGATATGAAAAACGTTTACAGATCTGGGAAATATGGCTGAAAGTGATATAAAAACTCAGACTACTCACTCAACTAAACTCCTCCTATAAAGGTGGGAGCGTACTAGAAGCCCTAAGGGGGGCTAAATTTCACTTCGAGGAGTAAATCTGAGTAGATCAAGGCCTAAGCGGGATGAGATAGAGGTCAAACAACCCAGCAGACAGCTCTTAGCAAAACCCAGAAACAAATCTGATAAAATCCCGGAAACCCTAAAATCGTAGGTATTGACCCATTTTCAAGTGAGATCACACTTTTTGGGCTGAAAGGTGCGTCTTGGACTCCAGATTGCACTTTTTGGGCTAAAAAATGTGATTTCTTCTCCTTGATTCCTAGTCAGTGAATCTCAAAAAAAATTACCGTCTCTGTTGCGACTGGTTCCTGTGACATGTAGAAAAAACCAAAAAGCTTGCGGAAGTTAGAAATTTAATAGATCTAGGGTTAAAAAGCTAGGAAACATTAAGAGACTGATAAAAAAAAAAAAAAAACCCTAAGCTGAAAACCAAAGGTCACCCAGGTTCTAGATCTGAAGTATAAAACTAGTGGGGTCGCAAATTTTGTTATAGTGTTTTCCTCTCAAAGATGTATGAAAAGTACCCACTTAAGATTGTGGATGACAAACAATCTCAACAATATAAATGACTAATAAGCATTGTAAAACTACAACAACTGATAGAAACAAAACCTGCCAAAGCTCTGATCTATGCCACAGTCATAGTTAAACAACAAAAAGAAATAGATAACTCCAATCATCCAATGTAAATGAGATATACAAAGAATAGTCTTATTATAACACATGTGAAGGGAACAAATAAATGTTACTAGTCCCCCTCTATGGGATGGGTTCTTGGCTATCCTCAAATGTCTTCAGCTTGTGTAGAGTCTCTCTCCTCTATAATGTGTAAACCCAACAAAAATATGGTGTGCGACAATGAAAATAATCAGAGTTACAACAGTGAGTACAATAATGGAAATAATCAAAAGTGAATAGTGAATGGAAAACCCTTCTATTTATAACAAAATATTGAGTTATGCTTGAATAATGAGCAATAATAAAATATTATTAACCCCATCCTTGGAATAACCACTTGGAATATTTTATTATATTTGGTTAGGAGGGAAAATGTATTTAAAATTTTATTTAGAAATAATAAATAAATAAATTATTTATTTATCATCTCAAGGAATTGGTTAAGGAATAATAAACAAATAATGATTTATTTAATTATTCCTAAGGGATTTAGTCAATTTTGACAAAGAATAATAATTAATTAGTGATTAATTCATTATTCTTAGATAAAAATAAGATAATTAATGATTTATCTATTTATTTTTCGTAATTGGGTCAAATATGACAAGGAATAATAATTTAACAATGGTTTAATTAGTTATTCCTAAAATAAAATCAAATAAATAGTGATTTATTTAATTATTCTTCATGGGCTTAACTATAAATTACTTAACAAAGGTAGTTTATTAAGTAATTTCTCACAGTGAAATAATTTTTACTATGATAAAATTGGCTTTACATGGTGTACTTCGATCCATATAGTAAATTAGGCTAGATGATCAATTTTTTGGTGATAACAATAGCCCTTTTGTATCATTTACTTTTCTTCTTTTTACTTCTTATTCATGTGCATCTCTTGTTCTTGTTTTCTATCTCTGCATTTAGTATTAATGATTTCTTATTGTAGGATTGGGTTAAATGGTTGAAGTAAGCTACTTTTCATGATCACAATCATCATTTCATCATTGAAACAACTTTGTAAGGTCATAGTAATCATTGAGCTACTTGGATTAGTTTGCTTATTCCCAAATCTAGATTTCTGGAAGTCCCTTGTGGCAAATAACAGTAAATTTCTATTATTTTTTAGAGCATGCTAACGAGCTTCAATTGAGTTGATTCCACTTGAATTATATCACAAAAAAATTATAGTTAATAACAAAAATTACCCCATTGCATTTTCACTTGATTAGGTTAGGCATTTGATAGATTTACTAGCTCACTAGTTCTCGAATTTCTAGATTTTAGACTAGTAATATTTTTCCATTTTTAGCATGGGTTAACAAAGGTATTTTTTAGTGATTCCACTTGGAATGGAGACTTAAGACATCCTAGTTAATAAAAAAATGTGTCCCATACAATTTGTATTTTATTTGGTTAGTCATTCGTTGAATTATAACTCCCTATAGCAAAATTGTTGTTTCCTATAGTAAACTATAGGAAACCATGTTGCATCATTCCAACATGTATATACTTGCCCAGATTTGCTCAGGAAGCTTGGTTATTGTCCCTTAGGTTTTAATAAATACCCCTAGTCTCTAAACAAATTATTATGGAAGACTAAATACCACTTATGACTTTCCTCTTTACCCATGTAAAACAATTCAATGATTTGGGCTAATGGAAAGATTTATGGAATGGATAATATAGTGATGATTTTCTTGATTTCCACATCCAACGAACTCTATTAATGGATCTAAAATATTTGAAATGTAATGGCTGAAATTTATTTCATGATATTTACCTTATGAAATTAGAATAGGTTTCTTTCCTTGTTCTTTCTTTCTTGCAATAGGTTAAGGTTTCCATTTTGGTCATTTCATTTTTCTACAATTAGTTTAGGATTTCATTTCATTACATGTACTCCATTACATCATGATAGCAAAGGAAGGACACATTGTATGCTGCACATATAGTACCAATACCTTTAAGTTTGTGTGAACCCCGAGTTGATAATTAAATATGGTAGCCTTAGGAGTTGCAACATTCTTGTTGCAATACGAAGGCTCATCACTTTTTGGCATCGTTGTCGGGGAGGTGTCAAAGTATGCATTATTTTCTTACCTAGTTAATTCATTTCTTTTTACTTTCTAAAAAAACGAAAATATTTTCATTAGGCATATTTCATTTCAAAAACAGAAAATTTCTTGCATTAGCGTTTTCATTCAATCATAAAAACAAAAAAATTCTCCAACACCAACCCACCCTCCCGTTTGATCACATGATACAGTAAGAGCCACATCACCATCCACTTTTGCAGGTAGAAGAAGAAGAAGAGATGGCAAAGAATGTAGAAGAAATGGATGGAGATGATGATAATGAGGAAGATCCTCTCGAATTTCCCATTCAAGATATTGATATTAGTGTGCACATGAAGAACATCCCTCCATCTTTTCTTCCAAACTTTCATGGTCTAAGGTCAGAGGATCAAAAACCTTTCTCTTTGAATTTGAAATTGTTTGTAGATCTTATGGTTACTTATTAAACACTTACAAATTGATATTGTTTCGGGGAACATTGAAGGATAGAGCTCTTAAATGGTTCATGAGTCTAGGGACTAATTCAATAAGATCATGGAATGATATGCAAAAGATATTTCTAGAAAAATATAAAGATCATGATCTTAAAAAATAATTCTTTAGAATGAATAAAAATTAAGATGAGAGCCTTGAGTATTTAATAGAGAGGTTCATGTATAATGTTAAAAGGGAAAAATTACATCTTTTAGGATCCGACACACTAAAAAACCTCTTACGTAGAACAATTAGGGCTGAGTGGATTGATCTCCATGATCTCATGAGTAGACGTGATGTATAACAATTATACTTTGAACAAATTTGTGAAACATGCAAACACATATCAAGAGGAAGGACAAGAGTAAGTAAATCAGCATCAAGATCGGTAAGTCAAGATAAACTTGAAAATTTTTTTGATGACTTTAAAATAGAATTTCTTAGCAATCTAACCAAACAAGTAGAAATGTTAAGAATGCAAGATGAAGAAAAAGAATATGCTAATATTTGTGTTGTCCATGCAGAATCACATGATGTTAAATATTGTCCATCATTACCAAGTTTGAAGGAAGTTTACCAAGAGGAAAATGGAGAAAGTCAATCACCAAAGAAGCTATGTTATGTAGCTCCAAGAGGACCATGGCAACATAGTCAACTAGAATGATGCAAGAGCCTAATTCACAATTTCAAGGTTATGCATATCCACCTCAAAGTAATTGGAACACACCCTTTCCTTGGTAACATTGGCCATCTCAACCCCAAAACCAATCTTGGCAACAAGGTTGGCAAGGAACTTATGGGAGTCATCCATAATATCCTCAATATTTTCCTCAATATCCTACATACTCAACTCCATGTTATCCCTACCATCCACCTCCACCACAACCACAACCCCAACCACATCCATCTCAAATATCCACTCCCACTCAACTAAATGTACCACCATTTCCAAACCCACACAAGGAAGTAGCTCAACCCACTTACAATGTTGAGGCACAACACTTCCAAACACCTCCTCTTGATCGAAATGGTATTCATCTTAGATCAAGAAAGGTATTAAAAAAAGGAGATTATATTGATGTCATTGGAGGACCACATCCAGAAGAAGAAGATTCAAATGAGAAGACCAAAGGATCATGGGCTGCACTTAACAAAGAGCAAGCATCAGAATCAGAGATTGGGAAAGTGCCCTCATGTTTACCATCAAATCCTCTATGTGTTCAAGAGAATAATCAACAAAAAGAAGAAGATCTGAATTTCATGGAAGAAGAAGACATCCAAGATTATCCAAATCAGAAAGTGGACCAAGGGCATCATAGCTATATTAAAATATGGTTTTAGACAATCACTAAGTTGTGGCAATACTCTCTTCTTCAATTGTGTTTGATATCATCTAAGTAAAAGTATTTGGTCTCTTACATTCAGGTACATGTCAAATAATATGTTTCGAGCCTACACATGATTTTATCTGTCATTATTTGAAGTATTCCTACACTTGAAAATGTTTTTTTTTTTCAAGTAGAGTAGGATAGGAAAAGAAATAAAAAATGGAAAATAAGAGAAAAAATAAAATCTCAAGTGAAAACCTCCTTTGAGAGCATGTGATTGGCTCATTGACTGAAAACCTCCATGAGGTGGTCAACGGGTCGGAAAAAAGAGAAAAAATGAGAAAAAGAAAAGATCCTAAGTGAAAACCTCCTTTGAGGTGCCTAGGCAAACCTACTAGTTGAGAACCTCATTGAGGCGGCTAGTACATATAGAAGAAAAAAAAAGGAAAAAAAAAATATTTCCTCCATGTATCTCTCTAAGGAATGCAGGTGTTCTCTAACATTTGCAAGCAACAAAAACAGGTTGGCACCAAAAAAGAAAAAGAAAAAATTGGTCAAAGTTCTAGTCAAAGGAAGTCAAACTTTGACTTTTTCCTCCTTTGATCAAATCCTCCAGAAGAACCAAGGCCATGCCAATCCATCACCCTCATCTATTTCCACCATCCACCCATTATTCCCAAGCTTTTCCCATTCATTTTCCTTGTTGTCCTAAAATACTATATGAATGCTTTGCTTTGCTACAAGAAATAGAAATACATAGAGAAAAAACTTATTTTTGTCATATCTTGAAAACCATGCATCATTTGCCAATATGTTTTAGGTGGGTATTCATATGGATGATAGTAACATGCTCAAGTAATTTCAGCAAATTCCAGTGCATAGTTTTCGATAAATCGACCTCCATCACCTACAACCATTTTTTAATTTTCTCGATATTCATGCATCCATTTTCAAAATTGATTCATGGGGAGATGAATCTAGATTATGGTAACATGCCCAAGAAATTTCAGCAACTTATAGTACACAGTTTCTAAGAAATTGACCTCCATCAACTTCAGCCATTTTTAATTTTTCTCAAGATTTGTGTATCCATTGGCCATTTTTTGTTTATGGGGATGTGCATAAGGATGATGTAAACATTCTCATAAAACTTCAGGTCAATCCATTCAATCGTTTGGGAGATATGGATAAAACAAGGCTGCTACAGGGTTTCCCATAGTACTACAGGAGTCCTATTTTTCTATAGGAAACAGGCTTAAATCTTTAGGAAGGTATAGAAGATGAAATAAAGCATGGGAAAGATGCCTAATGGTGGAATAAGATATAGGGAAGGTGAAAATCACCCATGGCCAAGCCCAGCACTCCAAGAATGTCGGATTTGATTAAGATAGCTTGCTCATGGTAACTGGAAGAAAGAGGTTTAGAATCACCAAGCTATGAAGACTTGTGCAGAAGAAAACAAAGGAAATTATCACCTCTAGAGGACCATGGATAGACCATAAACTTAGCAGTAGCATGCATGTATCTCCAACAACCATCAGGTAGGTACAGGTATGCAATATTCTTGACCTCTTCTCTTGAGAATGTTATAGTTAGAAATTTGTTGTCAATGCATGAGAGATGAGGTTTTATAAGCTAAGGATGGTTCAACAGTCTTGGCTGCCTTTAACTAGTTAATTTCACCTCACTCCTGTAGGTTTTAACCCCGTACAGAAATTACCTGCATATGAATTCTAAAACACAAAAATAAACAATGCGAGAGCATAACACATAAAACAAATATACACATAGATTTCCCTTGGATCCCAAAACTGGGACTACCAGCTTGATTTTTCATTATGTTCCTTTCAATGTTATAATACATATTTATACATGCCAAAGCATTCAATACCATGGACCAAAAACCCTTGCGCCCAAAACCATGTGTGAAAACCATGCACAAAACCATAGGTAGTTCCACCCAACCTAATATAGGGTCCAAAAATAATTTCCCCAGGGCGCTACCCCGGACCCCATAGAGGGGGGCTAACTGCCCCCCTCACACCCCTTGTTACCCCCCTACTATACAGTCGGCGTAACGAAGGGGGGGCTCTTCCTACTCTCTAACCCCCGGGTTAACTAGGTGGGCTAGTCATGGAAAGAATATAACACAACCCAAAATTCTCCCACTTTTTGTTTTATTTCCACAAGAGAGATTAGTCATTTATCTAACCCTGAAATGCCCATTTTTTCTCTACACCAAGAGAACTTCTTAGAGCTCACATATTTTTTCAATGCATCTACAGTATTCTTCAAGGTGTCCACCTTTACCAGTAACACCTTTTTCTCTTCTATCATATCCCTCACAAAGTGATACTAAACATCAATGTGCTTTGTATTTGAATGGTTAACAGGGTTATTTGCCAAGAAAATTGCACTTTGGCTGTCACAGTCTATCCTTATAGCTCCCTATACTAACTCCATACTTGAACACAATCTCTACATTCAAACTACTTCCTTGCTTGCATGAGTGGCTGCCATGTATTCTACCTTTGTAGTTGATAGTACCACTACAGATTTGTTCTTACTCATCCAACTGACTGCACCTCCAAATATGTTAAACATATACCCAGCTGTGGATATTCTCTGATCCAAATCTCTAGCCGAGTCTACATCAACAAATCCATGAATATCCAACACTCTATCCAATCCTCGTCTTCCTTGGTAGCACAAACCATAATCACTAGTGCCACAGAAATACCTGAAAACCTGCTTCACTATTATCCAATGCTCCTTCCATGTTTTTGATATAAACCTGCTCAATACTCCCACTTCATGTGCAATGTTTGGTCTAGTACAGACCATTGCATACATCAAGCTACCGACTGCACTTGCATATGGAACATGGTACATGTCCTCTTCTTCTTCTTGTGTCTTGGGACACTGTTGGATAAATAACTTTACACCTACAGGAATATGAACCTTCACCGATTTACTATCCTACATATTAAACCTCTACAGTATTGTCTCGACATACTTCCTCTGGTTTAACCAGAGCTTCCTCTTTTCCTGATCTCTTTTAATTTCCATGCCCAAAATATAGTTTGCAGCACCAAGATCTTTCATTTCGAATTTGGACGACAATTGGGTCTTCAAATCCTAGATAATTTCTTTTTCATTTCCAACCAACAACATATCATCCACATACAAGACCAGATAAATAACACAATCACCAATTAATATAAAATACACACATTGATATGTTTTGCTTCTGGTGAAGCCAAGTCCCCGTATAAATGTATCAAATTTTTGATACCACATCCTTGGTGACTATTTTAACCCATACAGAGACTTCTTTGACTTTCATACCAATTCTTTCTTACCCTTCACCCCAAAGCCTTCAGGTTTCTTCATGTAGATCTCCTCTTCTAGATCCCCGTGAAGAAATGTTGTCTTCACATCCATCTGTTCTACCTCAAAATCAAAAGCAGCAATAACAAATAAAAGTAATCTAATAGAAGCTACCTTGGCAACAAGAGAGAAAATATCACCAAAATCAATCTCTGGGACCTGGGAATAACCTTTTGCTACCAACAGAGTTTTGTATTTCTCCACCTTTCCTTCTGCATTTGTATTCTTCTTGAACACCCATTTGCTACCAATGGGTTTCCTTCTAGCCGGAAACTCCAATAGATCCCAAGCCTCATTTTTGTGCAAAGATGCCATTTCATCAGCCATGGCCTCTTTCCATATTTTTCCATCCTCTGAATCTATTGCTTCCTTCACAGTTCTCGGATCATCATCAATAACAGATAAAGCAAAATTTGGACAGATAATGGTTGCCTTCTTTCTCAAACTAATCTTCTCACACCCAGAGTTTATGGCTCTTCATCTTCTGATTCCTCCTCTGCTATAGAGTCTGATTCTTCCTCCTTAAGTTCAAACTCCGTCTTCTCAGGTTCCTTTGGTTGGACTTCATGTTTAATAACATATTTCACCTCTCTGAACACCACATCTCGGCTGTACACAACCTTCCTTGTTACTGGGTTCCAAAGCTTATAACCCTTTAAACCATCTTGATACCCAATAAAGATGCACTTTTCAGATTTACTATCCAACTTGGTTCTTTTCTCCTTTGGAACATGTACATATGTGTCACATCCAAATACCCTCAGATGTGAAAGAGAGGTTTCCTTACGAGTCCATACCTCTTGTGGAGTCTTATCCTCCAACGCTAATGAAGGTGATCTATTGACCAGGTAACAAGCTGTCTCCACCACCTCTGCCCATAATTCCTATCCTAACCTAGCACCACTAAGCATGCTTCTTTCCCTTTCCATCAATGTCTTGTTCATTCTTTCTGCAACTCCATTTTTCTCAAGTGTGTATGGAGTATTCTTCTACCGTGCTATACCACACTTCTTACAGAATTCTTCAAATTCCTTTTTGCAAAACTCTCCACCGTTATCTGACCTCAACACTTTTATCTTCTTCTTTGTCTGGTTTTCCACCAGAGCCTTAAATTCTTTAAACCTGTCAAAGACTTCAGATTTCTTCTTAAGGAAATATATCCATGTATTCCTTAAGAATTCATCTTTAAATGATACATAGTACATAGACTTACCCAGTGATGGAACCTTCATAGGTCCAAACACATCACTGTGCACAAGCTCTAATATTTGTTTCGCCCTCTTACCACCAGAGGGGAAACTCTGTCGATTATGCTTCCCATATGTTATCACTTAGAACTATAAACATTTGTATATAATCCTTTGTCCAAGTTAAATGTCAAAAGTTGGTGTCAAATTGTTTTTGTTCTATGTTTCTTACTTAGGGTTGGAGTTTTAAAGGTGTTTGATGTAAATCATACTCTAATCCTATTGGTCATCCTCCATCATGGTTTCATAAGCCAGGTCTTGTCTTATCCATGTCACCGATCCTTTCCGTAATTTCGCAGCGCAGTCTCATTGGTTAGTTTTGCAGCGTAATCATTGTTTAGCCATTCCGCAGCGCGTCATCATCAAGCCGTTTCGCAGCGCATTATGACAATTCAAAACTAACCGCACTGCGAAATTGTAGATTCGTGCGTTTTGTAGCGGATTTTTTCCCAAAGTGTCAAGTCTGCTGATGAGTCACCACTTCCGTCCTCTCATGTCAGTTGGCATGCCTCCCAAACGCTCATTAACCATCACTCCACCAATAGTTTTGTAGACATGCACATAAATATTATTCAAATGGGTTTTACCGTGCATGGATTTTTATGATGATTGTAAATGATGCATAAGTGACCAGCCTGTGTGATGAGATATTTAAGTTTGCAAGCGAGCCCGAGTTTTTCAAGTGAGCCTGATTACAAGCGAGCCCGAGTTAAAAAGAATTGAATCACCATTTTAGTTGAAACTGTTGGTCATTGTCTGTGCAAAAGTTTCAAAAGCAAAATGGAGAGGAAAGAACATAGGTCTGGAAAATGTCAGAGAACAGAGCCTAAAGGTTTAGACTTAGCATTAAGAGATGAAGGTGTGAAGAAAGCCTTCAAGGATGCCGGCTGTTGGAATTTCTGTAAGAAGCTGCAGGGTGGCCATGCTCAGGTAACAAAGGATTTTGCTTTAAACTTCACCGGTTTGAATTCTAAAATAGCTATGCTAGAAGTTCAAGTGTCTCCGGAGGCAATTGCTGCTGTAACTGAGATCCCAAGAGGGGGGCAAGAATGGTTCAAGAACTTTAAATTTGATATGAACCCCTGCAAAGAGTTTTTAAAAGAGGCATATGTGAATGAATACCTAACAAAAGCAGTGCCTAGAAACGATGTTAAGGAGCACTATGCCCTTCTTCTCACCTGTATTCAGAAGTACTTAACCTGTAAGGGAAGATACAATAAGGTCTACTCTTATCACTTCAAGTTGCTGTTACATTTTACTGGTAAAAAATCCATAGATATTCCCTTTTACTTGTTTCGCAGTCTAAGCAAAATGTGTGACAAAGTGAAATTAAGGAAGGATGACTGTGAAACATCTTTATTTCACCATGGTTTGGTTAAATTGTTAGTTTTGGATGGTCTTCAGAAAATAGGTAGAGACTGGAACTCCTTCATCTTCATGGCTGGTTTCCAAAGTAAAACAGGTCTTACTCCACAGCCAGTTAGAGAAAAAGAACAATCAGTTGAAGAACCCACGATAGCTGAGCTTCAAAAGGAGGCAAAAGATAAAAAGAAGGTCAAGTCACAGTTAAGAAAATCAGTGAAGCCACTGATCATTAAAGAGCAACCTCAGCCATCAGCAAAAGAAGAAGCTCAGCATAAGAAAACTGTACCTGGACCAAGTGGATCTGAAACAGTGTCAAGAGTTAGGACAAGGAGTCAAATAAGCAAAGAAAAAGGCAAAGCATTGGCTGTTGAGGAAAGCCCGATATCTAAGGCCAGCTTGAGTGATTTGCTTGAGGCCATTGAGTTTGAGCAGGTTGAACCGGTGCATATTGAACCAGTGCACATTGATTTGACACAATCATCACCAGAAAGCACCAAGAAATCTAGGGCTTCAAAAAGACTGAGGTTTGATGAACCAGGTGATGAATTTATATTCAAACCAAGAAGACCTATTACAAGAAAACAAGTAAGGGAAGCTGAGAAACTGCCTAGAACAGAGGAAGTTGAAAAATTGCCCAGAACAGAGGAGGTAGAGAAAATCAAGCAAAAAGACAAAAATAGAACAGTCATTATTTCCCAAGGAGGTAATATTATAGCCATAAAGAACCAGTTGGAGGCAGCAAAAAATGAAATTGCTAAGGTGAAGAATGCTACTAGGGAGTCTGCAGTCAGGTATGCAAATTATCGAAAAGTTGTTTTGAAAGGAAGTAAAAACCTAGTAAGCCAGGTAGATTCAGTAGCTGATGTTTACACATGGACAGTTCCAGCTCTCAACAGGCCAAATTCATCAGAAAGATAAACATGCTTTTAAGAGCTGAAAACAAAGCTATGAGGAAGGAGGTTGCAGACTTGAAGGCACAGCTAGGTCAATCAGCTGCTAACTGATGTTGAGAAAGGTGTTGTTCTAAGTTTTGTAAAATTTTGCTTAGTTTCATTATTTTGAGGACATCCAGATCACTGCCATATGTAAAGGAGTTTTAACCATTAAAGGTCTAAGCAGTAAATACCTCAGGGCAAATACAAGTTGTTTTAGCAAATTCAGCAGTTTCGTAGCGCGCTACGAAACTGCTGTAGGTGTTGTTTTTTAACGCAGACAAACAGTTTGATAAGATGATCGGAAATTTTCAAAGGAAACACCTAAGGGACATATAGGAGACCAAATGAAGCTAGCATAGCCATTCAAATGATGACAGGTGTACCTTTTGTAAAAGTGAAATGTTTTGACTCAAGTTAAAGTTTTTATTATAAAGGCACTTTATTACCGGTCATTAGGGTTTGGAAGGAGTTGCATACGAGGAGTCTTGGCTTGCACACCTGTCCATCAACGAAGCCTCCAACACATCTGGAAACATGGTGGTGCTCTACATTTTTGGGATATTAAAGAGCTAGAGACATGCTGCTGCATTTTCGAATAAGTGGTGGAAGACTGGAACCGGAAAAACAGGGGTTTTCTCCTAACATCACTGAACCATCAAAGCATTCAGCATCCAAAGCTAGCATGGAACATTGAATCCTCCTCTCAGCCATCTCGGCCAAACTAAAAGGAGACAGGTGTCAAAGAACAAGAAGGAATCATTCTACGAGGAAGATAGAGTTAGAGTTATAGTTAAATTAGGACTCTTTAAACTCCAGTTTAGCACTTATTGTATTTAATGAGTCAGTTCAATAGCAGATAGGGGTCATTAGTGGCAGTCATCGAGCTCCCCTCATGCTGGAGGAGGAAGCTCAAAGTAGTTAAAGTTATGTTTCTATATATAGATGAAACTTTTATGTAATGAGGGTTGGATATTTGAGAAAACAGAGTGTTATTTTGGCTTGTGTACAAACTCATTTTCAGTAATACAAGTGACTGCTTTTCTTCTCAGGATTCATACAGTGTTTCAAATGCTCAAGATATGTGGTTTTGTTTTATCCTTTATGTTTTTACAGTTGTATAGATACACAATCACTCAGAATTCACTTTGCTGCTCTGATTTCCTGTGTGTATTTGTAAGCTGAGGTTTCTATGAGATGTGTTTTGAGTATTTAAACATTACATGCCCTGACTTCTATGTATGAGTAGTGTTATAGTTTACTGAAGGATGATTAACTCTATAAGCCCAATGGAAGTCTTTGTAACGTCTGTCCAGCCAACATATTTGTTAAATTTACTTTGCAAGAGTTAGCCATCTCATCAATAGTCAAAATCAATAACCTTTTGAGAGAGCCCTCTCAGGCTAAGGAGGCTAAGCCTTAGTCAAAAGTCTGGTTTGAAATAGTTACACAGAGTCTACCTGATCAGCAGCCTTTCAGTGCTTGATTTTGTGATAACACCATATACATAGTTTTCACAAAAATCAAAATCTAGAGAGCTATTAATCATACCTTCTACCATACCTTTACCATAAAGTATTTGAAGGCCCTTCTCTCCAATATGTCCAAGCCTTTGATGCCACAGCATGGTCTTCTCTCTAAAGACCACTAGATTTTATGCTCCACTTTTTGGAACCATATAACTGTTACACCCATCAACAATAGTGCTACCTTGCAGCTTGTACAGAGTTCCAATCCAAACTCCCCACAACAATACTAGTGTTCCCCGAACCATCTTGCAGATATCCTTATCGAACACTATTTTTAAACCTGCATCATCCATATTGCTTACAGAAATCATATTTTTGGCCAATGCAGGAATATGCAGAACACCTGAAAGTGTTCTAACCTTTCCACCTTACAACTTCAACTTTACTTTTCCACAACCAACGATTCTAGCCTTCCTATCATCCCCTAAGAAGACATCACCACCATCGTATTTCTCATACTCATAGAACCACTCTCTATGGGGAGTGAAGTGAAATGATGCACCTGAGTCAATCAACCATGCCTCATGATCTACATGGTGAGCTCCAGTATTGTAGCAATAATGCTACAACTCCTGGGGCTTCCTGTCTCTTAATTTTATCAACCCGGTAGTTCGTACAAACTTGGAAGCGACGGTGCTATATGCACAAGTACTAGCTCTTGTCGCAGTTGTCACTTGGTCAGCTGGCACAAGTCCGCTAGGGCTCAAGTCAACTTCTATAGGCTCTCAGAAGAAGCTTGCTAATTGATGGACGAAAGCTATTCTCAAAGGAAAGCTACTCTACTTGACAAACTGAACTGAAAGCAAATCAAAGCATGTAAACCTAGGAAACCCTAATTTAACTAGTCTAACCTCTATAATGCAAAGAATGTGAATGAAACTTCTACCAATGCTGATGTTACCTCTAATAAGTGCAAATGCATGGATCTAAACTACTTGCATCATGAAAGACATGTTTTTGTATTTTTCCTTTAAGTGTGTGGAATGATTGTGATTTTGTGCTAACTAGGGTTTGGTTGTGCAGATGGGATGGAGAAGGAAGGAAAGCGTGGGAAAGGTTGGGGAGGCTCGGAGAGGTCCCTAGGGATCCTTAGCATCCATCCACAGAGGTTCCTCACGTTCAAAAGCTCAGCAACCGAGTGAGTGGCCTCCTACAGGAAGTCTGCAGGGGATCCTACAGGATACTCTGGTTTCTACAGGATGTCTACAAACTGCTACAAGATGACCTCCCGTGAGTGTTTGGAGTGATGGAGGAGTGATGGAATGGTAGGGGGAGATGTGCAAGGTAGGAATAAGGCTGGTGATGGCTTTAGAAGTGGAGGAATAGGATAGGGAGTGAATGTAGTGAGTAGGTTGGAAGATAGAGGGCTAGGTCAACGAAAGGGCTAGAGAATGGAAGTACGTGAGGAGTGAAAGACTTTGGGAGATAACAGAGGGGAGTAGAGGTCAAAGATGTGTTTTCAGGTGTGATCAAGGTGGAGGACGAAGTAATGGAACGAGAGAAAGCAGTGTAAATGAAACAAATGCTTGCGACTGTCACCAAACCGAAAATGCATTAACCTAGACTACCTGCGCTTATAAATTCAATGAACAGCAATCCAAAACACGAAGGAGAATGTGCATGAAGCTGTGGTAAAGGAGTGTGGTGCAGGTGTGAATCATGTGGAAGCATCTAACATAACCGTGACTGTGTTGCAGCAATCATCAAGTAAAGAAATGCGTATTTTTGGTGGTTAGTTATGGACTGCACCCCAATCCCAAATGAGATGGCAGTGAGCCTTAACAACCTTTTTGCTGGAGCTCCAATGGATTATATCTATCCTCTGCTAACCTAAGCAACTGTAAAAAAATTCACCATAAGCAAATCCTATCTAAATTCATGAAAACAACTAAATTAACAACCTGTAATTCAAATTGCATGTGCAAGGAAAACTCAAAGTGCTGAAACGAAATGGAACCAACACTACAGCAGAGGGGATCTATGGCTCTCAAGTTGGGCCCTAACCTGAGAGCTATAGTCTCCTTAAGAAAACTCAGAACTAGATCAAAATCTTCCTTCTTTATTCATAATCTGATGTTATGCCAAAACTGGCTTACAACAAGAACTAACACCGAGCTGAAGCTCGTACACAAAATTACAAGCGTAATACCAAAAGTCAAAAAGCTTCTAATCAAGGCTATGGCCTCAGTATTTATGTAAAACCATCATCCAACAAGTTTCCTTGATTTTAGGCACTCCGCTGTCCAACTGAAGTTTAACTGGTGATCCTGTAGAACAGTTATGACTGTTGTTCCTGTAGAACAGTTGGCTGCCTTTATGCTCGGTGCTCTATGCTCGGTGTTCTATGCTCGGTGGGGAGATTGATTTGAGCTCGGAGCTACGGTGGGAATCACGAGGAAGGTCCCCAAGACTGTGGACATTCTCTCCTAAAAACCAGCAGTGCCACCTCATTGTCTCCTTTTTCATGTCTTTTTCTCCCTTTAAATGCAAAAAAACCTGAAAGCATCATGCATTAGTCACGTAGATAATATGTCTACCCTTCTTCCTACAAACAACACGAACAAACTAAGAAATACATACATAAGCAATAAAAATGAATGGTTTGAGCAAGTAGAATAGGCCAAAATGAGCCCAAATTGTACTAAAATTGGGGCTCATCATCACCCCCCAGCTGAACCATTTGCTCATCCTTGAGCAACTCAGTCAAGATCCTCATCCTTCATGGCTTTCACTACTCCCCTTACATCCCAAGCTTCTGTGGTGATGTCCTCTTGGTTGATATGAAACCCTGCTATTTTTTCCACTTTTTCCCATTGTGCATTGTCTTACTTCTCTGTACTTCCTTCAGCCAATCCTAGCAGCAATGGGGGGCTGAGTTTAAGGCCAATCTAGCTGGCCTGAAGTCTTTGCATGGATTTCTTGTAAAGGTTCACTCTTGCCAATGCTTCCCTCATCCGGGTCGGTGTATGGTATTCCCGGATCTTCAAACTATGTGCTAAGGTATGCCACCTGCGTGCACATGCCTGGGCAACAGTTTCTCCCAATAATCTGTCCATGTCTTCAAAGTGGGCTATTGCTTGGGCTTGCTGGTCCATAAATCTCAAGGAAGCTGTGGGATCATTAGATAACTGTTGGCGGGCTGAGATGAGGGCAACCAGATCCTCTGGTTCTGCCCGAATGTACAGTGGCTCACTCACTTCTCAGCTCATGACCGATTTTTCTTCAGTTGCTCTCTGATCCTCATGATTTAGCCATGAAGCGAAGGCCATCAACTGCATATCACCCAAGGCGATATTGGGATCCCAAGAGACTTCATTAGGCAAAACCAGATTGTGGATGTAGAATTCTACTAGCTTGGCTTTGTCTTCTGTTGAGCTAGTATTGCATAATTCGGCAAATTGCTGTGGGTTATGGATTTGTGCAATACCTCTTTGTGCTAATGTGTTTATCTGGAACTGTAGCCATTGATCCTTTAAGTACAACCCATAAGACTTTGCAGGATGCCTGCACTGCAGGGCTTCCATGGCCCAACTGGCCATGCAGGCCAATTGGGTTTCCTTTTGTTTCAGCTGCTCTTTCAGAGCTTGTGTTTCAATTTGGCCCTGCTGTCTGGTTTCCTGTAGAAGTGTAATTGGCTCTTCAAGATGGGTGGTCAGCTCTTGTTTTCCTTGCTGCTCATTTGTGGTGTCTTTGGAGGAGGTTCCTACCCCTGCCCTTAGCTCCTGTAGCTGTAATTTCAACTTCTGGTTTTCTTCCTGTAGAAGCACACATTGACAATTAGCCACATGCTTAGCCAATGCAAACTCACTCCTGAACTCCTTAAGTTGTTCTTGCAGGGGGCCTATGTCTGCCACTCCCTTGGATTTGGCGATTTGCATCCATGTGTGGGAACGGACCCTCTCCTCTTCCAATGCGAAAAATAGAGGTACAGTAAATTTTTGCGGTATGATCTTTCCCGCCTCCAGGACGGTGTAGTAGGAATTCAGATTAGGTGAAGGGCTAGGTTCAGGGATATGTTCTCTTTCTTCCTCTCCAGGAGGTGCTAGCTCACCCTCCTTTGGTGACGAGGGTCCTTCCTCTTCTCTTTGTTCGGTTTCCTGTAGCCGAGCCAAGGTATCCTGTAGGACGTTTTCGGCTTCCTGTAGCCTGGTTTTTTCATCCAACAGGTCTACCCTGTCTTGCCATGTGCTCTTCTTTGGACTTCCCTTTTCGTAGGTAACTGTAATCTTTGAGGGGGATTTTTCTTTGGGAGAAGCAGGGGTGCCTTCAATGACAATTGGGCTGCTGGACTGTGGCTGTGGTTTCCCTGTTTTTATCCGAACACTTCTCCGGGCTTTGAAGTAGAGAGGAGGGTCCCTCTTCCTCTTTCCTTTTGGCTTAGGCAGCGTACTGAGGCCAGCTAATACAACCGCTGCCTCCCTGGCCAAAACATCCACCTTCTGCTTCTTTGATTTTGATTTTGCATGGCTTCCTGTAGAAGCCTGTTTCTCCGTTTTTGGGCTTCCTGTAGAAGCCTGTTTCTGCACTTTGGTGCTTCCTGTAGAAGCTGTTTTCGGGCTTCCTGTAGAAGCCCACTTCTCCTTTCCTGTAGTGACAGGTGTCTTCACTTTTACTTGCTTTGCTGCAGGGGTTTTATCCTTTTGTTTGCTTGTGAGTGCTGGAGAGGTAATTGGGCTGACATGGCCCGCCCCAACTTTGTCCCTTCTGCTTTTTGACCTTATTTCCCTTGCTGACAGGATGGGGGAGTCAGCTTTTTCTTCATCATCTTTTTCTTCGTGCTGCTTCTCCTGCTGCTGCTCCTGCATGGTAGTCGGGGTACTTGGGCTAGTTTCCTTCTTTTCTTCGGCCTCTGCTTCTTGTTATTCACTGCTAGACGTCCCCATTTCTTCCATCAACATTTTTATGTCCCCTTCTCGTGTTAAATTCCGGAAGGATTCCCATGAGAGGGGAACCGTTTGTGAGTGGAGCGCGTCTTCTACAAGAAGCTTGATCAGCCCATGGTGCGCAACTTGATCTGGTATGCCCTCTTTGAGCTTTGTAGTGCACTCAATCAAGGATTGTAACAGGAAATAAGGAACGCTTAATTTCTGTTCTACAGGAAGATTGATCCGGTGTCTTAATTCGGTGAGTAGCCTGAAGTGATATGCATACACAATGCTGTAACGACCCTCACAGGTGATATATTTCATTATTTGCAAGCTGACTTCGTTCCATGGTGGCGACAGGCTCGTCCTTCTCACCCCATTTTTATCCTCTGTGAATTCTTCTTCAGGTGGGAAGAAGTCTTTCTTGGCTTGTTGGCTTAGCTTGCGTTCTTCTTTATCCCATGGGAGACCCATAGGAAGCTCAGTGATTCTGCTGATAGACTCCGGAGTGATCGTGAGGCTTAAGCCTATGAATTTGACTGTGGCTAGCACCTTGGATTTTGACCTCAGGGCCTGCAAGAATTCCTCGGCCACTTCCTCATCGTACCCTTGCAACTTATCACAAAAAGACATCCACTGTGCTCGTGTAAAAAGCTCTACCACTGCCTGATTTCTCCTCAGTTTCTCTGAATCTGTGGGTTCTCGCCTGATAAATCCACTCGGCATGATGGCACAAGATTTTTTTTTAACCGGAGGTGGTGATGGTGGAAGAGAGTTTGGTTTCGGTGACAGAGTGCAGAACAATGCGTATAATCCACAAAATTTTACAATACAGTCTACTACTCAACAATCTTGTAGAATTTGCAGTATAGGCATACAGACAGCAATCTTCTCACTTTCTCTATACCCAGACAGTGACTGACAATTCTACCACCTTAAATGACCATTTTGCATGAGAAGTCCAGGGTTACCTCGTCATTCGGCCACCTTTTTTTCGTGAGCACCCGCGTTCCTGTAGAAGACTGCGTTCCTGTAGACTGCGTTCCTGTAGAACTGCGCTCCTGTAGACTGCGTTCCTGTAGAAGCAGTGCGCAAATTTCTGGGAGGACTGCAATTGGACCGCGGTTGAGGTGCACTTCACCAGTGTTCTGGTAGCCAACAGCTCGGCGTATCAAGGTGCAGAGACGATCGGAATAGCCACTCGAGTTCGAAGTGGTGGTTTGATTGAATGCATGTCAAAATCTAGCCGATTAGATTTTGAACCGGCGCGATCCGTGGCGTGGGGGATGAGCTGTCCCCCCGCCGGACCGTTGGCCAATGTCATCAACCACTCACCGACGTATTCGCTTGCTGCCGCATTCATTCCCACAGATCTACCGCCGCCTTTTTCTGTTGAACTCATTCCCATAGATTCTCACGTGCGTGCTGCTGATTTTCTTCGTGGCTGCCACCCGAACATTCAACTGACCCATAACTAGCCGACGTGGCCAGTTTACTTGGCCATACGGCTGCTCAACCATTCACCTTTACGCCATGCAAACAAATCAAAGTAATATTCATGCGATTTGATGGCAGGAAGGGGTTAGACGCTTACCTGCGTGGCTGCACACGATTTTTTCAGTTTTTCGATGATGGTGAGCGGATCTACCTGCTGCATGCGCACTTACACAGACCCGGAAACTCATGGTTACAGGTTGCTGACGATGGAGGGGATGCTGTGGTTGCATGCGTGCGCATTTCCTTGGAGATGGCAGTGTTGTGGATGGTATCCACTCCAGCAGGTTGAACTGTTACAGGATGCCCGCGGGTGTCTCGTATCAGTTCTTTCTCCTTGGGTGCATGCTGCACGACGGAGGATCTGGCCTTTCAATCACGGTTCCGGAGCTGCTGATGCCTGAGGTATAAGATCTTCGCGCTTGTTTGTCTTTGAAACTGCCTTTTCCCGTGAGAACTCATTGCTCTGTTTTGTTGGTGCAGGGGACTTGGATGCATGGTGACGAGGGTGGTGGAGCAAGGTAACAGCGCTGTGCATGGGCCCAAAAGAGGCTTGCATGCGTCCACACCAACCCATAGTCATCAGATCTGCTCATGAAATGCATTCTGGGCCGTTCTGAGCTTCTACAGGAGGTTTCCTGTAGGAATACAGAGCTTCCTGTAGACAGGCAGCTCTTCCTGTAGAAACTGGCGCCTTCCTGTAGAAACTGGCACCTTCCTGTAGAAAATCACACCTTCCTGTAGAAAATCTGCGTCTTCCTGTAGAAGACTCAATCTATAATGAAAGTGCACATACCTTGAAGAACATAAGCATTCTTGGAGGAGGAGATGGTGAGGTGTCCTGGCTGCATGAGAAGGACCTTTGACCTTGACTTGAGAGGCTTCCTCTCCTCCATAGAACACCTGCAATCTGCATGCAAATTTCACATAATAACTTATTGATCTTGTTTTTTTTCTTTTTGTTTTTTTCTCTCTCTTTTTTTTTTGAAAGATAGTAGGGTCGCCTCAATGAGGTTTTCACCCTTACCACCTGCCTTAATCGCCTAAGAGAGGTTTTCACTCAAGGATCTTTATTTCTTTTTTTTTTTTTGAAAGATAGCAGGGGCGCCTCAAATGAGGTTTTCACCCCTACCACCTGCCTTGGGCGCCTCAGAAAGGTTTTCACCCAATGATCTTTATTATTTATTTTTTATTATTATTTATTTTTTATTTTTTTAGATTCTTCAGGGTGTGCCCAAAGCAGGGGCAGGACCCTTCTCTATGACCAATACTGCCTTCTCCATAGTTTTGATGAACTCTTGTCTGGAGGGAGGCTTCCTGTAGATCTTCAATCGATGCCCGTTGACAAGCATGGGGATGGCTTCCTCATCAATGGTCTGAATGAGAACAGATCCATTGTCATGACATTTTTCCACTGAATATGGCCCTAGCCATCTGGTTCTCAGCTTCCCCTTGAAGTCTTTGTATCTGGAATCATACAACAAAGCCCAATCTCCCGGCTGAAATTGCTTGTCATGGAGATGTTGGTCATGCCACACCTTTCTCTGAAGTTGGACCACTTCTGAGTGAAGGAGGGCCTGCATGCGATGCTCATCCAGTCCATTCAGCTGCAATAGCCTGTCTTGTTGTGCATGGCTGAGATCTAGATCCAGCTGAGCTGCCATCCTCAAGGTATTGTATTCGAACTCAATGGACAGCAAATCCTTCTTCCCATAGACCGGCTCATAAGGTGTGAAGCCGGTGGTGGTCTTCCAAGTGGTGTTGTAAGCCCATGTGGCTTCAACCAGGCGATCTGCCCAGTCCTTTCTGCTGCTGCTCACCACCTTGGTCAAGATCCCTTCCAATGCTCTATTGGTGACTTCCACCTGCCCATTTGCTTGAGGATGATAGGGGGTGGAAGTCCTATGCTTGATCTTGTGATGAGCTAGTAGATCTTCGACCATGTTGGAGGTGAACTGGCTCCCTTGATCGGTGACCAGCTCTCTTGGATAGCCAAACTTATAGAAGATATTTTCTCTTAAGAACTCGGCCACTTTTTCTTCTATTGCTGCTTTGATGGCTTTGGTCTCTGCCCACTTCGTCAGGTAGTCAGTGCACACAATGATGTAAGAACTCTGCCTTGAAGGAGGGTTGATTGGGCCCACAAAGTCCATACCCCACTTCTCAAATGGCTCAAGAGTCACTTGAGGTTGGAGAGGCATCTCATCCCTTTGGGTCGGTTTCCCCATTCTTTGGCATTGGTCACACTGGCTGACATATCTTCTGACATCTTGATGAAGTGTGGGACAATAGTAGCCTGCCTGCAGGATTTTGAAGGCAGTTCTCTTTGCTGCAAAATGTCCTCCACAAGGCCCATCATGACAGGTGAGGAGGATGTCAAAGACTTCCTCTTCCCTTACACAACGCCTTAAGATCTGATCGGGGCCAAGTTTGAACAGATTGCCCCCGATCCATGTAAATGAGGCACTCTTTCTGATGATTTTGCTCTTTTCTCTCGAAGAGAGATGCAGAGGGAACTGTGCTGAAACAAGGTAGTTTGCTATATCAGCAAACCATGGAGAGAGTACTGAGATAGCAAACAGATGTTCATCAGGCATCTGGTCATCCACTGTTCCATCCTCACCTGCAGATAAATCCAATCTAGATAAAAAGTCAGCAACAACATTTTCTCTACCTGGTTTGTCAACAATGGTTAAATCAAACTGCTGCAATAAAAGTAACCATCTAATAATACGAGCATTCACATCTGGTTTATTCATCAAATATCGGATTGCAGCATGGTCAGTGTGTACAAATGTTTGATAGCCAGTGATGTAATGTTGGAACTTGTTTAGTGCATGGACTACAGCTAAGAATTCTTTCTCGGTTACAGTGTAATTCAGCTCTGCTTTGGACAAGTTTTTGCTAACGAAGTAAATGGCATATGGAAGCTTTTGCTCAACTTGTCCTAAGGCTGCACCTATGGCTTTGTTCCAGGCATCAATGTGGATGTGGAAAGGTAGGGCCCAATTTGGACCTCTCAGGATTGGAGCTGACACTAACTTGTCTTTTAACTCATTCAAACTCTTCTGACAATCGTCAGTCCAATTAAACTCCACATCTTTTGCCAACAGACCGAACAATGGCGAGGCTAGCTTGCTGAAATCTTTAATGAATCTTCAGTAATATCCTGCTAATCCCAAGAAACTCCTAACATCCCTTACCTTTTTTGGAGGTGGAACCTTTTTGATTAGAGCGATTTTGTTAGGATCCACCTGTAACCCTTGGCGAGAGATGGTATGGCCTAGCACGGTCCCTTCAGTCATTAGGAATTCACATTTTTCAGGGCTAAGGGACAAGTTCATCTTGACGCACTTGGTTAGGACTTTTCCCAAGTTGGACAATGCTTCCTGGAAGTTAGCCCCGTAAGGAGTAAAGTCATCCATATAGATTTCTATTGCATCATGGACCAACTCCAAGAAGATGCTCAAGATAGCTCTCTGGAAGGTAGCAGGAGCATTGCATAGCCCAAAGGGAAGGACACGGTAGGAAAAGGTACCCCAAGGACAAGTGAAGGTGGTCTTATCTTGGTCTTCCGGGCTGATTTGAATCTGGTTGTACCCACTAAACCCATCCAGGAAAGAGAAGAACTTCTTTCCTACTAGTCCATCCAACACTTGATCTATGAAAGGCAGAGGGAAATGGTCTTTCTTGGTAGCTTTGTTCAGCTCTCGGTAGTCCACACAGATTCTCCATTTCCCATTTTTCTTGGGAACCAAAACCAGAGGGGACACCCATTCACTATCAGAGATGGGGTAGATGAATCCGGCATCCAACAGTTTCTGCAATTCTTCCTTGACAATGTCCTTAAGGGCTGGATTCATTCTCCTCTGGGGTTGCCTAACCGGTTTACAATCCTCTTTGATGTATATATGATGGGTACAGACCGAGGGATGGACTCCTTTCATCTTCTTATAGCTCCAAGCAAAAGCATCTAAGTGGCTGGCCAATAGGCTACACAACTCCTTCTCCTGGGAAGGAGATAGGGAGGAGTTGATCTTTAATGTTCTCTCAGAGCCGAACTCCACGTTTTTGACTTTGGGAGTGATAGGGTTGGTTGTACAAAGGTCCACTAAGGTGCTAGCTTGGGCATCCTCCACCAACTTCTCTAAGGATAGTGCACTGGAAGGTGGATTCTGGATCAGAGTCTCAATCAAGTCATCCTCGGTAGGAGGGTCTCTTCTGGTGGCATCTAGGGTGCACAGAGGTGCTGAATACACCTCGTCTTCCTCTCCTTCTTCTAGCCAAAGTGGTAAGTCATGCTCTAAGGAGGGTTGGGCAGGAGGGTATAGGACTAGCTGCTTGGACATGGGACCATTTTTGATGGTCATATTTCCTGCATGACAACTTATGTAAGCATCTGCAGTAGCTAACCAAGGCCTTCCCAAAATGAGAGGATATCCAGTAAGCTTTGCCTTTGGTTGCAGAACCAGGAAGTCTGCAGGGTATTCCCAAGAATCAATAGAGACCAAGACATCCTCCACAATCCCTTCGGGAGTCACGGTGGAGCGATCTGCTAGTTGCAGTACTGTCGAGGTCTTCCTCAAGGAATCCTGAAGATTGAGTTTGAGCATGGTATCCCTGGTCATCACATTAATGGCAGCCCCCAGATCGATCAAGGTGTGAGGTATGATGGTGCCATTGATGTGAACATCTACTACAGGACTTCCAGGATCTAGATACTTGGGGCAGATGACTTGTCCTAACATAAGATCAGACAGTTGTCCTATGACATTGATAGTTGAGGCATCTTTCTTTCTCCTGCCTGGGTGTTTAAAGCACTTTTCCTTAACCAGTTTGTTGTATATGGGCACATCCTTGATGGCTTGGAGAAGTGGTATTTTTACACACAACTGCTTGAGCTCACCCAGAAGCTCATCTTCCTCAGGGTTGGGTTGTGTGGTGGCAGTTAGTCTCTCAGGAAAGGGTGGAATAGCTTTTGGTTCACTTTCCTGTAGATCTTCCTCATCCTCTAGGGGAGGAGGTTGGCGATCTGGAAGGATCTTTCCAGATCGAAGATTGATCTCCTGGATCTCCACAGCATAGGTAGGACATGATGTTTCCCCAGTGTATACCTGCTGAGCCTGTCTATTGTTGGGGTTCGGGTTCGGTTGAGCAGGCATTCGAGGTTGCCTTGGAGGAGCAGGAGGTAAAGTTTGAGGTTGCACTGGCGGTGGAGGCAAAATGGCAGGAGGAGTGTTGTATTGGGGCCTCCACCCCGACTAAGGAGCACTCCATTGAGGCTGTGACTGGGCATGTGAGTGATATGAATGAGAAGTAGGTTGAGTAGGGTACTGAGGTGGATAAGACCATGGAGGAGGCATGGACCAAGAAGGATGAGTAGGGGGACCCCAAAAAGGCATGGGAGTCGATTGGTTGGGGTTATAGTAAGCTTGTGGTGCCCCTTGCATTCCCTGCTGATAAGGTCTACATCCTTGAGGCCTCCTTTGGTTGATGAAGTAGAGAGGTTCAGTGGGGGCTTCGGTTCCTTGGTACATGGCTTTAAACCCAGGTAAGGTTGGACACTGATTTGTTGGGTGGTCCTCCTCACAAACGAAACACACTTCAACCGAATGCAATGGATATTCGTTCTTAGGGTGTCTTCTGGTGCACCTAGGACAGAAGATAGCCAAGGCTCTCTTAGCTTCTTCTTTCTTCTGCTGGATCCTGAATGTGTCCAGCTGCATGGCAATGGTCTGTCTCACCTCACTCTTAAGATCTTGTAATTGGTTTGTAAACTCATGTTTGGAGAAAGGGACACCAGTGGAGAGGAGATTTCCTCTACCTCGTTTTCTAGCTGCCCTGGAATGATTTCTAAACACAGTCTTGATGTCCTCATAAGGCAGTTGGTAAATGTCCCCCCCAGCTAACATGTGAAGGGTGTCTAACAGATCTTCAGGGACTCCTCGGAGTAGAACCAACTTGAGGGATTCAGGGTCAAGTGTGCACCTGGCCCGCTTATAGCTAAGTTGGAACCTCTCCTCATAATCCTCTAAAGACTCATCATTCCCCATGGTCATCCGAAAGATCTCTCCCTTGGTTTCCTTAGACCTACAGTAATCCCTATACTTGGTATTGAAGGCTTGCTGCATTTGAGCCCAAGTATCGATGCTATTCCCAGGTAATCCCATGAACCAGCGTAGTGCTGCATCCTTAAGAGTGGAAGGGAAGAGCTTCAGCTTTTGCTCATCTTCAGTATAGTCATAGGTTCTACAAAGGACAGCAAACTCAAACAAGAAGGTATCAGGATCCTCAGTGGTCAATCCATGGAAGTGAGGCAAGGCGGAGGGCCTAATGTTCTTCATTTTCATATCTCCATTGGTCTCTCGGATGGGGAAAGCTCCTTCTATTCTCTCATCTTCTCTTCTATTATCAGCCATGGCTTCAGATGGAGTGGTTTCTAACTCTTCTTCTTCTATAGGGTCTTGGTATATCTCAGGATGTTCACCTATAGGTTCCTCTGGGTCACTGTCACCAAAGAAGAGAGAAGGGTGACTTAGTGATGTGGTGGGGGTGTTGGGTAGGAATTTGCCTGATTTATCTCGGTTCCTACGAGGCATGAAATGGAAAGGACTTTTCTTTTTTGAGTGATTTTTCTTTTTCTTTGGTACCTGCAAAACTGAAACAAAGTGATCTACAACTAACTATATTGCTCAAATGAAATTGCGGAATTGGAAAGCTAATCTAGGAAAGCAAGAAATATTAATCTATGAAAGCAAGAAATATTAATCTAGAAAAGCAAGAAAGACTAATCTATGAAAGCAGGAAATGCTAATCTATGAAAGCAGGAAATGCTAATCTATGAAAGCAGGAAATGCTAATCTAGGAAAGCAGGAAATGCTAATCTATGAAAACAGGAAATGCTAATCTATGAAAGCAAGAAATACTGAGCTACTTTTGCAGAATGGAAATGAAATAAACTACTGAGCAGAAGTAAGAGTACGAAAGTAGAAGAAAAGCAACAATTACTAATACTCTGACGCTTCCCCGGCAACGGCGCCAAAAATATGGTGAGCTCCAGTATTGTAGCAATAATGCTACAACTCCTGGGGCTTCCTGTCTCTTAATTTTATCAACCCGGTAGTTCGTACAAACTTGGAAGCGACGGTGCTATATGCACAAGTACTAGCTCTTGTCGCAGCTGTCACTTGGTCAGCTGGCACAAGTCCGCTAGGGCTCAAGCCAACTTCTATAGGCTCTCAGAAGAATCTTGCTAATTGATGGACGAAAGCTATTCTCAAAGGAAAGCTACTCTACTTGACAAACTGAACTGAAAGCAAATCAAAGCATGTAAACGTAGGAAACCCTAATTTAACTAGTCTAACCTCTATAATGCAAAGAATGTGAATGAAACTTCTACCAATGCTGTTGTTACCTCTAATAAGTGCAAATGCATGGATCTAAACTACTTGCATCATGAAAGACATGTTTTTGTATTTTTCCTTTAAGTGTGTGGAATGATTGTGATTTTGTGCTAACTAGGGTTTGGTTGTGCAGATGGGATGGAGAAGGAAGGAAAGCGTGGGAAAGGTTGGGGAGGCTTGGAGAGGTCCCTAGGGATCCTTAGCATCCATCCACAGAGGTTCCTCACGTTCAGAAGCTCAGCAACCGTGTTATGCTCTTAACCTGCAAAGCGATACCCAAACAGAGAATTTGCGAAGAAAAGATACCGAGAACACAAAATATGCGAAGAAAATATACCCAGAGCACAGAATAGCAATGATTTTATTATGCAAAGAGAAATGTTCACAGGCCTCTTCGAGGGGGCAACCTCCAGTAGAGCAGAGCTCGATTACAAAACAAGACACAATGCTCCTCGCAGGGAGTCTCTATCCTTTATATATGACTCATACATGCAATACCACGAGCCAATATCGTGGATTTTATTAATACCATCTATCTAATACTACCGCCCATTTGCAACCAACTGTGGTCCCGTCATTAATTGCGGGTTAACCACTTACAAATATTAATATGGGCTTTATTGACTCTTGATTATGACGTGATCCCATGACATAAATAAGGGGGTTAGGGTGGGACCCTAACATGCCCTCCCCCTTAAGACTAGCCTTGTCCTCAAGGCTGAAGCTGCGGAAACTGCTGAAGAATAGCTGCTGGTTCCCAAGTTGCATCTTCCGGCGAGGTGTCTTTCCATTTGACTAGGACCTCCTTAATCATGCGGCCGCGCAGGTGCTTGTCTCGTGTGTCTAGAACCTGCTCAGGTTGAAGCCAGATTGATCCTTCTTCATCCAATTCAGGTAGACTGGTTTGAACTCGGCAATTGTTCCCAATCACTTTCTTGAGGCACGATACATGGAAAACTGGGTGGATTTTTGCTGTGGGTGGCAACGCCAGCTTGTAAGCCACTTCTCCAATGCGCTGAAGTACTTGGTATGGTCCGTAGAATTTTGGAGAGAGCTTTTGACATCCCTTGTCTTTGAGTGATGTTTGCTTATATGGTTGCAGCTTCAAAAAGACCTGATCCCCTTCTTGAAATTGGTGCTCTGAGCGATGTTGGTCAGCATGTTGCTTCATACGGTTCTGAGCTTGGTGAAGATTCTCACGCAGGTGGGCAAGCATGGTTGCCCGGTGTTGTAAGAGTTGATCCACTGCTTGTACTTTGGAGCACCCGGTGAGATAAGAAGTAGGGGACAGCGAAAGTTGTCCATAGACTGCTTCATAGGGAGTCATTTTGGTGGTGGCATGATAGTTGGTGTTATACCACCATTTCGCCAGAGGTAACCACTGTACCCAAAGGTGTTGTTTTTCTGAAGTGAAACACCTAAGGTAGGTTTCGAGACATTTGTTGACGGCTTCGGTTTGACCATCTGTTTGCGGATGATATGAAGTACTGAGTTTGAGTTGAGTGCCTTGTATTCTGAAGAGCTCTTGCCAAAAATTACTGGTGAAGATTGGGTCGCGGTCGGACACAATAGAAGTGGGCATGCCATGCAATTTGAAGATTTGATCCATGAAAGTTTGAGCAACCAAAGTAGGTGTGAATGGTTGGGGTAGAGCGCAGAAATGAGCAAGAACAAGTGCAACAAATGTCACGCTCACAAAAGCTAACAGAAGCTAAGATAAGTGGCGTGGAATCTAAGGTAAATGGCGTGGAATCTAAGATAAAGGGCATGGAAGCTAAGATGGAGGATTCGATGGCAAATTTGAAGATAGATTTGAATACAAACATGGAAGAATTGAAGAAGTTGCTACAAGAAAGGGTCACTAATGGTGAAAAGGTAGTAAAGGAAACTCATGATGAGAACAAAAGAAATGTTAATCATGATTCCATAGACTCTAATGTTGGATCAAAGACTCACCATGTTCCAAAAATCGATATGAGGAAGTTTGATGGCAAGGATCCTGCCACATGGATATTACAGATGGAGCAATTCTTCGATCTCAATAATGTGCAAAACACACAAAAGGTACGTATGGCAACTTTATATTTGGAACCAAATCAGTTTGTATGGTATCAATGGCTTTGTTCTCGTAAACCATTTATCACTTGGGCCATTTTTAAGGAAGAATTAATAGCACATTATGAGGATACAAAAAGCAACACTTTTTTTAGCCAATTGATAAGTCTCAAACAAAGGGTTCAATAATGGAGCACATTGAGGAGTTCCAAAAATTGAACATAAGGGTAAAAGATATTCCAGAGGAGCATAGGATTGATGTGTTCATAGGGTCTTTAAAGGATAATATCCAACATGATGTGCGCCTTTGGGAACCTGATTCATTAGAGAAGGCATTCAGGTTAGCAAGAAAAATGGAAAGCAAAATTATGGCAACTAGGAAGCATACCATTCACAACTATAAAGAAGGAAGTGTTGTTGCCCATAGTCTTCCACAACCTACAAGGTTGACACCACAACAATTGGAAGAAAAAAGAGCAAAAGGGCTTTGTTACAATTGTGATAGAAAATACACAAAAGGTCATAAGTGTGCTGAGAAGAAATTATTCTACATAGATTGTGAAGAGGAAGAAGAAAAGGAGCAAGAAAGGTCAAAAGAAGAGGATATATTCCAGGAACAAAGCCTAGATGAAGAACAAATAATTCCGACCATATCTTGTAATGCATTGGCGGGAATTACCACTCCTCAAACCATCAAGATAGAAGGACAAATCAAGAAGAAAAAGGTAATAGTGTTGATTGATTCAGGAAGCACCCACAATTTTATTCATTGTAGGGTAGCAAAAGAATTGAATTGCTTCCTATATCCAGCTCCAGAGTGTCAAGTGATGATTGCAAATGGAGGAACAATAAATTGTTCTGGAAAGTGCCATAATATCAAGCTATCCATGGGAGAATATGTATTGACTAGCCCAATGCTTTCCATTCCAATGGGAGGTGCTGATGTTGTACTAGGAGTCCAATGGCTACAATCCTTGGGTACAATAGCTTTTAATTTTCAAGAACTTTTCATGAAATTTTCTGTGGAAGGAAAGGAAGTTGAATTAAGGGGTATTGCAGGGAAACCAGGAAAGATAATCAGCTCTAATGGAATGACAAAGCTTCTAAAAAAGGAGCAAAGAGGTGTAATTGCACAATTATGTTCGCTAGATGTTTCCACATTGGAATCATCTATTTCTCCAGATCTCCAAAAAGTCCTGGACAATCATTCCAAGGTATTTGAGACTCCCAAAGGTCTCCCACCTATGCGTGATCATGATCATGCTATTCATCTGATTCCAGGAAGTGTTCCTCCAAACATCAGGCCGTACAGATATCCCTATGTCCAAAAAAGTGAAATTGAACGTATGGTTGCAGAAATGCTAGAGGCTGGTATAATTCAACCGAGTCAAAGTTCTTTCTCAGCTCCAGTAGTATTGGTGCACAAGAAGGATGGATCATGGCGCATGTGTCTAGATTATAGGGAGCTCAACAAGCTCACTATTAAAGATAAGTTCCCCATTCCTGTTATTGATGAATTACTGGATGAATTGCATGGATCAATTTACTTCACCAAGTTGGATCTTCGTTCGGGATATCATCAAATCAGAATGAAGATTGAAGACATTCCGAAAACAACATTTAGAACTCATGAGGGTCATTATGAATTTTTGGTCATGCCTTTTGGCCTTACCAATGCACCTTCAACATTTCAAGGTTTGATGAATTCAATTTTCAAACCATTCCTTAGAAAATTTGTGTTAGTATTTTTTGATGATATACTAATCTACAGCAAGTCTTGGAAGGATCATGTTGAACATGTTGACAGGGTGCTACAACTATTGGAGGAGAAACAATTATATGCAAAAAGATCCAAATGTTTCTTTGGAGTCCAGGAGGTGGAATATTTGGGTCATATTGTATCTCATGAAGGAGTTAAGGTAGACCCTAGCAAAATTAAAGCCATTAAGGAATGGAAAATCCCCACATCCATAAAGCATCTGCGAGGATTTCTTGGGTTGACAGGGTATTATCGCAAGTTTGTTAAGAATTATGGGAGAATAGCACACCTCTAACAACATTATTGAAGAAAGATTCATTTTCATGGACTTCGGAAGCAACAAAGGCCTTTGAACATCTTAAAGAGGCAATGTGCCAAGCACCGGTCTTAGCTACACCGGACTTCACAAAAACCTTTATTGTGGAATGTGATGCTTCAGGAAATGGAATTGGTGCTGTTCTAATGCAAGATGAAAGACCCATTGCTTTTGAAAGTCGTCCAATCAAGGGAAAGTTTTTAAGAAAAGCTATTTATGAGAAGGAAATGTTGGCAATACTCCATGCACTTAAGAAATGGCGACCCTACCTAATGGGAAGACACTTCAAGGTAAAAACGGATCATGATAGCCTTAAATACTTTTTAGAACAAAGATTATCCTCTGAAGAGCAACAAAAGTGGGTCACAAAGATGTTGGGTTATGACTTTGAAATCATCTACAAAAAAGGGAAGCAAAATGTGGTGGCAGATGCACTCTCAAGAAAGGATGAGGATGTGGAAGCATTGTTGTGTGCCATTTCTATTATCCAACCAGATTGGATAAACGAAGCAAGGGAGGAATGGAAGAATGACGAAGAAGTGTGGGCACTTATTCAAAAGCTACAACAAGATTCCAGTACTTCTGATACATTTAGCTGGAAAAATGATTCGTTATGGTACAAAGATCGCTTATACCTCTGTAAGAATTCCCAGCTAAAACAAAAGATTCTTATGGAATTGCACACTTCTCCCTTAGGAGGGCACTCAGGATTTTTAAAAACTTACCACAGGGTTAAGAAGGAATTTTTTTGGGATGGCCTTAAATCAGATATTCAAAAGTTTGTGGCGGAATGTTTGGTTTGCCAGCAAAATAAAGTTGAAACAATTAAGACACCGGGTCTATTACAACCTTTATCCATTCCAAGCCAACGTTGGGAGGAGGTTTCAATGGATTTTATCACAGGTTTACCCAAGTCTGAGGGAAAGAGTGTCATCATGGTGGTAGTTGACAGACTTACCAAGTATGCACACTTTTGTGCATTATCACATCCATTTAAAGCCAGTACAGTTTCTACTGCATTTATGGAAACAGTTCAAAAGCTACATGGAAACCCAAAGATTATTGTAAGTGACAGAGATCCCATTTTCACTGGAAATTTTTGGACAGAATTATTTTCTTGTCTTGGTACTCAGTTAGCTCATAGCTCATCTTATCATCCTCAATCTGATGGGCAAACTGAGATAGTAAACAAATGTTTGGAAGGATATCTTCGTTGCTTTGTATCTGATAAACAGACACAATGGGTCAAATGGTTGCCTCTGGCTGAATGGTGGTATAACACTTCCTTCCATACAGCAACAAAAATGACCCCATTTATGGCACTTTATGGGTATCAACCACCATCCATCACATCATATTTAAGAGAAAATTCTAAGGTTCAGGCAGTGGAACATCACATCGAACATCAACAACAAGTCCTCCAACTCTTAAAGGATAACCTCGTGTTGGCACAGAATAGAATGAAACAACAGGCAGATCAACATCGCAGTGAAAGAAGTTTTGATGTAGGTGATTGGGTATTCCTACGGCTACAACCATATAAGCAAATGTCCCTCAAGCAAGCTAAGAAGGATAATAAATTATCACCAAAGTATTATGGTCCGTACAAGGTGTTGCAAAAGATTGGTACTATGGCATACAAATTGGAGCTTCCTGCAGCTTCTCGATTGCACCCAGTTTTCCATGTTTCATGTTTAAAGAAGGTTATAGGCGACAAGCTCCCAGTTCAAACAATATTGCCAGAACTTGACGAGGAAGGAAAAATTATATTGGAACCGGAAGCAGTCATAGAAACAAGAACTCGACAGCTACGAAATCGATCAATTTCAGAGTATCTTATCAAGTGGAAGAACTTATCCGCTGAAGATTCCACATGGGAGGATGAGAATTTTATGCAGAAGTATCCAGAACTACTCAAGCGTTGAGGACAACACTTTTTTTGAAGGAGAGGGGCATGTTGGGTCCCTATAATACTAGTGATTACCCCATTACTATTGTAGTTATACCCCTTATTTATATTGATGTACCCATGTAGTGCCCATATTGTTACTATTATGCCACATAGAAGCCCACTATTGTTATTGTTGTGCCCTACAATATTATTGTTATGTAGGCTTTGATTGTATTGGGACCACTTAGACTCCTATATATAGAAAGGAGGTATTTTCATTTGTATCATCCAAGAATTGTTCATTTATGTAATGTAAAGGAGGTTGCCCCCTCGAAGAGGCTGAATTCTAAGGCGTAGATCTCTCTTTTCTATCTTTTTGTGAGCTGGTTTCATAACATAGTCGGTCCACAACCACCATGATGATTGATTTGTTCCCAGACTTTGGAAGACCTGTAATGAAATCCATGGAGACCTCCATCCAAATTGACGCCGGAATGGGCAATGGTTGTAATGTGCCTGGTGTGTTGACGGTTTCCCCCTTGTGGCATTGACAGACGTCACATTCTGCTACAAAAGTAAGGATGTCCTGTTTCATGCCGGTACAAAAAAATGATCTTCTGGTGCGAGCGTATGTCTTCTGAAAGCCCGAATGTCCTGCAATGGGAGAGGAATGCAATTCTGCCAAGATGCGACTTTTGAGGGTGGATGTTGGTGCTAAGACGACTCTGTCCTTGTACCGAAGAATATCATTCTGCCATGAGTAGCCCTTGCTGGAATTAGGATCTGCCTGTAATTGAGAAATGAGTTGTGAGAGACCAGGATGTGAAAACCATTCTCCGCGAGCCTCTTCAATCCAGTCTGGAATGGGGAGGGATATTGCAAGCAGAGTACTTTCCTCCTCAAATTGGCGTGACAATGCATCTGCTACCCTGTTGTCTTTCCCTTTCTTGTAAATGATCTCATAATCATAACCCAGCATTTTTGCTAACCATTTATTTTGTTGTGGGGAAGATAGGCGTTGCTCCAAAAAATATTTAAGACTGTGATGATCTGTGCGGATCTGGAAACGTCGCCCCAACAAGTAAGGTCGCCAGGTCTCAACTGCATGTAAGATGGCCATCATTTCCTTCTCATAGGTAGATTGGCCCAAGTTCTTCCCACTTAGTTGTTGGCTGGTGAAGGCCAATGGTCGCCCTTCCTGCATTAAGACAGCTCCAATACCTGTTCCCGAAGCATCAGATTCAATGACAAATGTTTTGGTGAAATCCGGTAGTGCTAAAACCGGAGTGGAACACATGGCGGTTTTGAGCGCGGTAAATGCCTGTTGTGCTTCTTTGTTCCAGAAGAAGGAATTTTTCTTTAGAAGTTGCGTCAGGGGCTTCGCTATGCGGCCATAGTTGCGGACAAATTTACGATAATAGCCTGTGAGACCCAAAAATCCTCTCAAGCTTTTCAAGGTCTTAGGTTGAGGCCATTCTTGCATTGCCTGTATCTTTTTGGGATCCACCTTGACACCTTCACGGCCCACAATGTGTCCTAAATACTCAACTTCTTCCATGCCAAACGCACACTTAGATATTTTGACAAATAGTTTATGCGTGCCGAGCAGTTGCAAGACGATATCTACATGCTGAAGATGTACCGCCCAAGTGCCACTATAGATGAGGATGTCATCGAAGAAGACCAGGACAAATTTTCTGAGATATGGTTTGAGAAGGTGATTCATAAGGCTCTGAAAAGTAGAGGGGGCATTACAGAGACCAAATGGCATGACCAAGAACTCATAATGGCCTTCATGAGTTTTGAAAGCTGTCTTGGGAATGTCGACTTCCTTCATGCGAATTTGGTGGTAGCCTGAGCGAAGATCCAATTTAGTGAAGAATTGAGCCCCATTGAGTTCGTCCAGCAAATCGTCAACCACTGGGATGGGAAATTTATCTTTGACTGTTAACTTATTGAGGGCCCTAAAGTCTGGACACATCCGCCACTCCCCATCTTTCTTGAGGACCATGACGACTGGAGATGAGTAAGGGCTAATACTAGGGCGAATGACACCTGCTTCCAACAATTCCTTGATGATTTTTTCTATATCATTCTTTTGGGTAAACGGATGTCTGTATGGCCTCACATTTGGGGGTTGGGCCCCTGGAACCAATGTGATGCTATGATCATGTTCCCCTCGCGAGGGTGGAAGTTCATGAGGTTTGTCAAAGACTGTCCTATGTTTATTCAAAATCTGTTGCATCTCAGGATGAATTGGTGAAGATATGGTATCTACTACCTGGATGGCATTAAGTTGAGCTACTACTCCATGATGGCCCTTTTTTAACAATTTTTCCATACGATGCGAGCTTATGATAGAGGGGGCTCCTGCTTGTAGCCCACGGAGGGTATGTGTGTAGTCGTTCTGCTTAAAACTCATATATAACTCCTGGAAATCCATTGTGATTGGCCCAAGAGTGCGGAGCCATTCTGCACCTAGGACAATGTCGCAACCCCCCATGTGTATTGCAAACATGTGGGTTTTCAATTGATAATCCCCCATTTGAATTTTGACATTTTCACAGCGACCTTCACATTTCATTGTGCCCCCATCTGCAATCTCAACTTGGAAGTTAGAAACTGCTCGGACATAACAATGTGCTTCTTCCGCGATATTTTGGTGGATGAAATTATGGGTACTTCCACTATCAATCAAGACTATTACTGGCCGATGTTTAAGAAAACCCCTGATTTTGAGAGTTTGAGGTGAAGAAATTCCTGCCAACGCATGTAGCGAAATCATTGGTTCATCAGATACCATCTCCTGTTGGTTGTCTTCTTCGGTGGCCTCTGGCTCCTCAAGTGGTGGATCTTCCTCGGTGGAGCTGTAGTCAGTGGCATCTATTTGAAAAAACTTGTGCTCTTTGCATTTATGACCCGGGGAATATTTTTCATCACAGTAGTAACATAGTCCTTGCTTCCTTCTTTCGGCCATTTCTGCAGGTGATACTTTTTGAATCTTAAGTGTTTGGGTCATATTGGGAGCCTGTGAGGGACGACCTTTAGCGGGAAAGTTGGGGCGGCTGGATTGAGCTGTTAATGCTCATTCCACCTTACGGGCTAACTGGCAAGCCTCGTTCCATGTGGGGGGGTGGTGGAGTAGAACCTGAGCTTTGATGGCTTCTTTAAGACCGCTGATAAAGCATTCCATGTAGAATTCATCTGTGAGACCCTTAGTGCGGAAGGCTAAGGCTTCAAAAGCGGTAATATATTCATCCACGGTACCCGTCTGTCGGAGCTTAGTGAGACGCCCCAAAAAAGAGTCTTCCTGTTCAAAGCGATTTCGAAGTGCTTTGGTAAATTGGCCCCAAGTATGAAATTGTCCATTGCAACGCTGATACCATTCCTTCCATTCCCATCGTTCACTGTCCAAGTACATGGTGCCCACCATAAGCTTAGTCCCCTCATCTATGATATGATTCAATTGAAAATACTGCTCCATTTGTGCTAGCCATGCGGACGTGTGAGAACCATCAAATTTATGCATATCCAACTTGGGAGGTCTCTGATTGGGTGGTGGATGGGTGTGCCAGACGTGAGGAGAGTGGCTAGATTCCCCCTCATGGTATTCATGACCCTTATACGCCTCCTCGTGGGCTGGCTCCTTGCCCTTGTCCTGTACTAGGCACTCTAATCCTTTAAGATGCTTTTCGATCCTTTCCATCGTAGAGTGGAGGGAGTGCACCTCTTCTTCAATTTTTTCTATCCTTTCATGGGCCATTGCTTGAGCGCGAGTTTCTACCATACACCCGTCTGATGAAAATTTGGGACCGCCTAAAATTTTTTACTAAGAATTGAATGGTACCACCTTGCTCAGCTCGTCGTCCTGATTCTGATGGGCTAGGTCACCAATAAGCGCTCTGGAAGATCTCAGACTCTTTTTTTTTTTTTTTGGAAAACTCCTAACGGAGTTTTACTCCTTCCTGATCAATACTGCAGTCGCCAAATCCTCAAAATGTCAATGCCGCCAAACGTCCTGCGAAAATTATATCCAGGTACAGGAACCCTTCCCAACTACTCCGATCTAGCGAATCTGAGAGATCTGAATGGTGGAACAACTGCTGCTGGAATATCCGATCTGGTGGATCTGAGAGATCTGAATAGTGGACAACTGCTGCTGCGCCGATCCGGTGGATCTGAGAGATCTGAATGGTGGAACAACTGCTGCTGCTGATCTGGAATAGATGATGTCTGATCCCACAATAGAAAGGGAACTATGGTCTTGGGGAGTGTCAGGTGCTACAGATCGCAATATACATAAGGGTCTGACAGTAGTACTTGGCCCAATGTTTCAGGGCTCTAACTAAGGAGGATCGACCGTACCCTTAGCCGTACAACCCGACTACCCTATCGTACGGGCGAGTAATCTCTCCGAGTGCTGTTCTCGGTGTACTGTAGCCACAAGATGGCCGAAGTTTTATCTATGGCGAAGTTTCAAGGGAGCTATGGGGCTTCCTATATACCCAGAGGGTACGTGGAAGACAGTTCGTGCGCGGTTCTGTCTAATGCGCTACTACTCGAAGGGGTACCCACAGGGGTTACAAGGGAGTCCAACAGACGTGACCACCTCTTGTATTTCTTGCGTGCATGCCTCCCCAAATCCGCAGGTTTATGCGCTTAACGACAGATCCCGTGGTTTAAAGACGCCGGAACATGTCTCTAGCCTAAAAAAAATTTTGCTAAAATTTGGAGATCCCACCGAGCCCTGGAAAGTGCTCTGATACCACTTGTTATGCTCTTAACCTGCAAAGCGATACCCAAACAGAGAATTTGCGAAGAAAAGATACCGAGAACACAAAATATGCGAAGAAAATATACCCAGAGCACAGAATAGCAATGATTTTATTATCCAGAGAGAAATGTTCACAAGCCTCTTCGAGGGGGCAACCTCCAATAGAGCAGAGCTCGATTACAAAACAAGACACAATGCTCCTCGCAGGGAGTCTCTATCCTTTATATATGACTCATACATGCAATACCACGAGCCAATATCATGGATTTTATTAATACCATCTATCTAATACTACCACCCATTTACCATCTAACTAATACTACCGCCCATTTGCAACCAACTGTGGTCCCGTCATTAATTGCGGGTTAACCACTTACAAATATTAATATGGGCTTTATTGACTCTTGATTATGACGTGATCCCATGACATAAATAAGGGGGTTAGGGTGGGACCCTAACAAACCGAGTGAGTGGCCTCCTACATGAAGTCTGTAGGGGATCCTACAGGATACTCTGGTTTCTATAGGATGTCTACAAACTGCTACAAGATGACCTCCCGTGAGTGTTTGGAGTGATGGAGGAGTGATGGAATGGTAGGGGGAGATGTGAAAGGTAGGAATAAGGCTGGTGATGGCTTTAGAAGTGGAGGAATAGGATAGGGAGTGAATGTAGGGAGTAGGTTGGAAGATAGACGGCTAGGTCAACGAAAGGGCTAGAGAATGGAAGTACGTGAGGAGTGAAAGACTTTGGGAGATAACAGAGCGGAGCAGAGGTCAAAGATGTGTTTGCAGGTGTGATCAAGGTGGAGGACGAAGTAATGGAACGAGAGAAAGCAGTGTAAATGAAACAAATGCTTGTGACTGTCACCAAACCGAAAATGTATTAACCTAGACTACCTGTGCTTATAAATTCAATGAAAAGCAATCCAAAACGCGAAGGAGAATGTGCATGAAGCTGTGGTAAAGGAGTGTGGTGTAGGTGTGAATCATGTGGAAGCATCTAACATAACCGTGACTGTGTTGCAGCAATCATCAAGTAAAGAAATGCGTATTTTTGGTGGTTAGTTATGGACTGCACCCCAATCCCAAATGAGATGGCAGTGAGCCCTAACAACCTTTTTGCTGGAGCTCCAATGGATTATATCTATCCTCTGCTAACCTAAGCAACTGTAAACAAATTCACCATAAGCAAATCCTATCTAAATTCATGAAAACAACTAAATTAACAACCTGTAATTCAAATTGCATGTGCAAGGAAAACTCAAAGTGCTGAAACGAAATGGAACCAACACTACAGTAGAGGGGATCTATGGCTCTCAGGTTGGGCCCTAACCTGAGAGCTATAGTCTCCTTAAGAAAACTCAGAACTAGATCAAAATCTTCCTTCTTTATTCATAATCTGATGTTATGCCAAAACTGGCTTACAACAAGAACTAACACCGAGCTGAAGCTCGTACACAAAATTACAAGCGTAATACCAAAAGTCAAAAAGCTCCTAATCAAGGCTATGGCCTCAGTATTTATGCAAAACCATCATCCAACAAGTTTCCTTGATTTTAGGCACTCGGCTTTCCAACTGAAGTTTAACTGGTGATCCTGTAGAACAGTTATGACTGTTGTTCCTGTAGAACAGTTGGCTGCCTTTATGCTCGGTGCTCTATGCTTGGTGTTCTATGCTCGGTGGGGAGATTGATTTGAGCTTGGAGCTACGGTGGGAATCACGAGGAAGGTCCCCAAGACTGTGGACATTCTCTCCTAAAAACCAGCAGTGCCACCTCATTGTCTCCTTGTCTCCTTTTTCATGTCTTTTTCTCCCTTTAAATGCAAAAAAACCTGAAAGCATCATGCATTAGTCACGTAGATAATATGTCTACCCTTCTTCCTACAAACAACACGAACAAACTAAGAAATGCATACATAAGCAATAAAAATGAATGGTTTGAGCAAGTAGAATAGGCCAAAATGAGCCCAAATTGTACCAAAATTGGGGCTCATCACTACATAACAATGTAAACTTTGAAATGGGAACTATAAACTCAAAACAGGAACTCTGGCCAAAAAAGGCCAAAAAATTATCAAAAATAGTGCTAAAAATGAAAAGTGTGTATACTGGAACGATGGTTTTTTTTTAGGGACAATTTTGAACATGTTTTAAAAATGGCAGTGAAAACAAAATTTTCATGCAAAATACAGCTTGAAAACGAAAAAGTGATGATACTGGAACGATGATTTTTTTCTAGGGTCAAATTTTTTTTTAGGGTAACTCCCCCCACCCGTAATCGGCCAGCCACCTGCTCCCTCCCTCACTCTGCACCCTACCCACTCCCTCCCTACCTTCCCCCTCCCCACTCTCACCCCCCCACCCCTCCCCCCCCCCACCCCCCCCACCCCTCACCCACGCGCCCCCTCCTCGAGCGAGCAGGCAGGTCGCTGAGGTGGCGCAAGATGGGTGGCGGCGCCCCACCCTGGTGGCCCGCCCGCCCGCCCGGGGTGGCTGGCCGATTCTCAGAACCATCAAATAGGGGTATGTATGTCTAAATGGGTCTTATGGCTATATGCCCATTTACATCTGCTTAAGTCACAACTCCAAAATGAATACTTACAATTGCATACCCAATCATGTTGTATACCATCTGCTCTCTCCTTGGCTCCCGACATCAAACCACTTTCACTAGAGAGTCTAGGTTTACCTTGCTTTGATACCAAAAGTAAAACCCATCATAGCAAGAGAAGTAATTAACAATCACAAAGCAATTATACAATGCACAAGAGAATTTTACCATGGAAACCCTTTATTGGGAAAGCCAACTTCAAAAGACACATCTTTATTTACCTTAATGGATCTGACCAAGCCGACCAACAAATAAGCCACTCAAAACATTTTACAATAAAGTTCTTCAAGCCTTTAAATAGCCTTCATCACATGCTTCCATAGGCAAATATTAGGCAAGTTCTTCAAGCCTTTAAACAGCCTTCATCACATGCTTCCATAGGCAAATATTAGGGAGTTGTAAGCGACCAACCCATCAATGATCAAATCAGAATTAACTTAATGTTGGGCAAAGACATGTGCTGATTTATAACATTCAGAATGGGGATGACTCGCATAGTTTCATCGATCAATGTTCTTATGGGCATAGTCTCTCCATGCTTCTGGGCAACCCAAATCCTTGAAAAATCTGTAAACGACCTGAACTCTTCCTTCTTTGGACTTTTCCCTTTGCCAAATTCCAATGAACATGGTGTTTTCTGGGCCATTTTGAATAAAGGATATACAACGCTAACACATGCAGAATCGACACTCAACACAAAACTCTGTTTCTAAAATTTGACTTCGACAAAGCATACGACGGAATAGAAGGAACCTTTATAAATTATCGGGGATATGTTTTGTTGGGTTGCTTTTGGCGCAAAAATCAAAGAAGCATTCAATATTTCTTTTTCTAAAGCCTATGCTAGGTACATGTTAATGGGTGGTTAATTAGTACCATTGTTCTCCGATGGTTGATTACCCGTGCATTGTTCCATCTTCTTTTTATTAATGCTGCAGATAGCTTTAGGCTATTTGTGCTGGGTTGCCATAATACAGGGTCAGATGAAGGAAATTCAATTGCCAAGGGGGCATGGAATCTTGAATGTTCATTTTGTTAACGACTCCACCTTCCCTTCAGAATTACTTCAAGCATTAATAACCTGTACAATGAAATTTCGGAGATCTTTTCTCCTATTTTAGTAGCCAAATTTAACAATTGCAAGGCAGTATAGTGGTTATAATGGAAGCTGATACAGTTCTTCAAGTGGGTGAATCCATTTGGGAAAGGAGTCTTGGAAGGGGTCATTTGATATTTGGGGATTCCTTTTTGGTATAAAATTAAAATGATTCACACCAAACAGCTCTTCCTTCAGGTCATGCCTGAGAATTGATTGTTCCCAATAGTTTGTTCTACGTCCTATTTTAAGTAAAATCTCCCTAAAAATGTCTGGATTGTATATAATTGTAAATCTCCAGTTCCTGTATTCAAATGGTAGCAACAACTTTCTTTGTATACCAAAGATTATATGCATTCTATAATTCTAAACAATGTGGAACTTAGAGATGCCAAAAGTGAAGTTACAGTCACAAGTAAGGTTATAGATCCCACATAGGTATCTAATTATAGATTTCGGTTTACATCATAATACCATTAATAAATGTTTTTTTAACATGTGTAAGATACATACTGTTGCAACTTCCATTCAAAAAACTGGGCAACTTTGAAACCGATTGTTACTTTTTCTTCTTTGCTTGTATTCAAATAGAGCTCAAAGGGGGTTATTTTCAATCCAACAAATAACAGCTTTCTCTTTGTAAAGCTCTTGCTTTCCAATTTCGGCCAAAACAAACTATCAATTATCCTCTCATAGCCCAAAGCACAAGAGGAACGTCCTTGATACTGCAGAGGGCAGGTCTTATGCATGCAGCAGGACCTTTCATCCCCAACTAATGATCAAATAAGCTGGAAAGGAACCTCATTTGAGCTCTAAGCACATGAAAAATTGAATTAATCTCGGGTCCCATAAGCACAAGCCAAAATGTTCCCCAACCTCTGTATAATTCAACACATTTCATAAATTTTAGAGGTCATATCAATGTCAAAGGAGTCATGATATACTTAATCCTTTCATCCCTTTGCCTTGTCCAGAAAATAATATAAGAAAAGATCTACCAGGTTACTCTGGCCGAACTCCCTTCTGAACTCGGTGATGATATGTAGAATTAGGGAAGCCCACGAGTATTGTAGTTTCAAGAGCCCATTACATCAGCATGTTGACTCAAGCCCTTTGCCTTGGGGCACAGATTGTGAGAGTAAAAAATTCGTAAGTGGCCAGTCCAGATTCTAGAATGCCCATGCCACATGAAAAATGTGGTTGCCTAATAAGCATGTTACAATTGAACCCTAAGCTTCAACAGCTTAAGATAAAACAATGTGAAAGTCATATGTGGTCAAGGCCTTCTTTGGTAATTACTTTCAAGTCTGAAACACAAGGTTTGTAGTCATTTACTCAGTTCCTGTAGCTGCACCTTCCTTTTCAAGGTCATTGAAAATAATGCTTTGTCCATACTTTCTGTCTGAATTTTCATTCAGAAGTAATGTGGCTTTAGAAGGCCTGCCTTCACCAAAATAGAGATCAAACATAATGGAATACCTATATGCAATAGAAAGCATATTTTTCTGCAATGCTTCACTCAAAATCTTATCCACATCATTTATTTTGTTTTGTTCACAGAGACCACACAACAAAGCAGCATATGTAACCCCATCTGGCTGAAACCCTTCAGCAGACATTTTGTCTTTCAATTTGAAAGCCATTTGTAATTTTTTTCTAAGACAAAGAGCAACGATAACTGTATTATAAGCTGCAGTTTTATGATCCCAACTTTCCTTCAACATTGTATAGAATATGCCTCCCCATTTCATTTGCAGATTGTCTTCCGAATGTTCTGCCAGAATAGTTCTGGCTTTGCAAAGTCCATTAATCAATGCATGGTAAGTCACTTCATTGGGTACACATTCCTTTTGTAACATTTCATCAAAAACTTCCATTGCTTCTACAATATTTCTATCGTTGCAGTACCCATTAATAAGAGTGCTATATGTCACCTCATTTGGGACCAAACCCTTTTCTTTCATCTCTTGAAACAGCGCCAGAGAACTTTGCATTTTGCCTTCTTTGCAATACCCATTAATTAGTGCACTGTAAGTCACAACATCTGGGCTACAGCCCCTTTCCACCATTTCAGTTAACAGTTTCGTAGCTGTTATAGACAATTTTGTGCCTTACAGCAACAAGCATGAATTGTCAATAATCCAAGGGATCCAAAGTTCCCTAAACATGATGTTCCTACCCCTAGAGGAACAAGGTCAGCAAACCAACAGCTCTCAGATCAGTTCTCCACCTGAAAACACTCAAAAACAAGCAATCCTGAAATCAAAGCAGGTGCTCCACTAGGCTTCTGCGCTGAAACACAACTGCTCCATGGTGTACCTGCATTGCAAAGCAGGTAGAACAAAGCCCACCTGCGTTGAGCGAGTTTGGACATGTGGCACAGTGAGTCATTGCTTTGGAATCTTCCAAAAATGACACTTGGATCAGGTATTTCGCCTTGTGATGAGTCAGAGGCTTTGTTTCTCCGAGTGGAAGCAAGGTTCACCAAGTGGACTCAAGAACTGAAGATCAACTAAAGATTAACTGAAGAGAGAGAGGACACAAGGCAGCTACACATCAGTTGCAAGCTGACTCATCCTTTCTCAATTCATCTATATATTGAGCTCTCTCCTATGAGCTCAGGAGGCTGGAATTTTGTGCAAAGTAATGATATGTTGTTGGTTTCATTATTGAGTTATTGGGTGATTGTTTGAGAGAGGTGAAGAAGAGCAATTCTTTCTGCTGGGAGGTGTTGCTAGGTTGGAGCCTGCAATGGTTGTAATACTCTCAGAACCTTTATTTCTTCATTAATAAAAGCTATTGAGGTTCGTCTATGTGCTCTTGTTTCAATTATATATTGTGATGATTGCATGTTTGGTTTACACTAATCCATGAACCAGTTATGATTGCATGCCTCTTGTAGTTTCCTTCTTTGTTATTGTGCAGGATCTCATTGTAGCTGGGCGAGCAGAAGAACAAAGAGCTAGGAGCAAGCGGCCAAAGAGAAGAGTTTGGATTCGACATTAAGCGCAAGGCAACGGTTAGTGCTTTCTCCATTCTCTTTTTCTTTCATAAAGAAGTAAACCCTTAGTAGTTTGTTTTACAGTTGTTGCTAAGGAACTGTCACCCTTAGAGTGGGATAGGGTCATCCGAGTCGGATACTTTCCCCTACAACAAACTAGCGACTCCGCTAGGGATCGTATCCGTTTGATTGTGTTTGTAGTATTTTTCTATTCATTTCCTGAACAAAAGAGTACCAAATCGAAAAGCTTTTGACTATATCAAAAGCGAAGTAGCGGGCAGCTACTCTTGCTCATTTTCTGAGCAGATTCATGATTTGAAGAGCTGATCTACAAAGATCCTTGTAAGCTCTTAGTGATAGCTTTGCACCTTCTAAATCATCCCTTTGAGTGTGCTTGACTGATTGCTTCTGATTTGAGCAAAAACCGTGCATTTTTGAGAAAATTATGACCCGGAAACTGTGAAAACGCAATTCTTGTTTTCCAAAGCAGGTAGTACACAGGCTACCTGCTTTGCAACGCAGGTCCCGAAGGGACCACCTGCGCTGAGAGCCAGTTTGGCTGTGTAGAGCCTGCGTTGGCCCAAATTTGCTTATTGCATTTGGGGTTTCCTCCTTTCTCTTGCCTATTTTCACTTAGTTTTGCTGCTAGGTGTCAGTCTTGTGCCTGTTTTGAAACCAATATTACTTGCCATCATTCTGCCTCTGTTATATAACGAAATTGTACTTGTTCTTTATATTTCTTACTCATTTACAATTTCCCATAACGAAGAGTAAACTAGTCATGCTTTTGGCCTCTTAGATCTGAACCTGTGTTAGACATTTTGCTGGTCTAAAGAGTTAGCTTGTTTGTTGTCCATAGCTGATTAGTCATTTTACTTTCATTAGTATGGTTTGATTTCATGTATTTCCAGTGATTAAGCGAGTGAATCTTAAGGTGTCTTTTGATTTTGGACAAACTTGTTTACTTTCGCTTTAAATCGAAATCAAAGTTATATAACCACTTTCTTTTTGTAATCCATCCACATTAAGAAAGGGAAAAGAAAATACATGCATTGTGCATTTTGCATTTGAAAAAGTTTGCATGATGATTTAGGAGAAAATGCATTAGTTTGTGCTGTATGAGCTGTGTGAAAAGAATTTGCCTTTCTTCTCCCTCAGTAGTTAAGATTTTCATCAGTCAAAAAGATTTGAAAAAGCTTGCTTCTCATCTTAGGCTGCATTTAGGAATTTGTCATATACATCTCGTGGTGAACCTTGAAAGGAAAACTTTAAAAAGATCAACTTAAAATATACTGAATGAACCTAACAACGCATTTGAAACATAACGCAAACATCTAGAGGTCTAGGTAGAGACGTGTTCCGGCGTCATTAAACATAGTGACTGTCGATCTCTACAAAGGTGGGTGATTCCTCCTGAGAGTCGGTGGCACTAATACGGACTTGTGCTCCCACGTACCGTCGAGTATATATTGGGAGACCCCTATAGGAAATTATCCTTTATCCATAGGAAGCCGTGTCGGCCGCCCTACTGATTGCGATGCAGTGAACACAGCGTTCACGAAGATCGACCACCTGTACCGTAAAACATATTCTGTGGTTTCGCGAAAGGTTTGGCACACCCTCTGCCTAGATCTCCAGAGCAGTTTCTTTTGGCCCTTTTCAAACTCTATAACTGAAAAGGTCCAACCAAGCATTTGTCACTTCGGGCTTGTTAATACATCGAAGGAGACTAGAGTCATCTTTAGTTTTTTCTCGACTCTTAAAACATGAAAAAGCAAAGTTATGTTTAAAAGCGTCTAATAAAATTCATTCAAATCGGAAACACAAATTTTCCCCTTTATATTTTAGTTGATCGAGTAATCCGCAATCGTGGAAGAAAGTCAATTGAATATCCGTCGTTCTCGGAGGCTTGCGAGTCAACCGTCTTTGTCTCTGGAATCGAAAACAATCCGGACAAAGCGAGCTCGTCGAACCAGTTCAAAATCTCCTTTAAAAGTTAGAACAAGCATTCCAACAACATCTGAGATTCTGGTCACTCCAAACATTTCCGGAAACCCTGCCTCTATAGAAGAAGTTCAATCGCCACAGAAGGACAGTAATACTGATCCTAGTCTGGGGGCAAATACTTGTATGACTGAACCAGTTCCATCTGTAACCGGTCCAGAGAGTTTTGTTCCTCAAACATCTGTCGTGGTCGATACAACACCTTCTTCGGCACCGGAAATCTTTTACGGACCTGACGGTCTTCCTCTTCCACCTGGTCTGATTGCGATAGAGGAAATTATAGAAGAACCGCAAGTATCCACTCCAATTCAATTCGGAGTAGGGGTTGCTCTATTTCCTGCTACAACAAAAGTTTGTCCATCACCAGTGGAAGTTCCTGTAGAATCACTAGGTGATCAATTGGATAGACTAAAAATGATTGAACAACCATCGACATCTAGGTCTGTGTCGAATGACACGGCGACGGCAGAATTACCTGCTACAAATCCAACAATGTTCGCCGGCATACCATCTGTCCCAACTAGCTCTCAGTCGCTATAAGGAGTCCACCAAGAGACTATCTCGACAGTATGGTCTGTTCCTGTTTGTTCCGGAGTAATGTCTGGTAACTCTCATGGTGAGGCTCATCAAATTGACCCTTTTGGGAATCTAATTAGACCATCCAGTCCTCCAGGACAGGCAGTTGCCTTGAGTTCTGGGTTGCTACCGTATGGGGGGCAGTACCCATACGGGAGCTCTCAACCTTATTCAAGTTATGGCGGAATCACAACGAGTAGTTGGGTACCTATGCTATCCCAGCCACCGAGAGTTGTATATTCTATGCAACAGTGTGTACCTGTGACAAACATCCCAACTACACCGGCTATTGTGACCGTGTCGCAAGTTCAAACAATGCCTGTTGTGTGTCAACCTCAGATTGCTCAGGTTCTCGTGCAACAGCCCCTTGACCCTGCGACCCAACCACAATCGCCTACTGGTGGGACAACACAAGTACAGTTGGGTACAACTACCCCACATCTTGGTCCAATGGTTAGTGTAGCGCAACAACCCATGGTGTCGCAACCGTGGATAATGCAATACCAACAGCCGCAATTCCAACAAGTGTACCAAGGTTCTGAACAGCAAATATTTGCAAATACTGGACAACCATATATTCAAAATGGTCAAAATCAACCACTTTATAGTGGTCAAGTCCATCAACCGTATTCATCATACCAACATCAACTCCATTATTTTGGTATGCAAAGACCGACTGTTCAGGCGATTCCATCGTATCCTGGTTACGCTTCACCTAACTTGAACCAGCAGTTACCATTCGTGGCGACTTTAGAGTTGCCTGATTTACATCGGTTAACAAACGATCCAATTGCTTACGCCCCTTGGTGGCCAGTGATTCCGCACAAACTTCCATCCGACATTCCTAAATTCAATGGAAATCCAGGTGAAGACCCGTCGAATCATGTGATGACATTTCATCTATGGTGTTCGTCGAACACTTTAAATGACGATTCGATAAGGCTTCGCCTCTTTCAGAGGACATTGACAGGTCCAGCGGCAAAATGGTATATAGAATTTCCTAGAGCTTCGTTCGATAATTTTGGCTCCCTTGCCACGACATTCTTGACCTACTTTCAATTACCAATAAGGTATGAAACAGGAACAGAGATATTGACTAACTTCAAACAGACAACTGCAACTCATATATCAGATCATATACATGAGTGACGACGTCGACGAAGAATGGTTAAAACATACGTTCCTGATCAGCTTTTAGCTGAGTGGTTTATAAAGTCGTTACTTCCGGCCATAACGGAAGATGTAGCAAAGGGAGGAGTCGTAACAGAAGAGCAAGTTATCGCTCGTGCACAATACTTGGATTTAGTATATACTCAGTCCGGCACGCTCTATGACAAAATACCAGACGCCCCTAGACCAGAGTTTTCAATCCCTCCTCCTCCTAAATCAAATAGTGACTCTCATGCCGGTGATGGCGTGATTGGCACGGCAAACACGAATCCGAAAAAGACCCAACAAAAGAAGGCCCGTAAGGATTCAAATCAAAATGCGCATGAAGAAGTTCTTGCTTCGGAAGTAAATGCCATATCGACAGATAAGGGCAAAGAAACCAATCAACCAGGAAGCAAGAAGAATCAAAACAAAGGGAAGAAGAATAAACAAGGTGAGTCATCTCCTAAGAAAAATTCTTCAAGCCCTCCTCGAGATAGGAAACCACCTTATGGGTGTCAGATATGTGATGAGGATCACTGGACGAGAGAATGTCCATACAAAGCTGATCTAAAAAGATTCTTAAAGAGTTCGCAAACTCCAGCTGTGTTAACTGATCCGTTTCCCGATCGAGGAAAAAATTTGGTTGGTAGTGGAAATGCTTCACCGTCACAAGTGCTTATGTTATCGATATCGAAGCAACAGAATGATGCTTTGATTTCGACAAGGAACAAAGATTACGGGAATCCACAGGTGTCGAACGATAAAGGTAAAGATCAACCTAGCAGTTCGACAACAACTTCAGCAGAAGTTGTACCCCCCATCACACATGAATTAACAATAAAACCGCCAAAGGGAGTAGTACACAAGTCGACATTTAATCCTCGTGCCAGAGCGGCACAACATTATAATATAGTGGAAGATTTGGTGCAATCGTCGTCTGCTATGTCGACTCTTGAAGTACTACAAAATTGCCCATCCCAAAGGCAGGCATTGTTATCAGCAATTGGTGGGGTGGATCCTAAAGATTCCAATCTTGTATCCTTTGATCACAAAGGATATGATCCTCAGTTACCAGCTCAACTAGCTTTCCTCGTCCAAGTGAAAGCCCTCAACAAAACTGTTCATCGAACAATTATTGATGAGGGGGCATCGACATGTATTATGTCGATGAGTTGTTGGAAAACTTTAGGATCTCCAACCTTGTCGCGATCATCGACGACATTAAAAGCATTCGACGGAAGGACATATACCCCTTACGGTATCCTTAGTAACTTGAAAGTTGAACTAGGGGGAAAAACAGTAGAAATAGATGTTGAAGTCATCGATGGCAATCTTGACTATAACATCCTACTGGGAAGACCATGGATTTATGCCATGGAAGCTGTTGTGTCGACCTATTTTAGGAAAATCGCATTCCCCTTTCAAGGAGGGATTACGATCATTGACCAACAAAATTTCCTCCCTAATGGTTCACAAGTTACAGGAAGCGTTCCTCTGATCCATGGAAGCGACCATTCGTTTCAAAATATCGTAGTAGGCCTACTTAAAGATCCTACATTAATGGGAACTTTCACCCTTCCGCCAACGTTCATTGTGGGAGAAGTGGCGACAGTAGAAACCTGCAATATGATATCTTCCGCACAAAAGATGTCAGAAAACGATATCAACATGGATCATGCAAAGGTTTTGTCCCCAAGCCCAATGGAAATATTGTAGCAATCAATTTTCTTGGCCTGGGGGGCAACCCCAAATCAACGCTCATCAAGCGTTTGGGTAGATAGGTCTAGAGAATATGGCACCCCTTTAAGTCCTTGGTCGCGAGTGCATGGAACCGACAAAGGAATAGTCCAATCAATGGTAATTGACGGGGCACCATGGAATGATTCCCACCATCGTTCCCTTCTCCCGGGTTGTGGGGAAGATACTCAAAATAACCTTTATCATCCTTCAGTTTTCGATTTTCTATCGAGTACTGTAAATACAGTGGGCAATGAGGATAGTTCTTTCACTATGTCAACCTCATTAAAAAATGAAACGATCCCCTTTCCAGATCTCAATGGTAAACCTTCATTCCAACCAACAAAGTTGAATGCAATGAAGCTTGGGGGGCATGCACCTCGATTTGCGTTATTATGCTGGGGGCATGCAAGCATATCATCGAGCAGTTTTAGCAATGTTCATGCTCGTTAAAAAATAAACGCAAGAATCGAGCAGTTTTTGTGTAGAGTTCATGCTCGTTAAAAAACAAACATAAATTGTGAGCAATCTTTCCCTAGCAGTTCAAGCTCATCTAGAAAAAATGAACCGGTAAACAACCTCGAGAAATGTAACCTTTGAAAGCCATATTAAAAGCCCTTGGTCGTGTTTATATGCCATCACCTCCATCCGTTCATTTGGCCAATCGTTCGCCTCCATATGTTTGTTTACCCATTTTGAGGAACAGCTGCGAAGAGTGATTTCACTTAGCCATCCTTGTGACACTGCCGTGATTGGAGAATTCCAACCTGTACCTGGAATCTGCTGCTATCCCTGTTCATCACTTGTTCCTCAAAAGACGAGTCTTCTTTGAGCTCTTTTCACTGACTCGTAAAATATGAAAAGTTTGCCGAGTTTTGGCCTTCCAGCTCGTTAAAGCGACCGGAAAGCTATCCCTCCTCTAGATTTTAATCTTTTTGGACCTGAGGGATTATTGCACAAAAAGATCGAGCGCTTGTTTTGTTCGGCTCGTTAAAGCAATCGAAAATTCATCCCTTCTGTATTGTTTTATACTTTTTCGGACTTAAGGGATTAGAAGACGAAAAAGGAATTTTGGAGTTAACTTTTTGTACCTTTTCAGACTCTCTAAAAATGAAAAGAACCGAGTTTTCTTTGTCGTTAGACTCGTTAAAATGATTAAATAGCGACAAACTTGTCTTTAGACGAGAACGAGTTTCCCTATCACTAGGCTCGTTAAAACATAGCGATGGGCTTGCCCGAAGGGCAGGTTATAGAACAAGCATATGTTATCCTCCTCAAGCTTGACAAAAATAAAGAGGTACTGGTCAGCAATGACTGGGGAAAAATTGGGAGAACCTCACAGCATTAATGGTAGCAAGTCGCTCTTGAACATGACACTTTGTCCTCCGTACTGCATCAGGTTGGGTTGTTTCATTCACCGGTCGCATAACCATGGTCCTCGCCACACCATCCACAATTGGGGTAATGCTACCAATCCATCACATCAGTGTCGTTATATGTTCAAGAGATGTGGTTCTGTAAAGAGTCAACCATGTTCCACCCACTACCATACATTATCCTTCATCCACTTCATGACCGCCACCCTGAATCATACATCACAGTTTGTTTTCACCTCATCATAATCGCTAGCTCCGTTCCGTGTCACTGATGTGGGATTCATTAAGGCCCTCCTTTGACGGATCGCTCCTTGTCGACATCAGCTCATTATCCAAGGAGTTGATCTAGGAACACCCCCCTCAGTACTTTGAAGCTTGCATGCCTCAATGGCAAGTTTCTCACTTCCGGCGACAGGTATACATCAATGACCTTCGACCAGAAGATTTTGCATGGTGGTCGACGCCAAGTCCTTTATTCCCACCATGTAGATTGTACTGTCGTACCTTGAGGGTCATCATCCTTATCGGTGATTCCTCTCGCGCTTGTTAACGGTTTACATCATTGACCGGTAATCAAGCGATGTCTTTCCATGTTCGACTTCAAGAAATTCTCACATGGATCGACTTGTACATCGAGTAAAGATCGGAAGAGATTGAAGACCCCGGATCTAGTTTCATCCATCCGGGCTGCGATATATATTCAGGACATAAAGACATTTGATATGTACATCATTATAGCAGATGATCATCCTTTTCAAAGGATGATAAATTCGGCAGAGAATTATCAGTCTACAATCAGACGATCGTCTGTTCTATGTACCAAAATGTATTTATAAAGCTGAGCATGGGAATGCCCGCCTCAGCTAGATCATGAAAAATGTATGAAAAATAATGTATTGTATTGTATCTTATTACAGGACACTTCTCAGCAGATTGAATGAACTTCGGATCCTCTCAATAAAGCATTTCACCCGATAAACGACCTCATACTTTAGGGGGCATCTGTTATAGACAATTTTGTGCCTTACAGCAACAAGCATGAATTGTCAATAATCCAAGGGATCCAAAGTTCCCTAAACATGATGTTCCTACCCCTAGAGGAACAAGGTCAGCAAACCAACAGCTCTCAGATCAGTTCTCCACCTGAAAACACTCAAAAACAAGCAATCCTGAAATCAAAGCAGGTGCTCCACTAGGCTTCTGCGCTGAAACACAACTGCTCCATGGTGTACCTGCGTTGCAAAGCAGGTAAAACAAAGCCCACCTACGTTGAGCGAGTTTGGACATGTGGCACAGTGAGTCATTGCTTTGGAATCTTCCAAAAATGACACTTGGATCAGGTATTTCGCCTTGTGATGAGTCAGAGGCTTTGTTTCTCCAAGTGGAAGCAAGGTTCACCAAGTGGACTCAAGAACTGAAGATCAACTAAAGATTAACTGAAGAGAGAGAGGACACAAGGCAGCTACACATCAGTTGCAAGCTGACTCATCCTTTCTCAATTCATCTATATATTGAGCTCTCTCCTATGAGCTCAGGAGGCTGGAATTTTGTGCAAAGTAATGATATGTTGTTGGTTTCATTATTGAGTTATTGGGTGATTGTTTGAGAGAGGTGAAGAAGAGCAATTCTTTCTGCTGGGAGGTGTTGCTGGGTTGGAGCCTGCAATGGTTGTAATACTCTCAGAACCTTTATTTCTTCATTAATAAAAGCTATTGAGGTTCTTCTATGTGCTCTTGTTTCAATTATATATTGTGATGATTGCATGTTTGGTTTACACTAATCCATGAACTAGTTATGATTGCATGCCTCTTGTAGTTTCCTTCTTTGTTATTGTGCAGGATCTCATTGTAGCTGGGCGAGCAGAAGAACAAAGAGCTAGGAGCAAGCGGCCAAAGAGAAGAGTTTGGATTCGACATTAAGCGCAAGGCAACGGTTAGTGATTTCTCCATTCTCTTTTGCTTTCATAAAGAAGTAAACCCTTAGTAGTTTGTTTTAGAGTTGTTGCTAAGGAACTGTCACCCTTAGAGTGGGATAGGGTCATCCGAGTCGGATACTTTTCCCTACAACAGTAGCCTCAGATGTGTTGTTTGCCTTGAAGTATCCATCTATAAGAGTGGTGAAGGTGACTATATCAGGAATGAGCTGCTTCTTAACCATTTGTTCAACAAATGAACAAGCATCTTCCATGATGCCCATCTTGATATACCCTTTTATTACTGCATTATAACCAATGGTTCCAGGTTCAATACCCTTTTCAAGCATAAAATTGAAGACCTTTATAGCTTCACCCACATCACCTTCTCTGCAATACCCATCTATCAACGTAACATAAGTAAAGTTATCTAGAATGAAGCCTTTCTCAAGCATTTCAATCATAACTTTCTTTGCATCTGACAGCATTCCTTCCTTGCAGAGTCCACTAATAAGTAGATTGTAAACTTGAATATCTGGTTCCAAGCCCTTCTCCACCATTTTATCACGTACCAAGAGACCCTCGGTAACCTTGCCAGCTAAGCAGAGTCCATGCATAAGAACACTCTAAGTGACCACATCAGGCTCGTGACCCTTTTCCAACATCTGAATCAGGAGATTAGTTGCTTCTGGCATGTTGCCTTGTTTGCAATGCCCTTGGATGAGAGAGGTGTACGTTAATTTATTGGGTGCCAGTCCTCTTCCCAACATCTCATCTATGAGTTTCAGCGACTTCTCCATCTCCCCTCCCTTGCAGAGCCCATTAATGAGAGAATTATATGTTACAACATCAGGTGCGCAGCCTTTTTCTACCATTGAATCAAACAACTTTATAGCCTCAGACATGTTACCTTGCTTACAGCACCCATCAATAATAGTATTGTAAATAAACTGATTAGGCCTCAAACCCCCTTTTACCATTTCAGTCACAATCTTACCTGTCTCGTCCATATTACCTAGTTTGCAGAGTCCATTGATAAGGGTTCCATAGGTTGTTTCCATTGGCAACACCCCCATCTTTATCATCTCACCAAAACGCCGAAATGACTGTTGAACCTCACTCTTCCTGCAATATCCATCAATGAGTTTGTTGTAAAAGATGACATTTGGCAAACAACCTCTGGCATACGCATCTTCTATCAACTCCCTCGCCTAGTGAACCCTTCCTTCCATACAGATACCTCGGACTACTATGCTTACACTGTAATTATCACAAATGGGTCGATGGAATTTGCCAGGCTTCTAGCGCTGGAACTATGGATTTAAGCTGCATTGGTATTGTCTGTTATTCAAATTTGGTGAGCCTATGATCATTCCTGAAACCCTATTCTCAGCCTCCCCCTACACATGAATTAAATTCTTCTTGATGCAAGCAATTAATCACCAAGTCATCGAAATACCATTAAAATTCTGCTGACCGATTCTGAGAATCGGCCAGCCACCCTGGCAGCCCGCCTGGGGTGGATGGCCGATTCTCAAAATCGGCTAGCAAAATTTTAATGGTATTTCAATGACTTGGTGATTAATTGAAATACCATTAAAATTATGACCTGGGTGGGTGGGCGGGCAGGCCACTGGAGTGGGGTGCCCCACCCGATCCTGGCGGCTAGCCCGCTTGCCAGGGTGGCTGGCCGATTCTCAGAATCAGCCAGCGAAATTTTAATGGTATTTCGATGACTTGGTGATTAATTAAAATACCATTAAAATTTTGCTGGCTGATTCTAAGAATCAGCCAGCCAGCCACCCTGGGCGGGCGGGCGAGCAGGCCGCCAAGGTGGCGCGGGGTGGGCAGCCCCGGCCCACCCACTCGTGGCTAGCTGATTCTTAGAATCAGCCAGAATAATTTTAATGGTATTTCGATGACTTGGTGATTAAATGTATGCTATTGCAAGACGGCATTTGAGCGGCTGCCTCGAACGGGTTGCCTCAGCGATGCGTCTTCCGTTTGGGTTTAATGGTACTCCAATTGCGTCTAACGATTCCCTCCAAGCTCCGTTCAAGACCCTGAGAAGCGGTCTGGTGTGCCATGGCAAGAGCGGAATTATTTTATCTCTCACAACGTCATCAATAATACCAGGAATCAGTGAGTCGGCCATGGCCACGGCGATTAAATGTACGTCCTCGCAGCTTTGTTTTTATCGGTTTATATATACATATAATATGATTCAGTTACCCCTTGGTATCCCCTTTGGCCGATGTCCCTTCGTATTTCTTTCCCCGAAACGTTTTAGAGCACCCCGCTTCTTTCCATAACTCGATGCTTTGCCCTTCATGGCAGAATCTAGGATCATGATTACGATAGTAGTTGGGAAAGAATTCACCATAAATTCATGACAATAATTGATATGTCATTTTTTATATGAATGGTTTATAAACAGTACAGTCTACCAATAGACATAGCGGACTTCGTTCCTTATGAATGACTTTCCTTGAATGTTATATTGTCTACCATGATAAATGGCTATTCAGATCCATTAATGAACATAGTCAAAAGTATGATTGCAGGTGGTTATCATAATTACAATATTTTATAAAACAATAACAAGCTTTTACTAGTAAAGAGTTTCATTTTTATTATGTCACTTGGGAGCATTAGTTTGCTTGTATATAACTTTTTTTTTTCCATTTAATGTTGTACAAAAAAAATTGTTGGATTTTTAAGATATACATTAGGTTTTTGGGGTTTTGGGTGAGGTTTTAGGCTATGAAGTCCGCCTGCTCCAAAGTCCAAGGCGCGACCTCCGCTGTCCTGTCTTCAAATAATGTTGAGATTTGGCGTGGTACGAGAGGAATACACGTTGCAGGTTTATGTTTCGATTCAAAACAAGCGTGCCCGCTGCAAAACAAAGGAGCGCAAGAAAGATTGCAAATTACTTGAACGCAAATCCCATGACTTGTTGCGGCTCTTGCAATTTACCTGACCGCGTTATGTTTTTTCTATTGTCCTATGTCCAATGCACTAATTTTGACTGAATTTGAAGGTATCCTCACAGCTAGTTGTGCAAAGAGTTCGGTGAAACAGTACCGAAATTTAATGTTGAGACAACTTGCATAGTTAATACATATACCTATTCGAAATCTAATCTAATTCTTGGACCATTTCGTGCCCGAATGAGTTTGGAGTTTCATGCAGGGCCATTGTGGTTTGTTTTATCCATTTTGTGCCGAAGGATGCAACGACCAAAAAACAAGTCAAAGGTGATAAATGCCGCTGCCCACCTCGTGCCACCCCGGCGGCCCGCCCGTGGTGGCTAGCCGATTCTAAGAATTTGTCAAGAAAATTGATTTAGCTACTAACATATGAAATTATGACTCCAATAACATGCACTAATAAACTCAAAATTCACACTCATTTTTTTGGCCTCCTTCTTGCAAAAAATAACACTGGTAATATTCCTCGAAGTAAATCCTGAAAAATTTGAAGAAAACAATTTGGTTATTAAACCCTTGGTTATCTTTTCCAAACCCCTATGTTGATCTACTTCAATACACCGCTGCGGTACAATGATAACATGGCATATATATTTACTAAGGAATTGAATGTTGAGTTGATAGCTTATTTAGATCTTGATTGTACAAAGATATAGATCATAAAATATCCAAACCTTAATATGCATTCAATATAGGATCTAGAATTGTGTGTTTAAGCATTAAGATGTATCTTAAGAATATTGTGCTTTGGAGCATTAAGAAGTCTCTTAAGAATCATTATGTAGTGCCATCTATGAGACAATTTCGATAAAGTGTATTTTTGGAAGACTTGGGAGAAAAGAAAAAAATACAATAAGTACCAAATGTGATAACTAAAGCCTAATCAAATTAAAAAACCCACTACTTTATTATGGTAGCAAAAAATATGTTGAATCCTATCAAATAAAAAATAAAAAGAAAATAAATTGACTTGATATATTGTACTACAAGTTATAATGTGACATACATATTTACCAAGCCTATAGGAAAGACTAAATTTGAAAAATGTCGAAACAGGTTAGCTATTGTAAAGAATTCATCTCTCTATTAAGGGGTTGTGATAAAATTAATGACAAAGAAATATTAGTATTTCAATGCATTTTTATTTCCAATACATAATTTTTTCCAAAAAATTAAATATTGCACTCTTTTCCAATATAAATAGCTAATATAAATTACAAATTCAAATAAACATTTTTAGCTAATAATTATAATAGTTAATTTATATTATTTTCCAACATAAATAATGAATAAGAATTATAAATTCACATAAACATCTTTATTCTCCCGATTGTAAGTAAAAGTTATATGCTTCAACTTTCTCATTACTATCTAGGACATACTATTGCCATATACGTGAGATACACTTCTCACACTTGAACACATCTTAACATTCATAACATGCTCCAAATATCTGCTTTTCCCATAGATTTTTCATAAGCCTTCTATTGCTACCATATTAAAAAATAAGCAAAATTGAAGTTAGAGTAGAGGAGGAGAGAGTCCCCACAAAATAGAGATGAAAAATTAAATAAAAAATGCTGCATTGATTTGTTCCTTCCATTAAACAAATGAAACATCTAAAATGTTAATATTCCCACCAAATATAAAAGCACAATTGATTGGATATCCAACTATTGTTGGGGGAGGGGGCGGCTTGGGCGAGGGGTGGGGGTGCGGGCGCTGTGTGAGGGAGGGGTGGCGGGTAGGCCGGGAGGGGGTTGTTATGCGTTCAATGTTTGTAATATTTGTTTTTCGCATTAATTTTTAAGTTAATCATTATTTTTTGAAAAAAAAAGTGATTATTATTATTTTTTTGGCATTGTTACAGGGAAAAGTGTCTATATAGAACTGCTCTATCCCACTAAGGTGTGACAGCTGCCTTAGAAACAAACAGAGAAAAGCTACTTTTGTTTTTCCTTTATGAATTATAGATAGAGAAGAATAGAAAGACCAACCTCTGTCTTGCGCTAATCCTTCAAGTCGATTCCTCTCTTCTTTGATAGTCCTCAGTTACCTTCTCCCTTGCACGCCCAGCTTCACAAAGTACCTGTAAGATCACAGAAGCATAGCACTATACAAAGACACGGATCTATAATCATAAAAAATCTAGGATCAGGTGTAAATTGACCATACAAATGTAACAAGCATCAATGATACAAAAGCATGGAGGAAAACTCAAATAGCTTTTATTGATAAACAAGAAAATATCCAGGAGGATTTACAACCAGTGGTTCCGACCCAGCATCAACCTCCCAGCAAAGAAGTCCCTCTTCACCTCAAACAAAGCATAGATCACCCAACAATCTGATGTTTGTCTCAAAAAACCAACAACAATTCCTTACAATATGCAAAATTCCAGCCTTTGGATCTCTGGGATGAGGGATCCATATATCGATATCTGTAAGGGGGATGAGTCAGCTTGTGATTTGATTAGTGTCTCCTCTCTGATAGTTCTTGCTTCCATTTGGAGACTGAAGGCCTCTTACCCATCCTTGGTCGAATTCAGTGAGGCTAGTGTCACAGGAGAAGATTCTAGAAGCTTCCATTGCCTCTCCACCTCGCTGAATGACATTGCCATTTGTCATTTCTCGCCCATCGCACCCCACAGAAGGGAGTTTTGAAATGCAACGCACCCTCATAGTGTATTTAGGTGCAATGCAACGCACTTAGCCAGTGGAGTAGCTGCAATGATCCTGATTTGACCAATTTTGAGTAGTTTTTGGTGGAGAACTTCTGGGAGAAGTTGTAATCTGTTGACCTTGTTCCTTTAGGGGTTATAACAACACTTTTAGGGACTTAGGAGCCCTTGGTTTATGGACATTTCATGCTTGGGGTTGTAGGGCCCAAAAATGTCTATAACAGTTGCCCCCTAAAGTATGAGGCCGTCAACCTTTTGGTGTCGGGTGAAATGCTTTATTATGAGGATCCAAAGTTCTTTCAATGCTGATCCAGGTGGATATTGGTGGCCACCTGCCAAATCCACCTGGACCCCCACCATTGTCTTTCTCAGCATTTTCAGTTTCCTTAATTGTAGCACAATTTACTATTTTTAGCAGTTTTTTGGGTCCTGAACTTCTGGAGCCGTTTTGAGGCCCTAAACGACGTTTTTTGGGGAATCCGGGGGCAACACGAGTCCATGGGTGTTGCCCGTTCCAAAAATGATAGTGCTCGGATATATCTTTCTAATGAGCTATTGTACGCGTCAAACGAAGATCATATGCCAAAGTTACGACCCCGGGAAGTTGATGTACCAACTTACCCCCAAACGGGGCCCACAGTTTGGCGTTTCATCTCCTAGGGTTAGGTTTTGGAATGTTAAGGGTTTTTCCATTGTTTCTCAACAATAAATAGGCCTTCGAGCCTCATTGTAACACAGTTCAGAGGCATGTAGCCATCACATCTCTTCTCAGAGATAAGCTACCATCGCCCTAGCTAGTTCAGTTCCATTTCTGTTTGTAAGCATATTTCAGTATTTTCCATTAATGAAACGAAGTATTATTTCCGCTGCATATTTGTGTATATGGTTATCTCTGTAATGTGTTGCGTTCCTGTTTAAATCCGGATCAGTGGTATCAGAGCGGTATGCTTTTTCTCTGTTTTTCTTTGCATGTCCCCAACAAGGTCGGGATATAAGGAGTTAGGGCTTGAACTGGTTGAACCTTTGCAAGACTAGCCTCGCAAATCCCGACGGCCTCCCATGGCAGACGAGAAGAAAGACGAGGTGGCAGGAGATCCCTTCAAAATCTTGCTCGAAGAAGCGCTCGAGCGACAACGGAACGCGATGATGGACAGCTTTGCGCAGATCCTTCAGCAGCTACCCAGAAGCGGCGCATCGGCTTCCAGCAGCTCCTCTGGAAACGCCACACCCTTTAAGGTACAAGTTAATTTTGAAATCCCCATATTCGAGGGTCAGATAGACGCCGATGCCGTAGATAAATGGTTAAATCTGCTAGAGGGTTATTTTTCTGTTCATGAATTTTCGAGTCGGGAAAAGATTGTTTTTGCTCTTCTCAAAGCAGCCCCCCACGTCAAGGACTGGTGGGAAACCTACTGCGAGCAGAAGGATGAAAGTACTGGCTCACTATTTTCAGCCGCACCCACCTGGGATTCGTTCCGGGATGCCATCAAGGAGCAGTACTACCCTGTCGGAAGCTATGAGGATGAATACATAAAGTGGACCACGCTGCGGCAGGGAAGGGACCAAGACGTGCCGGAGTTCACCAATCTTTTCCATACCCTTCGCACAAAGTTGGGTATCAAGGATTCAGAGCAACATTTGATACTCAAATACCGTGGCTGCCTGCACAAGTACATCCAGGAAGAAATACAGTTCCTAAACATCCCCTCGCTCGGCGCAGCATACCGGTATGCCGTCAAGGTCGAGCAGAAGTTTAAACAAAAGAAGCGAGACTTTGGATCTGCGAATCCAAAGCAGGGGAAAGGTGCCCCTAAACCACAGAACAAAGGACAAAGCCAAGGCGGGACAGCCCAAGACAACCAGCCGAAGCTGCAAGCAAAGAGCAACGCCGCGAAGCCGAGAAAGGACACTGGAAAATGGTGCGAGTTCCATAAGAGCTCCACTCACAACACAAGTGAGTGTCGGGCCAAGCAGTCACTGGTGGCTGAGCTAAAGGTTTCAGAATCAGATGCATGTTCCGACTCTGAGTCAGAACCCGATAAGGGGTATGAAAAAGGAAGCAGATCATTGATGCGGATCCCAGCGCCACTGTTGCTACCGCAAAGATCCAGAAAAATGAACCCGAAGATCCAGAGGAGGAGGAGCGTCTCTTCCACTCCCAGATGTGGGTAAAGGGCTCCCCGATACAGTTCATTGTTGATAGCGGGAGTCAAAAGAACCTCATTTCGGCAGAGGTCGTGAAGCGGTTGGGCTTACCGACCACAGCACATCCACAACCATACACCATTGGGTGGCTTCACCAAGGGCGAGATCTTCGCGTGAGCCAGCAGTGTCGCCTTCCATACAACATCAAGCCCTTCACGGATGAGGTATTGTGTGACATTGCTCCCCTTGAAGTTTGTGATGTATTACTAGGACAACCATACTTGTGGAAGCGACATGCTGTGTATGAATCAAGGCCCCGTGCTGTTATTATTACATTGGGAAATAAGTTGTTCAGGATACCAGAGGTAGCACCACCTGCCGCCATCTCTTTGATTACTGCAAAACAATGCAGTAAGATCATTTCCAAAACCAGGAAATTTGTTTTCCTGATGATACGCCCTCAAGGGAAGAAGAAGACAGTGGCCGCGGCCTCCAAACGGGGTCCCTCTGCACGGCAGCTACAGATGGACAAGATTGTGGAGGAGTACGAAGACATCTTCACCTCCCCGGCAGGGGTTCCTCTGCACTGTCAAGTCAAGCACTCCATCGATCTGACCCCAGGTGCGCCGCTACCCAATGGACCAATTTATCGGCGCTCCGTTCTGGAGAACAATGAAATCAAGAGGCAGATTCAGGAGCTCCTGCAGAAAGGTCACATCCGTCCGAGTTCTTCGCCCTGTGGGAGCCCGATAGTGTTGGTACAGAAGAAGGATGGGACGTGGAGACTCTGTATTGACTATCGGGCGCTGAACAAGATCACTGTCCGTAATAGGTACCCGATCCCGCGGATTGATGACCTCCTAGACCAACTAAAGGGGGCGAAATATTTCAGCAAGATCGATCTGAAGTCAGGATATCACCAGGTACCAATTGAACCCTCAGATGTGTGGAAGACTGCCTTCAAATCCAAGGAGGGCCTCTTCGAATGGTTGGTCATGCCTTTCGGATTGACGAATGCTCCTGCAACCTTTATGAGGCTAATGGATGACATCTTGCGGCCATTCACCAACTCCTTTGTAGTAGTATACTTGGATGACATTCTGATCTTCAGCCAGAGTTGGGAAGAGCACCTCCACCACATCCGACAGGTTCTCCAAACACTGCGGCAACACAAGCTATGTGCCAATTTGGAGAAATGCACTTTTGGCATGACCGAGGTTCAGTATCTGGGATACATCATTGATGAACAGGGGGTGCATGTCGATCCAGCCAAGGTCCAAGTCATTCGGGATTGGCCCTCTCCAACCACTCTAACAGAGCTCCGCAGCTTTCTAGGTCTTGCCAACTTCTACCGCAGGTTTGTGTTGGGATTTTCTCATATTTCTTGGCCCTTGAGTCAAGTCACCAAGGGCGGGCGAAAGCAAAATTCTTTTGGTCTGAATCTCAACAGAAGGCATTCAGGGAGTTGAAGGATCGCCTCTGCACGGCACCAGTGCTCGCGTTACCAGATTTACAACAACCATTTGAGGTCGAGACAGATGCCTCTGACTATGCTATTGGGGCAGTCCTTACTCAACATGGACATCCAGTGGCATATCACAGTGAAACACTTTCAGACACAGTCCGGAAGTACCCCACTTATGATAAAGAGATGTATTCCATTGTACAGGCCTGCCGACAATGGAAGCATTACATTTTGGGGAAGGAAACGGTCATCCACACAGACCACCGACCTCTGCAGTTCATACAGACCCAAGGGAAATTGCAGAATGATCGCCATCAGAAGTGGTCTACATACCTGCAACAGTTTCACTTGAATATCAAGTATAAAAAGGGCAGCACCAATAATGTTGCAGATTGCCTCAGTCGACCACCGATCATGGCGCTAACCACCGTGCTCAACTCTTGCGGGCACGAGACTTCTGATTGGCCACTTCTCTACAAAAGCGACCCAGAATTCGGCCACACATACCAGACACTCTTGGAGGGTCGGCAGGTTGCAGATTTTCACCTCCAGGATGCCCTATTATGCCACCTCGGTCACCTTTGTGTTCCTTCAAGCGAGCGTGCCAAGATGATTTGGGAAGCACACTACAGTCGGGCTGCTGGGCATTTCGGGGTCGAGAAAACAGTGGCAGTACTGCAAAACTATTTCTATTGGCCGAATCTTCGACAGGATGTTGGGAAGTACATCCGATCATGTACTGCCTGTGCCATTGCCAAACCGACCATTAAGAAGCAAGGCCTCTATACCCCGTTGCCTACCCCTAGTCGACCTTGGGAATCCATCTCCATGGATTACATGTCAGGCCTTCCTTCCACTAAGCATGGAAATGACTGTGTTTTTGTGGTCGTCGACAGGTTCTCAAAGATGGCCATTATGATGGCCTGCAAGAAGAATATCACAGCAGAAGCCACTGCTAAACTTTCTTTGAACGAGTGTGGGTGCACTTTGGGATCCCACAGTCTATCATCTCAGATCGGGACAGTCGGTTTCTCAGCACCTTTTGGTCCAGTCTCTGGTCAATGCTGGACACCAAACTCACAAAGTCCACAGCCTTCCATCCTCAAACTGATGGCCAGACAGAGGTTGTCAATAGGATGATTGTGCACATTCTGCGCATGTATAACTCAAAGCATCCACGCACATGGGACGAGAGCCTCCCCTACGTTCAGCACAGCTACAACCGAGCTCTTCACAGCTCCACTGGCCATAGCCCTTTTTAGGTGGGTTTGGGATTCCAGCCACTATGCCCCATTGATGTGGCCATGCCACTTGCAGCTACTCACATGAATTCAGCTCATGTCCAGTCCGAAACAGATAAGGCCACCAGCTTCATTGAGCGCATCCAACATATTCGCCAGCAGGTCCATGACATTCTTGAGAAATCAAATGCCAAGTACAAGCAGCGACATGATCAACATCGGGTGCCACACAAGTTTCAGGTGGGCGACAAAGTCTGGTTGCATTTGCAAAAGGAACGCCTTACTGGAGCCTATCGGAAATTGAGACCACTCCGATATGGTCCTTACACCATTACTAAGGCTATGGGAGACAATGCATTTGAGCTCAGCATTCCCCCATTCCTTGGCCTGCACCCAGTATTCAATGTGGACCGCCTTCGGCCATACTTTCCACCATTGCTAGACACATCCGACATTGCAGAACAACTCAAACCCACAGAATTAAATCCAAATTGCATGGAACAAGATGCAACTGATCGGATCATGGACACACAGATCAAGAACACTCGCCAACAGAATATCCAACTGTATCGAGTTGTCAAAGCGGGCCAACTCCTTCAGCAGGGCAAGTGGCTCACCAGGGAACAAGTTCAACAGAAGTTTCCTCATCTCATGGAGGAGCTCAACGCAATGGGGACCATTGCTTCCTAAGGGGGAAGGAATGATCTAGGTGGATATTGGTGGCCACCTGCCAAATCCACCTGGACCCCCACCATTGTCTTTCTCAGCATTTTCAGTTTCCGTAATTGTAGCACAATTTACTATTTTTAGCAGTTTTTCGGGTCCTAAACTTCCGAAGCCGTTTTCAGGCCCTAAACGACGTTTTTTGGGGAATCCGGGGGCAACACGAGTCCATAGGTGTTGCCCGTTCCAACAATGATAGTGCTCGGATAGATCTTTCTAATGAGCTATTGTACGCGTCAAACGGAGATCATATGCCAAAGTTACGACACCGGGAAGTTGATGTACCAACTTACCCCCAAACGGGGCCCACAGTTTGGCGTTTCATCTCCTAGGGTTAGGTTTTGGAATGTTAAGGGCTTTTCCATTGTTTCTCAACAATAAATAGGCCTTCGAGCCTCATTGTAACACAGTTCAGAGGCATGTAGCCATCACATCTCTTCTCAGAGATAAGCTACCATCGCCCTAGCTAGTTCAGTTCCATTTCTGTTTGTAAGCATATTTCAGTATTTTCCATTAATGAAACGAAGTATTATTTCCGATGCATATTTGTGTATATGGTTATCTCTGTAATGTGTTGCGTTCCTGTTTAAATCCGGATCAAATGCTGGGAGGAGACCTGTAATAAGATACAATACAATACATTATCTTCATTCTATTTTCATGATCTAGCTGAGGCGGGCATTCCCATGCTCAGTTTTATAAATTCATTTTCATGTACATAGGACAGACAATCGTCTGAGTGTAGACTGATGATTCTGGTAGAGCCATCATCCTTTTGAGTGGATGATTATCTGTGCAGCAAGGATGTACAATTAATGTCCTTATTTCCCTGAATATATATCGCAACCCGAATGGATGAAACTAGATCCGGGGTCTTCAATCTCATCTGATCTTCACTCGAAGTACAAGTCGATCCATGTGAGAAATGTTCTGAAGTCGAACATGGAAAGACATCGCTTGATTACCAGTCAATGATGTAAACTGTTAACAAGCACGAGAGGAATCACCGATAATGATAATGACCCTCAAGGTACTGCAGTACAATTTACGTGGTGTGAATAAAGGACTTGGCGTCGAACACCACGCAAAATCTTTCGGTCGAAGGCCATTGATGTAAGCCTATCGCCGGAAGTGAGAAACTTGCCATTCAGGCATGCAAGCTTCAAAGTACTAAATGAGGTGTTCCTAGATCAACTTCTTGGATAATGAGCTGATGTCGACAAGAAGTGATCCGTCATAGGAGGGCTTTAATGAATCCCACATCAATGACACAGAATGGAGCAAATGATTTTAATGGAGGTGAAAACGATCTGGTGATATAAGGTTCAGGGTGGCGATCATGAATGAATGGAGTATAATGTATGGTAGTGGGTGAGACACAGGTGAATTCACTGAATGACCTCTCTTGAACATATCGACGACACTGATGTGATGGATTGGTAGCATTAACCCCAATTGTGGATGGTATGGCGTGACCATGGTGATGTGACCGGTGAATGAAACAACCCAACCCGACTTGGACACGGAGTGGAAGTGTCATGTTCAAGAGCAACTTGCTACCAACAAAGTTTCTTTGAGTTTTCTTCCCATTTTTCCCCAGTCATTGCTGACCAGTACCTCTTTATTTTTGTCAAGCTTGAGGAGGATAACATATGCTTGTTCTATAATTTTCCCTTCGGGCAAACCCATCGCTATGTTTTAACGAGCCTAGCGATAGTGAAACTCGTTCTCGTCTATAGACAAGTTTGTCGCTATTAATATTTTTAACGACAAAGATAACTCAGACCTTTTCAATTTTAGAGAGTCTGAAAAGGAATGTAAAGGAAACTCCAAAATTCCTTTTTCGTCATCTAATCCCTTAAGTCCGAAAAAGTATAAAACAATACAGAAGGGATGAATTTTCGATACTTTTAACAAGCCGAACAAAACAAGCACTCGATCTTTTTGTGTAATAATCCCTCAGGTCCAAAAGGATTAAAATATAGAGGAGGGATAGCACTTCCTGTCCCTTTAACGAGCTAGAAAGGCCAAGGACTCGGCAATATTTTCATATTTTACGAGTCAGTTGAAAAGAGCTTAAAGGAGACTCGTCTTTTGAGGAACAAGTGATAAAACGGGTAGCAGCTGATTCCAGGTAAGGTTTGGAATTTTCCAATCACGGCAGTGTCACAAGGATGGCTAGTGAAATCACTCTTCGTAGCTGTTCCTCAAAATGGGTAAACAATCAAATGGAGGTGAATGATCGGCCAATGAAAAAGTGGAGGTGATGGTGCAAACACGACCAAGGCTTTAATGGCTGAAGTACTACATTCACAATGGTTATTTACCGGGGAATAGTTCATTTTTTAACGAGCTTAAATGCGGGTGGAAACATTTGCTCATGGCTTATGTTTATTTTTTAATGAGCTTGAACTATGTGCTAAAACTGCTCGATTAATCCAGTCATATAAGAAGAATGTCTCATATAAAAACGGCAAATTTTAGATTTTTGCCCCACATCCTTTCTATATGCAATTTAGGAAACGACCAATCCTACGAGTTTAAGGGTTAGAGGTCCTACAAATTTAAAAAATAAATAGTCGCTCTTCGCTTGCACTCCAAAAGGTTTGCATGCCCCCAGGTATAAAACAGAGTTTCAAGGTTACCCCTACTTTCTTCCATTAAAACATTTGTTTTAGCGAGAGAGGCCTACCTCTTACAGGTTACCCAAAGATTGTTCTATTCACGGTGTAAACAAAACACTTCTTCGGCGATGTCTACCAAAATAGACAAAGGTGAGTGGCGCAGACGCCTCCACTCACATAACTTTGACAAGAGAATCCTGTTCTAGAATAACTCCCTCTTCCAATCACGGACGGGAGTACAGACTAGTCATATTTTCTCGCGGAAACCTACCCTATACCCGAAGTTTTCCTGCCAAAGCAGACCAGGGTGCATGCCCCTGGGTTTCAGTCATGTCCCCCGAATTACTCGTGCTCATCGGGTGGATGGACTGGGAATTGAGACATTTCTTGTGTGAAAAGACCATTTAGGGTTGGTATATGACTATTTTCTATGTGTGATCCGGGAAATGAAAGCTTGTCTACGAGTTGGAACACTCTTCCTTCGTGCGGAAAACACATCACTCTAAAGAGTGATGAGATGATGGCTCTAATGCAATAAATATAGTCTTGTCCAAGGAGTAGATTGTAATCCAGGGGTCCTTGAACTACCATCACGTTCATTTGAACGGTTTTCCTTCTCAATGTTATGGGCACATTGGGAAGGATCCCTAACGGTCGACTGGTTCCTTTATCAAAGCCCGTCAGATTTCTCATCTCAGGCAAAAGCGATGGCGAACCAAGCGCTTTCCAAGCAGTCGAGGAAAGGATACTCACAGAAGCCCCTTCATCTATGATGGTACCAGCCATAACCATTCTATATATTTGAACAATAATCCGGAATGGTATACTAGCTGGTAAATGGGGTCTGCCTAGTTGATTCCAGTCGAGGGAGACAACTAGGTTGCTTGGAGGTGGGACTGAATAGACAGCTGGGTACGACTCTGATGAACTTCCTTCCTGCGGTAAACGAACGGGTAAACTGCCCCCATGTTCGTTGGAGTCTGTGCTTACGAAAAGAATTTGGACGGTGTCATCCTTGTTCTCTTCAGTGACTGTATCATCTGAAGATGGAACCTCTGAAGGAAAGACCGGGTCAATTTCCGTCTCGACCTTTTGACTTTCGTCTGGTGTTGATTCAGATGGTTTTTCTTCGATGATAGAAACTTCGGCCGACGATCTAGGCCGGTTAGCCGGGTTTTCGACTAGTGTTGGACTTGGTAAGAGTTTTTTATATCCAGGAGGAAGTCGTAACGGTGAAATCGGACGATCATCCAAAACTCTTTTAGCTTCATCTAAGAAGGGACAATGGTGGACGACATGATCGCCTTCGCACAGTTTACAAGGAAATCTATATTTTCCTTTTTGTCCAGGGGCTTCACTTTCACTAGTCGACAGTGTGTTTTCAACATGATCATCAAAGGTTGACGACACGGGGTTGTGCAAACGAGGAGACCAGTCCCTTAAGATCTGAGGGATGCAAGGACAATCTCTATGATAGTGGTCTCCTTTGCAAATGACACATGGCGATTTAGGCCTGGTCGGTGCAGTGTGTGGATTTTCGCTAGACGACACTCGTTTGCCCCCATTCGCTTTCGGATCCTTCTTCTTCTTCTCTTTCTTCCTCTTTTCCTTCTTCTCCTTGGGTACTTGACTTTTGGCTTTACCAGCCCCATCAAGCGAAGAGGAAGGAGGAGAGGAAGAATTAGGGGAAGTAGAAGGTTGGTGGGTAACTCTGGATTCATCTAATTACTGACTCGATTGTTCAGGAATTGTGGTGTTCTGAACGACAGAGGTTGAGAAGAGCCATATAGGCAAACCAATTGTTAGTCCTGGAAGCGACAATGTGGCCATATGGGGTGCACCAACATCTCCCTAAGAGGAGAAGGGACTAGGATTTCCTCCAAGGGGAATTCCTTGGTTGGTGGACTCCATTTTTTCAACCCAAGATCAACGTAGGAAAGGGTAATGAATATTCCGTTTAAAATAAATTTTAGACTCTTTGACACAACTTGTTTTTTCAGTTTTTAAGAGTCGAGAAAAAACAAAAGATGACTCTAGTCGCCTTCGATTTTTAATGAGCCTGAAGTGACAAGTGCTCAGATGGACCTTTTCCGTTAAGGAGTCTGAAAAGGAATGAAAGGGACTGCTCTGGAAGTCTAGGTAGAGGGAGTACCAAACCAATCGCAAAACTGCAGAATACTTTTTACGGTACAGCAGTCAATCTTCCCGAATGCTGTGTTCAGTGCATTGCGATCGATAGGGCGGCAGACATGGCTTCCTATGGATAAAAGATTTAAGCCTATAGGGGTCTCCCAAAATATACTCGACGGTACGTGGGAGCACAAGTCCGTACTGGAACTTATTGTCTCAAAGTGGAAGAATCACCCAACCATCAATGAGAACAATAGTTACCAGGCTTTACGACGCCGGAATACGTCTCTAGCCTAGACCTCTAGATGTTGTGCATTAAGTTCCAAAGCGTTGTTAGATTCATTGAATTTATTTTAAGTTGATCTTTCTTATGAAGTTTGCCTTTTGGGTTCACCACGAGATGTAGATGTAATTCCTAAAATGAAATCTAAAGATGATAAACAAACTTTTTATCTCTTTTATGCAATGAAAATCCTAGCTATTAGGGAAAAGAAAGACAAAATCTTTTCACAAAGAGCAAAGAGCACACTGTAAATGCACATTCCTAAATCAAGCCAACCAGACTGTCTATATGCAAATGCACATGCGTGTGTTTGTTTTCGACTTTCTTAGTATATGGATGCTAAAAATAAAGTTGATGCACAAATCTGAATTTCTTTTCAAGCAACAAATATAAACAAGCTTCTTTTCAAAATAAAAAATAGAGATGATTACGACACCTTACGATTTTGAAATGAATACTTGTTTTTGACACTAGAAAATTACAAATTCAGACCAAAAGCAATAGTAATAGGATAATCAACTATCAACAGTAATCAAACTATTTCCTACGATTGAAATCGACACTTGCGACAGATTCAAATCAAAGGACGACAGTACGATTATGCTACTTTTGCAAAGGAAAACTGTAAATGACTCAACAAACACACAAAAACATCTACAGTTATTTTGTACAAAGGAGGCGGAATAACAACAAGGAAAAGGGGTTTCAAATAGACATATACTGATCACAGGCAGCAAAATTCAGGAATAGAACTGGAAAGAATGAAGCACAGAAACCACAACTGCACAGAGCTAGTCTGATCAGCGCACCTGTAACACAGAGAATCTGAAATGCAGCGCAGGTTGTCCACTCGGGAAGTGCGCTAAAATTCATAATCTCTTAACAGTACCTGCGCTTGGCCAGAAACGAGACTCTGTTCGGGTTCCGGGTCACGGTTTGCAGTTCAGTTCCCGGTTTTTGGCCGAGTACAAAAGCAATCAGTAATGCAACAATGAGGGGTAGATCTAAGGAGGATCTAAGAGCTATCACAAGGACAATCAGAGAGTTTGTGAATCAGTTGTTTAAATCATAAACAGATCCCGGAGGTCGACTGGCATTTATCTACTTTGCATTTGCATAGCAAATGCAGTTCGAAAGCTACCTGGCACAGCTTTAGACTCCGTTTGTAAGTTTATGAAAAAGACAACAAAGAAGATAAACAAACAAACTAATTCGTCCCCAGCGGAGTCGCCATTTTGTTACAGGGAAAAGTGTCTATATAGAACTGCTCTATCCCACTAAGGTGTGACAGTTTCCTTAGAAACAAACAGAGAAAAGCTACTTTTGTTTTTCCTTTATGAATTATAGATAGAGAAGAATAGAAAGACCAACCTCTGTCTTGCGCTAATCTTTCAAGTCGATTCCTCTCTTCTTTGATAGTCCTCAGCTACCTGCTCCCTTGCACGCCCAGCTTCACAAAGTACCTGTAAGATCACAGAAGCATAGCACTATACAAAGACATGGATCTATAATTATAAACAATCTAGGATCAGGTGTAAATTGACCATACAAATGTAACAAGCATCAATGATACAAAAGCATGGAGGAAATCTCAAATAGCTTTTATTGATAAACAAGAAAAGATCCAGGAGGAGTTACAACCAGTGGTTCCGACCCAGCATCAACCTCCCAGCAAAGAAGTCCCTCTTCACCTCAAACAAAGCATAGATCACCCAACAATCTGATGTTTGTCTCAAAAAACCAACAGCAATTCCTTACAATATGCAAAATTCCAGCCTTTGGATCTCTGGGATGAGGGATCCATATATAGATATCTGTAAGGGGGATGAGTTAGTTTTTGATTTGATTAGTTTCTCCTCTACGATAGTTCTTGCTTCCACTTGGAGACTAAAGGCCTCTTACTCATCCTTGGTCGAATTCAGTGAGGTAAGTGTCACAGGAGAAGATTCTGGAAGCTTCCATTGCCTCTCCACCTCACAGAATGACACTGCCATTTGTCATTTCTCGCCCATCGCACCCCACAGAAGGGAGTTTTGAAATGCAACGCACCCTCACAGTGTATTTAGGTGCAATGCAACGCACTTAGCCAGTGGAGTAGCTGCAATAATCCTGATTTGACCAATTTTGAGTAGTTTCTGGTGGAGAACTTCTGGGAGAAGCTGTAATCTGTTGACCTTATTCCTTTAGGGGTTAGAACAACACTTTTAGGGACTTAGGAGCCCTTGGTTTATGGACATTTCATGCTTGGGGTTGTAGGGCCCAAAAATTTCTATAACAGGCATGAAATTCATAAAAAAAAACTATTATTTAACTATTTTTAGTTAAAATTTTCGTATAAAAATTGTGATTTTCGCATGTCAATTGTAGCAAAAAATTATCAAAACGTGTAGTTTTTTAGTTATGTTTATGTTAAAAATGGATATTTTTATGTCCATTGTTAAAAAATATTGTTTTCTAGAAACAATTATTTCTTGTGGATTGAAAAATTAGTTAATGATGTATAAATATGTAGAATACCAAAAATTCAAAATATCGACTTTCTTCTTTATATATGCAAAACAATAAAAACCTCACTACAAAAAAAATAAAAACAAGAAAATATGAAGAAAAAGAACACTTCAAAAATTATTAAATTTACAAAATAATTATTTACGTTTCATACATTAGAAAATTAAAAAATAAAATAAAAAAATAAATATCCTTTTAAAAAAAGGGCCCGATGTAGAATTACCACGTTTTTAAATCAGCATAAAAAACACTACCATTCTAAAATGCAATGTACATAAAAAAAATTATAGTGCCAAAAACTATGCTCTAAAAAACACATGTGTTCTGCATCACCCCTTTTTAAAATTGGGTCACTTTTTTGCTATCTTTACAAAACGGGTAACAGTATGAGTTCCCGTTTCAAAGTTTACATTGTTACATGTGTACTTAAAGAAGCCAAGTACACATCCCCACCTTCATCTGAGGTGGTTTTTTCCTCTGCAGAAGGAGCATCATCAGATCCCTTTCCTTTGTTAGGAGCTTTAGATTTATAGTCCCTTTTGTAGTGCCCTTCCTTTCCACATTTCCATCACACCACCTTTACAGGTTTTCCTAGAGTTTTAGATTTCCCTCTAGATTTAGATCTCCCACTCGATGACTTATTTTTGTTATTGTTCTGGGACCTTCCACGTACAAACAAGGCATCACCATTCTGGCTCTCCATATTTTTCTTTCTCATCTCCTCCATCAGTAAGGATGAGACTGTTTCATTAAACTGCAAGGCAATTGCATTGCTACCTATTGCAATAAACAAACTATCCCACGAATCTGGTAGAGAAGACAACAAACTAATGCACTTATCTTCATCTAAAATTTTAATATCAACAGACAATAACTGACTTCCCACAGTATTAAATGCGTTCAGATGCTCTGTCACCGAGTCTCCATCTTTCATCCTTAGGTTATACAACTTTTTCCGTAGGAACAGTTTATTCACCAGAGACTTAGATTGGTACAAAGTCCCTAACTTGTCCCATAAATCCTTTGTCATAGCTTCCCCTAATACATTCAGCAATACTGAATTTGAGACACACAATCGTATTGTGATATTTGCCTTCTGATCCAACTTCTTCCATTCTTCATCGGACACTACTGTTGGTTTAATACTTGAATCTACCGCAATCCATTGATCTTTATGCACCAACAAATCCCCCATCTTGAGTTTCCATAACTCGAAACTCTGATCATTAAATTTGTCGATCTCTATCTTTCCACTGCACGCCATATTCTTTCACCACCAAAATTGATCCCATGGATCTCCCACTGAACAGGGTCTACCACAGGTCCAATCGAAAACCCTCAACAAAAAAGGCATCCCCTTAGAGCCAAAACAGCTCCGATGACAAATGTAGGTTTTAATCCCGTACAGAAATTACCTGCATATGAAATATAAAACATAGAAAATAAACAATGTGAGAGCATAACACGTAAAATGCATATACATAGAGATTTTCCCCTGTATCTCAAAATCGGGACTACTAGCTTGAGTTTTCATTATGTTCATTTCAATGTTATAATACATATTTATACACGCCGAAGCATCCAATACCATGGAACAAAAACCATCACACCCAAAACCATGTGTGAAAACCATGCACAAAACCATAAGTAGGTCTGCCCAACCTAATATAGGGTCCAAAAAAAATTTCCCTAGGGCACTGCCCCAAACCCTGTAGAGGGGGGTCTAACCACCCCCCCTCTAACCCCCCGGTTAATTAGATGAGTTAGTTATGGAAAAAATATAACACAACCCAACAACTCCTTCACTCATGCAATGCGAAATGCCAAATTAGGAAGGGTGATGATTTAATTGAATGGGGACAACAGTTAAAAGAAGAAATTTCTAGAAACACCATGTCACCATAGCACTCCAAGCTCTCCATCCTCTTCATACCTGTTATCGGGAAAACTAGTGTCCATTCAGAGCTGCTAGTCCCACTAAGACGGGTAGCTATCTTAGAAACAAACAAACTAAAGTCACTTGTGTTTTCCTTTATGAGAGATAGATGAGAGAGAAGCAGAGAGTACCAACCTCAGTCTTTCACTTGGCTCCTTTCTTATTTCCTCCCTCCTTTGACAGAGCTTCACCACTCCTTCCTTACTTGTCCTGCTTCAGAGAAACACCTGTAGATTCAAAGTAGCATAATACCATCAAAGCATAGAGATCTATAACCATAAACAATAGAGGATCGGATGTATATTAACCATACAAATGCATATATCAATACAAGATTTAGACATATACAAGAATATGGAGGAAAAATCAAATAGCTTTATTGATAGAAGTAGTAGAAGAGAGGATTACAACCCATTGGTCTGACCCAGCACCATCCTCCCAGCATGAAAGCCCTCTTCACCTCATGAAAAGCTTAGATTACCCAACAATACAATGTTGCACAGAGAAACCAACAACACTTCCTTACAAAATATAAAATTCCACCCTCTGGATCTCTAGGATGAGGGATCCATATATATATGTTTGCAGGTGGGTGAGTCAACTTCTGGGATTTTGATTAGTGTCATCTCTCTGATAGTTCTTGGTTCCACTTGCAGATTTCATGATCTCTTACTCATCCCTGGGAAAATTTATAGAGGCAAGTGTCAAATGGGCAGTGTCTAGAAGATTCTCTAGGTTTCCACCTAGCCAACTACTTTTGCCATTTGTCTGCTCTCGCTCATTGCACCCTATAGAAGGGCTTTTTAGTATTCATCGCACTTTTTGCATGTGGTAGGTGAGATGCATCACACCCTTAGCACTGAGCAGTCTGTGTGGTCTAGTTTTGACCAGTTCTGATTAGTTTTTCATGGAGAATTTCTGGGAGATGATGTAATCAGCCAACCTTGCTTCTTTAGGGTATGAAACAACACTTTTAAGTACTTAGAAGACCTTGGTTTTATGGACATATGCGATTGCGGTTGCAGTGCCCAAATATGTCTATAACAGTTGCCCCCTAAAGTATGAGGTTATAAATCTTCTGATGTCTTGTGAAATGCTTTATCATGAGGATCCAAGGTTTTTCAAACTGGAAGGTGACCTGTAATAAGATACAATACAATATATTATCTTCTTAATATTTTCATGATCTAGCTGAGGTGGGCATTCCCATGCTCAATGTTATAAATTCATTTTCATGTACATAGGATAGAAAACCATCTATGTGGCAGACTGATGATTCTGGTAGAGCCATCATCCCTTAGCTCGGATGATTATCTATGCAGCTATGATGTACATTTGATGTCTTTATTTTCCTTAATATATTGTAGCCCGGATGGATGAAACTAGATCCGAGGTCTTCAAAACTCGTTCAATCTTCACCTGAAGTACAAGTCGAACCATGTGAAAAGATGTTCTAGCGTCGAACATTGAAAGACATCACCTGATTACCAGCCAATGATGTAAACTGTTAACAAGCGCGAGAGGAATCACCGATAATGATAATGACCCTCAAGGTACTGCAGTACAATCCACATGGTGTGACTACATGAGTCGATGTCGAACACCATGCAAAATCTTTCGGTCGAAGGCCATTATTGTAAACCTATCGACGCAAGTGAGAAACTTTCCATTGAGGCATGCAAGCTTCAAAGTACTGAAAGGGTTGTTCCTAAGTCAACTTCTTGGATGATGAGCTGATGTTGACAAGAAGTGACCTGTCATATGAGGGCCTTAATGAATCCCACATATACGACATGAAATGGAGCAAATGATTTTGTGGAGGTGAAAATGATCTGATGATACAAGGTTAGGGTGGTAGTCATGAAAGAATGAAGCGTGAAGGTATTGCAGTGGATGAGACATAAGCTAGGTTGGTGAATTCTCTGAGCAACTTCTCTTGAACATATCGATGACACTGAAATGGATTGGTAGTGTTAACCCCAAAAATGGATGGTACAGAGGACCAATGGTGATATGACCAGTGAACAGAATAACCCAACCTGACTCAATCATGGTGATGGAGTGAAAGTGTCATGTTCAAGAGCAACCTACTACCAATAAAGTTTCTTCAAGTTTTCTTCCCAATTTTTCCCCAGTCATTTCTGACCAGTACCTCTTTATTTTTTTCAAGCTTGAGGAGGATAACATATGCTTGTTCTATAATTTTCCCTTCGAGCAAACCCGTCACTATGTTTTAACGAGCCTAGCGACAATGAAACTCACTCTTGTCTACACGGACAAGTTTATCGCTATTGTTTTAATCAGTTTAACAACAAATATAACTTGGTCTTTTCAATTTTAGAGATTTTGAAAAGAGACGGAAAGGAAACTCCAGTATTCCTTTTTCGTAATATAATCCCTTAAGTCCGAAAAAGTATAAAACAATATGAAAGGGATGACTTTTCGATAGTTTTAATGAGTTGAACAAGACAAACGCTCGATCTTTTTGTGTAATAATCCCTCAAGTCCAAAAAAGATTAAAATCTAGAGGAGGGATGGCACTTCCAATCACTTCAACGCGCTAGAGAGGCCAATTGCTCAGAAATCTTTTCATATTTTATGAGTCAGATGAAAAGAGCTTAAAGGAGACTCGTTTTCTGAGGAGCGAGTGATGTTTTCAGATAGTAGCTAGTTCCAAGTAAGATTTGGAACTTTTTCAATCACGGTAGTGTAAAGAAGGTGGCTAATAGAATCACTCGTCATAGATGTTCCTCAAAAAGGGGTAAACAATCAAATGGAGGCATATGATCGGCTAAAAAATAGTGGAGGTGATGGTAAGAACATGACCAAGGTCCAAAAGCTAATGATTATGCGATCGCAATGGTTATTTACCAAAGGTGGGTTCATTTTTTAATGAGCTTAAACTATGGGGGAACATATGCTCATTGCTAGGTTTATTTTTTAACGAGCTTGAACTTCACGTAAAATTGCGCATGACAATAGTTAGAGATATTCGATTCACCGTTAACACTATGTTCTCTTGACGATCGTACTACCTGTTCAATTGCTCCATCAAACTAATTAGAAATGTACATACATGCTTGAAAATGAGTAAAAAACTAATACCTTACTTGAATTACGTGAGTAATAACATAAAAGTGGTTTTTACCTCTTTCATTCAAATTTGGGATTGTTGGAGCTCTGGAGGTGTTTTCCCCCTCGATTTTCATCAGCTGATTCCAGGATATTTTGTGGATGATTTTTGGTGCCGTCTGGACCAGGTAGGAGCTAACCCTGAGCTCTTCAATTGCATTCTTTCCTTTTCTGACTCTGAGCATGTTTTCCTGCTTTTCTGAGCCCTTGGGGTTTGAACATTTCATTCTCTCCCCATCACACCTAGTATACATCGAAAGGTGTGATGCATACTAGGCTGGCCATTGGCCAGTCAGTATGCATCCCACCCAGTACACAGCTAGGGTGCGATGGGCGCAAGGAGGAAAGTTTTTGCACTGATTTTTCATGGAAATTTTACCTATTTTTTGCCAAATTAGGATCCTAATTCTTCTCTTGTTTGTTTTTCAGAGATTCATTGGAGCAAGATGGTCGTTACATGGCGTGAATGCAAGCATGAAGAAGAGGACATGGTTTCCTTACATGATCTGGGTACGGTAACTGCATTGTGGAACTGTGGCTTGCTCAAGTTCTTCTGCATATCTAGCATGAGGCAGCAAATAAACTTGTTGCAATATTTCCTTGATGCATGGGATCCTACCAACCAAGTGTTCTAGATTAGAGGTAAATCCATCCCTTTGACTGTTGAGGATATCTACTTTTTGACTAGTTTATCGAGGCGTGGCGCCCCTCTCTCATTATCAGGTTCCGCCCATGGGGAAAAAACCGTGAGGGATTATATTTGCTGATACTGTAGAGATGGATCTCAGCCGAGTAGGGATGGCAAGATCAGTATTTGAGATGTCACTGACCGATCCTTGAGGACTATCTTATTCACTTTTGCTAGATTGGCTTGTAGTGCGGCTCTTCACTTAGCCAACAGGTCCTATATGCAGTATGCCTTGGAATGCCTTGAACCAAAGGTATTCAACTGGTGTGATGTAGTACTTCTGGTGATAAAAGAATAGCTTACCAAGGTGAAGAATGGAAGATCTAAGAACTTTGGTTATGGGTCTATTCTAACCACTTTCGCCTTGGAGAAGATCCCACTGATGCAGCCACAATGCATTTCACTCGGAGTGCCTATGCCGACAGAATCATAGATGCAGAGATGGGTCGATCTCATGGCCATATATACTGGTCAGTCATAGATTTCATTCTCTGATGCCTTCTTTGAGTGGTTCAACCATCAGCAAATGGTTTATGCCGAGTATCCATATGCCGGGATGGATTTCTTGGGTGACCCAGATTTGGTGCTGCCGGCTGGCAAGCATTGGGGTGTCATAGGTAAAAATCCCTCACCATATCTCTGTTTATTGCTTTTATAATGTTCTTGTGCTTTTTCCTTTTATATTATCAAGACTAATCAAAACTCATGTGTGTGTAAATATCGAACCAGTGCGACCAGCAGTGCGTCGGAGAGTGGTAGCTGTTGTTCCAATGGGAGAGGCTGTAGGGAGGGCTGTTCTTCGTGATCTAGACATAGCCGAGACCCTTGCAGTATTGTAGGATCAGATCGAGGGTCTCACCCTTGGCATTCAGGATGTGAGGACCGATAGGTTGCCTCTGAGATTACAATGCCATACCACTGGCGTGCTGAGCCGATGGACTAGGCTCTTACGTATGATTGCACAGGTGGTGACTTGTTATCACCAACACCATTAGTCTAGGGTGCCCCCTTGAATTTTTGAGTTTTTGGGTCATATGACCGATTTTGTCCTGGACACAGAACACTATGTAAAAAACTATAAACAATTATGTATATTTTTTATTTTCGGAGCTTTATTTTTGTTAAGTTATATGATCCCAATGCAAATATTGATGAAATGCTTTTCTTTTATAAATGTTGCAAATGTCTATCTAACACATAATTTTCTAATGAATCAATTAATGTGTTCAAGTTTCTGGAAATGTGTTGATATTGAATAGAATCAAAATGCCTTTCCAAAATCCTAACCCTTAGGAACACACGATAGATAGCTGGATTCCAAATGGAATAGATGCCGATAAGCTGTAGAATGATGAGTTGTGAATCTAGCCTGACGACAAGTCAGCATATGCCATGTGCGATGGTATCAGAAAGGAGCTCTATCAACACGCTATATTCAGCGATGTTGTTCATTAACCGACCAATACATACCCCTTTGAAACTCACTAACTCGCTGCTTGGATCAAAGATGGCTCAGGCTGCAGAAGATAGGTTCCACGTACTATGACTAGCTCCGTCGGCGTATCCAACAAATGATTCCAATAGGTTCGACATCTGCAACAAATGCAAAAGTGGATTACCTAACCAAAACGATCGCTCTTAACGAAAACAAAAAGTAACAAAAGCATATGAAGAGATTACTACGCTTGGTCAAGCATAGTAACGCTTAAGGTACAACCCGTTTCGGGGTTGTGACAGTGGAATCCCATCATAATCTACTAACTCATAGGCTCCTTTTGCTAATACACATTTAACAATATAGGGACCCATCCACAAAGACTAGAACTTACCTGCTCCCAATTTATCGGATTTCGAATCATAAAGTAAGACCGGGTCACCTTCCGAAAAGACATGGGGTTTGACATTCTTATCAAACTGCGCCTTGACTTGTTTCTTATGCACTTCGTTAGCCAAGGCGGTGTCACAATGGGTTTCATCCAATTGGATTAATTCTAAGAAATGAGCCTCTTCCTCTGAAGTTCCGGGGAGAAGGTCGACTACGAGCTTGAGAGATGAAATTTCTCACTGAACTGATAAGACTGATTCCAGACCATACACCAGCTAAAAGGGTGTAAATCTGGTCATATTTCTCACCGATGTCCGATACGCCCACAAGGCCGAGTACAAGATTAGGTGCCAACTCCGTTTATGGACTCCAATCATCCTTTGCAGCATGTGCTTTAGGACTTTGTTGATCGCTTCAACTTGCCCGTTAGCTTGCGGATAATATGGAGTAGAGTTGTCATGGGAAGGTTCTGATTTAGTAGCCAATTCAACCATCATGTGATTGCAGAAATGTGATCCATGATCTGTGACTATAGCTTGTGAAACACCGAATCTGGAGACTACATGATTGAAAAAGAAAAGAGCAGTCATTTTGCCGCTGTTGTTTAATGTAGGCATCGCCTCAGCCCATTTCGTAAAATAGTCCACTGCAACTATGATATACCCATGCCCCCTGGCCGAGGTGGGGTTACATTTCATGAAATCTATGCCCCTTTGGCAAATGGCCCAATAGCAACTACTGGATGCAGAGGTGCGGGTGATATTCTAGTTTTGCGGTTGAAGATTTGACAAGCATGGCAACTTCTGACTGCGGTTATGCAATCTTTGAACATTGTTGGCCAGAGGTAGCCTGCCCTTAAGATCTTTTGTGCCGTAGCGTAAGAAGATTGATGCCCCCCACACGCGCCTGAATGACAATCGTTCGAGAATTTTTCGGCCTCTTCATGGGTGAGGCACCTTCGCAGAACTGTATCGATACCACGACAGTAAAGTGTATCACCGACGATCATGTAGTCTTTTGCTTGGTATCGAGTACGTCGTTGTTCTGAGCGAGAGGTATTAAGCCTGTATGTTTGGGTTTGGAGATATATGATTATATCTCCATACCACAGATCACTTGAAGATATCAGAAATAAAGATTCATCCACGATTGTTGCTTCGGATGTTGAATCGTTGGATGATGATGGGGAGTCACATAGTAACTCCACGAAAACTAAAGATTTCTTTTATTTGGATTTTAGGAATTCCATATCAAACTCTTGCAAAATTGCTATCCATTTCAAATATTTTCCCCCAAGAAACTGTCACAACAAGATGTAAGTCATGGGGTTGCAATCTGACAAAATGGTAGTTTTACGAAAGAGGATATAGTGTCGAAATCTCTGTACTACTTGAACAGCTACGAGAACCAGCTTTTCAACATAGGAGTACTTGCTTTATGAATCATTTAAGTTTCAACTTAAATAATAGACAGGATGTTTGATTCCATTGTCTTCTTGAACTAAAACCATTATGATGGTCGTATCTGCCGCAGCCAGATACAGGTTAAAGTCTTTTTTATAATCAGGAGCATACATTAATGATGCTTTTATTAGGGATTCCTTTAGAGCATCAAAGGAAGCTTGCACAACCTAATACCAGTTGAAGGGCACTTCTTTTTTCAACAGACGCGTATAACCTTTAGCAAGTTCAGTGTAATTTGGAATGAACCTCCTCAAAAAGTTTGCTTTCCCTTGCAGTTTCTGAATCTGAAGAAAATTTGAAGGTGGAGGCATATTGATGATGGCCTGAACCTTACATGGGTCGAGACGAATCCCATCCTTTGAAACCACAAAGCCAAGTAAACGACCAGAACCAACACAAAACACACATTTGTGCGGATTGAGTCGTATCTTGTAATGTCAAAAAGGTAGAAATATAGCTCTCGAGTGCTACAAATGATCAGTCTGCTTTCACGAATGAGCCAGACGGTCATCGAGATATGGTTGAATGATGTTCTTGATGTCATGGAAGGCGTAATTCATAGCCCTATGAAAAGTTGCCCCTGCATTCTTTAAACCAAAAGTAGCTTGCGGTACGCGAATGTGCCCCATGGACAAATGAATGCAGTCTTGAACTGGTCTTGTGTGTGGATATTTATTTGATTATACCAGGAAAATCCATCCATAAACGAAAATATTTCGCATTCAGCGCATTCATCAATTATTTGGTTGATGAAAGGTGTAGGGTAGTTGTCCTTTGAACAAGCTTGATTTACATCCCTTTAGTCGATGCACACTCTAATTGTTCCTTGCTTTTTCATCACAGGAACAATGTTCGATACCCAATCAATTAGAGGAACCGGGTAAATGAAACCAGCATGGAGAAGTTTTTCAACTTCCACCTTGATGGCAGCAACTTTATTCGGGTGCACCTACCGAAGCTGTTGTCATACTGGTTTGACATCTGGATACATCTTAATTTCTTGTTCAACTATGCTCGAGTCAATGCCTGGCATTTCTTCATATGACCATGCAAAGACATCTCTAAACTTGTGAAAGAGAGCATAATATACTTCCAGTTTTGAAGAATAACAAGATTTGCTGACATGAATATTCTCTACAACATCTGGTTTGGTCGAGATATTTATGGCGATAGTTTCTTCAATATTGGACAGATTTCACTCGGAATCCACCGTATTTACAGTATTTGATAGAAAATAAAAAACTGAAGGATGATTAAGGTCGCTGGAACAATCTTCGTTGAAATCCAAAAGATGGGAATGATGGTGGTAATCTTCCCATGGCGCCTCTTCTATCATCATTGACTGAACAATTCCTTCGTCTGTAGAATGTACATGCGACCAAGGATCTAAAGAGGTACCATATTCCTTAGACCTATCTATCCAAACACTTGATGAGCATTTATTTGGGTTTTCTTCCCAGGCCGAGAACATTGATTGCTACAATATTTCTATTGGGCCTGGGGGCAATACCTGGTGATGATCCATGTTAACATCATGTTCAAAAATCCTCTGAATAGAAGATACCATATTGCAGGTTCCCACCGTGGCCAATTCCGCCAGTTTTTTTGGAGGTGGTAGGGCGAAAGTACCCATCAATGTAGGGTCTTTTAGCAGGCCTACTCCAATATTTTGAATCGATTGAGAGCTTCCATGGATCATTCGGGATGCTTCCCGTAACTTGTGAATTGTTGGGGAGGAAGGTTTGTTTGTCAACGATTGTGATTCCTCCTTGAAAATGAAATGCAATCTTTCTGAAGTATGTTGACACAACAGCAGCCATAGCATAAATCCATGGCCTTCCCAATAGGATGTTGTAATTTAGGTTTCCATTGGTAACTTCAACATCAATTTCTGTTGTTTTTCCCCCTAGTTCAACTTGCAAGTTACTTAAAATCCCATATGGGGTGTATGTTTGTCCATCGAATGCTTTTAATGTCATTGATGATCGTGACAAGGGTGGTGATCCTAAAGTTTTCCAGCAACTCATTGACATAATGCAGGTCGATGCCCCCTCATCAATAATTGTTTGATGAATAGTTTTGTTGAGGGCTTTCACTTGAATGAGGAAAGCGAGTTGAGCTGGTGGCTGAGGTTCATATCCTTTATGATTAAAGGCCATGAGATTGGAATCCGTTGGGCCAATCCCACCTATCGTTGATAATAGAGCCTGATTTTGGGAGGGGAAATTTTGCAGTACTTCAAGTGTCGACATAGCGGACAGTGATTGGGCTAGGTCCTCTACTATATTATAATTTTGTGCTGCTCTGGCATGAGGATTAAATGTCGATTTGTGTACTACTCCCTTTGGAGGCTTTATCGTCAGCGTAGGAATGATGGGTGGCACAACTTCAGTCGAAGTTGTTGTCGAACTATTAGGTTGATCAGTAGCCTTGTTGTTCGACAGCTGTGGATTCTCATAATCTTTATTTCTTATCGATATCAAAGCATCATTTTTCTATTTCGAAATGGAAAACATAAGCACTTGGGATGGGGAAGCATTGTCGCTAGCAACTAGATTGGTTTCTAGGTTTGGAAATCGATCGATCAATACCGCTGAGGTTTTTGAGTTCTTAAAGAATTTCTTAATCTCAGCTTTATGCGGACAATCTCTCATCCAATGATCCTCATCACATATAAAGCATGGATGACCAGGTTTCTTTTGCCCATCAGGGTTTGAAAAATATTTTTTAGGAGACGAATCATCCTATTTCTTCTTTTTGCTTTTCCCTTTCTTCTTGCCCCCTGGTTGCTTTGGTTCCTTACCTTTATTGGTCAACATAGCATTAACCTCTGAGGCAAGAAGTCCTTCATTTGGATTTTGACTAGAAACCGTACAGGCTTTTTTAGATGTAACCTTTACGGTTTTCGTACTGGTCGTACCTATCATGCCATCATCGGCATGAGAGTCTTTGCTTGATTTAGGAGGAGGAGGAACAAAAAAATATGGTCTAGGAGCATCAGGGATTTTGTCATAGAGCATGCCAGACTGAGTATAGATTAAGTCTAGATATTGCGCACGAGAAATGACTTGCTCTTTAGTGACAACCCCCACTTTAGCCACATCTTTTGTAATAGAAGGTAACAAAGACTTAATAAACCATTCAGCTAGCACCTGATTAGGAACATATGTTTTTACCATTCTACGATGACATCGCCACTCATGAATATGATCAGATATGTGAATGGTTGTTGTTTGCTTGAAATTGGTAAGAAGCTCTGTTCCTGTTGCGTACCTTATGGGTAACTGAAAATGAGTTAAAAAGGTGGTGGCAAGGGCACTGAAGTTATCGAATGAAGATCTAGGAATTTCGATGTACATTTTTCTGTCGGACCAGTTAACGTTCACTGAAAAAGGTGAAGCCTAATCGAATCATCATTGAGAGTGTTGGACGAACACCACAGATGAAAGGTCATCACATGATTCGACGGATCTTCACCTGGATTTCCATTGAATTCGAAATATCTGATGGAATTTTATGAGGAATCGCCAGCCACTAAGGGGTGTAAGCAATTGGATCATTTGTTAGCCGATTTAGATCTGGTAATTCTAAAGTTTCAATGAAAGGAAACTGTTGATTTAGTTTTGGTGAAGCATACCCAGGATAAGATGGGATCGCCTGAGTAGTGGGTCTTTGCATACCAGCATAATGTATTTGATGCTGATAACTTTGATAAGGTTGATGGGCATAACCATTATGATATGGTTGATGGTGACCATTTTGAATATACGGTTTCCCGTTACCCGCAAAGCTTTGTTGCTCAGGTCCTTGGTAAGCTTGTTGGAATCGCAGTTGTTGATATTGCACCAGCCATGGCTGTGAGACCATTTTTTGTTGCCCAATACTGGATGTTTGACCAAGATGAGGGGTTATAGTACCTGTTTGAGCCTGAGTCACTTCAATAGGAGCCACTAATCAGCGATTGTGGTTGTGTCGTGGTGATGAGAGGCTATTGTATTACGACCTCAGAGGCTTGAGGTTGACATACAACAGGTAGCGCTTGTACTTGCAACACCATCACAATAGCCGGTGTAGTGGGAATGTTTGACACAGGTTGATTTTGTTGCATTGAATATACAACTCTTGGTTGTTGAGGCAATATCGGCACCCAATCACTAGATGTGATTCCAACTTGACCCGAATTCTATTGTGAACTCTCATATGGTTGCTCTCCTGGAGGGAACAATGAAAGGGCATACTGCCCCCCATATGGCGGCAATCCAGTGTTCAAAGGAAAGATTGGCCTCTAGAGACCAGACTGCCCAAATTGATACTATTGCGAAGGATCAATTTGCCGAGACTCAACATAAGAAATTCTAGATATTATTCCGGATGAACAAACGGGAACAGACCATACTTTCGAAACAGTCCCGGGGCAGACTCCATCTAGTGGTTGAGAACTAGTTGGGACAGATGGTACACCAGTGAACATTGTCAGAGTAGCAGCAGGAAGTTCTGCTGCTGTTGTGTCAGACGACATAGTCCTAGATGTCGATGGTTGTTCAAACATATCGAGTCTATCCAGAATATTTCCTAGCGATTCTACAGGAACTTGCGATGAAAGGAGACTACCTTCTGTAGTAGAAGGATATAGGTGGATCCCAGTTCCAAAATGCAATGGAGTATTGAATGGAAGATCCTCCACAATATCTTCTATAGTAATCAATCCAGGTGGAAGAGGTAGACTATCAGGTCCGTAAAATATTTCGGGTGCTGAAAAAGGTAAATATTCTACAGCGACAGATGCTGGAGGGGTGACACCTTCCGAATCAGTCTTAGATGGAGCTGGTTCAGGAATAGGAGTGTTTACCGTTACACTAGGATCAGTTCTAATGTCCTCTTGTAACTACGGAACTTCTTCTGTAGAGGCAGGGATACTAGAAATGGTTGGAGTAACTGGAGTCTCTGAGGATATTGAAACATAAGTTTCAAACAAATCAGGAGACTTTGACCCAGTTAAATGAGTTCCCTTGGCCCGGAATGGCTTTGTTTCCGGAGTCAAAGACGGTTCAACTCATTAGTCTCCACGAACGACGGGGTTTTGATTGACTTTATTCCATGATTGTGGATTACTTGATCAACTCAAAATAAAAAGGGAAAATGTTATTCAGAATTAAATGAATTTAATGATGCTTTGACACAACTTGCTTTTTCAATTTTAAAGAGTCGAGAAAAAGCTAAAGATGACTCTAGTCGCCTTCGATTTTTAATGATCCTGAAGTGACAAGTGCTCAGATGGACCTTTTATTTTAAGGAGTCTGAAAAGGAACGAAAGTGACTACTCTGGAAATCTAGATAGAGGGATTACCAAACCAATCACAAAACTGAAGAATACTTTTTACGGTACGGCAGTCAATCTTCTCGAATGCTGTGTTCAGTGCATTGCGATCGATAGGGTGGCAAACACGACTTCCTAAGGATAAAGGATATAGCCTATTGTGGTCTCCCAATATATACTCAATAGTACATTGGAGCACAAGTTCGTATTGGCACTTGTCGTCTCAAAGAGGAGGAATCACCCAACCTACGATGAAAGCGATAGTTACCAGGATTTACGACGCCAGAATACATCTCTAGCGTAGACTTCTAAATGTTGTGCATTAGGTTCCAAAGCGTTTTTATGCTCATTGAATTTATTTTACAGTTGATCTTTCTTAAGAAGTTTGCCTTTGAGGTTCACCATGTGATGTAGATATACAATTACTAAATATGCAATCTAAGATGATAAAAAATCATTTACTCTCTTTTTGCAATGAAAATCCTAGCTACTAAGGAAAGAGAAGTAAAATTCTTTCAACATAGAGCAGAGAGCACACACTAGATGCACTTTTCCTAAATCAATATCAACAAGCAGTCTAAATGCAAATGCACATGCATGTATTTGTTTTCCGCTTTCTTAATGTGTGAATGACAAAAAGAATGCTAAGTATAGATCTGAATTATTTTTCTTTCAAAGCGACAATACTAACAATTTTCTTTTCAAAAAACGAAAGGAGGACTAAGATGACACTTTGCGATTTTGAATTTAAAATTGCTTTCAACACTTGAAATACTATTAATTCAAATCAAATACAATGGAAAAAGTGTAATCGACTATCAACAAGAGGAAGACTCTTTTCTTTGACTAAAAACAACACTTGCGACACTTTCAAATCAAAAGACGACAGTTCGATTAAGCTACTATTTTCAAAGGAGAACTATAAATGACGAAAAATACATAAAAACATTCACAATTCTTTATCAGTGGAGGCTAAATAATGCAAAGGAAGGGAGTTTCAACAGTGATATACTGATCACAGATATCAAAACTCCTGAATAAAGCTGAAGACAATGAAGAGAAAACAAAAATCTGGAGGCAGAAACAGTCTTATCTGATCATTGCACCTGTAACACAGGGAAACATGGATGCATCTCACCTATAGCACACAGGAGGTGCGATGCATCCAAACTGCCAATGAGAGATAGTACGATGGTCTAGGGATGAGACTAAGCTTGGTTTTTGCTCACAGTTTGCAGCTAAGTTCAGGGGTTTAGGTTGAGCTAATGATAGGCAGTAAACACAAAGTATAGGGGCTAATCTAATGAAGTTACTTGAGCTACCACCAAGACACTTAGGATGTTTGCAAGTTAGTTGTTCAGTTCATAAAAAAGCCCAGAGATTGACTGAAGCAGTCTTGATCTACCTTGAAATTGCATAGCAAATGTAGTTCGAAGGCTAGTTGGCTTAACTTCAGGCTCTGTTTATAGTTTATAAAGCAAACAAATAGAGACAAGCAATCGAACTATTCGCTCCCAAGCAGAGTCGCCATTTTGTTATGGGAAAACTAGTGTCCATTTAGAGCTACTAGTCCCACTAAGACAAGTAGCTATCTTAGAAACAAACAAACTAAACTCACTTGTGTTTTCCTTTATGAGAGATAGATGAGAGAGAAACAATGAGTACCAACCTCAATCTTTCGCTTAGCTCCTTGCTTGTTTCCTCCCTCCTTTGACAGAGCTTCGCCACTCCTTCCTTACTTGTCCCGCTTCAAAGAAACACCTGTAGAGTCAAAACAGCATAATACCATCAAAGCATAGAGACCTATAACCATAAAAAATATAGGATCATATGTATATTAACCATACAAATGCATATATCAATACAAGATTCATAGATATACAAGAATATGGAGGAAAACTCAAATAGCTTTATTGATAGAAGTCGTAGAAGAGAGTATTACAACCCATTGGTCTAACCCAGCGCCATCCTCCCAGCATGAAAGCCCTCTTCACCTCATGAAAAGCTTAAATCACCAAACAATACAATGTTGCATAGAGAAACCAACAGTACTTCCTTACAAAATACAAAATTCCAGCCTCTGGATCTCTATGATGAGGAATCCATCTATAGATGTTTGCAGGTGAGTGAGTCAGCTTCTGGGATTTTGATTAGTGTCATCTCTCTGATAGTTCTTGGCTCCACTTGGAGATTTCATGATCTCTTACTCATCCCTGGTCAAATTCAGAGAGGCAAGTGTCAAATGCGCAGTTTCTAGAAGATTCTATGGGTTTCCACCTAGCCAACTGCTTCTGCCATTTGTCTGCTCTCGCTCATCGCACCCTACAGAAGGGCTTTTCAATATGCATCGCACTTTTTTTCATGTGGCAGGTGAGATGCATCACACCCTTAGCACTGAGCAGTCTGTATGGTCTAGTTTTGACCAGTTCTGAGTAGTTTTTCATGCAGAATTTCTGGGAGATGATTTAATCGGCTAACCTTACTTCTTTAAGGTATGAAACAACACTTTTAGGGACTTAGAAGCCCTTGGTTTTATGGACATATGTGATTGGGGTTGCAATGCCCAAATATGTCTAGAACAATACCCACTATCTATCCATCATTCATCCATCCCATTTCATAAGAAAAAAAATAACATTTCTCAAGAACAAACCCTACACCCTGTCTCACCCTAAAAATTTCTTGAAGAAAACACACACAACAAATCCTCTCCATTTTCAAAAACCTACACTACTCCCTCTAAGCCCTAACATCATCCTCCAACCTCTCTACATCATTTTTCATCACTCCCATACAGTTAAAAGACCCTAAAAGAGAAGGAATGATTGTTATAGGAAGGCAGAATGTTGCTACAAGAAGGAAGAAATGAACAAATTGTGCTAAAACCCAAAATGGTAGTGCCTAAGAGAGACCTAATCATGATAGAGAACTTCAAGGTCATTAGGCAATCATCTAGGCCATAAAAGAGAAGGGGAAGGCAACAAAAGGAAAGAAGACATTCACCATCAAAATAAAATCAAACTGCAGTGGTGAAAATAGGCTTTCCAAGAGGTCTCTAATCACTTTGTAGCTTTTGTCCAAGGCCTAAAAGATGTTATAGAAAGGGGAGAAAGGCATGGAAGTCAAGTTGAGGGCCTACCCTAGGCTCAGACTATCATTTTTACACAAAACAGGTTTAAACGGGATGCTACAGGGTCTACTATAATTCTACAGAAACTGCTACAGGGTTCCTGTTGTACTACAGGAACTGCTACAGGGTTTCCTGTAATTATTACATAAATTACTACAAGATATCCTAATTCTGATATAGAGGCATTTTGAAGGTTCCAGAGGTGTCCAAATGGTGTAAAAAGGTAGCAGTAGGTTGGAAAAAGATATAGAAGACCTTTCCAAACTGAAAAAATATTCAAGAACCCATCTTGAATTGGGTAAAGAAGGTAGGCTAATGGTCTCAAGAAACATTGTGATTTTTCCTATGCACAAACATTTTTGGAAAAATGAGTGAAAATTGAATAAAGGTTTCAACGGAGATGATATGAATGAAATGGATCTACAAGCCAACAGCGTTCACTTGCAAAGAGGAAAGTTATGTTTTTTTGCTTGAAAGACAGTTAAACAATCATGAAAATAACAACTACATTTTTGTGCTAGTCCTTGCAGAATTTATAGCTAAGATTCTGTTGTGCTCTACAACAACCCCCCCATTTCATAACATTTTGATTCACAAAAATTAACATATGGAATGGGTCCCTTTTAAAATTTAATTGGCATCAATGCTTTTGTGTTCAAAAGGGTATGACAATCAAATGAGTTTATGTATTTAAGCCTTTTTGAATAATAGTGTTCCAATAATAAACCTATCTTTTGTTATTGCGATAAAGCGATCGCAAGATCGCATATCGCAATGACATGAGAAATGCATTAGAATGACACCTTGTTCTCCACTGATGCGATATCGTTGTCGGCGATCGGCGATATACTATGCACACCTAATAAGGGCACATAACTCACGCCCCGATGCGACGTAATATCGGCGATCGGCTATCGGCGCTGCCTCATGTGGGAACAAGCGCTTTAAGTTGTAAACCCCGACCCGATGCGATATCGCTATCGGCCGTCGGCAGTACTCCATGCACTTTAATAAGGCGCTCGGGTCTTACCCCCGATGCGATGCGATATCGCAATCGGAAATCGGAAAATCACTTTATGTACACTTTGTTTTGTTTCCACGCGCTAGTCCGATGTGATGTCGCAATCGGCATTCGACAGGTTCTTATTCTAATAATTGTGCAACATCTATTCCCCGATGCGATGCGATATCGCTCATCGGCGATCGGCATTCTCAAAAAGTCATCGCTTGAAGCCTTAATTTTATATTGAAATCCGGTTGATAAAGCGCAAATTTCAAAATTCCGTTAAATGCAGGGATAAGGTAATGCATGCATATTTAAAACTTTGCCCCTTCGATTAACGAACACTTGCGTTTAACCACCAAAATATCTGTTGCATGCTTAAGGGGGTCATTCAACCGGATAACGGTGTAATAATCATTTAATGGGTAGCAGGCCTTAAATCGCCATTAATGCATCTGCAATATCTTCCCAGTGATTGGATACGCAGCCATTTTTGAGAATTAATCTCATCACGCTTCAAATGATATATCTTTCCCGTTATGGATTGTCATTGTTATTTCCTTGTTACGATTTCTCTTGCATTTGTGTAGAGTTCATCTGTTGAGAGAAGCCTGAGCATGATGGGGAAGAAATCCAAGAGGACTGTGGGCTCCGCTGCTACATCTATTGCAGGACAAGCTGCCACATATAAGAAGAAAGGCCTAATTTCAGACACTACGTGCACGGGTCTCACTAGGACTTCATGGCAGGGCACATATAATCTATTAGAGGCTGAGCAACCGAAAGTGACAGTAACAGAGGCTAGTGTGGATGTACTAAGGAAGTCCGATGCTACTCTCAAAGATTTGGCCGATTCCTTTCTGCACAGGATAGCAGCCATAGAGCAGGTCCTTCCCTACACTGATGTAGTGCGCTGGGCGATCGAGGAAATTCCAATCACGGATAGAACGTTTCACAAAAGGGATGGAAGGATTTTCGGGTCGTTTAAGCCAGATAACCTAAGGCAAATGTATCATTTGCCTGAACCTGAGCAAATCTATAACAGAGCCTTCGTGGAGAAATTTGCAGCCGAAAATGAAGTACCATCTGAACCCATCCCCGATTGGAGGTAGAACCCGGCCAAACACAAGCACGAAAGTTCGGGTAAGTACTCCGTCGATTCTTTGGCTTCTCCCTATTGCTATGCGGGGATTATGATGTGTAGGCTATGGGGGTTACATGACTCTGCTAATTTCAACATTGAAATGGTTCCACTAATGGAAGCAGTTGTTAATAGTACAATCATGGATTGGGCTACCATTCTTTCTGATAAATTGGTTGTAGCTGTTCGTGACTTTAGAGCTAAATCCGTAGTCACCGAAAGGAAAATCCCGCCATTTTATTATACTGCTTACATTATGGATACCTTGTGCTTTAATTCTGAGTTTCCTATCCTCGGTTGGAGGTGGACCACCCAAGACCCTTCACCCATTCATTTGTACCATCAGAAATTGTGGAAGTCCTCTTACAAGGACCATTTGTATCAAATTTGCAATGGTTTCATGGTGCCCATTTACTATTCCATCTATGATAAACCCATCCCAAGAATTTCCTATGAAGCTTCTTTTGACTTACCGGTTGTAGCAAGTTGGTTCGGGGAAGAACATTTTACCTATATCAGAGTTTTTGGGAGCCAGGCCAGGCCCCATGTTCTCCCTTTATACGTCCCAGACAAATTATTGGCCCGAGAAATCTCCTACCAGATTATGGCCGAGAGTGTCACACAAACTCTCAAGGAAGAAAAGAAGAGGGGCTGGCCCTCTTTTCCCTTAAGAATTGGTATTTTTGCTCTGCATAATCTCAAGAATGCAGAAAAAGAGGCAATAAAGATGCAAGCTTTATCCCTAGCCACTCTCCCAAGAAGACTCTATGATCCAAAGAAAACTGCCTACACTGCCCTAGAACAGGCCAAATTAACAAAAGTTGACCATCAAGAGGATATGTTTGATGACCTGTTCATAGCCGCCGATACAATAGGCCGCACCAAAGAGCTTGCTAGAATGAAATACAACGATGAGACGTTAACTGAGTTCAATGAACTTAGAGAGCAGAGGTTGCAAACTCTGCCTCTAGATTTATTATCCACAACCCCAGCGTCTTCCTCAAGTGAGCCTGGTCGGCAACAGACGAGCCAACCTCCCGTTACAACTAAGGAACAAAAGAAACAACAGGAAGAAAGGCAAGAAAAGCTGCGAGCAGAAAAGCAAAGAAAAGAGCAAGTTGACAGGCAGAAGAAGGCACAGAAGGATCAAGAATAGAGAAAGTAGAAAGAGATAGAGGAACAGAGAAATAAGGGAGAAGAGGAGAAACAAAAGAAAAATGAACTGGCAGATAGGTAGAAAAAGGAATTGGCAGATAGACAGAAAAGGGAGCAAGAAGAGAGACAAAGAAAAGAGTTAGAGGAGCAGCAGCGAAAAGCACTAGAGGAGCAGCAGAGGTTAGAACAAGAAAAAGAGCGAAGCAAATCCCACACAGAGCAACATAAACAGACCTCCATTGATCCTGAATTGATTAAACAATGGAATCAATTCGATTCCATTATCAGTGGTAAGGAAGGCTCCAAAGACACAGACACCTCTAAAACAAGCAATGTGCCAGATACCACTTCTTCTCAGGTTCTAAGTGGAACCAGTGGCCCACCCATTTCAAAGGATGTCGAGGTAGTTACTAAAGACCCTTCCGATCAAATTGTTCTCCAGGTAGAAGAAATTCCTCCCCTGGATGTTTTCTACAGCCCAAAGCATAAAGCCGTTGTCAAGCGCTCTAAGAAGAGATGAAGTCTTGATCAACCTTCTATCTTTCCTGAGCAAACAGTCACGGGCAATGTACTCTGGAAGGAGGAATTGGACCCCTCCGATGATCTAACAAAGCTGTCGCAGTTTGCTGGAGCTTATTCTGCAGCGACTATTGACAAGGCATCGGAGGTAAGTCTTCTATTGAAGACTAAGGACCAGGAGATTTATGCATTACAGGCAGAAGTAATCGAGGTGAAAAATAAGGCAGCGCAGGTAGAAGAGCAGTTGCTGGCACAACAGCAAGAAAACAATATATTAACACAGCAACTGCAGGCCGAAAAGCAGAGGATAGACCAGAGCGCAATCCATAAGCAGAAAGAATTGTCGGAGGCATTGTCACAGTTGAGAACAGCAAATGAGCTGATGATGAAATCAAAAGATGAGCAAATAGCTCAACTTTCAGCACAGCTCGAAGATATCAAGGGCACCCAGAAAGTGGAGGATTTCATAGCAGAGGCAGCTCAAATAAATAGCGCATTAATATCTCAGATCAGACTCCTATGCCGACAACTTACTGAGGCTGAGCCATTATGCGAAATATTTACAGCAGTATGTCAGTAGATAGAGAAAGCCAGAAATGAGCTAGATCAGGCCGAAGAAACCATATCCGAATATCTTGAGTGGCAAGATACTAATGAGGGGAAAGCGGCGAATTTGCCCCGAATCTATGAAACGTACAAGGACATACTCTTCATAGAATGGAACACTCAAGTGATGAAAGCGGAAAGGGCAACTTCAAGGTGTAAAATGATTGCCAGCAATATGATCGATCTAGTCAACGACACACTCTATTTGGCAAACATGATCTCCCAGTGCACACCTGGAAGCATAACAACAGCGAACATAATTGAACAAAAAAGTTACCATGACTTGGAGCAACAGGGAAGGTTAATCACTGGAGTAAATACATTAACCTCCGAGGCATATTGGCTCTTTCTAATCAAGCCACACACTCAAAGGTCGGCCCTCAAATGTTTGACAGATGCTCTCGGATGCCTGATCCCCGACATTCAGGATGCCACCTATGATGCCCAACTCACTTCGCGTCTCAACACTCCACCAGAAGTAGAGCCAATGCTGGCGATATGTCAGCTAAGGTTTAAAGGCAAAGAGGCCACCTAATGAAGCATTGCCGCCGACTGCCAGATCGCCAAAGAGGATGGAAGAAATATTTATTGATGCCAATTTAATAGCTTTTCAGTTTCTTAGATATTTAGATTAGCTTAGTATTTATAGACCCTTTCATTGTTTTGGAAAGGGTCGTAAAATTTTGTAATAGACTTAAAGGTTGAAGTTTTCACTATTGTGCTTCAGCCTATATTCTTTTGTGAAACGCGACCGATGGTTCTTGATTTAACTAGAAGGTTGTTTTATACAATTGCGCACGATTGTCTCTTGTTTGGAATGCTTTCTGGTTTGAACGAAGGACTGCGACATAGCGATTGATATACTGGATTGATTAAGTAGCTTACATGGTACTTTTATCTGTATCTGTGTTCTTTCCTCTTATATGAATTGCTGTGTTATTATTTTTGCTATTGTTGAATACATGTATGTGTTATAACAGCAAATCTTCATTTCCTTTCACTATTGAATGTTTTTTGATTTGTTCTCTCTCTTAATCATGCATGTAGCAATGATAAGAATGATAAAGTATAGTAATTCGCTATTATCGCTCTGCATAACTAATTATGCAAAGCAATCTTAAATGGTTTAAACATCTATGATTTAGCGTTAGAGTCATCTATATGCTTGCCTTAAAGCACAGATTATCAAACGCTACGCTTTAGAAATTGATAAGTCCCAGGATTAGATTATATTTAGTATATTTCGCCGATAGTTTTAGTTGTTCGCTTATCACCATCCTATATCACAAGTCACTCATCCATCCCGTTTACCTATAATTCTTGGGAAACTGGTCCCATTATCCCCAGTCGGAGCCACTATTCCAAACGGAAAAGGAGCTGCACTAAGGTCCGGACCGGGTGGTTTCCCCAATGTTGTTGCAACGATTTTCGGGGCATCAACAGATTCTTAAGAGAAAAGACTGATAAATGCACAAGAGAGAGGCCAACAGGGCCATGAATGAGGCATAATAAGGTCACTAAGTTGCATAGAGGATGAGAAAAACTTTCAGCGGAGTGTATGATGGGCCTCTAAATTATACATAAATTAATGCCCATGCCTCTAAATTAAACATATATTAAGGCCCATCTAACCATCCTTTAGCACATTAAACACTAATTCCCATTCAATTTGGATTTTAATTGGTTGGTCATTCGATGAATTATAACTCCCTATAGCAAATTTCTTGTTTCATGTAGTAAACTACAAGAAACTTTGTAGCATCCTTCCAACATGTATATAATTGCCCAAATTCACTCAAGAAGCTTGGTTATTGTCCCTTAGGGTTGAATCAAGACCCTATTATTATGGAAGACTAAAGGCCACTTAGGACTTGCCTCTTTACCCATGCAAAACATTTCAGCGATTTGGGCTAATGGACAGATTTATGGATTGGATAATACAATGATGATTTTCTTGATTGCCACATCCAATGAACTCTATTAATGGATATAAACTATTTTAAATGTAATGGCTGACATTTAGTTCATGATATTTACTTTATGCAATTAGAATAGGTTTTTTCCTTGTTCTTTCCTTCTTGCAATAGGTTAAGGTTTCCATTTCAAGCATTTCATTTTCGAGATTCACAAAATTGCAATTTTGATGTAAGTAGAGAAGCTAGGTGTTTTATATCCTAGGTGGAGGAAATCTTTGTATGCCTTTATGTTTCTAACTAAAAAACCCCATTATCAATATGAACCAGAGATCTATTAAGCTTCAAGTACTTAAAACTTTTGTTTTTCTTTTGGTGCTTAATAGATTTAGGGTTACCATTCATCTATTACTTTTTATCTCTTAGTTCTTAATAGATCTAAGATTAAAAACCTTATATTAGAATCCATAATACCATAATTCTTTAAAGGACTTTACTAGGATAGAAACTAACAGCAAATCAAGAAACATTAAATGTAATTTTTTTTGGAAAGAAATTGAGTATTACCTAGACCCCAACACCAATAGCTTCTAGCTGCATTGAAATCCCCATCTCATAAAAGGAAGTTGACTCAGGATTTGCAAATATTTTCCCACTAAAGGACTTTTCTATGACATTTTTCGAAATAGAACAATACCCTATATTCTCTGAAAAAATGTCTTGTACAATCTCACCAGAAAATATTTTTGTCTTTGCATTGTCCAACTAAGCATTTTCAAAACTGTTTCAGAGTTTTCAATACAAGTTGCACCATTTCTTGAGCACACATGTAAGTGCCAAAAGGCCTTTATGGGATTTTCACATCTGATTCCGTTAGAAAATCAAGGACAATATTGAAAAGTTTCCTACAAGCTTCTTGAATAGAAGAATATTTCACTTTGCCTTGCCAGTAAGGAAAGATAGTATACAAAGCCCCAACAATTAATTCAAGTGGTGCAAGGAGCACCCGAGGAACAATATCATGCTTGGAAACCACATGACAAAAGTTTCCAACATATTTCTCTCAACCAACAGCTTTAACAAGACTTTCATCTCCCACTAAAGGGAAACCAGATGTGATACAAAAGGGAGAGATTTGTCTTAACCTCTTTTCAAGTACCCGTAGTGTGCCTAAGGTTGCAATTTCCCCTCCTAAGGTAATGACCCAAAAATATAATGCGTTTAATATTCCTTTTTGTCGAATTTGTATACATCTACAACTGATTGATCATAGAATAATACATGAACAAAATGTTACATTCATATGAAATTTCAAAAAAATCATCTCTGATAAATGAAGTAGCAAACCCTCCTTTTATGAAACTAAGGTCACTTTTTCCTAATAGCTACAATAGATAAATCAATTTACCTTTGTTTAAAAAAAAAAATTCTCCAAAATATGCAAGAACAACTTAAGAGCTCCCTGATGTACAAGGGTTTGTTGATCATCATTACCCTTGACGCAATCAGAGAAGACCTTGTTGTCAGCTTGTATATTGCCATCTCCATATTTTCTACCTTTGACAATGAAGTCTTTGATATTATGAAATGAAGGGAAGGAAGCATATGCAAATCCTTCATATTCATTCAAAGTAAAAATCTTTGATTTGCTTGCCAGATGTGACTCTTCCCAAGCCTTCGACAATACTCCGCATGAAAGAATGAAAGTTGCCATCTCCTGACCAACATTGAGCCTGCAACAATTTTTTTGCTAATTAGCACCATATGGGCAACCAAGAATGGGTAATATCAATTTAGAATTATTTGCATTAAATATGATTAAATATCAAAGTTTTTCTCATTAGGAGATGATGACAATGGTGAAGTGAGCTCTAGTTCCTTCACAATTCAAATTTATGTGGATTAAATATGTCACATATGCATAATTTTTGTAGATCAAAAGACATGAAGGAGATGACCAAATTAAAAAAAATACAACCATACCTTCATTACTTGAAATGAATATTAAAAGATATCAGTAACGAAAAACCAATGTAGAAAAATATAGATACACACAAGCTTCTAAATAGGAAAACTATGCCCACCTCCCTAAAACCATTTAGCTTGCCAAAAGTTGTAGGTCAAAGACCAGATTATTGGATTTGTCATTACTAGGTGGAATCAAACCCCTACTACTAATTACAGATGAGATTACTACCACACCCCATTCAAAATTCCAAATTAAATATCAACCTTTTGTTACTTAGTAAACAACATACATACAAAGGCGACCACACTGGAATTACCAATATATTAGTCTTACCATTTGGATATATTCTAACATTAATTATATTCTCCTTAGATTTCTCAGTCCAAAGTGACATTCACATCAAAAATAAAGAAAACTTGAGTAAACCCATCAAAATTCACACCTGTAGCTTGAATGAAACCCATCAAAATTCACACCAACAGCTTGAATAAAACCCATCAAAATTCACACCAACAGTTTGAATAAAACCCATCAAAATTGACACCAGTAATAAAGAAAACCCCACCCAAAATATTGTTCTTGTTTCTTTCTTGTTCCATCATAATTCCATCAAACCTCAAAGAAAATCTTTGTTTTAACAACTGCAAAAATCCAAAATTTCTCCCAAACCCACATTAACCTCACTACAAAATTTCAATTTTCATCCTATAAACAACTATCTAGCCTACTAAAATTCATTCCTTAACCTACTAATCCATTCAAAATTGATACAGTTATTTCAAGTTCGACACACAATTATTTCAAATGTGAAGAAAACAACCATATCCTACAAAAAGAAGATGATTTTTCAAACTTAGAAAACAACCATATCTTGCAAAAAGAAGACTTAAAAAATGATACTTATAGTGGACTATCTGGTTCCATGGTCCCCTATTTCTGCTTGATTTGCCTCACAACGGTGGAGTCCAGAGCTGAAATTTACTTATAATGCATAATGGTGGTTTGACTTTGACTTGGAAAACATAAGGGAGGCACCCAAGCAATTTCCCATATAAATAAAAAACGGAGTAAACTAGCAATTGCATCAAGAGGTGCAAAGGAACGTTGATAGGGGAGTGGGTGTTATAGACATATTTTGGCACTGCAACCACAATCATATATGTCCATAAACCAAGGGCTTCTGAGTCCCTAAAAGTGTTGTTTCACACCCTAAAGGAACAAGGTCAGCTGATTACATCATCTCCCAGAAGTTCTCCATGGAAAACTACTCAGAACTGGTCAAAACTGTACCATACAGACTGCTCAGTGCTAAGGGTACGATGCATCTCACCTACCTGTTGTTGGGAAAAGTATCCAATATGGAATGACCCTATCCCACTCTAAGGGTGATAGATCCTTAGCAACAATCAAAGCAAAGCTATCTAAGATTACATCTTTATGAGATGCAAAAGAGGAAAGAAAGAGATCCACTCACTGATGTCTTTCGCCAATGGTTGATCCAATCTTCTCTCCTTGCTGCTTGCTCCCAGCTCCTTGTCTTCTCACAGGCCCAGCTACACCAAGATCCTGCAAACAAGACGAGAAAGGGAAACTACAAGAAGCATGCATTCATAATTGATTCAAGGATTAGAATAAATCAAATACGCAAGTAAAACAATACATCATTGAAACATATGCGAATAGAAGAACCTCAAATGCTTTATTAATGGAAGAAAGTAAGGTTCAGGTGGTGATACAACCATAAGAGGCCCAATCCAGCATCACCTTCCCGACGGAAAGAAATCTCCTCTTCACCTCCTTCAAGCAATCACCCAATAGTTCCAACTGTAAACCAACAGCAATTCTTTGCACAAAATTCCGGCCTCCCAGATCTCATGGGATGAGATCCTTATATGGAGTTTTGGAGAGAAGATGAGTCAGCTTGATGTGTGACTAGTGTCCTCTTCAACTCCAGTTCTTCTTCAGTTCTTGAGTCCACTTGGAGATCCTAGCTTCCACTTGGAGTTTTAGAACCTCTTACTCATCACTAGGCGAATCCTTTGATCCAAGTGTCATTTTGGAAGCTTCCTGGGCACTGACACATTGAGGAAAGATACCTCCACATGTCAAAACTCGCTCAGCACAGGTAGCCTTTGTTGAAGTTGAAATTCAGTGTAGGTAGACCATGGAGCAGTTGACATTCAGCGTAGATGCTCAGTGGAGCAGTTGACATGATCCAGAATTGACTTGTTTTTGAGTGTTTTTCAGTGGAGAACTGATTTGAATTGCTGTGGTTTGCTGACCTTGTTCCTCTAGTGGTAGGAACAACATGTTTAGGGACTTTTGATCCCTTAGATTATGGACATTTCATGCTTCATGCTGTAAGGTACAAAAATGTCTATAACAGTTGCCCCCTAAAGTATGAGGTCGTTTATCAGGTGAAATGCTTTAGCAGGAGGATCCGAAGTTCATTCAATCGCCGGGAGGTGACCTGTAATAAAATACAATACAATACATTATTTTTCATACTGCTTTCATGATCTAGCTGAGGCGGGCATTTCCCATGCTCAGCTTTATAAATACATTTTCTGGACATATAGCAGACGATCGTCTGATGGTAGACTGATAATTCTCTGCTGAAATTATCATCCTTTGAGTAGGATGATAATCTGCTGCACATTTCAATGTCTTTATTTCCTGAATATATATCGCAGCCCGGATGGATGAAACTAGATCCGGGGTCTTCAAACTCGTCCGATCTTCACTCTAAGTACAAGTCGATCCATGTGAGAATTTCTTGGAGTCGAACATGGAAAGGCATCGCTTGATTACCAGTCAATAATGTAAACTATTAATAAGCGCGAGAGGAATCACCGATAATGATGATGACCCTCAAGGTACTGCAGTACAATTCACGTGGTGTGAATATAGGACTTGGTGTCGAACACCACGAAAAATCTCCTGGTCGAAGGTCATTGATGTATACCTGTCGCCGGAAGTGAGAAACTTGCCATTGAGGCATGCAAGCTTCAAAGTACTGGGGGGGGGTGTTCCTAGATCAACTTCTTGGATAATGAGTTGATGTCGACAAGAAGCGATCCGTCAAAGGAGGGCCTTAATGAATCCCACATCAGTGACACGGAACAGAGCTAATGATTGTGATGAAGGTGAAAACGATCTGTGAAATATGATTCAGGGTGGCGGTCATGAAAGGATGAAAGATGATGTATGGCAGTGGATGGGACACGGTTGACTCTTCCTGAACGACATCTCTTGAACATATAACGACACTGATGTGATGGATCGGTAGCATTACCCCAAATGTGGATGGTATGGCGAGACCATGGTGATGAGACCGGTGAATGAAACAACCCAACCCGATGTGGTACGGAGGCAAAAGTGTCATGTTCAAGAGCGACTTGCTACCATTAAGCTTTGAGATTCTCCCAATTTTTCCCCAGTCATTTCTGACCAGTACCTCTTTATTTTTGTCAAGCTTGAGGAGCATAACATATGCTTGTTCTATAACTTGCCCTTCGGGCAAGCCCATCGCTATGTTTTAACGATCCTAGCGATAGGGAAACTCGTTCTCGTCTAAAGACAAGTTTGTCGCTATTTAATGTATTTAACGAGTCTAGAGACAAAGACAACTCGGTCCTTTTCATTTCTAGAGAGTCTAAAAAGGTACGTAAAGTCAACTCCAGAGGTCCTTTTTCGTCATCTAATCCCTTAAGTCCAAAAAAGTATAAAACAATACAGAAGGGATGAATGTTCGATAGCTTTATCGAGCCGAACTAGACAAGCGCTCGATCTTTTTGTGCAATAATCCCTCATGTCCAAAAAGATTAAAATCTAGAGGAGGGATAGCTCTTCCGGTCCTTTTAACGAGCTGGAAGGCCAAAACTCAGCAAACTTTTCATATTTTACGAGCCAGTGAAAAGAGCTCAAAGAAGACTCGTATTTTGAGGAACGAGTGATAAACAGGGATAGCAGCAGATTCCAGGTACAGGTTGGAATTTTCCAATCACGGCAATGTCACAAGGATGGCTAGGTGAAATCACTCTTCGCAGCTGTTCCTCAAAATAGGTAAACAATCAAGTGGATGTGAATGATCGGCCAAATGAAAAGTGGAGGTGACGGTGCAAACACGACCAAGGTTTTTATGGCTGATGAATTTACGGTCTCAAATGGTTATTTACCGGTTCATTTTTTCTGGATGAGCTTGAACTCTGGGGGAAGCTTGCTCACATGTGCATTTATTTTTTAACGAGCATGAACTCTTGCTAAAACTGCTCGGTTTTGCGTTTATTTTTTAACGAGCATGAACTTTGCCAAAACTGCTCGTTAATACCAGTCATAAGATAGGAAGGTCTCCTAGAGCTCGCTATTTTTTAAGGAGCTTCATCTCACTACGCTTTGCTCCATATCCTTTCTTTATGCAAGTTTGGGTTACGACTAATCCAAAAAACAGATAAATAATCGCTCCTCGCTTGCATTCCAAAAGGTTTGCATGCCCCCAGGTATAAAGTACAATTTCAAGGTTATCCCTCCAGTTTCCACATCTACTTTTCTTTGGGTGTTCACAGCTACTTGTCTCCTTGCTAGTCTAGTTTTACTGGGACTATATGAGATCACAAGAGAGCAGCTACTTGGTTTTTCTCGATAGTCTAACTTTGAAGGATCTTTGCAAGATCGCAAGAGAACAACTACTTGCGACAAGAGAACAGCTACTTGCGACAAGAGAAGAACACTCCTCAAAGACAAAACATTTGTTTTACCAAAAGCATACCTCTTTCAGGTTACCCGAAGATTGTCTCGTTAATCTTTCAAACAAAACATTTCTTCGGCTATGTCTACTTAAAATAGACAATGGTGAGTGACGACCCCCCGCCCTCTCACATAACTTTGACAAAAGAATCTTATCCCAGAACAACCCCATTTCCAGCTACACCTTCTTCTTCATGAGAGCTTGGCTTTTTGCCGGCTCTTCCTTACGAAGAGGAAGGAGGGGACGGGGTACGGACTAGTCATATTCTCCCGCGGAAATTCTACCTTATACCCAGGGTTTTCTCTGCCCAAAGCAGACCAGGATGCATGCCCCCTGGGTTCCAGCCCTATTTTCCCGAATCACTCACACTCATCAGGAAGAAGAACCGGGGGTGGAGACCTTTATTGATTGAATAGACCATTCAGGGTTGGTATGTGACTGTTTGCGATGCGTGATCCCGGAAATGAAAGTTGGTCTATGAGCTTGACCATTCTTCCTTCGTGTGGAAAACACATTACTCTAAAGAGTGAGGAGACTATTGCTCCCATGAAATATATATAGTCTCGTCCAAGGAGTAGGTTATAATCAAAGGGTCCTTGGACGACCATCACGTTCATTTGAACGGCCTTCCCTTTCAATGTAATGGGCACATTGGGGAGTATCCCTAATGGTCGACTGGTTCCTTTATCAAAACTCGAGAGATTTCTTATCTCAGGCAAAAGCGTCGGGGAACCCAGTGCTTTCCAAGCAATAGAGGAAAGGATACTCACAGATGCCCCTTCATCAATGATAGTTCCAGCCATTACCATTCTGTATATTTGGACTATAATTCTGAATGGTATACTGGCTGGTAACCGGGGTCTGCCTAGTTGGTTCCAATCAAAGGACACAACCAGGTTGCTTGGTGGTGGGACCGAATATACGGCCGGATATGACCCTGACGATGCTCCTTCCTGCGATAAAGGAGTGGGCGCATTGCCCTGATGCTCATCAGAATCGGTGTTGATGAAAAGAATCTGGATGGTGTCATCCTTATTCTCTTCAGTGAGGGTGTCAGCTGAAGATGAATCTTCAGTGACGGTGTCATTTGAAGATGAAACTTCTGAAGGGAGAACCGGGTCAACTGCCGTTTCGACCTTTGGACTTTCGTCCGGTCTGGATTCAGTAGGTTCATTTTCAGTGACTGACGCTTCAGCTGACCACTTGAGCGGGTCAGCTGTATTTTCAACCAACGAAGGACTTGGCGCGAGTTTTTTGTATCCAGGAGGAAGTCGTAACGGTGAAACCGGTCGATCTTCCAAAACTCTCTTTGCTTCGTCTAAGAAGGGACAATGGTGGATGGCGTGATCGCCTTCACACAGTCTGCAGGGGAATCTTGTTCCCCCTCTTTGTCTAGAACCTTCACTTTCGCTGGTTGACGGTAAGCATTCAACATGGCTATCAGAGGTTGATGCTTCCGAACTGTGCAAACGAGGGGACCAGTCCCTTAGTATCCGGGGAATACAGGGACAATCTCGGTGGAAGTGGTCTCCTCTACATATGACACATGGCGATTTAGGCCCAGTCCGTGCTGTGCGTGGATTTTTGTCAGATGTCTTTTGCTTGCCCCCAATCGCCTTAGGCTCCTTCTTCTTCTTTTCTTTCTTCTTCTTCTCCTTCTTCTCCATGGGAGCTTGGCTTTTGCCGGCTCTACCTTGCGAAGAGGAAGGATTGGAGGAAGATTTATAAGAAGTGGAAGGCTGGAGGGCAGCTCTAGACTGATCTAACTGTTGACTCGACTGTTCAGGAACCGTGGTGTTCTGAACTACACTGGTTGAGAATAGCCAAATTGGCAGGCCAATTGTCAGTCCTGGAAGCGACAATGTGGCCATGTGGGGCGCACCAACTTCTCCCCAAGAGGAGAAAGGGCTAGGATTTCCATCATGGGGAATTCCTTGGTTGGTGTGTTCCATGTTCTCAACCTAAAGATCAACGCAGGAATAAGAGGTGATTATGTTCCGTTTAAAATGAATTTTATACAACGACGCTTTAGACACAACTTGCTTTTTCACTTTTTAAGAGTCGAGAAAAAGCTAAAGATGACTCTAGTCTCCTTCGATGTTTTAACGAGCCCAAAGTGACAAATGCTCGGATGGACTTTTTCAGTTATAAAGTTTGAAAAAGGCCAAAAGAAACTACTCTGGAGTTCTAGGCAGAGGGTGTGCCAAACCTTTCGCAAAACCACAGAATACGTTTTACGGTACGAGTGGTCGATCTTCGTGAATGTTGTGTTCATTGCATTGCGATCAGTAGGGCGGCCGACACGGCTTCCTATGGATAAAGGCTTTATTCCTATAGGGGTCTCCCAATATATACGCGACGGTACGTGGGAGCACAAGTCCGTATTGATACTTATCGCTTCACCGTGGAGGAATCACCCAACCACTCGACGCTAAGATATCACGTTTAACGACGCCGGAACACGTCTCTAGCTTAGACCTCTATGTGTTTCATTATGTTTCAAAGCGTTGTTATGTAAATTCAATTCATTTTAGGTTGATCTTGCTTAGCAGTTTGCCTTTATGGATCACCACGTGATGTATGGTTCAACTCCTAAATGCAGTCTAAGAATGATAAGCAAGCTTTTTCAATTCTTTCAACTTATGAAAATCTTAACTACTGAGGGAAAAGAAAGACATCAACTTTTCACACAGATCATAGAGCACACACTGATGCACTTTTCCTAAATCAACATGCAAGCTGTCAAAATGCACATGCAAAATGCAGGTATTTCTTTTCTTCTTTCTTAATGTTGATGTATTACAAAAAGAAAGCTGTTGTATAATTTCGAATTCAATTTCAAGTGAAAGCAAACAAGCTTTTGTCCAAAATCAAAAGAACACCTTAAGATTTACTTGTTTCAATACTATAAATACTTAAATTCGAACCATATGACGAAAGCAAATGCTCAATCAGCTATGAACAGCGAATGAACTAACTCTTAGGATCAAAACGACACTTTATCACAGGTCTAGATCTAAGAGGCCACATCAAGACTAGTTCACTTTTGTTATGGGAAACTGTAAATGAAGTAAGAAATACAAAAATAACAATCACAGTTTCTTTATACAACCGAGGTTGAATGATGGCAAAGAAAGGTAGTTTCAGATAGGTACACAGGTTGATAACTGGCTGCAAAAACAATACTGAAAACTGGGCAACAGAAGGCAGGGAACCCCAGTTGCACAATGCAAAACTGGTTCAGCGCAGGCTCTGCACTGTCAGTTTGACATTCAGCGCAGGTAGCCCCTTCGGGACCTGCGTTGAAATGCAGACTGCCTTCACTGCAGTGGCGCTGAAGAGAAAACTCTCGTTTCTCTCAGGTTTTGGGTCACATATTGTTCAAAAATCAACTGTTTTAGGCCAAATCAGAGGCTATCAATCAAGTACACACTAGAGTATGATTAAAGGAAGATGAAGACTATCACAAAGAGCTATTTAGAGTCCTTGTGGATCAGCTCTTAAAATCATAAACATGCCCAGAACTGAGCTAGAGTAGCTGCCCTCTACTTTGCATTCAAAGGACTCAAATGCATTTTGATTCGGTACTCCCTTTGTTTAGGAAATGAATAGCAAGAACCACAAGCATCCAACAAGATACGATCCCCAGCGGAGTCGCCAGTTTGTTGTTGGGAAAAGCATCCAATACGGAATGACCCTATCCCACTCTAAGGGTGATAGATCCTTAGCAACAATCAAAGCAAAGCTATCTAAGATTACTTCTTTATGAGATGCAAAAGAGGAAAGAAAGAGATCCACTCACTAATGTCTTTCGCCAATGGTTGATCCAATATTCTCTCCTTGCTGCTTGCTCCCAGCTCCTTGTCTTCTCACGGGCCCAGCTACACCAAGATCCTGCAAACAAGACGAGAAAGGGAAACTACAAGAAGCATGCATTCATAATTGATTCAAGGATTAGAATAAATCAAATATGCAAGTAAAACAATACCTCATTGAAACACATGCGAATAGAAGAACCTCAAATGCTTTATTAATGGAAGAAAGTAAGGTTCAGGTGGTGATACAACCATAAGAGGCCCAATCCAGCATCACCTTCCCGACGGAAAGAAATCTCCTCTTCACCTCCTTCAAGCAATCACCCAATAGTTCCAACTGTAAACCAACAGCAATTCTTTGCACAAAATTCCGGCCTCCCAGATCTCATGGGATGAGATCCTTATATAGAGTTTTGGAGAGAAGATGAGTCAGCTTGATGTGTGACTAGTGTCCTCTTCAACTCCAGTTCTTCTTCAGTTCTTGAGTCCACTTGGAGATCCTAGCTTCCACTTGGAGTTTTAGAACCTCTTACTCATCACTAGGCGAATCCTTTGATCCAAGTGTCATTTTGGAAGCCTCCTGGGCACTGACACATTGAGGAAAGATACCTCCACATGTCAAAACCCGCTCAGCGCAGGTAGCCTTTGTTGAAGTTGACATTCAGCGCAGGTAGACCATGGAGCATTTGACATTCAGCGCAGATGCTCAGTGGAGCAGTTGACATGATCCAGAATTGACTTGTTTTTGAGTGTTTTTCAGTGGAGAACTGATTTGAATTGCTGTGGTTTGCTGACCTTGTTCCTCTAGGGGTAGGAACAACATGTTTAGGGACTTTGGATCCCTTAGATTATGGACATTTCATGCTTCATGCTATAAGGCACAAAAATGTCTATAACACTACCACATGCAAGAAGTGTGATGCATACTGAAAAGCCCTTCTGTAGGGTGCGATGGGCAAGAGTAGACAAATGGCAGAGACAGTTTACAAGGTGGATGATCATGGAATCTTCCAGTAACTTCTCTTGTGACACTTTCCTCTCTGAATTCGCCCAGGGATGAGTAAGAGATCATGAATCTCCAAGTGGAACCAAGAACTATCAGAGAGAGGACAGTAATCAAAATCCCAGAGGCTAACTCACCCCCTGTAAACGTCTATATATCGATCCCTCATCCCAGAGATCAAAAGGATGGAATCTTGTATTAGTAAGGAAGTATTGTTGGTTTCTTTGTGGAACATCATAGTGTTGGGCGATCTAAGCTTTTCATGAGTTGAAGAAGGGCTTTCATGCTGGGAGGATGACACTGGTCAGATCAATGGGTTGTAATCCTCTCTTCTACTCTTTCTATCAATAAAGCTATTTGAGTTTTCCTCCACATTCTTGTATGTTTGAGTTGATATATGCATTTGTGTGGTCAATATATATCTGGTCCTATATTGCTTATGATTGTAGATCTTTGTGCTTTGATGGTATTATGCTGCTTTGACTTTACAGGTGCTCTTTGAAGCGGGGCAAGCAAGGGAGGAGTGGCAAAGATCTGTCAGAGGGGAGAGGAAACAAGCCAGGAGCCAAGCAAAAGACTGAGGTTGGTACTCTCTGCTTCTCTCTCATCTACTTCTCATAAAGGAAAACATAAGTAACTTTAGTTTCTTTGTTTCTAAGATAGCTACCCATCTTAGTGGGACTAGCAGCTCTGAATGGACACTAGATTTCCTGATAACAAAATGGTGACTCCACTGGGGAGCGAATAGCTTGTTTGCTTGTTTATATTTGTTTGCTTTGTAAACTACAGATAGAGCCTGAAGTTAAGCCAGCTAGCCTTCGAACTACATTTTCTATGCAAGTGCAAAGTAGATCAATGTTTCTTCAGTCCATCTCCAGGTTTTGTTTACAAACTAAACAATTAATTTGAAAACATCCTAATTGCCCTGGTGGTCGCTTAAGTAACCTCATTAGATCAGCCCCTATGATTTGTATTTACTAACTATCATTAGCTCGGCCTAAATCCCTGAACTAAGCTGCAAACTGTGACAAAAAACCAAGTTAAAGTCTTGTCCCTGGACCATCGCACCTTCTCCTCTAGGCAATCTGGATGCAACGCACCTCCCGTGTGTAGTAGGTGAGATGTGTCCCTGTTTTCCTGTGTTACAGGTGCGATGATCAGATAATACTATTTCTGCCTCCAGATCTTGGATTTTTCTTCACTCTCTTCAGCTTTATTCAGGAGTTTTGCTGTCTATGATCAATATGCCACTATGGAAACTCCCTTCCTTTGCATTATTCAGCCTCCATTGTACAAAGAATTGTGAATTTTTTTATGTATTGTTCACCATTTACAGTTCTCCTTTACAAAGAAGTAGCTTAATCGAACTGTCGTCTTTTGATTTGGAAGTGTCGCAAGTGTCATTTTCAGTCAAAGAGAAGAATCCTACTCTTCTTGATGGTCGATTACACTGTTACTCTTGTATTTGATTTGAATTAATAGTATTTCAAGTGTCGAAAGAAGTTTTCAATTCAAAATCGAAAGTGTCGTCATTGTCTTCCTTTCGTCTGTTGAAGAGAAAATTGTTAGTATTGTCGCTTTGAAAAGATAATTCAGATTTGTACTTAGCATTCTTTTTGTCATTCACACATTAAGAAAGTAGAAAAAAATACATGCATGTGCATTTATATTTAGACTGCTTGTTGATTTTGGTTTAGGATAGTGCATCTAGTGTGTGCTCTCTGCTCTATGTTGAAAGAATCTCGCTTCTCTTTCCTTAGTAGCTAGTATTTTCATTGCAAAAAGAAGAATAAATGATTGTTTATCATCTTGGATTTCATTTTAGGAATTGTATATCTACATCACGTGGTGAACCTTAAAGGCAAACTTCTTAAGAAAGATCAACTGTAAAATAAATTCAATGAACATAAAAATGCTTTGGAACCTAACGCATAACATTTAGAAGTCTAGGCTAGAGATGTATTCCAGCGTCTTAAAGCCTAGTAACTATCGCTTTCATTGTAGGTTGGGTGATTCCTCCTCTTTGAGATGACAAGTGCCAGTATGGACTTGTGCTCCCATGTACCATTGAGTATATATTGGGAGACCACAATAGGCTATATCCTTTATCCTTAGGAAGCCATGTTTGCTGCCCTATCGATTGCAATGCAATGAACACAGCATTCGGGAAGATTGACAGCCGTACCGTAAAAAGTATTCTACAGTTTTGTGATTGGTTTGGTAATCCCTCTGTCTAGATTTCTAGAGTAGTCTCTTTCGTTCCTTTTCAGACTCCTTAAAGGAAAAGGTCCATCTGAGAACTTGTCACTTCAGGCTCATTAAAAATCGAAGGCGACTAGAGTCTTCTTTAGCTTTTTGTCGACTCTTAAAAATTGAAAAAGCAAGTTGTGTCAAAGCATCATAAAATTTATTTTAATCGGAATAACTTCATTGTTCCCTCATTGATCTTAGGCTGAGAAAATGGAGTCGACCAACCAAGGATTTCCCCTTGGGGGAAATCTTAGTCCTTTCTCCTCTTGGGGGGATGTTGGTGCACCTCATATGGCCACATTGTCCTTTCCAGGAATGAAAATTTGCCTGCCAGTATGGCTCTTCTTGACCTCTGTCATTCAAAGCACCATGATTCCTAAGCAATCAAATCAGCAACTAGATGATACTAGGGTTACCCCCCAACCTTCTGCTTTGTTTGTTTCTCCCTCCCCTTCTTCCTCTTTGCCTGGTGAAGCTAGTAAAACTAAAAACCAAGTAACTAAGAAGAAGAAGAAAGGGAAGGAGAAGAAGAAGAAGGAGCCAATGGAAAAAAGGGGCAGCCATACATCATCTAGCGGAAATCCGCACACTGCATCATCCAAACCTAAATCTTCGTGTGTCATTTGCAAAGGATACCACTATCATCGAGATTGTCCTTGCATCCCGTGGATCTTAAGGGTCTGGTCTCCTCATTTGCACAATCCAGTGTCATCAACCTCTATTGATCATGTTGAGAGTACACTGTCAACTAGTGAAAACGAATTCAATGGACAGAAAGGAAAATATAAATTTCCTTGTAGACTGTGTGAAGGCAATCATGCCATCCATCATTGTCCCTTCCTAGACGAAGCTAAAAGAGTCTTGAATAACCGTCCTGCTTCACTGCTACAACTTCCTCCTAGATACAAGAGACTCTTGCCAAGTCCATCGCTAGTTGTAAATCTAACTGACACACCTTTGTCGTCAGTCGAAGCATCTATCATTGAAGATAAACCCTTCGAGTCCACACCAAACCAAAGTCAATAGGTCGAGATGGCAGTCGACCCAGTCTTGTCTTCGGAAGGTCTACCTTCAAATGATACAGTCACCGCAGAGAATGAGAATGACACCATTCAAATTCTTTTCGTAAACACAGACTCCGATGAACATGGGGGAAATCTGCCCGTTCCTTTACCGCAGGAAGGAAGTTCATCGGAGTCGTACCCAGCCATTTATTCAGTCCCACCTCCAAGCAACCAAGTCGTTTCCTTCGATTGGAATCTAATAGGCAAACCCCGTCTACCGTCTAATGTACCATTCTGAATTATTGTGCAAGCTTACATAATGGTCATGGTTGGTACCATCATAGATGAAGGGGCTTCTATGAGTATCCTTTCCTCAACTTCTTGGAAAGCACTTGGTTCGCCATCGCTTCTACCTGAGATGCCAAATCTGATAGGCTTCGAAAAAGGAACAAGTCGACCGTTAGGGATCCTTCCAAGTTTTCCTATAACTTTGAGAAGGAAAACTGTCTACCTGAATGTAATGGTAGTCCAAGTACCTTTACATTACAATCTACTCCTTGGGCGTGACTATATTTATAGCATGGGAGCCATTGTCTCCTCGCTCTCTCAAGTGATGTGTTTTCCGCATGAAGGTAAAGTGGTCCAGCTCGTAGACCAGATTTCATTCCCCAGCTCACACATAGTTAATAGTCAAATGCCATCCCTAACTGGTATTTTCACGGAAGGAATGTCTCATCAATCTCCAGTCCATCCACCTGATGAACACGAGTAATTTGGTGATTGTGACTGAAACCTAGGGGGCATGCACGTTGGTCTGCTTCGGCAGGAAAACTTCAGGTATAGGGTAGGTTTCCACATAGGATATATGACTAGTTTGACACACCCGTCTGTTTAGGAAAATGGGATTAGACTGGAATAAGATACCTCCGTCAGAAGGTAGGCCTTTCCCAACAGAGCAAATTTTTTGTCTGCAAATTGAAGGGTAACCTCGAAACTCTACTTCGCTATACTTGGGGGCATGCAAACCTTTTTGCATGCAAGTGAAAAGTGACTAGTGTAATGCTAACCCCATATTTTTGCTAACTTCAACTGCTTAAGTTAGGTGATTGGTCGGATCGACTGTTCACCTTTGCAGGGGCCAAATGGCACCGGCAAAGTAAAGGAAGAGTTTTCCTACCTAACCTTAGTAGTTAATTAACCCCTAGGACAGTAGTTGGTCATTCCTAGCTTGCATAAAGAAAGGATCCAGAGCAAAATTTCGAATGGTGCAAGCTCCCTAAAAAATGAACCTATCGATGAGACATTCTTACTACATGACTGGCACGAGCAGTTTTACGCAAAGTTCAAGCTCATTAAAAATTAAACCTAGAAATGAGCAAATGTTCCACCAGAGTTTAAGCTCGTTAAAAAATGAACTCACCTTCAGTAAATAGCCATTTTGAACTCATTATCATCATCTTTTGAGCCTTGGTCGTGTTCTTACCATCACCTCCACTCTGTTTTAGCCGATCATATGCCTCCACTTGATTGTTTACCCTTTTGAGGAATAGTTGCGACAAGTGATTCTATTAGCCATCCTATTGACACTTCCATGATTGGAAAGTTCCAAACCTTACCTGGAACCAGCTGCTACCCGAAAATATCACTCGTTCCTCGAAAAACGAGCCTCCTTTAAGCTCTTTTCATCTGACTCGTAAAATATGAAAATATTGCCAAGCAATTGGCCTCTCCAGCTTGTTAAAACAATCGGAAGTGCTATCCCTCCTCTAGATTTTAATCTTTCTGGACCTGAGCGATCATTACACAAAAAGATCGAGCGCTTGTCTTGTTCGGCTTGTTAAAACTATCGAAAATTCATCCCTTTCGTATTATTTTATACTTTTTTGGACTGAAGGGGTTATATGACGGAAAAGGATTACTGGAGTTTCCTTTCTGTACCTTTTTAGACTCTCTAAAATTGAAAAAGGACCAAGTTATCTTTGTCATTAAACTCGTTAAAACCAATAGTGACAAACTTGTCCATGTAGACAAGAACGAGTTTCATTGTCGCTAGGCTCGTTAAAACATAGCGACGGGTTTTCCCAAAGGGAAAATTATAGAACAAGCATATGTTATCCTTCTCAAGCTTGACAGAAATAAAGAGGTACTGGTTAGCAATGACTAGGGAAAAATTGGGAAGAAAACTTGAAGAAACTTTAATGGTAGCAAGTCGCTCTTGAACATGACACTTTCACTCCATCACCATGATTAAGTCAGGTTGGGTTATTCCGTTCATCGGTCATAATACTATTGGTCCATCGTACCATCCATTTTTGGGGTTAACGCTACCAATCCACTTTAGTGTCGCCGATATGTTCAAGAGAAGTCGCTCAGAGAATTCACCAACCTAGCTTGTGTCTCATCTGCTGCAATACCTTCACGCTTCATTCTTTCATGACCGCCACCCTGAACCTTGTATCATCAGATCATTTTCACCTCCACAAAATCATTTGCTCCATTCCATGTCGTAGATGTGGGATTCATCAATGCCCTCCTATGATGGCTCACTTCTTGTTAACATTAGCTCATTATCCAAGAATTCAACCTAGGAATAACCCTTTCAGTACTTTGAAGTTTGCATGCTTCAATGGCAAGTTTCTCACTTCCAGTGACAGGTTTACATCAATGGCCTTCGACGGAAAGATTTTGCGTGGTGTTCGACGCCAAGTCCCTTTTTCACACCACGTAAATTGTACTATCGTACCTTGAGGGTCATTATCATTATCGATGATTCCTCTCATGCCTGTTAATAGCTTTCATCATTGGCTGGTAATCAGGCGATGTCTTTCCATGTTCGACTCCAGAGCATCTTTTCACATGGATTGACTTGTATTTTGGGCGAAGATTGAACGAGTTTGAAGACCCCAGATCTAGTTTCATCCATCCGAGCTGTGATATATATAGGAAAATAAAGACATCAAATGTACATCATTGTTGCACAGATAATGATCCAAACCAAAGGATGATGGCTCTACTAGAATCATCAGTCTGCCACATAAACGATTGTCTGTCCTATGTACATGAAAATGAATTTATAAAGCTGAGCATGGGAATGCCTGCCTCAAATAGATCATGAAAATATTATGAAGATAATGTAATGTATTGTATCTTATTACAGGTCGCCTTCCAGTTAGAAAAACCTCGGATCCTCATGATAAAGCATTTCACCCAACATCAAAAAGATTTACGACCTCATGCTTTAGGGGGCAACTGTTATAGACATATTTGGGCACTACAACCCCAATCATATATGTCCATAAACCAAGGGCTTCTGAGTCCCTAAAAGTGTTGTTTCACACCCTAAAGGAACAAGGTCAGTTGATTACATCATCTCCCAGAAGTTCTCCATGGAAAACTGCTCAGAATTGGTCAAAACTAGACCATGCAGACTGCTCAATGCTAAGGGTGCGATGCATCTCACCTGCCACATGGAAGAAGTGTCATGCATACTGAAAATCCCTTCTATAGGGTGCGATGGGCGAGAGTAGACAAATGGTAGAGACAGTTTGCAAGGTGGATGATCATGGAATCTTCCAGAAACTTCTCCTATGACACTTGCCTCTTTGAATTCGCCCAGGGATGAGTAAGAGATCATGAATCTCCAAGTGGAACCAAGAACTATTAGAGAGAGGACACTAATCAAAATCCCAAAGGCTGACTCACCCCCCTGTAAACATCTATATATGGATCCCTCATCCTAGAGATCAAATGGCTGGAATCTTGTATTTGTAAGGAAGTGTTGTTGGTTTCTTTGTGGAACATGATAGTGTTGGGTGATATAAGCTTTTCATGAGGTGAAGAAGGTCTTTCATGCTGGGAGGATGATGCTGGGTCAGATCAATGGGTTGTAATCCTCTCTTCTACTCTTTCTATCAATAAAGCTATTTGATTTTTCCTCCACATTCTTGTATGTTTGAGTTGATATATGCATTTGTGTGGTCAATATATATCTAGTCCTATATTTCTTATGATTGTAGATATCTGTGCTTTGATGGTATTATGCTGCTTTGACTTTACAGGTGCTCTTTGAAGCGAGGCGAGCAAGGGAGGAGCGGAAAAGATCTGTCAGAGGGGAGAGGAAACAAGCAAGGAGCCAAGCGAAAGACTGAGGTTGGTACTCTCTGCTTCTCTCTCATCTACTTCTCATAAAGGAAAACATAAGTAACTTTAGTTTGTTTGTTTCTAAGATAGCTACCTGTCTTAGTGGGACTAGCAGCTCTGAATGGACACTAGATTTCCCGATAACAGCGGGGAATGTAGAAGGAAATAATGAATTTAAATATATGGACAATGAAATACAAGAAGAATTTGAGTTTCTAAATCTCTTCTACAGAATGTAGCAAGTGGTTAAATTTAAGAAGAAAGTTACACTGACATAAATGTTCCAAAACAATTGGAATGGAAAAATAAATAGGCATAACTCTTCAAAATGTAGGCAACCTACTATTTTAATAACAATGTATAATTTTGGCCACATGAGGTGAGTTGAGTCATTGAAGGTAAGGCACAACTATAACACCCATTAGGGTTCAAAGCCTGTTACATCATGTGTACATTTACCAAGAAAGTGGGTGGGGGTGGGGTCTGTTCACCCCCACAAGGATATTTTTGTTCAATGAATGTCATCATGGTCATTAATTCTAGTCAGGAGGGTAGGGACTCAATCAAATTTGAACCTGCAACCTATATCCTCCCCATTGGAAACATGCCTTAGGTGGGTGTCTCAACCTAAAGAGGTAAGATCCTTAGAGTTATATTGTTGTTTGGGGAAATGCATCACACAACATCACAAAGCCTTGAGTTGAAGACTTCCATCCTACATTTTTGGAGTTGTCAACCATTCCAATTCTTGGAAAACAACAAAGGTGTCCCTGCATATTTGGGTGAAAATTTCTTTGAAGGTTGTGGGAAATGTTATTAGCCATTTTTTCTCAATTTCATGAGAGAGAGTTTCATTATATTATTGAAACTTAGATCGAATTGGTTTTCATAAAGGTATTCCTCAAAAAATCACTCTTAAGTATTAACACATACACTAGAAATGAAATCTGGAATATGAAAGCATCGCTTTCCAGGTCTACACAAAGTCACATCCAAACTCAACTTGAGATTCGTTCTTGCCCAAAACTCTACAAAACTTGCCCATGACCACAACAACAACATAAGCAACATTTTTTATGACACTATTAGTGAATCCTAGTGGGCAAATTCCTCCATAGGCATTGTCAATTAACACCTGGTGAGTTTCTTGCAAGAGATGCAGACAGGATCTACCCAGATTCCCGTCAATGGCTGGACAGAGAAACACGATGATGGATTGTTGAGACCACCCAAGACTCATGATTCGTTCTGAATCCATACGTGAAACAAGTCCTCAGTGAAAACTCAACTTGAGACTGGTGCTCGCCCAAAACTCTACAAAAATTGCCCGAAATGTGTTCCACGTGCCAGAATGTAATTTGCTCAAATGATGAAAATGAAGCTCTCAAGGAAACCATATGTCATAAAAAAAAAACTAATAAGGAAGATGTGATGTCTTTTGTTAATCCTTGAAGTCATCTAGTTTCTCAAAATACATTTCCATAATGCCCATAAACTTGTCATTAACCTTTGTTGGACCCGTCGAGTCTCTGACCACCAATGCCCCTGTTTATTTCAAAGACTCCATCACTTCATCACAATAAACTCTTTAAATCCAAACTATACTCGAGTTTTCCATTTAGGTTACACACTGGCTCAATTGGGTCATGTTTGGAGTCAAACCCATGTTGGGCTAATTTATTAACATAAATTAACACAAGTATTTAATTATCAATCCAGGTTTGTAAAACTTGGATGCAAGTCCACTATATATGGATATCAGATATAATCAAACATGAATGACAAGTTTTCAAAAACTAAAGAAGTGCATATTACAAGTATAGCCTACACTAACAATTCCAATTCACCTTGCAATGAAGGAAAGCTGAAATGGCTCTTAACTTAAGAGGTCCAATTCTTCCTCAATTATTACTTGATGAATAGAAATTAGAAACGATGAACTTTCAATATCTTAAGATGGAAAAATCATCAATGAAGGGAGGCACTTAACTCAAGAGACCTTTGGTATTTCCCATCATAATTCATTCACCATAATGCTATCAATTGAAGACTGAAAATACATAAGAAAAACGGCTTGCATGTAATGAAGAAAAAACCTAGTTTCAATCCACCAATTTAACATAAGGAGTGTTCAACTTGAACACCTTGTTATTCCATCTTACTAAAGTGATGAACAAACTAAGATTCAATAAAATAAATCATCACACATCAACCATAAATCAATTTGAAGCAAAGCACATAAACAAGTTCTAAGATAACCAAATTATGGAAAATTAAACTAGTCTAACAAGAAGTGTACTTAGCTTGGAGTAGGGGCCCTCCACCCTTGATTTTCACACTTGAAATTTGATATTAGAAGCTGATATTTCAGTCACACATCCACACTAATGAACAAAAAAATGAAAGTAGAACAAGTTCTAATTAATCTCCAATATTCAAATGTCTCAGCATAAAGTTATATAAAAATTACATACATAAGCCTTCAAAGTTTTGGCTTAAATAGAAAATAATGAAACAAATTGATCTAAAGTCTCTCTAACAACTATATATATTCATGTCCATCTATCTAAGTCGAATTCATTCAATCCATCCCAATAAATATGGACAATCCCATGAAATCACAAAATTGCCCTATTTCCTAGGGATTTTTTGGATGACTAGTCATGTTTGACCAGCCTTGACCGGGCCTAATAAAGCTTGTTTTGACTGAATCAAGTGGAATTAGTTCAGTCCTAGTTCCCAAGCTTTCCATTCATGCATCCAGCTGAAACCCAAGTGTCCTGCAAATATGTCGTCCACATAGCTATTACTGGAATTTCTGATTCTGTCCAAAATTGCACTTGAAACTCAATTTTCATAAAAACTTCTAGAAATTGAAAATTTAAAATTAAATACTTGAATATGCATAAAATACATCAAAATGAGATGGATGTGATGGAAAATGGATGGAAAATATAAGGATTAAGTAAGTTTCCTTAAGCAAAAATAGGTCAAAATCAAGGCCCAACAACCCACATCCAAATCTACCTGTGGATTTCAAGTATGGCTCCAAATTAATCATAGGGGCCTCCATTTATCACTGTCTCAAACACCCAAAAATATTTAGTGGCTTTTACCATTTCCTTACAAAAACCCTAGTCCTTGGCTGGATGGTTGTATGCGAACAAAGTTTTCAAAACCTCTTATTCTTATTCCTTCTGGTCATTGTGGAGCCCTTTGTTCTAGCGACACTCTGGTTTTATTGAGATTTATTTCTTAGACCTATTGGAGCTAGCATGTTTCGGTTTTATCTCGGTTTATAAAGAATGGAAGTGGTGGGGATAATTCTAATAGTCCTTCTATTGAAATCTACTTCATGATCCCCTTTCATTGTAAGGACTATAGTGGCTCCAATTGTGCAAAGGTCAGAAAGCTCGTTCCCTTCAATATGGTGTTGCGCTCCCCCCCCCATAAAGTGACATCGATGATGAAACTTGACATGTCGAATAATTGCTTTCCACATCCCCTCACTCCTTATCGGCGTTCCTTTCCACCTTTTGGTGCAAATGCTAGTATTATTAATTTATAGTAATTGGGCTATGAAACCTTCGCTTTTGTGTGAACTTAGAAAATATGTAAATAGTATATATATAATTACAAAAATCATATTTATTTTTTTAAATGATTATTTTCTATGAATATTAGATTTCAATTTTTAATATAAAAATAATATCTATTTAATTATTATAATAAATAAAGTTAAAATTAATTTAAATTATTATATTAATATTTATCTAGTTATTATTATAAATAGGTTAAAAATAATTTAAAGCGTTATATTCTTTTGTTTATGTTTTATTTTGATTTGGTTATATCTTAAAATCTTAGATATAAGAATGATATTTAATTTTATTTTTTCTTTCAAATTCTATTGTATTTTTTAAACACATAAATAAATTTTTACTTTTAAACTTCACAAAAATAACATAGTAATTATTACAAATTTTATAATTAATTTATCGTTTTATTTTAAAATTTATATAATAATTATTATTATTATTTAAATATTAAAAACGTATTTATATTCATTTTATTTTTAAAATAATAAAAAAAATTGTTATTAATTTCATTATTCAATTTCCACATGATTTCAACGTCTAATTAATGAATCAAATTTTTAATGGTGATTTTGACTATTTTCATATTCACTAGTTAAATATCTAATTATTCATCTTTTCCAATAATTTTTATATTCCTTGTTGTAGTAACAATATATGCAAGCATATTAACTTCTTACTTTTACATAAAATTCTAGTACTAAGCAGTGACACTACATATTACACTTGTTTTAATATCACGTTTTTTCTTTTTGACAAACTCCTTTAAAATAAAAACTTAAATAATACACTTTTGAATCACATTTCCTTACTATTGCCTTAATTTTTTTTAAAATCTACAATAAAGAAACGAGTTTCAAACAAAATGCCTTACACCATGTGCGTTTGATACCTTTGATTGTTCAAAATTTGTTATTCCAATCAGCAGCTTTTTGCTCACCAAATTTCTTTTTCAGATTTTGATGGTGTTCCCTCCTTCGTATGAAGACCCACACTTCAGACTCTTGGTCACACAAATTTTAAAATTCTGACAGAGACTTGATGTTGTTTTTATCGGCATAGGGCAAGGCATATTTACTAGTTTATCGAGTCATTAATACATGGTGGCAGTATATGTTTAGTACTGGATAATGTATCTGTTTTGATCCAATGGTGGGTATATAATGCCCCACTTATTTATGGCTCAATAGACTTGGAAATATTGGTTGTCCCTACTCTTCCTTGACATTTTATATTATATTATAGCTAACTTTCCTTTTTGTTCAAAAATTCTCTCAGGGTCCTTGCTTTTTCTTTGTGAGGGCATTTGAAATGTTGCTCTCTCTCGAAGAGTCTTATGCAAGCTCCAGCTTCCATACCATGTTAAAGAATGAAAAAATGGAACAGAGAGTTCTCTTCTCAATATTACTAAAAATTTAAATAAAAACTATTACACCTGACCAGTAGTTTAGTTGGAATTAAATTCTCCTAAACAGATGATAAGAAAGTCCCTCAATCAATTTAAAGAGTACCATGGTTTTGAAATTCCCACCCTCCTCCATATAAAGTTGAACCAATATTGATAAGTGCATGGAGGGTGGAGATTATTTTGCTTTGGTTATCAAAAGTGAAGAAGATGGCTATACAGCTTGAGGTGAATGGCACATGTTTTGTTTGTTTCAGCGTGATTTCTATACCCCTGCATTTGAAGTTGAATGCACGAAACCATCTGTCGATGTTCCTATCCTTTGTTTTTTATTTCAATGCGTGTCAAGTAATAGACCATATTGTATACTACGTACCAAGCTCACATAGAAACAAAAATATTTGCAAACATGGTCAACATTTCTAATTAAAATAGATAAGAAAGTTCATCAATTTAATGAGTAGTAAGGTTTGAAAATTCCTATCCTTCTCCATATAAAGTTGAACCGATGTTTGATAGGCACATGGAGGGTGGAGATTACTCTTTTGCTTTGGTTATCAAAAGTGAAGATGATGGCTATACAGCTGAGGTGAATGGCAATGCATGTTTTAGCCAATGTTGCTATCCTTTGATTGTCATTTCAATGTGTGTCAAGTTACAGACCATATTCTATACTGCACGCCGAGCCAATGTTCCTTTCTTGTGTTTGTAAGTGTATCTAAATGAACTAACATTAATGATTTCTACTCTTCTAATAATTATTTCCTTCTAGATTAAGAAATATTTTACTTGATGATTGTATTTATATTGCCTTCCTATTCTTCAAAGTGTCCACCTTTACCAGCAACACCTTTTTCTCTTCTATCATATCGCTCACAAAGTGATACTCAACATCAATGTACTTTGTCTTCGAATGGTAAGCAGGGTTCTTTGCCAAGAAAATTGCACTTTGGCTGTCACAGTCTATCCTTATAGCTCCTTATACTAACCCCATACTTGAACACAATCTCTACATTCAAACTACGTCCTTGCTTGCATGAGTGGCTGCCATGTATTTTTCCTCTGTAGTTGATAGTGCCACCATAGATTGTTTCTTACTCATCCAACTGACTGCACCTCCAAATAGGTTAAACACATACCCACTTGTATATCTTCTCTGATCCAAATCTCCAGCCCAGTTTGCATCAACAAAGCCACGAATATCCAACACTCTGTCCAACCCTGGCCTTTCTTGGCAGCACAAACCATAATCACTAGTGCCACACAAATACTTGAAAACCTGCTTCATTGATGTCCAGTGCTCCTTCCATGGTTTTGACATAAACCTGCTCAATACTCCCATTGCATGTGCAATGTTTGGTCTAGTACAGACCATTGCATACATCAAGCTACTGACTGCACTTGCATATGGAACACGAGACATGTCCTCTTCTTCTTCTTGTGTCTTGGGACACTGTTCGATAGATAACTTTACATCTACAGGAATAGAAACCTTCACCGATTTACTATCCTGCATATTAAACCTCTGCAATATTGTCTCGACATACTTCCTCTAGTTTAGCCAGAGCTTCCTCTTTGCCTGATCTCTTTTAGTTTCCATGCCCAAAATATAGTTTGCAGCACCAAGATCTTTCATCTCGAATTTGGAGGACAATTGAGTCTTCAAATCCTGGATACTTTATTTTTCATTTCCAACCAGCAACATATCATCCACATACAAGACCAGATAAATAACATGGTCACCAATTAATTTAAAATACACACAGTGATCTTCTTTGCTTCTGGTGAAGCCAAGTCCCCGTATAAATGTATCAAATTTCTGATACCACATCCTTGGTGACTGTTTTAAACCATACAAAGACTTCTTTAACTTGCATACCAGTTCTTTCTTACCCTTCACCGCAAAACCTTCAGGTTGCTTCATGTAGATCTCCTCTTCCAGATCCCCGTGAAGAAATGTTTTCTTCACATCCATCTGTTCTACCTCAAAATCAAAAGCAGCAGTAACAAATAAAAGTAATCTAATAGAAGCTACCTTGGCAATAGGAGAAAAAATATCACCAAAATCAGTTCCTGGCACTTGGGAATAACCTTTTGCTACCAACCGAGCTTTGTATTTCTCCACCTTTCCTTCTGCATTTGGCTTCTTCTTGAACACCCATTTTCTACCAATGGGTTTACTTCCAACTAGCAACTCCACTAGATCCCAAGCCTCATTTTTGTGCAAAGATGCCATTTCATCAACCATGGCCTCTTTCCAGAGTTTTCCATCCTTTGAATCTATTGCTTCCTTCACAGTTCTAGGATCATCATCAGTCACAGATAAAGAAAAATTTGAACAGAAAGAAGATGGACTATACCTTTATGGTTGCCTTCTTTCTTGAACTGATCTTCTCACACCTAGAGTTTGTGGCTCTCCATCTTCTGATTCCTCCTCTGTTGTAGAGTCTGATTCTTCCTCCTTAATTTCAAACTTTACCTTCTCAAGTTCCTTTGGTTGGAATTCATGTTTAATAACATATTTCACTTCTCTGAACACCACATCTCGGCTGTACACAACCTTCCTTGTTACTGGGTTACAAAGCTTATAACCGTTTAAACCATCTTGATACCCAATAAAGATGCACTTTTCAGATTTACTATCCAACTTGGTTCTTTTCTCCTTTGGAGCATGTACATATGCATCACATCGAAATACCCTTAGATGTGAAAGAGAGGATTTCTTACCAGTCCATACCTCTTGTGGATTCTTATCCTCTAACGCTGATGAAGGTGATCTGTTGACCAGGTAACATAATGTCTCCACCGCCTCTGCCCAGAATTCCTATCCTAACCCAGCACCAATAAGCATGCTTCTTTCCCTTTCCATCAATGTCTTGTTCATTCTTTCTGCAACTCCATTTTGCTCAGGTGTGTATGGAGTAGTCTTCTGCCATGCTATACCACACTTCTTCTAGAATTCTTCAAATTCCTTGCTGCAAAACTCTCCACTGTTATCTGACCTAAACACCTTTATCTTCTTCTCTGTCTCATTTTCCACTAGAGCCTTAAATTCTTTAAACCTGTCAAAGACTTCTGATATCTTCTTAGGGAAATATATCCATATATTCCTTAAGAACTCATCTATAAATAATACATAGTACACAAACTTACCTAGTGATGGATCCTTCATAGGTCCAAACACATCACTATGCACAAGCTCTAATATCTGTTTCACCCTCTTACCACCAGAGGGGAAACTCTCCCAATTCTGCTCCCCATATACACAATTTTCACAGAAATCAAAATCTAGAGAGCTATTACTCATACCTTTACTGTGAAGTATTCGAAGGCCCTTCTCTCCAATATGTATAAGCCTTTGATGCCACAACATGGCCTTCTCTCCAGAGACCACTAGATTTTCTGCTCCACTTTCAGGAACCATAGAGCTCTTGCACCCATCAACAATAGTGATACCTTGCAGCGTGTACAGAGTGATGAGCCTCATAATTGGATAATTATATGGGCTCATTTTACCTCCTAACCTAGTCAAATCAACCATTCACTTAGCTTATTGTATTATTTTCTAATTATATTTATGCTTATAGGGTGAGTTGAGTTAGCTATTATGCCATGTGGTCTAACATGTATTTAATGCAGATGATTGATGGATTTCGAGGTCAAAGTCAAGGATCTAATGGTCAAACTATAGCAATAACTCAAAGTAGATAGAGGAGAGGAATTATAGGAGGGAATCCCCCTCATTTATTGTTCCTCACTTCAAATTCCCCTACATTCAGCTCAAAGTACAAGCAGCAGAATCATGCACTAGAAGGTAGCCGAGCAAGTGGAAGATGATTGATAGTTATCTCGAGTTTATGGAGCCAAGCCTCCCTAATTTTAAGGATGTTGTTGGTAGCTTTAGATGTATAAGTAGAGAGGCCTAGGGTCTCACTAGGGTTGACTTTTTTGTTGGTGTAGACTCTGCTCAATTTTCAAGCTTACTATTTTGTGACAATTTTATGTAATCTTGCTATTGTTTGACAATGAACATGGAATCCTTTTTAAGCTAGCACTAAGTTACCTCGAGGGCTGAATCTCTTTGGTTAGGGCCCAATCCAAGCAGCCAAGCTTCTATTTACTTTTATTTGTATGCTTTACTTCAGTTTGTAGATTAGTTTTCCGTTAGATGTATTTCTCTTATGGTTAAGAATAGGTTGCTTTTGATGATTTAGTAGCTTGCTTCCGTTTGTGTTTTCTGTAGCAGGTTAAGCAGTGATTGGAGAAGATTCAAAAGGCTAGCAATAGTGCCTTGGCCTCTCTTCCTCCCTCTGGGACCATGATTTGAGGCAAATACTTTCTTGCTGACCCAAAAACAGAGAGACTTCTAGTGTTTGCAGCTCTCTAGTAGGTTGATAGTCCAGTTTTTCTTTGCTTTAGATCTTATTTGTCATGTTCAATTCTTGACTTCCAATAGTCCTTTTACATGCTTTCCTTTCTTACATCATTTCCTAGAATTTCCTTCTATACATCATAGTTTAGGCCATTTTAATGCAAAACTCTGTTTTTCCTAGGATGCACTCATTTCAATGGTTGCTTGATTTTATTGGTTGACGGTTAGCTTATATGCAGTAGATCTCTTCCTGTAGTAGGCCAGCTTCCCAGCAATCACACCCTCCCTCTGATCCATGCCCTATAAGGTCTCCCAAACCTCACCTCAATTCTGCCCTACTTTCCTTCATTTTTCATAGAACTTCTTCCTCTCTCCTTGAGCAAACCCAATCATCTTTATCTCTCCTGGTTATTCATGGTAGACCTTAGGCACCCTAACACCTCATTCCAACCTTCATCCAACTTTTCCACCCAATCTCACACCATCAAAACAGCGAAAATTTCTCTTGTCCTCCTCCTGTAGGCCTCCTGTAGTTTCCTTGTTTTCCTCCTGTAGTTTTCCTATCTCCTCCTGTAGTTTTTCCTGTAGGCTCTCTTTTGAAGGCCGAGTGTGGGAAAAGCCTCCAGAAGGCCACCTAAGACCACCTAAGACCCATCCACACCATCCTACATCCTCCCAAGCTCCAAAACCACCCTCTAATGCCACCTGTTCACTACCACACTCACACACAATAAATTAGATGCATGTTAAATTCACATAAAAACACTTAAAAATCCAAAAATATGTTTTTTGCTTATTTACTTCCAGAAATAGCATGGTTAGATGTCTTTTACACCCTTGAGTAGGCAATGGCATTTCTTTCATGGTTTTCATAGTGTTTCTGGCAAAAGTAGAATTAGCTTATTAAGTAGGGTTTACTAGGTTTTGCTTTACATTCCAGTCTTTCTCCTTTCTGTAGTTAGAATAGCATCTGTAGAGTAAAATTTCTTTCCTTTTGTTATCACCTAAATCTGCCCTAGGTTAAAGGAAGGCAAAAATTAGGGTAACCACAAACCACGCTCAGTCTGGTAGCTAGCCCTACCAGAACAGGAGAGGGATCTCTCTGAGTCATGCTCAATGAATAGATACTCGAAAACGGTCTAAGATGACTTGAAATTAAATATTTACCTTAGGCTAGTAAGTGAATAGGGATTCGGGAAACATTTTTTTATGAATGGCCAAGCTTCTGGGATGTATGGGACTGGCGCTCAACAAAGAACAGAGAATTTAATACAAAGGCACAGATTATTCCGTGGGGCAAGGTAGGCGGAAAATGTAGCAATTTAGTTTGAGGTACCGTGGCATGAATAGATTGCTGAAGAAAGTGAAAAGGGTATATTCCTATGAATCCTTTTCAACAGAAGAATAACACTGTAGATGAAATTTTCCCACAGGCAGAGCAATAAAAATTGAATTATACCTAATCTCACTTAGAAAATTTCATTGAAATGAAACATGAATTGAGATATGGAACATAAAAAGATACATATGGAACATAAGAACACATTTTCTACACTCACAACCACAAGAATCTCATTATACAAATCCGTTGCCTTTCATTAATTCTCTGTCAAAATTACACAGTGAAGAAACAAAGTTTCTTTCCCATAGTCTCCCAGAAGTTACAAGCCAACCAACCCTTTGCAAATATCTTGCATACAATATATAGAATGTGTGAGGAAGAGATAGAACACCCAAGGGTTGTGGAGTTACTTGAATAATTACAAAATGGAGATGGAGAGCCAACCATTAGCTACAGGTGCAGCGCTCACAAGCATGACATTTGGCTGGGGTGACCCTTTGCATTCCTTTGCCACTTGGATAGATGCCAATCTAGAGAAAAAAACACTTTAAATGCTGCCTTTGGTGCCAAAAAACTGAAGTGTAGATGACCAGGCCCACTTGGAGAAGTCGCGAACCGAAATTTTGCGAAACAGGAGCAAATTGGCAATTTTTCCTCTGTGCGCCGCACTAATTTCTCTGTGCATCGCACCAATTTGGGACCTGTTTTGGGGCACTTTTATGTGTCCAAATTGTGCCCAAGTGGTCTTGTTGGAAAGCCTATCCTGTCTACATTCCAACCCAACTAGAATTTTTGAATTTGGTGCTCATTTTCCCCTCCAAATATTCATTCTCCCAAGACTGCTTTCTGTGTGTCAAAAAAGTGGCAGAGAGGCCATTTTTTAGTGTTTTTTGACCTTTAGGAGACCCAGATCTTGTCAAAATTTCTTTCCCAGACACCAGTAGTCATGATTTTCCATGCTAAATCCGAAAATGTAAACCATTCCTCATTTGGAGCTCTATAATTTTAGCGTCGCGCCAGTGGCGTGGCGCACATGGAGAAAATTCATGTTTTTTGCCCAAAAAATTACCTTGTGACCAAAAATTCCCCAAATTTGCTGAAATTTGGGCTGGAGGTTCTCTATGGGTTTCCATACTGAGCCAAGGAAGCCTCAACCAAGATTCTAATCCTATCTTGTTCTTTTTCCTCTTTTGCCCTCCTTGTTGCCTTTCTCAATTTTACCTTTAAACTCTTTATTCGGGCCTTTGCGCTCATGTTTCGTGCCCGGTAGTGGAATGCCATGTGTCTCAACAGTGCAAGGTCCTTGTTGGCCTTGTCTAGAAGCCTCTCCAAATGCATGTTTTCCCTCTCAAGGTTGGCCTCCCGATCCTCATTTATTTCTTGCTCCAAAGATGTGAGCTCAACCCTTCTTCTTTGAGTAGCTTGGCGATGCTCACGAATGTTTTGCAGCTCCATGATTGCCTGCTGATCCTCTAGCTGCTTGTTTCTTTGTTCTAGGTACTTCATGTTCCACTTGGCCCTCTCCAAGTCAAGGGACAAGGCCTCAATCTCTAACTGATATTCTTGGATGACCTCTCTAAGCTCTGCATTTGTCGCCTCTGTATCGGTGTCATCATCGTGAAGGAGAACAAAATCGGTCTCTCATTCACCTGATAGATCTCCTGAAGACCCATCATCATGCACTGGCTCCTTACCTCTTCCCTGCTCCTGTGATGCTGATGTCGGAAGCGAGGCCCCTTCCACCCCGGGTGGAGATAACACTCGCTTTACGGCTGCAAACAGAGGTCTACTTCCCTTCTGGTATGTGATGTACACTGGCATGGTAGTAGTCTCATGGCACTCAAACTGATGTGAAGGACCCCCTACCTCATGCTCTACCTCTGATACCACTGGTGGAGTGCTGAAGAAATCACGGGAGATGAAGTCCTCCCAGGCAATACCCTGCAATCCCAACTGATGGTCCACCAAAATCCGGATAAGAGCAAAATGATAGACATTGTTTAGCTGTTGTCGAGGGGTCTTGTGCTGCATGAAGTTTTTCATCTTCTCTATGTTGTTGCAAATGAAAAATGGGAGGTTCATCATCTGCACCCTGGTAAAGTGCATGAGCAACCTGATGTGATAGGCATAAAGGCGAGAAAACCTCCCCTCACAACTGAAATACTTCATGATCAATTTCATGAGCGGGGCATACTCATCCCTCAAAAATCTGAATGGAAAGACTCTGGTGAGCTGGCTCAAACAGCTGTCCTTGATGTAAGGCTCATAATGATGCCTCTCCACCTTCTTTTTCTTATGCCACTGTTCCCTAATGCTCGGTATGCCTGTTGCCACTGATATGGTTTCGGATGTCAATGTGAAAGTGACCCCAGCCAGGACAAATTGACCTCCCTGTAGATGAAGTGCAAAAAGACGGGCCAACTCATGATGGACTCTAACATTTGCCACCCTTTGACAAAATTCATAACATGTCAAGTGTTGGAAACAAGACATGGCAAGAGGGCATGCTTGCAGCTCAGTGAGGGTGTTTGGCTCATCTCTAAGGTGTCTGCCACTTCGGTGATCTCTCCTATGGGCCCTTTCTCCTGAACATGTGTCACTGTGGGTCTCCTCCTCATGCTCTGATGAAACTTCTAATACCATTACTGCTGTTTGTACCCTGAGTTTTATGCTGCCCTCTGATTCCAATGAAGCTCGTAGTTACTCTGAAAATCTGTCACCAAGGAGACAATAAAACAGGGAGTCTTAGGAGAGGAATGATGAAATGGGAATAGGGGCTAAAGGAAGAGATTTGGGAGTGGTTTTGGGTATGGTGTTGATGTGGTAGGGTTTGAATTTATTTTGGTAGGGTTTGGATATTTTGAGCCATAGGAGGAGGGGGAAAAAGGGAATATGATTTTAGTGGTGTTAGGGTAATGATTAGGGGAAAATGATACAGGGAAAATAGTGAAAGGGGTAGGGTAGGAGAACACCTTGGCAGCACTGTCACTATAGCATAAACCCTAGGATCTTGATTTTCTTTGTGTCTTCTCTTGTTTACTTTTAAAAAAAAATTGGCATTTGATTTATACTCTCAAAATCATGCTACTCTTCTCAAGTTTGATGCAAGAGTGGAGGTATGTTGCCTACCTCTCAAATTTGATGGGCATCCAAAAAATTTTAGGCAAATTTATCATTTTTTGGGCTTTATATCTCTGTGTGCCACGCGCACTGCCCAGTGCGCCACACGCTCTGAGTGCGCCGCGCCAGTGGCGGAATTACACTAAGGGCGGGCTTCCAGTGCGCCGTGCAAAATGAGTGCGTCGCACCCCCTTGTGTGTGCGCCGCGTGCTCAGAAGTCACCTGAATTTCTTGGAGGAATAGGGAGAGGGTTTGGTAGTGGATTTATAGTGGGCTTTTAGGAAAAATGATCAAGGGGAGATGGGAAAAATTAGAGGTGAGGGGAAAAGGCGAGTGGGGTGAAACCTTGGCGCTAACAACACAATTTTGCAACCCCAGCCATCGTTTCTTGGTGATTTTTTTTTTTTTTTTTTTATGATTGACCTTATGCTTTTGGGTGCCATTCAAACATCTTGTAAACACCATATAATTGACAAAATTTGATGGAGAAGAGGTGTCATAAGGCCTACCTCTTGATTTGATAGCCTTCACCAAGATTTGAAGTGGTTTGGCAATGTTTTTCGGCCCCTGCCTGTGTGCGCCGCACGCAAAGCCTAGTGCGACGTGCACTGGGTATGCATCGTGCCTTTGGGAAATCTACACTGTGGGCAGGCTGCGTGTGCGTCGCGCCCTCTGTGTATGCCGCGCTCCTGGGTGTATGCGCCGCGCCCTCCAAAACCAGCTCTCACTCACTCAAACTCTCCAATCTCACACTCACACCTTTACAATGTCTTCTCCAAGTCTTGTAAGAGCACAATGGCTTTGATTTGGGCATAAACAAGTATATATAGGCTTGGAAGAGATGGGTTTAATTTTTGCTTCCTTGAAAACCCATTTTCTAATGTTGTGTTTTGCACTTTTTTCACTGATTTTAAAACATACTGATTTTCACTTTTCCTTTGACATTTTGGTCTAAATGATGAAATTTTCGGCATTTCTTTTCGGGGACTATATGACTGGGCATTTAGCCATGGACACAATGACTGCATCTGAAAAATTCAACTGGCGATTTTTTTGGAAAATTTTGTCATAAATGACCTTGTTTGACTTTTCTTCAAACAGAGTTTTGAAGAAGAGTCGAAGTCTATCCACCTGACGATAAAGCTCTCTGAACCATAGCTGTGTAACGGCCTCCCTTTGGCCTACATGGATTTTATTGGATAGGTTTCAAAGACCAAATTGATGAATTCCTAAACCTAATGACTAAAGATGACTTTTATCCATTAAAGGACCAGACTTTGACTATTGTGGACTTTGGTGATTATTGACAAAAACCTAAGCCAGCAATAGCCAGACATGAGGGGGGGAATGACTAGCATGATTCTCTCCTTCAGATTATGGCATGCCCCTAGCGGAATGCAACTGAGTGGATGGAGCGGGACACCTAGAAATGAAATGCATAAAGAGTTTTCATCCCTGACGGAGGGCTGACCAGACTGACTCTAACATTGGCTCCAATGGGAGATGGTAGCTCCTTGGAGGTTCCAAGAACAGCAGATCTCTGGAGGAGCTAGACAGTGCCTTTTGTCCATTGGGCTATGGAGTCATTATTTTGATAAACAGCACAGGACTCTGACTTATTTATGAAACTGGAATGACCAAGAAATTGACTCAAACTTGACATTGAAATAACTCAAAAACTAACTTTACAGACTGAAACCAACTGAAATAAAAAATGGTATTTACAATGACAGTGGAAGCAGTGTTACTAAATCAACAGTGTTATCGCTTGAGCATCCGACCATTCATCGGCCCTCTAGGACAATCTTCCGCGTTCATTTCTTTCAGAAGAAAGGCATTCTGACCCCTATATGATGCAATCTTGAAAGGTCCTTTCCAAAGATTTTCGAACTTTCCGTGCTTGCCTTTCTCTTCATTCCTTGCATCCCACTTCAGCACCACATCATCCAACTAAAATTTATCTGCCTTTTCTTTTCTGTCATATATTTTCTTATCTTCTCCTGCAACTTGGATGTGTTCTTGAAAACTTCTTCTCTTGTTTGCTGCAAGTGGATCATTTGATTCAACCTTCTCTGCATGGGATCTTCTTCACTGCTGGCCTCCTAAAGAATTTTGACCACCGAGGCAACAAGAGAGGTGGGAAATATTGTGTCTACTCCATAAACAAGCTCAAATGGTGACATCCCAATGGACTTTTTCTGACTGATCCGATCTGCCCAAAGTGCGTGGACCATCATCTTATTCCAGCTCTTTTTATTTATTTCTAGCAGCTTTTTGATGATGTTGACTAATGATTTATTCGAAGATTCCGCCAATCCATTGCCTTGCGGATGATAGGCAGTTGAATGACCCAAAATGATATGATACTTATGACAAAATTCTACCATCCTTTTTTATTTGAAAGTTGTTGCATTATCAGTGATTAATTTGTTTGGACAACCAAAGCGAGACAAGATGTTATTTTCGAGAAAGGAGATGATTACCGTATCAGTAGCTTGTCTGGTAGGAGCTGCCTCAATCCATTTTGTGAAATAGTCTGTCGCTGTGAGGATCCATCTATGCTGTCCGGAAGAAGCGGGATGAATTTCTCCGATGAAATCTAATCCCCACTGCTAGAAAGGAGCGCTCACCTCGATAGGCTCAAGTGGAAAAGGTTGTAATTTCTGTTTTCCTTTGAAAATCTAACACTTATGACAGCGCTCGACCATCTTATACACATCAGCAAACAAAGTAGGCCAATAGTACCCTGGTCTCAAAATTTTGTTCACTGTTGACTTCCAAAAGAGGTGACCACCACACTCTCCTCTGTGAAAATCCTCCATGACTTTCTTTGCCTCCTCTTCCACCAAACAATTTAAAAAAATGCCACCAAGATCCTTCCAATACAGTGCAAAATTCAAAATACAAAACTTGGCCGCCTTCAATTTGATTGTTCATGCTTTGTTTCTAGTCATGCCGGGCAGTGGTGATAGATTTTTCAGCACATATATTATATCAGAATACCATGGGGACAAAGAAAACATTTCAGATACCTGAATTGACATTCCTTCCTCATTCTCATCGGGCATGGCAGCGATCAGATTTATGTCCAAGGCGTGCAAGTTTGATTCGGCCATCAGCTTCGCCAACCCCTGTCCTTTGACCAGCTTTGTGGGCTTTATTTCCACATCATATTCCAGCAAGGTTGCAATCCATTTTCCTCTTCTCCCTTCCGGATCAGTTTGCACTAAAACATCTTTTACAGCAGTATTAGGAACATAGGCCAGAATGTGAGAATGTAGGATATATACCCGGAAATCTTTCAGCGCCTTCACCAATGCCAGGGCTTGTTTCTCAATGATGTTGTACTTTAAAGTTGCATCCCTTATAGCCCTGCTGAAGAATGCAATGGGTCTTTCATGATCCTCTCTCTTCTGCAATAATACCACTGCCATAGTATGCTCAGAAGCAAATGAAAACAATATGAAATCCTGTGTAGTCCAGGCTGACTAGAACTGGAGCTAAAGAAAGGTCCAATTTGACCAAGTTGAAAGATTTTATAGCCTCTTCTGTCCATTTCTCCTGGCTGTCCTTCTTAAGCATATTGGTAATCTCTCTTAAGTGTTCTGCAAGATTAGGCACAAGACGACGCAGAAAATTCATCTTACCATTGAATGATTGTATCTCTTTTTTGTTCATGGGCAGATAAATTTGTTGAATTTCTTGCACATGTGCTGGGCCAATACGAATGCCATCCTTTGAGATGATGTGCCCAAGTAATTTTCCTTCCTCCATGGCAAACAAGCTCTTCTTAGGATTCAACGATAAACCATATTTTCTGCATTTTTGAAAGACAGTTTTTCGATGGTGCATGTGTTCTTCATCATATTTTGAAAACACCATCAAGTCATCCAGATACACCACCAGAAACACATACTTCTCATTCGCAAAAGCTAAGTCCATCGCTCACTGAAATGTGGCACCTGCATTCTTTAGACCTAAGGGCATTTTGGCATAATGAAAGGTTCCCCATGGAGTGGTGAACGTTGTCTTGTCCCTATCATCTTCATGGACAAAAATTTGGTTATATCCAGAATAACCATCAAGCAGTGACATACGAGATGCCCCCACTACTCGCTGAAGTATATGGTCCGTCTTGGGCAGTGGATAGTTGTCCTTCAATGAGACTTTATTTATATTTCTGAAATCAATGCATAGGCAGATCTCACCGGTCTTCTTGCATACAGGCACTAAGTTAGATATCCAATCTGAAAACCTGATGGGCACAATGATACCTGACTTATACAACCTGTTTACCCCCTTTTCGATAGATGGTAGCAACTTTGGATTTATCCTTCTCAGCTTCTGTCTAGTTTTTGATTGGGCTTGATCGGTATTGTGTGCTGAATAATATTGGTATCATAGGTCTTTAAATCAAAATAATCCCAAGCAAACACATCTGCAAATGAAGCCATCAAACTGATGTATTTGTCCTTGATCTTTGGCGGCAATGCTTTAGACAATTTTACCATCTTAGGGGTGGCAGTTGTTCCTATGTTAACCTCTTCTACACCCTTCTCTGTTGGTTGTAGTGTTGGCTTGCGGGCTACATCATCTTGATCAAAAAACTCTTCTAGAGGTATTAAGCCTTTAGGAATAATATTGATTTTCAGCTGCAACATGTCCATTTCATTGATCTGCACTTCATCTATACCATTCCCTTTACCTTCATCATTTTCTACATCAATTGAGGTTTCTTTAAACTTGCATTTGTTTAGCAGAAAATCCTTAATCTCCTCATCATCTTGAAACACTTGCCAATATCGTTGATTGCTTGGAATGGTTGGAAGATGCTTGACATGAATTTCAAATTTATTATTGGAGTTCATGGGAATCTTCAGACTACTTGTTGCCTTGGAAATAGCATCAACAATACTATTTTGTATATGAGGCACACCTGTGAAGGTGTATTCTGAAAATAACTTTAAGATGTCTAAAACTGCATTACGATAGGCCCGCATCCTAGGATGTTTTGCTTGATATTCACCTCTAACCTACTTTATTACTAATTCAGAGTCACCATATACTGAAATCCTTTTTGCATTCAGCTTTCTAAGAATTTTCAGGCCAGCAATCAGAGCTTCATACTCCACTTCGTTATTTGAACATTCAAAGGCCAGCTTGTAAGAGAAAACCCTCACGCTGCTGGGCACTTTGTTTGGGGCGGAGAAAGGACTGCGTACCCAAATTCTGATTCCAGCGCCATCATTGCCTACTGCTCCATCAAAATCCATGGTCCATAAGCCTTCTTCCTCTTCTTGCAAGTGCTGGAAATCTGTTTGTTGTACCTTGATTGCATGCTGTCTGTTGCTTTCAGCTGAGTGCCCAACATTTTTCTGCTTTTCTTGTCCTTCTTTCTTCAAGATTTCTCTGAAATTTTCTGCTATTTCCGGAATGTCGTCTGCTTCTACTATCTGACTATCTATATCATTTAAACTATCTAAAAACAAAACAAAAGACTCTAAATCTGTATGTACATAGTTAATAGGATGATTTATCGGTTTCTCCTTGCTTGTGATCATATATTTCATTTTTTGTTCCCAGTATAACCTCCTCATTTGTCCAAACACCAGGATTGTTGCATAGGAGAAATCCAGCTATAGTGTCCCTTTCAGTTTTGCTACCCAAGACCTTGAAAGAAGCATGCCAAACCTTGGAGGAATGTCTGCTACCACTGCATCCATCAAAACATTTTTCATAGGGAGCTTATCCAAACTCACAACCAAGTCTTTGATGAGTGCTATACATCTTACTCTGCTGGAATCGAATGAATAGAGATCATGATATTGCCAAGTGATGTCCAGACCAAGCTTATCCATGATAGCCTTGGGCATGAGATTGTGAGAAGCTCCGGAATCGAACATGGCATTATGCAACACAAAATCATGCAATCTCAAACTGATGTAAAACGGAGGCACATCGCTATCAGGAGACTCACCATTTGATGCCGGTCCAAAAATCATTTCAGGTTGATCATCTTCTACATTCACCATGTTGGACATTGGGTCCAAATTCAACATTTTAGAAATCTGCCCTCTATAGGTGCTATTCTTCATTATTTCAGTCAAGGGGATGGATACCTTTAACTTAGAAATCTCATTCTCTAAGCTAAAAGTGGGAGTATTTTCTACCTCTTTGACTGGGATCTCTTTCCTTTCCTTTTCCTTTGATATAGATTGTTGCTGTGGTTGTTCTGCTGATTTTGATTTGCTGCTCTCCAAACCAATTGCCTCCTTTCCATTTCCTTGTGTAGCTGATGAGTCATTTTTTGTTGCTTCAACCTCCTTCCTTTTCTGAATTGGTCTGGCCGACACATCTCTGTTTCTAAGTGAATATTGCTACTGCTATGCAGACAGAGCATTCAAATACCCCCTTTGATATTCTTCTGATTCTTCTTCCAAAACCGTGTCACTAGCCAGAATAAAATCCGTGTATTGGTGTGTAGCTGAGCTCACTGCACATTCCTCTTCTTCGGTAACGTACATAGGCAGCTCATCTGGAGCAAAAAGGTGGTTTTCTTCACCTATCACATTCCCGTCCTCATCTGAATCCGGTCCATGCACAAAATTTTGCTGTAAAGGTGTTTGTACCGGCTGTTGTGCTGCTTGCTCTTGGTTTCATTGATATTTCTGTCTGATCCTATATTGTGGCTGCTGCTGGCCATGGAAGTTAGGATTCCTAACTTGTGGCTCAGGCTTGTCAAGTTTTACCCTTTCAAGAATTTGTTATACCTTTTTGAGCAGTTGATCCATTGAAGAAGATTCTTCTTTCACAGTAGTTTTCTTCTCTGCTTTCGCTCTAACTCTTTTGGACAGCAGATTTGCTTCAACACTGACCGCTATTTTCTGCATATCTTCCATTGTGGCCGGTTCTCTCTCTCTTAATTGATAGGCCATATCAACATCGAAACCATCTGGAAACTTCATCATGGCTAGTACTACAGGTGGCTTTAGATGATCTGGAATTTCGTTATAGAGTGCATTAAATCTAACGCAGTAATCTTGAACCGACTCACCAGCGTTTCATTTGATTTGTTCGTATTCGGCCAGAATTTGGAGGGGATTATTTTTCACTTCCCACCAGTTCAAAAATTGTCTCTGCATTTCAGCCAAGGTAGTGATACTTGCTGTCGTCAAACCTCTGAACCATTTCCTTACATCACCTACAAATGTCTGCACAAAGAGTCTCATTACCACATTTTCATCATCAATCTCGTGCAGTTCATAGAAGTCTACCATCTTGTCTACATGTTGCTGAGCAGTGATGCTATTTGGAGTGCCATAAAAAAAAGGGATTTTACTCTGATAATCTGAGGGCATATCATCTAGGACTTGGGGCAGAACAAGGGGTGCGAACCGGGCAGCCATCACTCTCGATGGATTTGACCTTGGAGGTGTTGGAGAAGTGTGCGTAGTTTGCAAGGGGATAGCAATCAGAGTTTGGGACTGTTCTGCAATATAATTGTCTATCAATCGGTTGGCTCTTTCTATTTCTAAGTCTACAAGGAATTGCGGATTGGGGACAGTATGGTCGACAGCCCTTTCGGACTTAGACTCAAACAATGATATTTCGAACCGCACGTCAAACTCAAGCTCTTCAAGATATTCAAAAATGTCAGGACATGAATGGGATTTGAACACGAGGGTTATGGTGTTTTCCTGACGAAGGAGTTTTAGAATCAAAATGGGATTTTCATAGATGTGAGGACGATCTGGGTCTGGATTGGCTCTAGTATATCATCTTGAAGCCAGCGTGCTATTGAGAAAAATCACAGGACACAACCAATTTACTCAGCCTATCCAATCCTAAGCTCATCATCCAGAAGCCTAGAATTATTATGAAACAAGGGGATTTGATTTCAGTTTGATTACTCCCCAGTGGAGTCGCCACTATGTTATCACCTAAATCTGCCCTAGGCTGAAGGAAGGCAAAAATTAGGGTAACCACAAACCACGCTCAGTCTGGTAGCTAGCCCTACCAGAACAGGAGAGGGCTCTCTCCGAGTCACGCTCAATGAATAGATACTTGAAAACGGTCTGAGATGACTTGAAATGAAATATTTACCTTAGGCTAGTAAGTGAATAGGGATTCGGGAAACAAATTTTTATGAATGGTCGAGCTTCTGGGATGGTATGGGACTGGCGCTCAGCAAAGAACAGAGAATTTAATACAAAGGCACAGATTATTCCGTGAGGCAAGGTAGGCGGAAAATGTAGAAATTTAGTTTGAGGTACCGCGGCATGAATAGATTGCTGAACAAAGTGAAAAGGGCATAGTCCTATGAATCCTTTTCAAAAAAAGAATAACACTGTAGATGAAATTTTCCCACAGGCAGAGCAATAAAAATTGAATTCTACCTAATCTCACTTAGAAAATTTCACTGAAATGAAACATGAATTGAAATATGGAACATAACAAGATACATATGGAACATAAGAACACATTTGCTGAACTCACAACCACAAGAATCTCATGAAACAGAGCCACTGCCTTTCATTAATTCTCTGTCAAAATTACACAGTGAAGAAACAGAGATTCTTTCCCACAGTCTCCCAGAAGTTACAAGCCAACCAACCCTTTGCAAATAGCTTGCATACAATATATAGAATGTGTGATGAAGAGATAGAATGTTCAAGGGTTGGGGAGTTACTCGAATAATTACAAAATGGAGATGGAGAGCCAACCATCAGCTACAGGTGCAGCGCTCACAAGCATTACATTTGGTTGGGGTGACCCTTTGCATTCCTTTGCCACTTGGATAGATGAAAATCTGGAGAAAAAAACACTTTAAATGCCACCTTTGGTGCCCAAAAACTGAAGTGTAGATTACCTGGCCCACTTGGAGAAGTCGCGAACCGAAATTTCACGAAACGGGAGCAAATTGGCAGTTTTTCCTCTGTGCACCGTGCCAATTTCTATGTGTGTCACGCCACTTTGGGACCTATTTTCGGGCACTTGCAGGTGTCCAAATTGTGCCCAAGTGGGCTTGTTGGAAAGCCTATCCTATCTGCTTTCCAACCAAACTAGAATTTTTGAATTTGGTGCTCATTTTCCCCTCCAAATCTTCATTCTCCCAAGACTACTTTCTGTGTGTCAAAAAAGTGGCAGAGAGGCCAATTTTTAGTGTTTTTTGACCTTTAGGAGACCCAGATCTTGTCAAAATTTCTTTCCTGGACACCAGTAGTCGTGATTTTCCATGCTAAATCCAAAAATGTAAACCATTCCTCATTTGGAGCTCTATGCGCGCAAGGAGAAAATTCTTGTTTTTTGCCCAAAAAATTACCTTGTGACCAAAAATTCCCCAAATTTGTTGAAATTTGGGCTGGAGGTTCTCTATGGGGTGCCATGCTGAGCCAAGGAAGCCTCAGCCAAGATTCTAAGCCTATCTTATTCTTTTGCCTCTTTTTCCCTCCTTGTTGCCTTTCTCAATTTTGCCTTTAAACTCTTTATTCGGGCCTTTGCGCTCATGTTTCATGCCCGGTAGTGGAATGCAAATTTGATGGGCATCCACAAAATTTTAGGCAAATTTATCGTTTTCTGGGCTTTATATCTCAGTGCGCCACGCGCACTGCCCAGTGCGCCGCGCGCTCTAAGTGTGCCGCACCAGTGGTGGAATTACACTAAGGGCAGGCTCCCAGTGTGCCGCGCACAATGAGTGCGCCGCGCCCCCTTGTATGTGCACCGCGCGCTCAGAAGTCACCTGAATTTCTTGGAGGAATACGGAGAGGGTTTGGTAGTGGGTTTAGGGTGGTCTTTTAGGAAAAATGATCAAGGGGAGATGGGAAAAATGAGAGGTGAGGGGAAAAGGCGAGTGGAGTGAAACCTTGGTGCTAACATCACAATTTTGCAACCCCAACCATCATTTCTTGGTGATTTTTTGTTTTGTTTATGATTGACCTTATGCTTTTGGGTGCCATTCAAACATCTTGTAAACACCATATCATTGACAAAATTTGATGGAGAAGAGGTTTCATAAGGCCTACCTCTTGATTTGATAGCCTTCACCAAGATTTGAAGTGGTTTGGCAATGTTTTTCGGCCCCTACCTGTGTGCGCCGCACGCAAAGCCCAGTGCGCCGCGCGCTGGTTATGTGTTGCGCCTTTGGGAAATCTACACTGCGGGTAGGCTGCATGTGCGCCGCACCCTCCAAAACCAACTCTCACTCACTCAAACTCTCCAATCTCACACTCACATCTTTGCAATGTCTTCTCCAAGTCTTGTAAGAGCACAATGGCTTTGATGTGGGAAAAAACAAGTATATATAGGCTTGGAAGAGATGGGTTTAATTTTTTCTTCCTTGAAAACCCATTTTCTAATGTTCTGTTTTGCACTTTTTTCACTGATTTTAAAACATACTGATTTTCAATTTTCCTTTGACATTTTGGCTTAAATGATTAAATTTTTGGAATTTCTTTGCGGGGACTATATGGCTGGGCATTTGGCCATGGAAATCATGACTGCATCTGAAAAAGTCAACTGGCGATTTTTTTGGAAATTTTTGTCATAAACGACCTTGTTTGACTTTTCTTCAAAACAGAGTTTTGAAGAAGAGTCGAAGTCTATCCACCTGACTATAAAGCTCTCTGAACCATAGCTGTGTAAGGGCCTCCCTCTGCCTTGCATGGATTTTACTGGACAGGTTTCAATGACCAAATTGATGAATTCCTAGACCTAATGACTAAAGATTACTTTTATCCATTAAAGGACCAGACTTTGACTATTGTGGACTTTGGTGATTATTGGAAAAAACCTGAGCCAGCAGAAGCCAGACATGAAGGGGGGGAAATGACTAGCATGATTCTCTCCGTCAGATTATGGCATGCCCCTAGCGGAATGCAATTGAGTGGATGGAGTCGGACACCTAGAAATGAAATGCATAAAGAGTTTTGATCCATGACGGAGGGCTGACCAGACCGACTCTAACACCTTTCATCACACATAGAGCTTCTTTTGAAATCTATAGAAGTTGGCTTGAGCTCCTAGTGATCTCACGCCGACTGACCAAGTGACAACCTGCAGTGAGAACTAGTGCTTGTGCATATAGCACCGATGCTTCTAAGTTTGTTACGAACTACCAGGTTGATAAAAGTAAAGATGGAAGCCCAGGAGTTGCGGAATTCTTGCTTCCAGAAGACCAAGATAAGACCACTTTCACTTGTCCTTGGGGTACCTTTACATACCAGGTCCTTCCTTTTGGTTTGTGCAATGCTCTAGCCACTTTCCAAAGAGCGGTATTGAGTATATTTTCTGAACAGGTTCATGATGCAGTAGAAATATACATGGATGATTTTACTCCTTATGGCTCTGGCTTTCAGGAAGCTTTATCTAACCTAGGAAAAGTTCTAGATAAGTGTATTGAGATGAACCTGTCCCTCAGTCCAGAAAAATGTGAATTTTTTATGATTGAATGGACCGTGCTAGGTCATGCAATATCTCAACAATGACTGCAGGTGGATGCCAACAAAATTGCCATCATCCAAAGGGTCCCACCTCCTCAAAAGGTGAGAGATGTCAGAATCTTCCTAGGCTTAGCTGGATATTACAAGAGATTCATTAAAGACTTTAGCAAGTTAGCCTCTCCTTTGTTTTGCCTCCTAGGCAAAGATGTTGAGTTCATATGGTCGGAAAACTGTCAAGAAGCCCTAGATACCTTGAAGAGAAAGCTAGTGACTACCCCAATTCTCAGAGGCCCAAACTGGGCCCTACCCTTTCACATTCACATAGATGCCTCAAACAAAGCAATAGGAGCAGCCTTAGGACAAATTGATGAAAAGCTACCTTATGCCATATACTTTATAAGCAAAAACTTGTCAAAGGCAGAGTTAAACTATACAGTGACTGAGAAGGAACTCCTAGCTATCGTGCATTCCTTAAACAAATTTAGAAATTATATCACAGGCTATCAAACCTTTATGCACACTGATCATGCCACAATTAGATATTTAATGAACAAACCAGATGTAAATGCTCACATTATTAGATGGTTGCTTTTACTACAACAGTTTGATCTAACCATTATTGATAAGCTTGGTAAAGAGAATGTTGTTGCTAACTTTGTATCTAGAGTAAATTTTCCTGCAGGTGAATAAGGAATGGTGGATGATCAAATGCCAGATGAAAACCTATTTTCTATATCAATACTCTCTCCATGGTTTGCTGATATAGCAAACTGCTTGGTTTCAACACAGTTCCCACCACACCTATCCTCAAAAGAGAAGAGCAAGATAGTAAGGAAAAGTTCCCCTTTCACCTAGATTGGAGGCAATCTCTTCAAACTTGGCCCAGATCAAATCTTGAGAAGATGTGTCATGGAGGAGGAAGTCTTTGACATCCTCGTGAACTATCATGACGGGCCTTGTGGAGGTCATTTTGCAACAAAAAGAACCGCCTTCAAGATATTTCAAGTAGGCTACTACTGGCCCACTCTTCATTAGGATGTGAGGAGATACACGAGCCAGTGTGATCGGTGTCAGAGGATGGGGAAACCCACTCCAAAGGATGAAATGCCCATGCAACCTCAAGTGACCTTTGAGCCATTTGAGAAGTGAGGAATGGACTTTGTGGGGCCTATCAACCCCCCTTCAAAGCAGAAGCAGTACATCATTGTGTGCACCGACTACCTGAAAAAGTGGGCAGAGACAAAAGAAATCAAAACAACGACAGAGGAAAACATAGCTGATTTTTTGAGAGAAAACATATTCTACAAGTTTCGAGTATCTGAGAGAGTTGGTCACAGACTAAGGCAGTCAGTTCACTTCCAACCTGATTGAAGACCTGCTCACACATCATAGGATCAAACACAGGACTTCCACCCCTTACAATCCACAAGCCAATGGGAAAGTGGAGGTCACTAACAGAGCATTGGAAGGGATCCTAACCAAGGTAGTGAGTAGCAACAGAAAAGACTGGGCGGACAGATTAGTTGAGGCCACTTGGGCCTACAAAACAACATGGAAGACCACCATCGAGTTCACACCCTATGAACTGGTCTATGGGAAGAAGTATTTGCTATCAATAGAGTTTGAAGTCAATACCCTAAGGATGCCAGCTCAACTGGACCTAGACCTCGACCATGCACGGAAGGAGAGATTACTTCAGCTCAATGGATTGGATGAATACATATTGCAAGCCCTTCTCCATACAGAGGTAGTTTAGCTTCAGAGAAAGATATGGCATGACTGAAATATAAGGGAGAAGCAATTCCAAGAAGGAGATTGGGCACTACTCTATGATTCAAGATACAACGATTTCAAAGGCAAGCTAAGGACAAAATGGCTGGGACCCTACACTGTGGAGAAATGAAATGACAATGGTTCAGTTCTGATTAGAACCATTGATGATGAAGCCATCCCCATGATTTTCAATGGACATCAGTTGAAAGCCTACAAGAAACCCCTCTCCAAGTGAGAGTTTATTGAAGATTTAAATAAAACAGTGATGGTAGTGGAGCATGTCTTAGCTTCCACTTCATCGACTCACTGAAGAAAAAATAAAAAATAAGGACTCAAGTGAAAACCTCCATGAGGTGCTAGAGTCCCATCACTAGGTTGAAAACCTCTTCTGAGGCGGCCCAGTGATGTCAAAAAAAAAAAAGAGAAAAAGAATAATATCCCTGGCTGAAAACCTCCCTTGGATGTGCCTAGGGTAGGAAATTAAGGTGAAAACCTCTCTGAGGTGCCCTAGTTGTTTTAAAAAAAAAAAGAGCAAGAAAAATGAATTTTTATTACATCGTAGGTTTGTAGGAGGACTACAAGGAGCAGAAGAAGGTGCCAAGGGGACCCTGACATTCATACCAGTATCCATCTCATCTTCTCCACACCTCCTTCCATCATTTTTGGCATCCCTTTCACCCCACTATACCTCTTCTTCCAAAACTGTGTTTTCTACAGAAAGCTCTATTTTTTCTACAGGAGGCTCCTGTAGGAATTACAGAGAGCCAAAAGTGTCTACAGGAAGTAGTTTGAGGGACAAGAAAAACTTCATGAGAAACCTATAATCCCTCTTACCATCTTCAAACCTCCTTGCCATCATTTCCAAGCCTGCATCACATTCCAAGAATCATTATTATTTTTTTCCTCTCCAAGAAAAAACACAGAAAAATAGTTTTTCAGTTTTGAAAAAAAAACAAGAATAAGAGGAGGAAAAGGCACCATTAAATTTACTTGAAGCCTACCTACTATCCCTCCATCATTCATATCCACCTTTGGCATCATTCTCGGGCTCCAAGCACAGAGAAATAGCTGAAGTTTCAAGGGGAGAAGCAGCTACAGGAGCTCCTGTAGGAATTCCTGTAGCAGTTGATCCCATAGAAGTCCAACACCTGTAGCAAGGGACAACACATCTAAAGGTTGAAAAGGCACATGCAGCTTAGCTCTAACAAAAGAAGAACCTGCAAAAACACACAACAACACATCAGCAAGTAGAGACAGCATGCATGAAGGAAAATGAAGGAAAATGATGATATACTAGTCCCTCACACAAGAACTCATGCTATTGTAACCATTAGAGGCCTCTCCACTGAAATAACCCCTGAATTCATCAATAGGGTCACTGCCCTTCCTCTTGGGCTGCCTTGGAGTAATTATGAGAAACCAATTGGCTGGGCTGCCAAGAGGGAATTTTTTCCAAGATAATGAAACCCCTGTTGAAGACAAAAATGGAATTAGGAGGGCTAGTATACCATATCCATAGCATGAGGCTAGCTACCAAGTGATCAAATACATTTCTTGTGAGGGGAGGCACAACATTGTTTATGGATATCATTTCAGAATCCTCCAAGATGGCATGGATACCCCAGAATCCTCCAAGATCTTCTACATGTAAGGGAAAGCAATTCTACAGGCCCCCAAACCAAACCTAAAAGAGGCTAAAACAATCCAGAGACACTGTCCAAACTACAGGAGACACAAAAACTTGAGGAAAAGATAGGAGGATAGCCAGAGGTGAAAGAGGAAGAACAAGAGCTACAAGAACCTGACCCCCAACCTAATCTTGCCTCCTATTACAATCTACTTAAGGGAGGCAAGATAATCCCACAAAAATTTTCAATTCCACTATTTTTCAAATTGGAAAAAGAGAGAGTGGGAACGCATAGGTGGATGTGATAGCCAAGTCCAAAGGAGTTGAGGATATTGGACATATGGAAAACAAACTCAGGGAAATGGGCAGAGAATTGCGTGCTCTCAGAGACAGAGAATCCATTACAAGAAGCCAACTTAAGAATGAGAATGAATTACTAAGGAGGCAGCTGCAAGAGAAAGAAACTCATTTGGCATACATGGCCAGCTTATCCATAGGAGCATTACAATGTAGAACACCAACCAAATCTTATGGCCTATATCTCAAGGATCAATGGCTTCAATTCCAAATAAAAACTTTGGCACAAAGAGGCACAATGCCTTTCCAAGACTACAGGCAGTTCATGGATTTGTGTGACCAAAGCACCTCCAAGGAAAAAGAAAAGATGGCAGAGTTATATATACACTACATGGTCCTCACAAACCTAAATGTGTGGGACCCCAATGCCAAGCTAGGGGATCCGCAATTAATGGCCATGGCATCATGGATAAACCATGAAGAATTGAGGGCAGTAGAAATGAAAAGATTGTTAATAAAAGAGCAGAATGAACCATTGATGATAAGAGCTGAGCCATCAGATCCTATCGCACTCATCAGCACACACAACTTGCTTGCCAATGACCCTCAGATTTCCCCTAGATATCTAGCCAATCAGGAACAAGCCATTGCACACTTTGAAAATATGTTTAGGCTACTTGGGGATGACTGTGTGCATGCATGCATGAGAAGATGGAACACCCTACCCCACATCTTGCAGATCAGAGAATACCATTCCCCCATGAGGCTGAAGGAGACATTGAAAAGAGTGTCAATGTACAAGCGCTCCATGCAAAGGCTGAAGGTCAACTAGATTGGCCTCAAACTGAGTCCTCCACGCATATTAGGCATGCTGGAAGGCAGAAGAGAAGAAGAAGAAGAGAAGGAGCAGTGGAAGGACATAGACAGAAACGTAGGATTTTATGGAGAACATGAGCAGACCACATCAGAAGCCTAGAATCCTAGGGAGGCCACCAGGGAAATAAAAGAAAAAGAGATTGACTAGATTGCTCAAAGGATGAGCAACACCTTCAGTAGGGCGTGATGATGAGCCTCATGAATGGGTAATTATATGGGCTCATTTTACCTCCTAACCTAGTCAAATCAACCATTCTCTTAGCTTATTGTATGATTTTCTGATTATATTTATGGTTAAAGGGTGAGTTGAGTTACTTATTATGCCATGTGATCTAACATGTATTTAATGCAGGTTATTGATGGATTTCGAGGTCAAAGTCAAGGATCTAGTGGTCAAACTGCAGCAATAACTCGAAGTATATAGAGGAGAGGACTTATAGGATGGAATCCCCCTCATTTATTGCTCCCCACTTCGAATTCCCCTTCATTCAACTCGTAGTACAAGCAGTTGAATCATGCACTAGAAGGTAGCCGAGCAAGTGGAAGATGATTGATAGTTATCTCAAGTTTTGGGAGCCAAGCCTCCTTGATTTTAAGGAAGTTGTTGGTAGCTTCAGATGTATAAGTAGAAAGGTCTAGGGCCTCACTAGGGTCAACATTTTTGCTAGTGTAAACTCTATTCAAATTTCGAGCTTACTATTTTGTGATAGTTTTATGTAATCTTGCTATTGTTTGATAATGAAGATGGAATCCTTTTTGAGCTAGCACTGAGTTACCTCAGAGGGCTGAAGCTCTTGGATTAGGGCCCAATCCTGGCAGCCAAGCTTCTCTTTACTTGTTTTTGTATGCTTTACTTCAGTTTGTAGATTAGTTTGTTGTTAGATGTATTTCTCTTATGGTTAAGAATATGTTTCTTTTGATGATTTAGTAACTTGCTTCCATTTGTGCTTTCCGTAGTAGGCTAAGCAGTGATCATAGAATATTAAAAAGGTTAGCAACAGTGCCTTAGCCTCTCTTCCTCCCTCTGGGACCATGATTTCAGGCAAAGACTCTCTTGTTGCCCCAAAAACACAAATTTTCCTCATTCTTAGGACTTCTAGTGATTGCAGCTCTCTAGTAGGTTGATAGTCCAGTTTTGCTTTGCTTTAGATCTTCTTTATCATGTTCACTTCCTGATTTTCAATAGTCCTTTTTCATTCTTTCCTTTCTTACAGCATTTCTTATCATTTCCTTCTATACATCATAGTTTAGGTCATTTTAATGCAAAACTCTGTTTTTCCTAGGATGCACTCATTTCATTGGTTTCTTGATTTTCTTAGTTGACTGTATGTTTCTATGCAGAAGATCTATTCCAATAGTAGGCCAACTTACTACCGATCACACCCTCCATCTGATCCATGCCCTATAAGGTCTCCCAAACCTCACCTCAATTCTGCCCTACTTTCCTTCATTTTTCATAGAACTTCTTCCTCTCTCCTTCAGAAAACCCAATCATATTTATCTTTCCTGGTGATTCATGGTAGGCCTTAGGTGCCCTAACACCTCATTCCAACCTTCATCCACCTTTTCCACCCACTCTCACACCCTCAAAATAGCGAAAATTTCTCTCGGCCTCCTCCTGTAGGCCTCTTGTAGTTTCCCTGTTTTCCTCCTATATTTTTCCTGTGTCCTCCTGTAATTTTTCCTGTAGGATCTCTTTTGAAGGCCGAATGTGGGAAAAGCCTCCAGAAGGCCACCTAAGACCTCCTAGGACCCATCCACACCATCCTACATCCTCCCAAGCTCCAAAACCGCCCTATAATGCCACCTGATCATTGCCACACTCACACAGAATAAATTAGATGCATGTTAAATTCACATAAAAACACATAAAAATCCAAAAATACGTTTTTTGCTTATTTACTTCCAGAAATAACATGGTTAGATTTTGTTTACTCCCTTGAGTAGGTAATGGCATTTCTTTCATGGTTTTCATAGTGTTTCTAGAAAAAGTAGAATTAGCTTGTTAAGTAGGGTTTACTAGGTTTTGCTTTACATTCCAATCTTTCTCCTTTCTGCAGTTAGAATAGCATCTATAGAGTAATCTTCTTTCCTTTCAACACACATAGAGCTTCTTCTGAAATCTATAGTTGTCTTGAGCTCCTAGTGATCTCGCGCCAGCTGACCAAGTGACAACCTGCAGTGAGAACTAGTACTTGTGCATATAGCATCGATGCTTCCAAGTTTGTTACAAACTATCAGGTTGATAAAAGTAAAGATGGAAGCCCAAGAGTTGCAACATTCTTGCTACAATACTGGCACTCACCACTGAGTTCCAATCTGAACTCCCCACATTAATATTAGTGCTCCCCGAACCATCTTGCAGGTATCCTTCTCGAACGCTATTTTTAAACCTGAACCATCTAGCTTGCTTACAAAAATCAGATTTTTGGCCAATGCAGGAATATGCAGAACACCTAAAAGTGTTCTAACCCTTCAACCTTACAACTTCAACTTTACTTTTCCACAACCAACAATTCAAGCCTTCCTATCATCCCCTAAGAAGACGTCACCACCATCGTATTTCTCATACTCGCAGAACCATTCCCTATGGGGAGTGAAGTGAAAGGATGCACCTGAGTCAATCAACCATGCCTCATGATCTATATGTGTACTTGAAGAAGCCAAGTACACATCCCCACCTTCATCTAAGGTGGTTTTCACCTCTACAGAAGGAGCATCATCAAATCCCTTTCCTTTGTCAGGAGCTTTAGATTTACAGTCCCTTTTGTAGTGCCCTTCCTTTCCGCATTTCCAGCACACCACCCTTACAGGTTTTCCTGGAGATTTAGATCTCCCTCTATATTTAGATCTCCCACTCAATGAATTATTTTTATCTGTTTTAGGACCTTCCTTGTACAGATAAGGCATCGCCATTCTGGCTCTCCATATTTTTCCGTCTCATCTCCTCCGTCAGCAAGGATGAGTGTATTTCATCAAACTGCAAGGCAATTGCATTGCTACCTATTGCAATAACCAAACTATCCCATGAATCTGGTAGAGAACAGAACAAACTAATGCACTTATCTTCATCTGAAATTTTAATATCAACAGACAATAAATGACTTCCCATAGTATTAAATGCATTTAGATGCTCTGTCACCGAGTCTCCATCTTTCATCCTCAAGTTATACAACTTTCTCCGTAGGAACAGTTTATTCACCAGAGACTTAGATTGGTACAAAGTCCCTATCTTGTCCCACAAATCTTTCATCATAGCTTCCCCTAATACATTCAGCAACACTGAATCTGAGACACACAATCTTATTGTGATCTTTGCCTTCCAATCCAACTTCTTCCATTCTTCATCGGACACTCCCATTGGTTTAGTACCTAGATCTACCACAATCCACTGATCTTTATCCACCAACAAATCCTCCATCTTGAGTTTCCATAACTCAAAACTCTGACCATTAAATTTGTCGATCTCTATCTTTCCACTGCTCGCCATCTTCTTTCACCACCAAAATCAATGCCGCAGTTCTCCCACTGAACAGGGTCTACCACAGGTCCAAGAAAAACCCCTCAGCAAAAAAGGCATTCCCTTGAAGCCAAAACAGCTCTGATACCAAATGTAGGTTTTAACCCCATACAGAAATCCCTGCATACGAATTCTAAAACATAGAAAATAAATAATGCAAGAGCATAACACATAAAATGCATATACACATAGATTTTCCCCTAGATCCCAAAACCGGGACTACCAGCTTGATTTTTCATCATGTTTCTTTCAATTTTATAATACATATTTATACATGGCGAATCATCCAATACCATGGACCGAAAACCATCATTCCCAAAACCATGTGCAAAAACCATGCACAAAACCATAGGTAGTGTTATCTCAAAATCAGGCCCTCGAAGGCTGCAAACCAGGAAGACTTCAAGTAACTGTTTCAGACCAATCTTTTAGCTAAGGCTTAGCCTCCTTAGCCTGAGAGGGCTCTCTCAAGGGGTTTAAGGTTTGTGATTGTGATTGAGATGGCTAACTCTTCTTATGAAACAAATAGGAATGAGGCTAGTAAAATCTAAATCAACAAGCATCCATTGGGCTCATGGAGTCATATGTCATTTAGCATCCACAGTGAATTGGTTTTGCAATGAAATCAAGGCATTCAGACTTCAATATATATAAAGTACAGCAAAGACAAAAGAGACAGTATATGAGTACATGAAAGAAATTAGAACACAACATGTGATTTCCAAGTAATCAAGTACTCATCCAACTGTAAACAACAATGAAAGACAACAAGAGGAATTCATACATTGAAGTCACTATGATTCTTGAGTAGCAAAAACCATTACTGTATTACCAAAAGAACAGAGTCTTTACATAAGCTTCACAACAGGGCTTTTTTACATAAACTTCCAACCCTTATTACATTTTTGTTTCTCCTATATATAGAGTTCTTCTACCTGACTGAGATTCCTCCTTAAACATTAGGGGAACTCGAGAACTACTTCTAATGACACCTGTTTAACTTTTAACTGCTTATTAAATGTAACAAACTTCAACTAGACCTTCTAGATATCTAAATCAAGTAGGACTCTAATTCCATAACAGCTTTGGTCTACAATCATCCTCGTTCTTTGACATCTGGTCCCCTTCTAGTTTGGTTGTGATGGATCTTCAAGGCTCCATGTTGGTCTTCAATGTCACATGTTTTCCAATGCCCTGAAACATAGGAAACATACGAAACTGCTGAATTGTTTCAAAAATCATAGTTTCAACCCAAAACTTTGTTATTTGAGCACTTTGCTTTTAAAACATTTTTTCAATTGTTTCAAGACCTTCCAAAACTGAATGGGAATGTTTGAAAAGATTATACCAAGAAAAACCATCAAAACTTTGAAACATATCCTTACTTGAAGTGAGATTTCTTTATGGAGATTCTTTTTGCTGGCTCAACTGTATCTTTAAGTCTTCAATTTGCTTCTTCATGGCTTTGATCCCAGACCTGAGGTTTGTATTGACTTTTCGGATAAATTGAGCTTCCTTTATAGCAGGAATAGTCCAACTAAGGAATTGAACATTACAATCAACCACCTTGGGAATTTGAAATGTTTGGTCTTCCCACCGAGCTTGCATTTGGTTGAAATAAGCCTCCTTAACTGCAAATTTCCTAGCAGCTTTCTTCAATCTAGCAATTTCAAGGTTTTCCAATCCCAATTTCTTCTTCAACTCTTCCACATTACCTTCTTCCTGAGTGGCAACTGTTTTGCCTTTATCCCTTCTTTCATGAGGCCGTGTCTCCTCCCCTGTTTCATCTGCCCTTGGCGGTACCTGCTGTACTTGTTTGAACTTCCTCGTTATGGGTCTCCTGGGCTTGAAAACAAATTGTTCAACTTGCTCATCAAATTTGAGTTTCTTCGAGGCTTTAACTTTCTTAGCCTTCTCTTTACCTGACTCGATCAAATCAACTTGAACTAGTGGGGACTCTTCAATGTCAATGGCTTGCAATAAGTCATTTAAATCTCCCTTCGAAACAGGACTTTCTTCAATAGCCACTGACTTACCCTTTTCCTTTGCCACCTGGCTCCTAGTTCTTCTTCTTTGAACTCCTCCACCTGTGCTTGATTCATGTGCAGTTTCTTTGACTTGAGTTTTTTCTTTAACTGACTGCTGGGGTGTATCCTGAATAGTCAGTGGCTTTGTAGACTCTCCAACTTGTTTCCTTGCTTTTAACTTTAAAACTCTCTTGGCTCTTGTTTCTGCTTGAGGACTAGTTGTTGCTGAAGATTCTTTTGCCGCTAGAGGGCTGAGACCGGTCTTGCTCTCGAAATCGGACATGAATATGAATGTGTCCCAGTCGCTGCCTACCCTCTGGAGTTCATGCAGAAACATTAACTTAACCAAGCCATGGTGGAATAGTGAAGTCTCACAGGCTTCTTTTCTTAGTTGCACCTTATCACACATTTTACTTAAACTACGGAATAAATAAAAAGGTAGATCAATAGATGTCTTGCCTGTGAAATGCAACAGAAGTTTAAAATGGTATGAATACACTTTGTTATATCTTCCTTCACATGTCAGGTACTTCTGTATACAGGTGAGCAAATGGGCATAAGATTCTTTGACATAACTTCTAGGAACAGACTTGCTTAAATCTGAATTAATGAACTCTTGCTTTAGGAATTCTTTGCATGGGTTCATGTCAAATTTGAAATTCTTGAACCATATTTCTTGCCCTCTTGGAATCTCCGTAACTGTGGATATCATGTCTGGTGAGACCTGCAATTCCAACATACCCACCTTTGAGATTAGTCCTGTGAAATTAAGTGCAAATTCCTTAGTCACTTGTGCATGTCCTCCCTGGAGCTTCTTACAAAAATTCCAACATCCAGCTTGTTTAAATGCCTGTTCGACCTCTCTGTTCTTCAAGGTTATATCCAAACCTTCAGGCTCGTTTCTCAGACATTTTCTTGATCTGTGGTCTTTCCTTTCTGCCGACCCCTCCATGAAGATTCAGTGTAATGAAAGCTGAAATGCTAGCACTGCTCAAAATCCAAACTCTGCCTCGCTTGAATTGCTGCCTCGCTTGATGACAATGTTTTTATGAAATTGAAATCTTGCAGATTTGTTTCTCATGCAAGGCTTACAATCATCATTAAAACTATGCATGTCTGGCCTTCCTTGGAACTTGTATTCCATGTGTATCAACGTACCAAGTGGTTATAATAATGGAGAGAAGTGGTTGTACGTGATATGTGGAGTGAATGAACTGACAAAGAACGACGCAGCCATAGATTAACTTGATAGATTTGACAGTTGGGAAAGATTCGCTGCGGAATGCACGAATCTCCGATTTCGTAGTGCGGTTAGTGTAAATTTTGAATTATGCGCTGCGAAATCACCTAAAGGACTATTGCGCTGCGAAATCACCTAATGGACTTTTGCACTGCGAAATCACCTAATGGACTTTTGCGCTACGAAAACACTTCAGAATGGTTACATGCGCTACACAATCACCTAGAAAGGCTTTGTGGTACATAATGATTTTTAAACCAAACTGAAACATGGCTATGAGATCGGTGATGAATGAGGGTGACCAGTGATAGATGAGAATGCATGTTTGACTCAAGACCTCCTAAGACTCAGACTCTAAGGAAAAACGAAATCAGACTTAGACTAACACTGACCTTTATCATCAAGCTAGTATGAGAAATTTTGGCATTAGTATTCTTAAGTGATAACAGGTAGATCCACCCAACCTAATATAGGGTCCAAAAAAATTTCCCTAGGGCGCTGCCTCGAATCCCGTAGAGGGGGGCTTAACCACCCCCCTGTGACCCCCTTGCTGTGCAATCGACGAAAATGTAATTAGGAGGGCTAGTATACTATCTCCCTGGGATGAGGTTAGCTACCAAGTGATCAAATACATTTCTTGTGAGGGGAGGCACAACATTTTTTATGGATATCATTTCAAAATCCTCCAAGAATTGAGATATGGCATGGATACCCCAGCACATCAAAAGCTCAGTATCCCTTACTTTCTCCTTCAGTCCCTCACTGACTCCAGCACCAAGGTACAAGTAGGAAATTCACAGCAGCTAGCTCACCATGGGCTAATCAAGATCCTAGTAGAAGAGGCCCTCCTTACCCTTACAATCCCTATAGCATGGGAAGTTTTCAGAAATATGACAGCTGAGGATGATATCAAGGCATTGACCTATGATGTCAGTCCTGCTGTCAGTGAGGAGGGAGAACAACAAGGAGGAGAAGATGAAGCCACTGGTGACATAGCAGAGCAAGAGAGGAAGGAGGAAAGAAAATAAATAGAGGAGGAGAGACTTGAAGAGACAGAACACGAAGTAGAAAAAGAGATAGAGCAGGAGAAGGAAAAAGAGACAGAAGAGGGAGAAAAGGAGGCAGAGAGGGTAGAGCAAAGAGAAGAGTCCCCTGAAACTTGGGAAAGAGAAACAACAGCTGCCCTCACTACCCTCAACACGCCAGTCAAGCAGAAGTAGAAGAGGAAAAGAAAACCTCCATGTATTTCAGGGCAAGGAAGAGTACCAGAATTAAAACAGGCAAACCTCAGCCCTCATAAAAGACTCCCATTAACATTGAAGATTCACCATCTACCAAGGTGAAAGAATCTCCTGCCAAGACACCCATAACCTATGGAAGCGGGACTACAAGATCTTCTACATGGAAGGGAAAGGCAATTCTACAGGCGCCCAAACCAGACCTACAGGAGGCTAAAACAGTCCCACATGAGACACTATCCAAACTATAGGAGACACAAAAACTTGAGGAAAATATAGGAGGATAGATAGAGGTGAAAAAGGAAGAACAAGAGCTACAATAACTTGAACCCCAGCCTAATCTTGCCTCCTATTACAATCTACTTGAAGGAGGCAAGATAATCCCATAGAAGTTTGCAATTCTACTATTTTTTGAATTGGAAAAAGAGGGAATGAGAATGCATACATGGATGTAGATAGCCAAGTCCAAAGGAGTTGAGGATATTGGCCATATGGAAAACAAACTCAGGGAAATGGGAAGAGAATTGAGTGCTCTCAGAGACAGAGAAGCCATTACAAGAAGCCAACATGAGAATGAGAATGAATTACTAAGGAGGTAGCTGGAGGAGAAAGAGACTCATTTGGCATATATCACCAGCTTATCCATAGAAGCATTACAATGAAGAACACCAGCTAAATCTTATGGCCTCTATCTCAAGGATCAATGGCTTCAATTCCAAATAAAAACTTTGGCATAAAGAGGAAAAATGCCTTTCCAAGACTACAGGAAGTTCATGGATTTGTGTGACCAAAGCACCTCTGAGGACAAAGCAAAGATGGCAAAGTTCTATCTACACAACATGGTCCTCACAGACCTGAATGTGTGGGACCCCAATGCGAAGCTAGGGGATCTGCAATTAATGGCCATGGCGTCATGGATGAACCATGAAGAATTGAGGGCAGAAGAAATGAAAATATTGTTAATAAAAGAGCATAATGTACCATTGATGATAAGAGCTGAGCCATCATATCCTATGGCACTCATCAACACACACAACCTACTTGCTAATGACCCTAAGATTGCCCCTAAATATCTAGCCAATCAGGAACAAGCCATTGCACACTTTGAAGATATGTTTAGGCTACGTAGGGATGGTTGTGTGCATGCATGCATGAGAAGATGGAACACCTTACCCCACAGCTTGCAGATCAGAGAATATCATTCCCCCATGAGGCTAAAGGAGGCATTGAAAAGAGTGCCAATGTACAAGTGCTCCATGCAAAGGCTAAAGGTCAACTGGATTAGCCTCAAACTGAGTCCTCCACTCATATTAGGCATGCTGGAAGGCAGAAGAGAAGAAGAAGAGAAGGAGCAGTGGAAGGACATAGACAAAAAGGCAAGATATTATGGAGAACATGAGCAGACCACATCAGAAGCCTGGAATGCTAGGGAGATCACCAAGGCCATAAAAGATGAAGAGATTGACTAGGTTGCTCAAAGGATGAGCAACACCTTCAGTAGGGGGGTGATGATGAGCGTCATAAATGGGTAATTATATGGGCTCATTTTACCTCCTAACTTAGTCAAATCAACCATTCCCTTAGCTTATTGTATGTTTTTTAATTATATTTATGTTTATAGGGTGAGTTGAGTTAGTTATTATGCCATGTGGTCTGATCCAACTTCGTCCATTCTTCATCGAACACTCCCGTTGGTTTAGTACCTAGATCTACTGCAATCCACTAATCTTTATCCACCAACAGATCCTCCATCTTGAGTTTCCATAACTCAAAACTTTGACCATTAAATTTGTTGATCTCTATCTTTTCACTGCTCGCCATCTTCTTTCACCACCAAAATCGATCCCGCAGATCTCCCACTGAGCAAGGTCTACAGCAAGTCCAAGCGAAACCCCTCAGCAACAAAGTTGTTCCCTTGAAGCCAAAAGAGCTCTGATACCAAATGTAGGTTTTAACCCTGTACAGAAATTACTTGCATACGAATTCTAAAACATAGAAAATAAACAATGCGAGAGCATAACACACAAAATGCATATACACATAGATTTTCCCCTAGATCCCAAAATCGGGACTACCAGCTTGATTTTTCATTATGTTCCTTTCAATGTTATAATACATATTTATACATGCCGAAGCATCCAATACCATGGACCAAAAACCATCGCACCCAAAACCATGTGCAAAAACCATGCACAAAACCATAGGTAGGTCTGCCCAACCTAATATAGGGTCCAAAAAAAATTCCCCTAGGGCACTGCCCCGGACCCCATAGAGGGGGGCTAACTGCCCCCCTCAAACCCCCCCTGTGACCCCCTCACTGTGTAGTCAACACAATGAAGGGGGGGCTCTGCCCTCCCTCTAACCCCTTGGTTAACTAGGTGGGTTAGTCATGGAAAAAATATAACACAACCCAACAACACCTTCACTCATATAATGTGCAAAGCCAAATTAGGAATGCTGATGATTTCGATGAATGGGGACAAAAATTAAAAGAAGAAATTTCTAGAAACGCCATGTCACCCTAGCACTCCAAGCCCTCCATCCACTTCATAACCTCTATTTATCCATCATTCATCCATCCCATTTCATAAGAAAAAAATAAACATTTCTCAAGAACAAACCCTACACTTTGTCTCACCATGAAAATTTCTTGAAAAAAGCACGCACAACACATCCTCTCCATTTTCACAAACCTACACTACTTCCTTATAGCCCTAGCATCATCCTCCAAACCCTCTACATCATTTTTCATCACTCCTATACAGTGAGAAGACCCTGAAAGAGAAGGAATGGTTGTTATAGGAAGGCAAAATGTTTCTACAAGAAGGAAGAAATGAACAAATTGTGCTAAAACCCAAAATGGTAGTGCCTAAGAGAGACCTAATCATGATAGAGAACTTCAAGGCCATTAGGCAATCATCTAGGTCACAGAAGAGAAGAGGAAGGAAACAAAAGGAAATAAGGCATTCACCATCAAAATAGAACTCAAACTGCAGTGATGAAAATAGGTTTTCCAAGAGGTCTCTAATCTCTTTGTAGCTTTTGTCCAAGGCCTAAAAGATGTTATAGAAAGGGGATAAAGGCATGGAAGTCAAGTTGAGGGCCAACCCTAGGCTCAGACTATCATTTTTACACAAAATAGGTTTAAACATGATGCTACAAGTTCTCCTATAATTCTATAGAAACTGCTACAGGGTTCCCTATAGTACTACAGGAACTGCTACAGTGTTTCCTGTAATTATTACATAAATTACTACAAGATGTCCTAGTTCTGCTATAGAGACATTTTGAAGGTTCCAGAGGTGTCCAAATGGTGTAAAAAGGTAGTAGGAGGTTGGAAAAGGATATAGAAGACCTTTCCAAACTGAAAAAATATTCAAGAACCCATCGGGGAAGAAGGTAGGCTAATGGTCTCAAGAAACACTGTGGTTTTTTCTATGCATAAACAATTTTGGAAAAAAGAGTGAAAATTGAATAAAGGTTTCAAGGGAGAGGATATGAATAAAATGGATCTACAAGCCAACAGAGTTCACTTGCAAAGAGGAAAGTTGTGTTTCTTTGCTTGAAAGATTGTTAAACAATCATTAAAATAACAGCTACATTTTGTGCTTGTCCTTGCAGAATTTATAGCCAAGATTCTTAAGAGAAAGGACTGATAAATGCACAAGAGAGATGCCAACAGACCCATGAATGAGGCATAACGAGGTCACTAAGTTGCTCAGAGGATGAGCAACACTTTTAGCAGAGGGTATGATGGGCCTCTAAATTAGACAGAAATTAATGCCCATGACTCTAAATTAAACATATATTAAGGCCCATTTGACCATCCTTCAGCACAATAAACATTTTTTTCACATTAGATAATGTAATTTTAAATTTAATATGTTCATTAGGAAGGTTTATGGATAATTACATATTTGTGCCTAATATTATTTATTTTTGTGGAATATTGTGAGAATATTAGGCAGATTATGAAGATTTGGAGGAGATAATTTAGGGGCTTTCTCCCTACTACAAGAGGATCAATATTAAATAATAAATCAACAATATATTTTGGAATTATGAAACATATTGTGGAGATCCAATGATTGATAAAATCTAGGAATGTGTTCCCTGTGATTTAATGCAGATTCCTAGTATTGGCAACCAAATCCACTAATAAAGGGATTTTGGTGGGGAAAGCTTCCTCCTTTCATGGGGAATGATTCCTAATAATTTTTTATAAGTACCAAGTCAAATTTTCCTTTAGGGTTGGATTTTTCTTAGCTTTCTTGTGGAGAAAACTCATATTTTGCAACTCCACTTTCAATTTTTGTAGGGATGTAATTGTATTGATGGAAATAATGAATATTCGTGTCATGTTCAGCTTCTCAATATTGGTATCCTCCATAGGACTTTGATTTTCCTTGGGCTTGGCCATCCCAGGAGCCTTAGAGCCCTTTTGTATCATTTACTTTTCTTCTTTTCACATGCATCTCTTGTTCTTGTTTCTATTTCTCCATTTAGTATTAATGGTTTCTTGTTGTAGTATTAGGTTAAATGGTTGAAGTAAGCTATTTTGTAGGATTAAGAGCATCATTTAATCATTGTAACATATTTGGAAGGTCATAGTAATCATTGAGCTACTTGGATTAGATTGCTTATTCCCAAATCTAGATTTCTAGAAGTCCCTTGTGGCAAATAACAATAAATTTCTGCTATTTTTTGGAGCATGATAATGAGCTTCAATTGAGTTGATTCCACTTCCATAATATCACAAAAACATTCTAGTTAATAACAAAAATTACCCCATTTAATTTTCACTTGATTAGTTTAGGCATTTGATAGATTTACTAGCTCACTAGCTATCGAATTTCTAGATTTTAGACTAGTAATTTTCTGCCATTTTTTAGCATGGGTTAACAGTGGTATTTTTGAGTGATTCAACTTGGAATGGATACCTAATACATCTTAGTCAATAAAAAAAAAATTAAAAAAATCCCATTCAATTTGGATTTAATTTGGTTGGTCATTCAGTGAATTATAACTCCCTATAGCAAATTTGTTGTTTCATGTGGTAAACTACAGAAAACCCTGTAGGATTCTTCCAACATGTATATACTTGCCCAAATTCGCTCAAGAAGCTTGGTTATTGTCCCTTAGAGTTGAATCAAGACCCCTAGGCTCTAAATAAATTATTATGGAAGACTAAAGGCCACTTAGGACTTTCCTCTTTACCCATGCAAAACATTTCAACGATTTGGGCTGATGGACAGATTTATGGATTGGATAATATAATGATGATTTTCTTGATTTCCACATCGAATGAACTCTATTAATGGATATAAACTTTTTGAAATGTAATGGTTGACATTTAGTTCATGATATTTACTTTATTCAATTAGAATATGTTTTTTTCCTTGTTCTTTCTTTCTTACAATAGGTTAAGGTTTCCATTTCGAGCATTTCATTTTCTGCAATTAGTTTAGGATTTGATTTCATTACATGCACTCCATTACATCATGGCAGTAAAGGAAGAACACATTATATGTTGCACATATAGTGTCAATATCTCTTAATTTTGTATGAACCCTGGGTTGATAATTAAAGTTGGTAGCCTTGGGAGTTGCAGCATTCTTGTTGCAATACCGAGGCTCATCAAAAGTAATGAATGATTTATGCTTCATTAGTATTGATTAAGACAATTCCAATATCTAATATCCTTGATCATTAGATTAAGCTTGTTTGAATTGGTATTGTTTTAACCCTATTTTCCACTCCATTATAGTGAGAGAAACCCAATATCAACTTATCTCAGTTGTTTGGCTAAAATGCATCCCTTTTCACGTTTTCTTTTACTTACATGAGATTTATCCCATGATAAATGGGTTAAATTACATAAAAGAGGAATTTTTCATAATTATTTTTCTAGAATATTATAATTATGAGATAATATTTTTTTCATAATTGAGATAATTGAGAAAAAAATCATAATTGTGAAAAAGGTTTCTAGAGTTTTTCATTCGCAAGGAGATCAACTTGTCCCAATTGGGAGTTTGTCATTCCCAAGGAGTACTTTCTCATACTTTATAGCATCATAAATTGCATCGAACCTGCATGCATGACCATCTGGATTGGGGATCATTATCAAATTGTATTAGGCATTATATTTTGTTGTCTGGGGATCTCAATCAGGCATATGATCGCGGAGCTATAGTTCCTTTCATAATTAAATGCAACAACTATGACTGCGTAAATCTTTGATCTCTTTTGTGTTTGTGATTATAGGTATTTTTTGAGCATTTGGAAGCTTCATCAAGACAAAGTGGGGATCTTCATCAAGAATTTTTCAAATATGTAAGAGATACATTCTCCTACTATTGTACTTGCAATTTGAATGCAATAATCTTAGGGAAAGAGTTATTCAATTGTGTGTTTGTTTCTAGTTTCCCTTAGGATCTAGGGAGATTTCTCTTTTCAGCAAGAGGGATTTATATGCCATAACATCGCTCTAGAATGCAAAGGAAAAATCTAGACAATACGGTGACAACCTTGTAAGCTTATAAATATCTTTGACATGGACGGGATATTCTTTATCGAGCCATAGCAAACCACCTTGGATTTTGAGAGTGATAATTTTGGTATAGTGCATGGCCTCTCTTGTGGTGCCAAAGATAGGAAAATATTGCAATTTTATCAAAGAAGATTGTTGCAAGGGACGAAACTCAATTTTCAACCTTAGATTAGCACCACCACCTAGAGCAATGATATAATCCATATATAGTTATGATTTGAGGGTGGGGAATAGAACATGATCAGACAAATCATTGTCAACCAAAGTAGTTTTCTCATATTTTCCTAAAACATCTTTCTTGGGATTGATGTGGGGATCTGAAAAATCTGCAAGGATTGTGGGTTTAGTATCATGACCCATGGAAAGAAATTGAAGACTATAAACAAATTTGATAGGGGGGCAGTGACATACTTGAGACACAAAGGAGTTAGATACAAAAGCCAGGTTGGAAACTCTAAGGCACAAAATAGAAAATGATTATTGACACTTTGATATTGGTATTTGTAATGAAAACCATCAACTCAATGCAAAATGACTTTATCATTGAGCATTAAATGTAGCAACTTTCCAAATTAAACTTTATTTCGATATCACAATTACCAAAACACAAACTCTATGACATGACTCAAATGACCAAAAAGGGATGAAATGACATAAAAAATAATTGAAAATGGTAAATCAACATGCCAATGTGGAAATAAAATAAAATAAATATTTGTTACAGGGATATTGATTAGGTAATTGAAAATACCCACATTAATGACTTAAATGATGTTATAAATGATAATTTAGACTCCCCTCCCCCCAACCACAATGATTTTTTGTGGGTCGCAACTAAACTAACTAACTGACTAATGAAATTTAATTAACCCTAAACCTAACTTATGCCACATTATCCAGAGAAAAAAGCATGAAAATGTGACCATGGTATAGCTTCAGGGGTGTGCCATTAACCCATCCAGGAAAAAGTATTCCATCAAGTTGAGCAAGCTTGAAAGCTCCATGTTCTTTTATCTCTACAATAAAGGAATGGTCCCAACTAGTTCATCTATAATTTACCAAGATGTTTGAGATACTTATTATCATACAACAACACTTGATCTCCTACCATGAAAGACTTGCATTTGATATTTATCATGGCAAGCCTTTTTTCATTCCTTCTCAATAGTCTGGTGAAAATACACAAGAAACCATTGTTCATCCAGTTCCCATGACTCTTGTAGATGATTTCCAATAGACTCATCATCTGACATTCTTCTCGCTTGAGTGATGAAAATATTTGGAACAATAAATTCTACCGGCACTATTGCTTCTCGACCATATACAAGTTAGAAAGGGGTATACTTATGAAATTGCTTCACAGTAGTATGATAATCCCTCTCTATGATTGGAACACTTTCATCCCAGACATATCTATTTGTAGATAAAAACTTAGTAAGTCCTTCTCCATAATCATGTTAAATTCTTTAATATTTCCATTTTCTTGTGGATGATAGGGGGTGCTTTTATGATGCTTGATCATAAATTCCTGCAGTAGTGTAGCAACATTTTCATTAATAAAATGTGATCACTGATCACTTGTGAGGCTTCATGGACATCCAAATATAGTGATGATATTCTCAAATATAAACCTAGTGGCAACCTCAACAATAAAATATTTGACAGGAGTTGCTTCAACCCAGCGCATTAAATAATCAGTTGTGGTGATTATATAGCGGGAATGAGAATGTCGCTAGGGATAATAGTCCCTACAAAATCAATAGCCCACCTCTCAAAGGCATTAAGAGCTCTCATTGGGTGCAATGAAAGTTCATCATGATGGAAGGGTCTCTTAATGCATTGACAAACATCACATTTCCTTGCATATTCCTTCACATATTTAAAAAGGATTGGCCACCAAAGTATAGGTCGTAACACCTTCCTTGTGGTTGATTTTCCCCTAACATGGCCTCTGGCAATGCCAGAATGATACTCCCATAAAATATAATCTCTCTCATGATCAAAATCACATTGACACAGAATATGATCCATCCCCATATTATATAGTTGAACCACAATTAGTTTATAGTCTATAGCACAAACTACTACATGCTTCTTTTCAAGGTAGTGTAATTGTGAGTAAATTTTCTAGTCATTAAAATTAGTGCAATATCCTCCAGGTAGTCTAGTACATCCTCAATTCAATATAGATTTGCATCAATTAATTGATCGTCAAGTGATCCTCATGCTTCTCCAGACTCTAAGCAAGATAGATTATTAGGACCCACATTAGCTTGACCTGATTTGACAACAACTTCTAAAGAGAACTCTTCAAATAATAATAAAGATCTGAAAAGATTTCCGTCAAGCACATGCTTATTAACAAGATATTTTAATGTGGAATGAGGAGTAAATAATTTAAATGGACCACCCAACAACTAATGTCAAAAAATTTTAAGAGAGTACACCATAGCTAGAGCTTGTCATTCATTTGTTGTATAATTTTTCTCAGCAATAGAGATATTTTGATAGAAAAATAGATAGGATGATCTATATTTCCCTCACATGGTTGCTCCAAAAAAAACACCTAAGGAAATACCATATGCATCTATATGTGCATGAAATTATTTTTTTGGGTCTGGATAAATCAAGATCGATGCTCTTGCAAGATTTTATTTGAGCAAATAAAACATGGCATCGCACTCCTCAGTCCATGTGAAGTGCTTGGATTTATTTTAAAACTTCTCTAAAGGTGTAATAATGGAGTAGGAAATGGATAATGGACACAAAAATTATTAAGGCTCTAATAATCTACATAGATTCTAATGTGATATGAATCATTTTTTTCTTGAATAAAAATAGGACTAATCCACTTGACTTCATCAACTGGAAATATAATACCTATAGTTAACCTTTTATCTATCTCCCTCTTGAACTTTTCTTTAACTCGTGGATTCAATCAATAGGGTTGATGCTTGATAGGCCTCATATCAATTTTCAACAAAATTTTCATTTCTCCTAAATCTCCTTTTATCTATTTGAGTTCTAAAATTGATGTCAGGAAAACATCTTCATACTCTTTCAATATTTCAAAGATTTCCTTTGTAATTTTCTCATCCTAGTTGTCACTAATGGAGGATAACTTAGGCTTTTATTCAAATCTAATGTTATGTTTCCATAACTTTAAATGCTTCAGGTGTGGAGATATAACAACCTCAAGTTAAAATCTCATGTAATAAAGTTAATAAAGTCAAAATAAGACCAAGGTCATGGGACACCTATTCGAAGATAAATGTTTGGAAAAACATCCTAGTGGCCATCACTTGTTGTTTATTATGGCTAAAGGAAATTAGAAATGGCACTGGCAAAGGCTTTGGAAAGGCAAAGAGGTATTTATTATCATTTATTTACGAAAATAAAGGAAAATAGGAGAAAAAGGAAATGAAAGATCATGTTTGCATGAGATGAAAATTAAAGGAAATTGAAGGAAAATGAGGAAAATAGAGGCCTCAATGATAAAAAGGCTTCTGAGGATCAGTTCAAATATTTTTATCAATTTTTCTTTGGAATTAATTTATAGAGAGAGAAGAGCACCAAGAGGAGAAGCAGTCAGATTCAAAATTATTGGATGGCCTAATGGGGCAAATCCTAGTGACACGTGTCACCCCTAAGGAGTTGCTACGTGGGGTTGATGACAAGAACATGGTGTCATCCTGGAAGCATATCAAAGGTCAAAGATTTCATAACTCCTCTGTAACTAAAATTTGAAGAAATTTTGATATATGGAGCTCCGATGTCATTTGCATTCGGTCATGGAGGAAAAAGGACCAAGGGTGTAGAGCAAGGCTTACTGTCTAAGTGTTATGGAGACGCCACATGGGAAGTATATTTTGGAGGTCATAGTTTTCGTAACTCCTCTCTAACTAAAATTTGAGAAAGATCTAATATAGGGAGTTTCTAATGTTGTTGGAACTTGGTTGTGGAGCCCAAAAGACCAAGGTCGTAGAGAAAGAACACAAGGAGATAGGCCCTCGACCAGATCCTAAAGGGATTAGAACCTAAGTGCTATGTCGCCAGTCACAACACTTGGTCCTATGGTGAAAAAAAATAAGAGGCTAAGAAAAAGTGGCTAAAAAGCAATATCGGAATCTCGTGACTTCGTAACATCCTTCTGTAATAAAGTTACGAAATGTGGGCCTCCAAAATTGCAACATATAGGAGTATGAATGATGAATGGGTCAGAAACTAAGTGAACGTGCATAGTAATGTTGGTGTCGCAGGAGTAATGGAAACTGAAGAGATCATTAAGTCAAGGTAGCAAGGACAAAAATTGCGCAAAATGATTTAAAGGAGTTTGTCATGAGCTGAGAAAAGCCATCCCTGATCTTGATTCCATGCTGCGATAAATTGAATGAAGATCAGAGCCTCGGGTATAGGAGATTTGTTCAAATAAAGTACAAGATCCTTGTTGGAGTGTTCAGGATTGACTGAAGATTTATGTCTCAGCATGGGAACACTCGGGTGGGAATTCCTTTCATTAATTTAATAACAACCATTGTTGGTGAGAGAACGAAGCTCATTCTCAGTGATTAATGAAGCTACAGTGCCTATGTATTAGACACAACAATAGGAAAGGAGTGCCAAGTGCTGGAGTACACTCGAGCAATGTGAATGGTATAGTGATGGCTAACAGAGACAACATTGATCACAACAACAGAATTCAAGCAATGACATGCAATGGTAGGATGGAGAAGCCATGTACATGTACACTTTGATACTATGAATAGCAGAGTGATGGCTGATAGAGACAACATCGATCATTGTGTTTCAATGAAACAAAACCCGGGATTATAGTTGAGCAATGTAAGGGAAAGTTGTATTATTTTCAATGAGTTGTGTGGAGAAATATGTGGGTTTGTGTGCACAGCTAAGGAGAGGCCAAGTCTACTAGTGTTAAAGAGAGATGCTAAGAGTGCCTATGCAGAGGAAAGAGACCTTGAGAGAGCCTGTGTTGTTGTGTGAGAGGCTGAGTGAGCCTATGATACTGAGAGAGATTGAGAGAGTCTGTGGAATAGAAGGGGTCGATTACTGAATGTATGTTATTGAGAGAAAAAGGGACGAAAAAAGTAGAGTTTTGTGTGGGTTGTGTATTAGTGAATTTTTTTGAGTGAAATAATGGGCCATTGAAGAGTGTGCAGAGGACAGAGTGTTGCGTGGTCAAAAAGGATACTGAGGAGAACAAAGATGATATCATGTAGAGTAGCTACCATCTACAGAGAACATTAGTTCATTTTTGAGTTTGAGTTGGATCCTGCAAATAGTAATTTGGTGCTTCCATCTCTAGTGGGTGTCTAAGAAGGCTTGGGGGTTGGTTCCTCTTGCAAGGTTGTTCTTGCAACAAACCTACAAAGTTAGTGCTTCAGATGATGCTTCTGGTAGGCTAATCAAGTGTCTGCAAAAGGGGGAGTTGGTCTTCCTGCTAGTGGGTGCTAGCAACCAATCAAAAGGAGTTAGTGCTTCCTATGAGTGGTGGCTCACAAGCAAATTGATGTCATAGAGTAGGTGCTCTCATTTTTACATCAATAACAACAACATTCTTTGGTGGGTTTTTCTTGAAAGGGTTTCCACGTCTAACCTATGTGTCTCATTTGTTTTTTGCTGATGATGTGTATGCTTGTATTGGTTGACATGGTTTTTGTTATATTTTGTTAATGGTTGATCTCATATAATTGATGCCAAGTTTGAATGAGTAAAGATAAATAGGTATAAAAGTTTAAATTAGCCTTAACACTAATTCACCCCCACCCTCTCAGTATTAACATTGTTTCCAACAATGAAATCTTCTGCTGAGTGTTTTTCATCATTAATATTCTACTGCAACATAATTTTATAATAAAAAAAAATTTCTTCACAACTCCACTTCATGAAAATATCATTAATGTTTTCATCATCTATGTTGGCTTTAACATTCATTCTGCAACTTCTATGCAGACTTTTTCAAGACATGGTGTTGCAAGCCATGCTTCAAGGAAATTTAACTCTTCTTCAAAATCATCCTATTTACCTACACATTGGAAATCAACGGTAAGTGTAGAAACATCTACAAAACCACATTGGTTTTGTTCCTTCTGCTATGTAATGATAGATTTCTCCTGTTGCACTTCCTTCTCTACCTTTGTCACTTCCACTTCTTACTAACCTCAATTGCTTCAAAGAGGTTGTCTTCCACTTATTTTGTAGACTCAACTGGGATTCTCTCACCAAATATCATCATGTCAATGTCATGTTTTTGTTGCATTATCTACAACCATTCATCATTAGGAAACAATTTTTAATCAAACTTTACATCAACAAATTAAATTGTTGGATTCACCATAGCATTGAGTGCTTCAATGGCAACTTCATTGTCAGCGGCAAGCTCTATTGCTAGATTCACCAAATCTTCATCCACTTTTGGATGTGCACAGTGGGGTCAATGAACATCTACGTTCTCCTTCTCTCTTGTTTCTGCAAATTCTTCACAATCATCATCCACTTGTGGCTGAGCACAGTGGAATTCACCAAACTCTTCATCTTCAACTTGATTACTCCCCCATACACCAAAATTCCTCTCAATGGTATCCCAAGCTTCCTTTATTGTCTTTGTATCTGCAATGAGGGAAACAATGTTGTCATCAACACATTATTTTATGCATTTTTAATGTGAAGGAACTCTTTTGCCTTGTCACTTCCAAATCTCTCAAAGAGATCTCGAACATTTCGTGTTGTCGCTTTGGGCTTCTTAGCCTCTTACCTTTTCTCATTGTTCAGTGCTGACATAATGCAACTCAACAAACAAATCGACCTACAGACATAGTTGTTACCTGCAATAAAAAAATCTTTGTGGTGCCTTCTCTACTGCTTAAATTCTACAAATAAATAGTCTATAAATTATTTACAATGGCAACTCTTTACAATATTTCAACGCCGCCAATATTTTTTAACAACACCCTCTTCTCTTTTTTTAATAAACCCTCTTATAAAAATACAAGTATATTTTGTCCTTTTTGAAAGGAACAATTAACGAAGGATTTTCATTCAAAAGTTATATGAGTCCTTTCTATACCTGCCAAAGGTGGATTATATTGTAATCAGTTTGTCAAATTTGTCTCTTACTTTCAATTAATTTTTCTGCATAAATACAAATTTCTAAATTTTTACAATACTTGTGAAATATTTAAATGTTAAACCAAATGTTTGTTAAAATTAATTTTCATTTTTTATAAATATATATATATATATATATATAGATATATATATATATATATATATATATATATATATATATATATATATATATATATATATATATATATATATATATATATATTCCTATTTTATGATTTGTTAAAGACATTGACATGACTAATTTTATGGCATTTGAAATTCGTTTGTAAAAAAAAATTAAAAAAATTAAAAACAAAAAAAAACTTCACATTAAAACTTGCCCAATAAATTATTTACAATGTTGATTTTATGCATGCACAATACTCCTCTAGTAAAAATTATTATCCATGTCGAGTACGATCCAAATCCAGCAAATTTCATTAATGTTGCAAGTTTTGTCATTTTTTAATACAGTTGGATGCAATAGGTTTGTTGAGTTCTCGTGATTCCAGAAACACCAAGTCCACTAGATCTGACTCTGGGTTGTCACATGCCTCCGTAAACACATCTTCTTCTGTGATGACTCGTTCTTCTATGTCATCCACTCACACTCCTCTGACTCTTGCATTTAACACTGATGCTTTCGTTACTGACTTGGTACCCAGATCATGCTAAATCTATCGCTTAAATGAAACATATTTCAATTAGTGCTCCTACATTAATTTTATATGGTGTGTTTCAACGAAGAAATCAATGACATAGATATAGAGCTAAATGTAACCCGTGAAGCAACTTGCATGAGTCCTATACACATAGCCATACAATAATTGGAAGCTTTCATTCTTATAATTATGCGGATAGGCATTTCCTTTGTTGGCTTTGGGTGGGAAAACACTATTCACCCAGCCTGAGAGCTTCAATTTCGCCATTCCAACCAATTAAATTTTTCCATATGTTTGTCCTCTAATCAATGGAAATTTTCCATCTGTGCAACTTACTTTCATCCCAGTTTTCCCTACTGCCAGTTTCTGTAGCTCCTGCCTGTTTCTGCAACTCTCTACTGACACAACATCCTCTGCCATAACTGTTTGCAAACATTTCCCTTCGTTTCATGTTTTTTCTCCTCTCTAGCGCCATCTCCCTCACATGGCATAGCTATTAGTCGTAACCTTTTCCTCCGGTCAATGTACCCTTCTCCTTCCTGCTGGTTAGTGGATCCTGTCTGCCATACCTCCCACATTAAATTGCATTGAACCCTTTATTTCTATTCATTTCCCCCAAAGAGTGAGTGGCTACTCAAGCACCTTATAGCTCATTAAATGAACATTAGAAAAAACTTGAACTTCGCTTTGGAGCCTTTACTATTCCTTTGTTATACTGTAGAGGATTTCATCTTAACATTAAGGGCTTGTGAAGAATCTAGTGTTCAATAATATAATCCATAGAGCAACGTGACAGTTCATCCAGATTGGGATCGAAAACTGAGTTGAGGCACAGTCAGCGTCTGAGCTGCAAGGCGGCAACAATAGTTGCAAGGGCGAACAGTTGTTGTCGTCGCCAGGATTTATCAGTTATCGATTGAGTGTGGCGTCTTGATAGTATCTACTGCAAACCATAAACAAAAGGAAATGTTTTTCTTTTTATTGAAAATGGAGTGTGGGGACATCTTCAAAGTTACTTTAGAGCACGCGAATGATGGGTTGAGTAGCGAAAGGTAAATAGTTTAATTATTTGTTTTGTAAAATAACTCTTGTAGCTATTGAAGTAGCATGTTCATGAGGAGACTTTCGGCAAAGTCGGGATGTAGGCAGGGCACATACATTTGTATTACAGAGTGAAAGCAATAAGATATGTTTTTTGTGATAGCAAATTTATTTAAGATTTTTAATCTCGTTGAATAATAGTACCATGGTAGTATTTGGCGGTGGATCCAAAGGCCGATCTGTGATGATTGGGGTTTGCCAGAAGCGGAAGCTTGTTTAGGCAATGCTGCGAGAGTCACCATTTCTTCTCCTTGGGAAGCCTATAAGTCTCACACAATATTGTATTCAATAGTCGGGGTTGACTGTCTTTTAAATAACCCTGTTTTTTCTCCAATACAACTTGATTATTCAGAAGCTTATTAGGACTACAGAACTATAGATAAAGACCCTGCTCCATTAAAACCTGATATCAAATCTTATGCAATAAGAAACTAACATGACTTCTAGGCAAGCTGAGAGGATAGCCTCGTATTCTTATCAAATATTAAGGCCATATATTGTTTTTTATATTATGTGAAAGCTCCAAAAGTCCTGGACTTAAAAAGAAAAAAAAGATTCATAGATTTTCATTCTTGTTGCGTATAGAGAAGCTAGATGCTTTACATCGTAGGTGGAGAACATGAAAATAAAAAAGATTCACAAAATTGCAATTTTGATGTATGTAGAGAAGCTAGGTGTTTTATATCCTAGGTGGAGGAAATCTTTGTATGCCTTTGTGTTTCTAACTAAAAAAACCCATTATCAATATGAACCAGACATGTATTAAGCTTCAAGTACTTAAAAGTTTTGTTTTTATTTTGGTGCTTAATAGATTTAAGGTTAACATTCATCTATGCTTTTTTATCTCTTAGTTCTTAATAGATCTAAGATTAAAAACCTTATATTAGAATCCATAATACCATAATTCTTTAAAGGCCTTTACTAGTATAGAAACTAACAGCAAATCAAGAAACATTAAATGTAATTTTCTTTTGGAAAGAAATTGAGTATTACCTAGACCCCAACACCAATAGCTTCTAGCTGCAATGAGATTCCCATCTCATAAAAGGAAGTTGATTCAGGATTTGCAAATAATTTCCCACTAAAGGAATTTTCTATGACATTTTTCAAAATCGAACCATACCCTATATGCTCTGAAAAACAGTCTTGTACAATCTCACTAGAAGAAGATTTTTGTCTTTGCATTGTCCAATTAAGCATTTTCAAAACTATTTCTGAGTTTTCAATACAAGTTGCACCATTGCTTGAGCAAAAGATGTAAGTGCCAAAAGGCCTTTATGGGCTTTTCACATCTGATTCCGTTAGAAAATCAAGGACAATATTGAAAAGTTTCCTACAAGCTTCTTGAATAGAAGAATATTTCACTTTGCCTTGCCAGTAAGGAAAGATAGTAGACAAAGCCCCAACAATTAATTCAAATGGTGCAAGGAGCATCCAAGGAACAATATCATGCTTCGAAACCACATGACAAAAGTTGCCAGCATATTTCTCTGGGCCAACAGCTTTAACAAGACTTTCATCTCCCACTAAAGGGAAACCAAATGTGATACAAAAGGGAGAGATTTGTCTTAACCTCTTTTCAAGTACCCGTAGTGTGCCCAAGGTTGCAATTTCCCCTCCTAAGGAAATGACCCAAAAATATAATGGGTTTAATATTCCTTTTTGTCAAGTTCGTATACATCTACAACTGATCGATCATAGAATAATATATGAAGAGGATCTTACTTTCATATGAAATTTCAAAAAAAATCATCTCTGATAAATGAAGCAGCAAACCCTTCTTTTATGAAACTAAGGTCACTTTGTCCTAACAGCTACAGTAGATAAATCAATTTACCTTTGTTTTAAAATTTGTTTTCTCCAAAATATGCAAGAACAACTTAAGATCTCCTTGATGTACAAGGGTCTGTTGATCATCATTACCCTTGAGGCAATCAGAGAAGACCTTGTTGTCAGTTTGTATATTCTAATCTCCATATTTTCTACCTTTGACAATGAAGTCTTCGATATTGTGAAATGAAGGGAAGGAAACATATGCAAATCCTTCATACCCATTCAGAGTAAAAATCTTTGATTTGCTTGCTAGACGTGACTCTTCCCAAGCCTTCGACAATACTCCGCATGAGAGAATGAAAGTTGTCATCTCCTGACCAACATTGAGCCTGCAACAATGTTTATGCTAATTAGCACCATATGGGCAACCAAGAATGGGTAATATCAATTTAGAATTATTTGCATTAAATATGATTAAATCTCAAAGTTTTTCTCATTAGGAGATGATGACAATGGTGAAGTGAGCTCTAGTTCCTTCACAATTCAAATTTATGTGGATTAAATATGTCACGTATGCATAATTTTCGTAGATCAGAAGACATGAAGGAGATGACCAGATTAAAAAAAATACTGCCATGCCTTCATTACTTGAAATGAATATTAAAAAATATCATTAACGAAAAACCAATGTAGAAAAATATAGATACGCACAAGCTTCTAAATAGGAAAACTATGCCCACCTCCCTGAAACCATTTAGCTTGCCAAAAGTTGTAGGTTAAAGACCAGATTATTGGATCTGTCATTACTAGGCTGAATCAAACGCCTACTACTAATTACAGATGAGATTACTACCACACCCCATTCAAAATTACAAATTAAATATCAGCCTTTTGTTACTTAGTAAACAACATACATACAAAGGCGACCACACTGGAATTACCAATATATTAGTATTACCATTTGGATATCTTCTAACATTAATAATATTCTCCATAGATTTCTCAGTCCAAAGTGGCATTCACATTAAAAATAAAGAAAACTTGAGTAAACCCATCAAAATTCACACCTGTAGCTTGAATGAAACCCATCAAAATTCACACCAGCAGCTTGAATAAAACCCATCAAAATTCACACCAGCAACTCGAATAAAACCCATCAAAATTTACACCAAAAATAAAGAAAACCCCTCCCAAATTATTGTTCTTGTTTCTTTCCTGTTCCATCATAATTTCATCAAACCTCAAAGAAAATCTTTGTTTTAATGACTGCAAAAATCCAAAATTTCTCTCAAACCCACATTAACCTCACTACAAAATTTCAATTTTGTTGGGTCCCTATAATACTACTGATTACCCCATTACTATTTTAGTTATACCCCTTATTAATATTGTTGTGCCCCTATTGCCCCCATATTATTATTATTGTGCCCCATAGAATCCCTCTATTGTTATTTTTGTGGCTTTATATTATTATTGTTAGGTCGGCTGGATTATATTGTGACTCCTTAGACTCCTATATATAGAAAGGAGGTTTTGTCATTTGAATCATCTAAGAATTGTTCATTTATGTAATGTAAAGGAGGTTGCCCCCTCGAAGAGGCTGAATTCTAAGGCGTTGATCTATCTTTTCTATCTTTTCTTGAGCTGGTTTCATAACATTTGGTATCAGAGCTTTGGATTCTAGGGTTTCACTGCTCCAAACAGGTCATCGTGGCATTTTCACTATAACTTTTTTTTTTTGTGACGTTTCAGAAGTTACAAAAAAAAACCCATTTGAGAAGAAATCGCGTTGAACCTTGGGTCCGAGTTTCAAAGCTTTTCGTGCTATATTTGCGAAGATATGATCTGAGGAAGTTTGTCTTTTTGCAGACTCCTAAATTACATTCCAAACAGGTGACCTGGGGAAAATTGTCATAACTTTCTCTCTGGGGATCGGATTGAAATTTCGTAAGAAGGTACAGAAATAGGACAAACCGTAGTTTCCTGTATTAATTTTTAAGGTCCAAAGGTCGAAAAAGTGACTCGTGGCACGTCATACAAGTTCGCTCTATTGAACTAGTCTATAATCAAGTCAATGTGGGAGATTTCACATAACTCTCCCTTGGTGAATCCAATTTGGGTCAGACTTGTGGCATTGGAAAGAGGACACAGAGGGCTACTACAGGTCACAAATTCAGAACTAGACGATCGGAAAGTACAGAGATACATCAGAGGCAATATCGAGCTCCTACAAAGTGAAAAAAGGTGTGTAGATTTTCTTAAATTTTTGCTTAAGCTTGGTTTGAAAATTTATTTTGAAGGAATTCAAAGGGCATAGTAGAGAATTATTATTGGTAACTAATGCCCCGAGGAAAGAAAATGCAAACACCTAGTAAGGAACTTAAAATCTCTAGCATGACTCATGAAGAAAAGGAAGAAATGCAACATGATATATCAAAATTACAAGACCAAGTGCAACAACTGTCCCTTGCACAAAAAGGAACAGAATCTAAGATGGATGGTTTAAAGAAAGATGTAGAAGCTAAGATGGATGGTTTAAAGAAAGGTGTAGAAGCTAAGATGGACTGTTTAAAGAAAGGTGTAGAAGCTAAGATGATTGACGTGGAAGCTAAGATGGATGATTTGAAGATAGATTTGAAGACAGACATGGACGAATTGAAGATAAATATGAATAAGTTGCTACAAGAAATGGTCACTAAGGGTGAAAGGGTACTAAAGGAAACTCATGATGAGAACAAAAGAAATTTTAATCATGATTCCATAGACGTTAATGTTGGATTAAAGACTCACCATATTCCAAAAATAGATATGAGAAAGTTTGATGGCAAGGATCCTGCCACATGGATATTAAAGATGGAGCAATTCTTCGATCTCAATAATGTGCAAAACACACAAAAGGTACGCATGGAAACTTTATATTTGGAACCAAATCAGTTTGTATGGTATCAATGGCTTTTCTCTCGTAAACAATTTATCACTTGGGCAATTTTTACGAAAGAATTGATAGCACATTATGAGGATACAAAAAGCAACAGTCTTTTTAGACAATTGATAAGTCTCAAACAAAAGGGTTCAATAATGGAGCACATTGAGGAGTTCCAAAAATTGAACATAAGGGTAAAAGATATTCCATAGGAACATAGGATTGATGTGTTCATAGGGTCTTTAAAGGATAATATCCAACATGATGTTCGCCTTTGGGAACCTGATTCATTAGAAAAGGCATTCAGGTTAGCAAAAAAAATGGAAAGCAAAACCATGGCAACCAGGAAGCATACCACTCCCAACTATAAAGATGGAAGTGTTGTTGCCCCTAGTCTTCCATAACCTATAAGGTTGACACCACAACAATTGGAAGAAAGAAGAGCAAAAGGGCTTTGTTACAGTTGTGATAGCAAATACACTAAAGGTCATAAGTGTGCTGAGAAGAAATTATTCTACATAGATTGTGAAGAGGAAGAAGAAAAGGAGTAAGAAAGGTCAAAAGAAGAGGATATACTCCAGGAACAAAGCCTAGATGAAGAACAAATGAATCCGACCATATCTTATAATGCGTTGGCGGGAATTACCACTCCTCAAACCATCAAGATAGAAGGACAAATCAAGAAGAAAAAGGTAATAGTGTTTATTGATTCAGGAAGCACCCACAATTTTATTCATTGTAAGGTAGCAAAAGAATTGAATTGCTTCCTATATCCAGCACCAGAGTGTCAAGTGATGATTGCAAATGGAGGAACAATAAATTGCTCTGGAAAGTGCCACAATATCAAGCTATCCATGGGAGAATATGTATTGACTAGCCCAATGCTTTCCATTCCAATGGGAGGTGCTGATGTTGTACTAGGAGTCCAATGGCTACAATCCCTGGGGACAATATCTTTTAATTTTAAAGAACTTTTCATCAAATTTTCTACGAAGGAAATGAAGTTGAATTAAGGGGTATTGCAGGGAAACCAGGAAAGATAATCAGCTCTAATGGTATGACAAAGCTTCTAAAAAAGGAGCAAAGAGGTGTAATTGCACAATTATGCTTGCTAGATGTTTCCACATCGGAATCATCTATTTCTACAGATATCCAAAAAGTCCTGGACAATCATTCCAAGGTATTTGAGACTCCCAAAGGTCTTCCACCTATGCGTGATCATGACCATGATATTCATCTGATTCCAGGAAGTGTTCCTCCAAACATCAGGCCATACAGATATCCCTATGTCCAAAAGAGTGAAATTGAACGTATGGTTGTAGAAATGCTAGAGGTTGGTATAATTCAACCGAGTCAAAGTCCTTTCTCTGCTCCAGTAGTATTGGTGCACAATAAGGATGGATCATGGCACATGTGTCCGGATTATAGGGAGCTCAACAAGCTCACTATTAAAGATAAGTTCCCCATTCCTGTCATTGATGAATTACTGGATGAATTGCATGGATCAATTTACTTCACCAACTTGGATCTTCATTCAGGATATCATCAAATCAGAATGAAGACTGAAGACATTCCGAAAACAGCATTTAGAACTCATGAGGGTCATTATGAATTTTGGGTCATGCCTTTTGGCCCTACCAATGCACCTTCAACATTTCAAGGTTTGATGAATTCAATTTTCAAACCATTCCTTAGAAAATTTGTGTTAGTATTTTTTGATGATATACTAATCTACAGCAAGTCTTGGAAGGATCATGTTGAACATGTTGACAGGGTGCTACAACTATTGAAGGAGAAACAATTATATGCAAAAATATCCAAATGTTTCTTTGGAGTCCAAGAGGTGGAATATTTGGGTCATATTGTATCTCATGAAGGAGTTAAGGTAGACCCTAGCAAAATTAAAGCTATTAAGGAATGGAAAATCTCCATATCCATAAAGCATCTGCGAGGATTTCTCGGGTTGACAGGGTATTATTGCAAGTTTGTTAAGAATTATGGGAGAATAGCAGCACCTCTAACAACATTATTGAAGAAAGATGCATTTTCATGGACTCCGGAAGCAACAAAGGCCTTTGAACATCTTAAAGAGGCAATGTGCCAAGCACGGGTCTTAGCTACATTGGACTTCACAAAAACCTTTATTGTAGAATGTGATGCTTCAGGAAATGGAATTGGTGCTGTTCTAATGCAAGATGAAAGACCCATTGCTTTTGAAAGTCGTCCAATCAAAGGAAAGTTTTTAAGCAAAGCTATTTATGAGAAGGAAATGTTGGAAATACTCCATGCACTTAAGAAATGGCAACCCCGCCTAATGGGAAGACACTTCAAGGTAAAAACGGATCATGATAGCCTTAAATACTTTTTAGAACAAAGATTATCCTCTGAAGAGCAACAAAATTGGGTCACAAAGATGTTGGGTTATGACTTTGAAATCATCTACAAAAAAGGGAAGCAAAATGTGGTGGCAAATGCACTCTCAAGAAAGGATGAGGATGTGGAAGCATTGTTGTGTTCAATTTCTATTATCCAACCAGATTGGATAAACTAAGCAAGGGAGGAATGGAAGAATGAAGAAGAAGTGTGGGCACTTATTCGAAAGTTACAACAAGATTTCAATACGTCTTATACATTTAGCTGGCAAAATGATTCGTTATGGTACAAAGATCACTTATACCTCTGTAAGAATTCCCAGCTAAAACAAAAGATTCTTATGGAATTGCACACTTTTCCCTTAGGAGGGCACTCAGGATTTTTAAAAACTTACCACAGGGTTAAGAAGGAATTTTTTTAGGATGGCCTTAAATCATATATTCAAAATTTTGTGGCAGAATGTTTGGTTTGCCAACAAAATAAAGTTGAAACAATTAAGACACTGGGTCTATTACAACCTTCATCCATTCCAAGTCAACGTTGGGAGGAGGTTTCAATGGATTTTATCACAGGTTTACCCAAGTCTGAGGGAAAAAGTGTCATCATGGTGGTAGTTGATAGACTTACCAAGTATGCACACTTTTGTGCATTATCACATCCATTTAAAGCCAGTACAGTTTCTACTGCATTTATGGAAATAATTCAAAAGCCACATGGAAACCCAAAGATTATTGTAAGTGACAAAGATCCCATTTTCACTGGAAATTTTTGGACAGAATTATTTTCTTGTATTGGTACTCAGTTAGCTCATAGCTCATCTTATCATCCTTAATCTGATGGGCAAACTGAGATAGTAAACAAATGTTTGGAAGGATATCTCCGTTGCTTTGTATCTAATAAACAGACGCAATGGGTCAAATGGTTGCCTCTGGTTGAATGGTGGTATAACACTTCCTTCCATACAGCAATAAAAATGACCCCATTTATGGCACTTTATGGGTATCAACCACCATCCATCACATCATATTTAAGAGAAAATTCTAAGGTTCAGGCAGTGGAACATCACATCGAACATCAACAACAAGTCCTCCAACTCTTAAAGGATAACGTCGTGTTGGCACATAATAGAATGAAACAACAGGCAGATCAACATCGCGGTGAAAGAAGTTTTGATGTAGGTGATTGGGTATTCCTACGGCTACAACCATATAAGCAAATGTCCCTCAAGCAAGCTAAGAAGGATAATAAATTATCACTAAAGTATTATGGTCCGTACAAGGTGTTGCAAAAGATTGGTACTACGGCATACAATTGGAGCTTCCTGCAATTTCTCAATTGCACCCAGTTTTCCATGTTTCATGTTTAAAGAAGGTTATAGGCGACAAGCTCCCAGTTCAAACAATATTGCCAAAACTTGACGAGGAAGAAAAAATTATATTGGAACCGGAAGCATTCACAGAAACAAGAACTCGACCACTGCGAAATCGTTCAATTTCAGAGTATCTTATCAAGTGGAAGAAGTTATCCGTGAAAGATTCCACATGGGAGGATGAGAATTTTATGCAGAAGTATCCAGAACTACTCAAGCATTGAGGACAACACTTTTTTGAAGGAGAGGGGCATGTTGGGTCCCTATAATACTAGTGATTACCCCATTACTATTGTAGTTATACCCCTTAATAATATGGTTGTGCCCCTATTGCCCCCATATTATTATTACTGTGCCCCATAGAATCCCTCTATTGTTATTTTTGTGGCTTTATATTATTATTGTTAGGTCGGCTGGATTATATTGTGACTCCTTAGACTCCTATATATAGAAAGGAGGTTTTGTCATTTGAATCATCCAAGAATTGTTCATTTATGTAATGTAAAGGAGGTTTCCCCCTCGAAGAGGCTGATTTCTAAGGCATTGATCTATCTTTTCTATCTTTTCTTGAGTTGGTTTCATAACAAATTTTCATCTTGTAAACAACTATCTAGCCTACTAAAATTCATTCCTTAACCTACTAATCCATTCAAAATTGATACAATTATTTCAAGTTCGACACACAATTATTTCAAATGTGAAGAAAACAAGCATATCCTACAAAAAGAAGATGATTTTTCAAACTTAGAAAACAGCCATATCCTGTAAAAAGAAGACTTAAAAACTTATACTTACAGTGGATTGTCTGGTTCCATGGTCCCCTATTGCTACTTGATTTGCCTCGCAATGGTGGATTCCAGAGCTTAAATTTGCTTATAATGCATAATGGGGGTTTGACTTTGACTTGGAAAACACAAGGGAGGCACCCAAGCAATTTCCCATATAAATAAAAAACGGAGTAAACTAGCAATTGCACCAAGAGGTGCAAAGGAACGTCGATAGGGGAGTGGGGAATGTAGAAGGAAATAATGAATTGAAATATATGGACAATGAAATACAAGAAGAATTTGAGTTTCTAAATCTCTTCTATAGAATGTAGCAAGTGGTTAAATTTAAGAAGAAAGTTACACTGACATAAATTTTCCAAAACAATGGGAATGGAAAAATAAATAGGCATAACTCTTCAAAATGTAGGCAACCTACTATTTTAATAACAAAGTATAATTTTGGCCACACGAGGTGAGTTGAGTCATTGAAAGTAAGGCACAACTATAACACCCATTAGGGTTTAAAGCCTATTACATCATGTGTACATTTACCAAGAAAGTGGGTCGGGGTGGGGTCTATTCACCCCCACAAGGAGATTTTTGTTCAATGAATGTCATCATGGTCATTAATTCTAGTCAGGACAGAAGGGACTCAATCAGATTTGAACCTGCAACCTATATCCTCGCCATTGGAAACATGCCTTAGGTGGGTGTCTCAACCTAAAGAGGTAAGATCTTTAGAGTTAGATTGTCATTTGGGGAAATGCATCACACAACATCACAAAGCCCTGAGTTGAAGACTTCCATCCTACATTTTTGGAGTTTCCAACCATTCCAATTCTTGGAAAACTATAAACGTGTCCCTGCATATTTGGGTGCAAAGTTCTTTGAAGGTTGTGGGAAATGTTATTAGCCATTTTTTCTCAATTTCATGAGAGAGAGTTCCATTATATTACTGAAAATTAGATCGAATTGGTTTTCATAAAGGTATTCCTCAAACAATCATTCTTGAGTATTAACACATACACTAGAAATGAAATCTAGAATATGAAAGCATCTCTTTCCAGGTCTACACAAAATCACATCCAAACTCAACTTGAGAGTTGTTCTTGCCCAAAACTCTGCAAAACTTGCCCATGACCACAACAACATAAGAAACATTTTTTATGACACTATTAGCGAATCCTAGTGGGAAAATTCCTCCATAGGCATTGTCAATTAACACCTGATGAGTTTCTTGCAAGAGATGCAGACAGGATCTACCCAAATTCCTGTCAATGGCTGGACAAAGAAACACAACGATGGATTGTTGAGACCGCCCAAGACTCATGAGTCATGTTGAATCCATACATGAAACGAGTCCTCAGTGAAAACTCAACTTAAGACTGGTGTTTGCCCAAAACTCTATAAAAATTGCCCGAAATGTGTTCCACGTGCCAGAATGTAATTTTCTCGAACGATGAAAATGAAGCTCTCAAGGAAACCATATGTCATAAAAAAACACCTGATAAGGAAGATGTGATGTCTTTTATTAATCCTTGAAGTCATCTAGTTTCTCTAAATACATTTCCATAACGCCCATAAACCTGTCATTAACCTTTGTTGGACCCGTCGAGTCTCTGACCACCAATGGCCCTGTTTATTTCAAAGACTCCATCACTTCATCGCAACAAACTCTTTAAATCCAAACTATACTCGAGTTTTCCATTTAGGTTACGCACAGGCTCAATTGGGTCATGTTTGGAGTCAAACCCATGTTGGGCTAATTTATTAACATAAATTAACACAAGTATTTAATTATCAATCTGGGTTTGTAAAACTTGGATGCAAGTCCATTATATATGGATATCAGATATAATCAAACTTGAATGACAAGTTTTCAAAAACTAAAAAAGTGCATATTACAAGTATAGCCTACACTAACAATTCCAATTCACCTTGCAATGAAGGAAAGCTGAAATGGCTCTTAACTTAAGAGGTCCAATTCTTCCTCAATTATTACTTGATGAACAGAAATTAGAAACCATGAACTCTCAATAGCTTAAGATGGACAAATCATCAATGAAGGGAGGCTCTTAACTTAAGAGACCTTTGGTATTTCCCATCATAATTCATTCACCATAATGCTATCAATTGAAAACTAAAAATACATAAAAAAACTGCTTGCATGTAATCAAGGAAAAACCTAGTTTCAATACACCAATTTAACAGAAGGAGTGTTCAACTTGAACACCTTGTTATTCCATCTTACTAAAATGATGAACAAACTAAGATTCAATAAAATAAATCATCACACATCAACCATAAACCAATCTGAAGCAAAGCACATAAACAAGTTCTAAGATAACCAAATTATGGAAAATTAAACTAGTCTAACAAGAAGTGTACTTAGCTTGGAGTGGGGGCCCTCCACCCTTGCTTTTCACACTTGAAAGTTGATATCAGAAGCTGAAACTTCAGTTACACATCCACACTAATGAACAACAAAATGAAAGTAGAACAAGTTCTTCTAATTAATCTCCAATATTCAAATGTCTCAGCATAAAGTTATATAAAAATTACATACATAAGCCTTCAAAGTTTTGGCTTAAATAGAAAATAATGAAACAAATTGATCTAAAGTCTCTCTAACAACTATATCCATCTATCTAATTCGAATTCATTCAATCCATCCCAATAAATATGGACAATCCCATGAAATCACAAAATTGCCCTATTTCCTAGGGATTTTCTGGATGACTAGTCATGTTTGACCATTCTTGACCAGGCCTAATAAAGCTTGTTTTGATCGAACCAAGTGGAATTAGTTCAGTCCTAGTTCCCAAGCTTTCCATTCATGCATCCAGCTTGAGCCCAAGTGTCCTGCAAATATGTCGTCTACATAGCTATTACAGGAATTTCTGATTCTGTCCAAAATTGCACTTGAAACTCAATTTTCATAAAAACTTCTAGAAATTGCAAAATTAAAATTAAATATCTGAATATGCATAAAATACATCAAAATGAGATGGATGTGATGGAAAATGGATGGAAAATATAAGGATTAAGTAAGTTTCCTTAAGAAAAAATAGGTCAAAATCGAGGCCCAACAACCCACATCCAAATCTACCTGTGGATTTCAAGTACGGATCCAAATCAATCATAGGGGCCTCCATTTATCACTTTCTCAAACACCCAAAAAGATTTAGTGGCTTTTACCATTTCCTTACAAAAACCTTAGTCCTTGGCTGGATGGTTGTATGCGAACAAAGTTTTCAAAACCTCTTATTCTTATTCCTCCTGGTCATTGTGGAGCCCTTTGTTCTAGCGACACTCTGGTTTTATTGAGATCTATTTCTTAGACCCGTTGGAGCTAGCGTGTTTTGGTTTTATTTGGGTTTATAAAGAAGGGAAGTGGTGGGGATAATTCTAATAGTCCTTCTATTGAACTCTACTTCATGATCCCCTTTCATTGTAAGGACTATAGTGGCTCCTATTGTGCAAAGGTCAAAAAGCTCATTCCCTTCAGTATGGTGTTGCGCTCCCCCCCCCATAAAGTGACATCGATGATGAAACTTGACATGTTGAATAATTGCTTTCCACATTCCCTCGCTCCTTATCAGCGTTCCTTTGCACCTTTTGGTGCAAATGCTAGTATTATTAATTTATAGTAGTTGGGCTATGAATTCTTTGCTTTCGTGTAAACTTAGAAAAAATGTAAATAGTATATATAAAATTACAAAAATCATAATTTCTTTTTTAAATGATTATTTTCTATGAATATTAGATTTCAATTTTTAATATAAAAAATAATATCTATTTAATTATTATAATAAATAAAGTTAAAATTAATTTAAATTATTATATTAATATTTATCTAGTTATTATTATAAATAAGTTAAAAATAATTTAAAGTGTTATATTCTTTTGTTTAAGTTTTATTTTGATTTGGTTATATCTTAAAATCTTAGATATAAGAATGTTATTTAATTTTATTTTTTCTTTCACATTCTATTGTATTTTTTAAACACATAAATAAATTTTTACTTTTAAACTTCACAAAAATAACATAGTAATTATTGCAAATTTTATAATTAATTTAGTGTTTTATTTTAAAATTTATATAATTATTATTATTATTATTATTTTCTCGGTAAACTATTCTATTCTATTAAATTATGTACAAGAAAACATTACAAGCAAAGAGTCAAGTTGCCCAAGGCCTACAGTGGCGTGTTGGGTTAGTGTTTCACATCTCAGAGTTGACCCTCGTAGGGGCCTCGTTCCAAGCAGAGCTTCTTCCATCTCATGACATGACATAACATTGTTCACAATCAAACAAAACTTACCCACGCAGGGGCTTTGGAAAAAAAATCCAGCCCTCGCAGGGGCATTGGAGGACTGACAGCACCCTTACAGAACCTATTGACAAAACCAGAGCGTACATAGGCATGAATATAAACTGGAGAGACACAAACATAGACATTTGATCTATACCCGACCCAAATAGGAATGAAAGACCCATACCAGACCTGAACAAAAGTGGAGAGTGCCAGAGTGAGCCTTTGGACGCTAATCCTCTGGCTTTTCCTCGATAATTTGGCACCATCCATAGTGTTCGGGGAAGCCTTCCCATTCTTCCCTTGCGTCCCTTTTTCAAGTTGACGCTTCCTGCTCCCGTGGTCGCTTGGAAGTTTGCTCAGGAACCCCCTCTGGGTCTTTCTCGGCCCTCTGGGTCTTTCTCGGCTTTTCCCGGTTGTTCGCCTGGGAGCTCCTCCTTTCCACCCAAACTGTTTTCCTCTTCCTTAAAATCCTCAGTAAATAGAACCAAAATATGTGCATTGATGCGAGAATTGTCCCGCGAGCTGCCAAGCGTGAAGATGGTAGATCCGAAAGCTGGAAGAGAGTGCTTTCCAGCACTGGTATTGCCCATCTCCATGTGTTGACTTGCCTAGAGAGTAGAGGCCCCTGTCCTTCTGTAACAGTAACAACAGCAGTAGTGGTGGTGGGATTCCTCACCAGGGTGGCAAGAAGAACCTCCTCGAGTGGATCCTCTTCTGCTGAGCAGCCGTTGCCTGGGTCTGACCATGTTTGCAGGGGATCCGATGGATTAAAGCTGAGCGGCGAGTGGACTCTTTCCCGAATTGAGTCGCCCTCCAGCAAAAATAAGTCCTCTCGCCACAATTCTGAGGCGAAGCTCGCTAGAACATAAACAACAGACAACAGAATATACCAGCTCGCGGCGTCCCTTGGCCTCCTGGAAGCCTGCTGGATCAACAAGAATTGCTGCGTGAATACTAAGATTGCCCATGGGAGCCTGAGCAACGTGATCCTTGCTCTGAGCATGGACCTGCAACATACCCTTCTCCATCTTAAACTGCTTGAAATTCTCTCGAAACTCGAACTCCTTAACTGCCCTCTACATCCACCCCATTTCGCCTTGCGCAACATTGAATGCTCTGCAGTCGCGTCTCCTTCCTTAGCTCCTTGGCGGCCAGAGTTATCCAGCTGATCACGAGGCAGCACATGTTATACATGTGGCTCCTCGCTGCCACTTGTACAAACACCCGCATCGGGGAATAATTATTATTATTATTATTTAAATAGTAAAAACGTATTTATATTCATTTTATTTTTAAAATAATAAAAAAGTTTGTTATTAATTTCATTATTCAGTTTCCACATGATTTCAACGTCTAATTAATGAATCCATTTTTTAATGGTGATTTTGACTATTTTCATATTCACTAATTAAATATCTAATTATTCATCTTTTTCAATAATTTTTATATTCCTTGTTGTAGTAACAATATATGCAATCACATTAACTTCTTACTCTTACATAAAATTCCAATACTAAGCAGTAACACTACATATTACACTTGTTTTAATATCACATTTTTCTTTTTGACAAACTCCTTTAAAATAAAAACTCAAATAATACACTTTTGAATTACATTTCCTTACTATTGCCTTATTTTATTTTTGTAATCTAGAATAAAAAAACGAGTTTCAAACAAAATGCCTTACACCATGTGTGTTTGATACCTTTGATTGTTCAAAATTTGTTATTCCAATCAGCAGCTTCGTGCTCACCAAATTTCTTTTTCAGATTTTGATGGTGTTCCCTCTTTCGTATGAAGACCCACCCTTCAAACTCTTCATCACACAAATTTTAAAATTCGGACAGAGACTTGACGTTTTTTTTATCGACACAAGGCAAGGCATATTTACTAGCTTATCGAGTCATTAATACATGGTGGCAATATATGTTTAGTTGAACGCCCAATATATGTGTCAAGTAATAGACCATATGCGCCGAGCTCACATGGTAAGCCAGTAGAGCGTGATGGGGTTGTTTGTTTCAGCGTGATTTCTATACCCCTGCATTTGAAGTTGAACGCACGAAACCGTCCCTCGATGTTCCTATCCTTTGTTTGTTATTTCAATGCGTGTCAAGTAATGGACCATATTGTATACTACGCGCCGAGCTCACATAGAAACAAAAATATTTGCAAACATGGTTAACATTTTTAGTTAAAACAGATAAGAAACTTCATCAATTTAATTAGTATGGTTTGAAAATTCCTATCCTTCTCCATATAAACTTTAAATTTGAACCGATGTTTGATAGGCGCATGGAGGGTTATTTCAATGCTTGTCAAGTTATAGACCATATTCTATACTGCGCGCCGAGCCGATGTTCCTTTCCTGTGTTTGTAATTTTATTTCAATGCGTGTCAAGTTACAGACCATATTATATACTGCGCGCCAAGCTCAATAGTAATCCGGTAGAGCGTTGTCGGTTTGAATTAATGAAAAGAACATGAGAGAGACGTGGGGATAAGAGAGGCCATGTGATTCCACCGGGGTATAGATTGTTTTTTATTCGGGGTATTGATTGTTTCTCAGATAACAAAAAAATATTTTTGTAATTACATTTACATTTACATGGTTAATGGTACAGATTAGGGCATTTATTTATTTTTTAACAAAGTCGGTTACTTATATATTATAAAAAATAGCAATATTGAATTCTAGTACATAGGGGAAACACATCTGACAGTTGAGGTCCAAAAGTGGGTTCGCAGACCCATATACCTCGTTGCTTCTCTTGGTTAAGCAGAAAACAAAATGGAGACGACTATACTGTCTAACAAAAGAGCCTCCTAACCATCTAAATTTACAGTGCATATCTTTTATGGGAGGTGTTGAGTGACTGAGTCTTCCTGATTCCTTGCGCTTGCCTTGGTTGAGGCTTCTGCCTGGTAACTCTGGGTGAGGGAGCGAATATGTTCAATGGCTGCTTCCAAGTGACTGCATCTTTCTTTAAGAGATTCGATCTCAGTCTTCCTTTTGTCTAGCTTTTTTCTCTTAGAATTCCTGTCTGTGTTGTAGTCATCCGTCAGCTCCTTGAGTTGCTTTGTTAGGCGGTTTATCATAAAAGTATGGGCCTTGCACATGGTGCAGTCCCTGTTATTGAAGATATTATCCAAAGGATTGCTGGGTTGGGCCTGAACGGGAGGGTTGTCTTGCTGATCAGCCATTCGAGCGGATAGAGGACCGGTGCTTGGAAGAAGAAAAAACCCGATAAGAACTGAGAGCAGGGCTGTGAAGATAGAATGGGCTATAACACAGAGGTGCGTGCTTGGAGAGGAGATGATCAAAGGGCTCAGAGAGCTGAGATAAGAGAGCTGGAGACACTTTCTAGGAACTCTGCAGAGATTAGAACACAGATAATTAGTTGCAAATAAGACCACAGAGCTAAAAACAGAGTTTACCAAGATCAGAGTGGAGGCTTGATCCCGGTGCGAGCTGGTGGAGACCAATCGATGCCTACGCTTGAAGAGAACAGCGGAGTTATGCCTTGCAGGACTGCGAACTGTGAGATTTTTGAGATCAGAGAGGCAATTTATAGAATGCGGGAGACTCCTCCTGTTATTAATCCAATACGGGGATCCAGTCATGTGAAGAGAGCTGTCCTTTGAGGTGATTTCTCTGCCGCCCAGAATCGTGTGAGAGAGATGGTCTCGGCCTCCCCTCCAGAGAATGGCTGCGCTGTTCAGAGTAAATTTCATGATGAAGTGGAGCTTATAGATATGAATCATATCTTGGTGGCATAAATGAGATCCTTGGTACCGCGTTATGCAGTCGAGGTGGTTTGGGAAGCGGAGTGGAGAATACGAGGGAGGTCTGAAATGATGATCCTCCTGTCTGAGTTGACTGTTGTCCTGATCTGAGGCGTTGTGAGGTATCTTTTTAGGGGATATCCTTTTCATATACTGTGTCATTCTCTCTTATCTGACCTGGCTGCCTACCTGTAGCTTTGTTTGCTTGCTCATCCGCCTCCCTGTTGTTTTCTCATAGTATATGCTTGAACGAGACTTCTCCTAGAAACCTGATGTTTTCTTTTATCCTGGTTTTGATGCTATTCAATGCCATCTGCTTGAAGTCTCTCCCTGAAGTCATTGCCGCAATGATAATTGCAGAATCGCCCAAAACGAGGAGGTTCTGAAGGCCTAATTTCCTGGAGATAGAAGTCCCCAGCAGAAGGCTGTAAGCCTCTGCCTTATTATTAGTCATGGTGCCTAATCCCCATTCATAAGTTACTATAATTTTTCCTTGAGGATCTTTTATGATCCCGCCCGCTCCAGCTTGTCCCGGATTATGCTTGGAGGCTCCATCGAACTGCAGGACGGGTCTCCTTTGGTTCTGAATCCACAGGATGACTTCTTCCTTTGTCCCTCGAAGCTTCCAATCCTGCTTGCCTTTCCCAATGCTTGTATTTTTCGGAGGAGTTGTCCCATAATTAAATTTGCCAATCCACTCTTTTATTTTTTCATCAGTCGAATCCAAGTCCACCTGAGATATACCATTAGTTTCGATAGTCTCTGTGATGAGTGCAGTTGATTTTGCAAGAGTGCTAGCTATGCTTGGTTTCTCATTGTTGAATATGCACTTTTTCCGAGCAATCCAAATCTGCCAGCAAAGGTTTGGAGGAATATTGTTCCAAAACCTTGCGGCTAGGTTCTTGCCTTTTTTGTTCTGAGGGAGGATTTTCCCCCAATTTTTCTGAAGAAGAGTGATTTGATTTGGCAACTAACCTGTGTCTAAAGGACTGGTGAGAAGCTTCCAACAAGTCTTGGCGAATGGGCACTCTATAAAAAGGTGGATGCTGCTTTCCTCCGCTGCCCTGCACATGCAACAAATAGAGGGGCCTTGGATGCCTTTCTTCTTGAGGTTCTCCGCAGTGAGGATTTTGCCATGGAGCAGAGTCCAATTGAACAATTTCACCTTTGGCAGACATTCAATTCTCCATGTAGCTTTGTGTAAGGGCCATGTGTTAACTGTTGAGGCGTTCTGAAGAGCTCTATAGCCTTCTTTCATCGTGTATCTTCCTCCATTAGGGTCCCAGACAAATTTATCCTCTGACTGTTTATTGATGGGAGCTGCACCTGTGAGGGAGGTCTTGAGTTCATCCCAAAGATTTGTGAGATCCAAGGGGAGGTTAAAGGATCTCCACCCTATCCAAGAGTTATTCTCCCAAAGAGAGATATCGAAGAGGGTTTTGAATTTTGCTTCTGTCAACCACCTCTAGAGGGGCCTGAATTTGTGAAGGGATTCCCTTGCATTTGACCCCATTATCCTGTCCTTCCATATGTTAATATCCTTGCCATTTCCCGGTACCCTGGATATATAGGATTTGAATTGGGGGAGCATTTTTTTTATAAGTTTCCACATGGGCGTACCCTGCCTATTATTGATGTTTTCTGTGAGGATATTGCTATTGACCCCGCTCAGGTATTTCTTCTTAATGACTTCTGTCCACCAGGTTCCTCTCTCATTGAGAATTCTCCAAATTAGCTTGTTTGCAAGTCTTGGAATTCTGATTCCAAGTCCGCCCTTCTCAAGGGGAAGAATGACCTTTTCCCACTTTACCAAGCTAAATTTTTTTGTGTTTTTCTTTCCTCCTTGCCACAGAAAACTTCTGATTATCAGCTCCATATGTTTGTGGATGCTAGCCGGGGCGAGAGTGATTGCAAATTGATATATTGGTAGAGCTGTGAGAATGGCTTTGATTAGGATTGTTTTTCCCGCCAAGTTTAGCCAATATACGCCCCAGCTTTGAAGCTTGCCTCTCAATTTTTCGATCAGCTTGACCCAAATCTCTGATTTTATTGTTTCTTTTGCTAAAGGCGGCCCTAGGTACATGAAATGAGTCCAATTCCTTTGGGCAGGGATTTCCATTATTATGGAAATTCTCTGGATTATGTGTCTGGGGACATTCCAAGTATAAATCATGCATTTATTATTGTTTAGCTTGCCTCCAGAAGCTTGCAGAAAAAGGTCTAAAGCTTTTTTGAACCTACGGGCCATGAGGCTTGAAGCACCTCCTATTAGTAGAGTATCGTCTGCAAACAGGGAGTGGTTGATTCCCTTGACACCTCTGACTATTTCCACCCCTGTTATTTCCTTTTTCCTTCGCATATTCTCCAGCTGCAGACTTAGAGTTTCTGCCATGATGATATAGAGGAAGGGGGAAAGAGGACACCCCTGTCTCAGCCCTCTCGAGCTTTTGAAGGCTTTGCTGGGTCTGCCATTTATAAGAGGGGCTGTCCAATTGTCTGATATGCATTCCATAACCCTGCTGATGAATAACTCAGATATCCCAAATTCCTTTAGAACTGCCTGAAGGAATGAGTGGTTGACCCTGTCAAATGCATTTGCCATATCGAGCTTGATGATCATGCCCCTTTCCTTTCTTGACATGCTGCTCTGAATAGCCTCCTGAATAAGAATGACATTATCAGATATTTGCCTCCTAGGAACGAAGCCGCCTTGGTTCTCGGATATGAGAGAGGGGAGCAGATTTTTAAGCCTGTTTGCTAAGATCTTGGTTATGATCTTGTAGGAGACATTGCAAAGGGAGATGGGGCGGAATCTATCAAAGGATTGAGGATTAGGGTCTTTGGGAATAAGGGCCAGATGGGAAGATTTCATACCGCTATCCATTTTGCATTTAGTGAAGAAGTTTTTTGCCACTCTGATGTAGTCTTTCTTTATAATATCCCAGTGAGTCTTATAAAAGTCCACTGTGAAGCCATCGGGCCCCGGAGCTTTGTCCGAGGCCATACTGTGAATTGACCATTCAATTTCCTCCACTATGAGCTCTTTGTCCAGATCAGCGTTCTGTTCTTCTGAGATTTTATTTTTCAAGTTTTTGAAGAAATCTAGATTGTGCATGTGATGCAGATCAACAGTTAAGAGGTTTTGGAAATGCTGAGTCGTTGCCTCCCTAATTTCCTCTTGTTCTTTTATCTCTTTACCTTCCACTGTTATTTTTTCGATGTTGTTTCCAGCTCTTCTTAATTTCAGACTGTTATGGAAGAAGGATGTATTTCGATCCCCCGATTTGAGCCAAAGGCATCTCGATTTTTTCCTTTGCTCCTCTTCTTCTCTTCTATTCTGATTGTACAGCTCCTTATACAATTCAGTTTCTTTTGCTTGATCTTCCTCCGTTTCTTGTCTGGTTTCCTTTTCTCGGTTCCACTGAGTTAGTTTTGTTTGGAGTTCAGATTTCTTTTTGCTTTCTTGTTTTTCCTTTTCTCTTGCCAAATTTTTGATAGCAATCCGAAGGAGCTTGAGCTTGGTTTCCCATATGTAATGCGGGGAGCCTAAGATTTATGTTGCCCACTGAGCTTTTATCAGAGGTTTGAAATCCTCACTCCTGTCCCAGGCTCTGTTGTACTTAAAGGGGAGCGGACCCATATTCTTCCCCTTGTCCAATTTCAGTGCCACTGGTTTATGGTCTGAAATATAGCCTTGAATGATGGAGCTTTGAATGCTTGTGAAATTAGCCACTATTGTCTCTTGAACCAGAATACGATCCAGCCTCTCTTTGATGTTGTTCGTTCCTGTTCTTTTGTTTGACCATGTGAAACGCCCGTTTTGAGGCTGAATGTCCACCAGATTGTGTGCTTGTATGATTTCTTCGAGAGCATCTCTTGAGGGGTCTGCAAAGAAGTTCCCTCCTATCTTTTCTTCTGCATTTCTGATTAGGTTCAGATCACCTCCCAGGCAGATGTTTCTTCTTTGGGCGTCCATTAGATCAGAAGAGATTGACTCCCAACACATGGCTTTTTCTCTGAAGTGAGGGGGGGCATACACATTGTAAATGGTGTATTCTTCTGTTGATGCTATGTTTTGCATGTCTGTTCTGATCCACCATCTGCATTTCCTATGATCTTTTAGGTTCCATTTGTTCTTATCCCAGATCGTCCTTATGCCTCCTGAGGCTCTTGCTGCGCTTACTGCAATTCCTTCATAAATTCTACTTCTTTTTGTGCTGTTATGAAATTCCTGCTCGGTGATTTTGGTCTCCTGGAGAAGGAGGATTTCCGGATGTTCTGATTTTAGTAGATCTCGGACTGCATTTACTTTAAGGGAGGAGCCCATCCCCCTACAGTTCCAAGAGACCAAATTCATCATTTATGTTTTGTATGGGCCCCACCTTTCTCTTTCATTCTCTCCCCGCTTCCTTTGGTCTTGTCTAGAAATGTATCCATGGGCTGTTGGGTCCCTGTGGCCATCTCTTTAGCAGCTATCTCATCCCTTATCTCTTTGTTAGATTTCCTTCCAACTTTTCTTGGGGGATCGATGGAGGAGCTAGTTTCCTTTGACTTATTCCTTGTTAGGATTCTTTCTACTGTTGGGGGAGGGGAGGATGGGTGAGGAGAATCAGGTGAAACAATGGGGGCTCTTGGAGAAGGAGGGGGGGAAGGGGGATCTTCTGTGGAAAGAGTTTCAAAGGGGTTGGAGGATGAGAGGAAGGGAGGGCCAGATCCGGAGGGATGAGAAGGAGAGGAAGGATTTTCGGGAGGGGATTTAGAGAAATTTCCTTGAGGAGGGTTTGGTTTCTTTTTCTTGACTTTTTCCCATGCTTCTTCCGGAGCTTCAGTATTAGTATCAGATACATTTAACTTAGATTTATTACATCTGTTTGCAAAATGCCCATATTCATGACATACCTTGCATTTGAAAGGTAGTTGCTCGTAGTCCACTTGCTGTATGTGCATCCACTGGTCGACTTTGAGTTTGATTGCTTCTGGCAGACCCTTGCCCAGATCAACTTCCACACATATCCTTGCGCATGCATGCATATCCTCCTTTGGTTCCGATCTGTCGATATACTTTCCCACTGCATTTCCGATGGCTTTCACTGATTCGTCTCCCCAGCAATGGAGCGGCAGGTGTGGGAGGCGGACCCAGACGAGAACAACATTGGGAACATCCATCTCTGGGTCGAAGTCAGGGGTCCATCTGTTCAGATAGAGGCCTCTGGTGTCCATAAAGTAAGGGCCATTTCTGAAGATGAGGTTACGATCCTCCGTTGTTTCGAAGAGAAAAGTGAAGAACCCTCTTCCACAGAACCTTATTGCTATCCTTCCTTGAACCATCGAGTTCCAGTTCCTTTCTACCCATCGTTGGACCGTGCGAGGACAGGGCCATAGACCTGTAAACTGGCCGACCAGGCCCCGGTCAGCTAAGGCTACTGCAGCTCTCCTCGGAAGGGCGGGAGGAAGCGAGACTTCCGGGATTTCATCTAGCTTTTTGATGAATCTTGTCGCTGTAGGTCTGATTTTTTCCGAAGAGTTCTCTGGAATAAGTGAGGCAAAGGACTTTTCAAGATCCTCGTGTTCCTTGTGAGATGGATCCATTGCTTCTGCGCCTCTGACGCTACAACAGAAGCACCCAGAGGGGGGGGGAGCCTAGCAGCGGAGCTGCCAGGCGCAGGTTCTCAGAGGGCAGGGATTAGCGGGCAGAGAGGCAGGGGTCCCGAGAAAAGGATTGGGGGCAGAGGCCCCGAGCAGAGAGAGGGCAGGAGGCCCTGGGCGATGGACAGGCGTCGTCGAGCAGCAGCGCTGCCAGGCACAGGCCCGCGGGGGGAGGTCAGGCGGGAGCCATGATCGGGATGCAGAGCAGAGCGCGTTTTTTTCGGTGGGAGTTATCGAAAAGCGCCAATTAGGGCATTTATTGTTTCTTAGATAAATTTCATGATGGCATGGTTTGGTTTATAATGATGATGTGTTTTTTTAACTTTCTATTTAATATATAAATTATAATTTAATTAAAAATTAAATTATTTTATATATAAAATTAGATTTTTTTACAAGTTTTGATAGAGGGTGATTAAGTATCTTGTTGATGAATTCTTAAAAGTTAAATCATTAATTCAATTCTTTTATTAAGCATTATTTATTTTCTTTTTCTTATTATTTTTATTTATTTTAATATTTTTTAAATTATAAATGTTAAATACAAAGTTATATATTTATATATAAACTTAATATTTATTTTAAATATAGAAAATAATGAAATATCTAATTAATTATGAATTAATTTAAATAAAATATGATATATATTTAAATTTCTTGGTTCTACATCATTCATTTTAATTATAATTTATAAATTAATTTTCACTAGATAGCACTTCTAATTTAGTGTAACTTGGCATATACTTAGTGTTATATTACACACTCTTCTATTATTTTAATATTTTGTTTGGTAGAAACATTTTTAGATCCAATTTATTTTACTAGGGATTTGGCATGGGGCTTACTAGGGTGGAGTCATAAAACCAACCACTCTCAATAGAATTGGACTCACTTAGAGGTCAATAATCCATGAGTTGGGTGTCTTTTAAGACTAATATTGTCCCTTTTCTGTTACAAAATCCTTCATCATTTATAGTAAACCCTTTAATGCACCATTAAACATCTATCTCATATAGTGCCTTATCCATTGGGTTATGTAACTATAACAAAAGAAAATAACAAAATGGATTTGGAGAAATGCAAATTTTTAAAATGAAACCTTGATCTAATATATATAAACATATCCTTGGCCAAAACTTTAGAAGAGGGAGGGTAGGAGAAGAAGAGAAAAGGATCAAAGAGGAGGAAGGAGGGGGAGAAGAGAATTTCATGGGGAAGAAAAAAGAAGAAAAGGAGGAAGAGTGAAAAAGAAAAAGATGAAGAGGGACAAAGTGGATGAGGGAAGAAATAAAGAGGAAAAGGGAGAGAGCCGATGAACGAAAAGAGAGAAGAGGAGATGGCAGAAAAAGTGGAAGAGGGATAGGAGGGGAATGAGGGATAAGAGAGACTCAAAGCAATGAGAAGGGAGTTGAACAATAAGAGAGAGAAAAAGGGTGGAGAAAACTGGAATCTCAATCTCAATATAATAGCATCAAATTTATCATCAATAATTTCAGTGCAAAATTAATAAATGCTATTATATTTTTATAATTATACTAATCATAATAATTTTCAAAAATTATATTTCTATAATGATTTTTATAACAATTATATTATTATTATTATTATTATTATTATTATTATAATAATGGTCAATAATTATAACTATAATAATAATAATAATTATTATTATTATTATTATGTAGTGATAAGCATGGCTTGGGGTCATCATTGACTTTAAAGGAAATTAAGAAGTAAAATATTCTTAAGATTTGGGATTACCATGAACAATGAAACTAAGGTATTAACTTTATATAAATGCCTCTTGCTCTTTAAATCCCAAACAATTCATGTGGCAACAATTACAGGAGATTCTATAGTCACTCTAAGAGTATTATAATCAAATATATCCCCAAAAGTTCAGAGTTGGCTCACTTGGAACCCTCCTAGTGATTGTTGAAAAGGATCAATGTTGAAATTTTTGTAAATTATTTTTGCATCTAACAAAATATGAAATAATCAACCTAGACATGAAATAATCAACCTAGACGTGTACTTGTTAACATGAGAGGGTTTTGAAACTCGAAAATAAGTCCAAGATGGCCTCACTAAAAGTGAAATCATTTGGAGCTTGAATTAATGAAAAGAACATGAGAGAGACGTGGGGATAAGAGAGACCATGTGACTCTACCGGGGTATAGATTGTTTTTGATTCGGAGCATTTTTCAATGAGTTATAAGTTAGATTCAAAATATTTTAAATATTAAACACTGTGTATTAAGTTGATGATTAACAATTTACTTATCATTGTGTTTATTAAATATTCTCCTTGTTCCACTAAATAAAAAGACAGTAAATTAAACAATTCACCTGCTACGCGTGACTTAATAGTTTACTTATAAAATTTTCTATACACACCTGTAATATAAGTTGAGACGGACAAAATATATAGGGAAATTCAGGACGGACACACCTGTTATTTCAATGCGTGTCGAGTCATAGTCCATATTGTATGCTGCGCACCGAGTATATATATATTTATTATTGAAAATGCTAAAATAATATGTTAAAATTCGAATATTTTAGTTAAATTAGCTGTTATTTCTAATTGCTAGTTAGCTGCTCTCATAATCTATTTATTCCATTGCCTACATCTGATTCCTTATCTTGTGGAGAAGATGAACCACACTGGTTAGTTCGAAACGGGTAGACTAGATTTTATTTTATGTGATTTTTACCGAAAATATTGTTACAATTAATATGGATCACAGAAGTCTAAATTCTACAAATATAAGAAATATAAAAATTTAAAACATTTTATAAAATTTAATGAAAATACAAATGAATATGAAATTCCATTGATTATTAATTTGTTTTCAATAAATTAAATACTTATATCACACAATACACATATAAATAATATTATATTATATTAAATACGTATTTCTCAAAATTATATATACACACCTAAATAATATTATATTAATTTTAATGAGTGATGAAGACATTATAACAAATAAGTATTATTGAAAATATGCTTAAACCATTTTACAACTCCAAGGTGAATGTGTAGTATATGGTCTACTTATTAGATATATTTTTTATTAAGAGTTTAATTAAAGATTGAATTTCTCAATAAAATTTTCCAATCACTAATATAATATTGATTTATGGAATGTTTGATTATATATATATATATATATTTATCATCAAACTATAACTAGCATTTGTATCAGATGTTGCAAAGGAAATGTCGTAAGTCAGTAGTGCATATGGAAGAAGAGCATAGATGAAAAAATAACAACCCTACTTATCAAGTTCAAATCTTACATTTAAGGACACAAATTTCTAATTTAGGTTATATAACATTATCAATATGAAAAAATAACAACCCTATTAGCCCAAACTAGTTGAGCAAGGCTTGACCAATATGAAATAGAAAAAACTGAATCCATATTAAAGTGTATCTAAATGAACTAACATTAATGATTGCTACTCTTCTAATAAATATTTCCTTCTAGATTAAGAAATATTTTACTTGATGATTGTATTTATATTGTCTTCCTATTCTTCAAAGTGTCCACCTTTACCAGCAACACCTTTTCCTCTTCTATCATATCCCTCACAAAGTGATACTCAACATCAATGTGCTTTATCTTTGAATGGTAAGCAGGGTTCTTTGCCAGGAAAATTGCACTTTGGCTTTCACAGTCTATCCTTATAGCTCCTTATACTAACCCCATACTTGAACACGATCTCTACATTCAAACTACTTCCTTGCTTGCATGAGTGGCTGCCATGTATTATGCCTCTGTAGTTGATAGTGCCACTATAGATTGTTTCTTCCTCATCCAACTGACTGCACCTCCAAATAGGTTAAACACATACCCACTTGTAGATCTTCTCTGATCCAGATCTCCAACCAAGTTTGCATCAACAAAGCCATGAATATCCAACACTTTGTCCAATCTTGGTCTTCCTTGGCAGCACAAACCATAATCATTACTGCCACACAAATACCTGAAAACCCGCTTCACTGTTGTCAAGTGCTCCTTCCATGGTTTTGACATAAACCTGCTCAATACTCCCATTGCATATGCAATGTTTGGTCTAGTACAGACCATTGCATACATCAAGCTACTGATTGCACTTGCATATGGAACACGAGACATGTCCTCTTCTTCTTATTGTGTCTTGGGACATTGTTCGACAAATAACTTTACACCTACAGGAATAGGAACCTTCACCGATTTACTATCCTGCATATTAAATCTTTGCAGTATTGTCTCGACATACTTCCTCTATTTTAACCAGAGCTTCCTCTTTCCCTAATCTCTTTTAATTTCCATGCCCAAAATATTGTTTGCAGCACCAGGATATTTCATCTCGAATTTGGAGGACAATTGGGTCTTCAAATCCTAGATAATTTCTTTTTCATTTCCAACCAGCAACATATCATCCACATACAAGACCAGATAAATAACATGGTCACCAATTAATTTAAAATACACACAGTGATCTGCTTTGCTTCTGGTGAAGCCAAGTCCCCGTATAAATGTATCAAATTTCTGATACCACATCCTTGGTGATTATTTTAACCCATACAGAGACTTCTTTAACTTGCATACCAGTTCTTTCTTACCCTTCACCGCAAAACCTTTAGGTTGCTTCATGTAGATCTCCTCTTCTAGATCCCCGTGAAGAAATGTTGTCTTCACATCCATCTGTTCTACCTCAAAATCAAAAGCAACAGTAACAAATAAAAGTACTCTAATAGAAGCTACCTTGGAAACAGGAGAAAAAATATCACCAAAATCAATTCCTGCACCTGGGAATAACCTTTTTCTACCAACCGAGCTTTGTATTTCTCCACCTTTCCTTCTGCATTTGTCTTCTTCTTGAACACCCATTTGCTACCAATGGGTTTCCTTCCAGCCAGCAACTCCACTAGATCCCAAGCCTCATTTTTTTGCAAAGATGCCATTTCATCAACCATGGCCTCTTTCCAGAGTTTTCCATTCTCTGAATCTATTACTTCCTTCATAGTTATGGGATCATCATCAGTAACAGATAAAGAAAAATTTGAACAGAAATCAGAAGGACTATAACTTTATGGTTGCCTTCTTTCTCGAACTAATCTTTTCACACCCGGAGTTTGTGACTCTTCATCTTCTGATTCCTCCTCTGCTGTAGAGTCTGATTCTTCCTCTTTAAGTTCAAACTTTATCTTCTCAGGTTCCTTTGGTTGGACTTCATGTTTAATAACATCCCTCTCTGAACACCACATCTTGGTTGTACACAACCTTCCTTATTACTGGGTCCCAAAGCTTATATCCCTTTAAACCATCCTAATACCCAATAAAGATGCACTTTTCATATTTACTATTCAACTTGGTTCTTTTCTCCTTTGGAACATGTAAATATGCATCACATCCAAATACCCCCAAATGTGAAAGAGAGGGTTTCTTACCAGTCCATACCTCTTGTGGATTCTTATCCTCCAACGTTGATGAAGGTGATCTGTTGACCAGGTAACATGATGTCTCCACTGCCTCTGCCCAGGATTCCTGTCCTAACCTAGCACCAATAAGCATGCTTCTTTTCCTTTCCATCAATGTCTTGTTCATTCTTTCTGCAACTCCATTTTGCTCAGGTGTGTCTGGAGTAGTCTTTTGCTGTTCTATACAACACTTCTTACAGAATTCTTCAAATTCCTTGCTGTAAAACTCTCCACCGTTATCTGACCTGAACATCTTTATCTTCTTCTCTGTCTGGTTTTCCACCATAGCCTTAAATTCTTTAAATCTGTCAAAGACCTCTAATTTCTTCTTAAGGAAATATATCCATGTATTCCTTAAGAATTCATCTATAAATGATACATAGTACATAGGCTTACCTAGTGATGGACCCTTCACAGGTCCAAACACATCAATGTGCACAAGCTCTAATATTTGTTTTTCCCTCTTACCACCAGAGGGGAAACTTTCCTGATTTTGCTTCCCATATACACAATTTTCACAAAAATCAAAATCTAGAAAGCTATTACTCATACCTTCTACCATACCTTCACCATGAAGTATTCGAAGGCCCTTCTCTCCAATTTGTCCAAGCCTTTGATGCCACAACATGGTCTTCTCTCTAGAGACCACTAGATTTTCTACTCCACATTCAGGAACCATAGAACTGTTGCACTCATCAACAATAATGCTACCTTGCAGCTTGTACAGAGTGATGAGCCTCATAAATGGGTAATTATATGGGCTCATTCTACCTCATAACCTAGTCAAATAAACCATTCTCTTAGCTTATTGTATGGTTTTCCAATTATATTTATGCTTACAGGGTGAGATGAGTTAGTTATTATGTCATGTGGTCTAACATGTATTTAATGCAGATTATTGATGGATTTCGAGGTCAAAGTCAAGGATCTAGTGGTCAAACTGCAGCAATAACTCGAAGTAGATAGAGGAGAGAACTTATAGGAGGGAATCCCCCTCATTTATTTCTCCTCACTTCGAATTCCCCTTCATTCAGCTCGGAGTACAAGCAGCTGAATCATGCACTAGAAGGTAGCGGAGCAAGTGGAAGATTATTGATAGTTATCTCAATTTTTGGGAGCCAAGCCTCCATGATTTTAAGGAAGTTGTTGATAGCTTCAGATGTATAAGTAGAGTGGCCTAGGGCCTCACTAGGGTTGACTTTTTTGCTAGTGTAAACTTTGCTCAAATTTTGAGCTTACTATTTTGTGACAGTTTTATGTAATCTTTCTATTGTTTGATAATGAAGATGGAATCCTTTTTGAGCTAGCACTGAGTTACCTCAGAGGGTTGAAGCTCTTGGGCTAGGGACCAATCCAAGTAGCCAAGCTTCTATTTACTTTTATTTGTATGCTTTACTTCAGTTTGTAGATTAGTTTGTTGTTAGATGTATTTCTCTTATGGTTAAGAATAGGTTTCTTTTGATGATTTAGTAGCTTGCTTCCATTTGTGCTTTTTGTAGCAAGTTAAGCAGTGATCAGAGAAGATTCAAAAGTCTACCAACAGTGCCTTGGCATCTCTTCCTCCCTCTGGGACCATGATTTGAGGCAAAAACTCTCTTGTTGCCCCAAAAACACAGATTTTCCTCATTCCTAGGACTTCTAGTGTTTGCAGCTCTCTGGTAGGTTGATAGTCCAGTTTTGCTTTGCTTTAGATCTTATTTATCATGTTCACTTCCTAATTAAACAGTCCTTTTGCATGCTTTCCCTTCTTACAGCATCTCCCAGCATTTCCTTCTATACATCATAGTTTAGGCAATTTTAATGCAAAACTCTGTTTTTCCTAGGATGCACTCATTTCATTGGTTGCTTGATTTTCTTGGTTGACTATCAGTTTCTATGTAGTGGATCTCTTCCAGCAGTAGGCCAGCTTACCATCAATCACACCCTCCATCTGATCCATGCCCTATAAGGTCTCCCAAACCTCACCTCAATTCTACCCTACTTTCCTCATTTTTCATAGAACTTCTTCCTCTCTCCTTGAGCAAACCCAATCATCTTTCTCTCTCCTGGTGATTCATGGTATACCTTAGGCACTCTAACACCTCATTTCAACCTTCATCCACCTTTTCCACCCACTCTCACACCCTCAAAAAAAACGAAAATTTCTCTCATCCTCCTCCTGTAGGCCTCCTATAGTTTCCCTGTTTTCCTCCTGTAGTTTTCCTGTGTCCTCCTGTAGTTTTTCCTGTAGGCTCTCTTTCGAAGTCTGAGTGTGGGAAAGGCCTCCAAAAGACCACCTAAGACCTCCTAGGACCCATCCACACCATCCTACATCCTTCCAAGCTCCAAAACCGCCCTCTAATGCCACCTGTTTGCTGCCACACTCACACACAATAAATTAGATGCATGTTAAATTCACATAAAAACACATAAAAATCCCAAAATATGTTTTTTACTTATTTACTTCCAGAAATAGCATGGTTATACGTTGCTTACTCCCTTGAGCAGGTAATGGCATTTCTTTCATGGTTTTCATATTGTTTCTGGCAAAAGTAGAATTAGCTTGTTAAATAGGGTTTACTAAGTTTTTCTTTACATTCGAGTCTTTCTCCTTTCTGTAGTTAGAATGGCATCTATAGAGTAATCTTTCTTTCCTTTCATCACACATAGTGTTTCTGTTGAAATCTATATAAGTTTGCTTGAGCTCCTAGTGATCTCGCACTGGCTGACCAAGTGACAATTTGTAGTGAGAACTAGTACTTGTGCATATAGCACTGACGCTTCCAAGTTTGTTACGAACTACCGGGTTGATAAAAGTAAGGTTGGGAGCCTAGAAGTTACAGCATTCTTATTTCCAGAAGACCAAGATAAGACCATTTTCACTTGTCCTTTGGGTACCTTTGAATACCAGTTCCTTCCTTTTGGCTTGTGCAATGTTCTAGCCACTTTCCAAAGAGTGGTATTGAGTATATTTTCTGAACTGGTTCATGATGCAGGAGAAATATACATGGATGATTTTACTTCTTATGGATCTGACTTTCAGGAAGCTTTATCTAACCTAGGAAAAGTTCTAGATAAGTGTATTGAGATGAACTTGTCCCTCAGTCCAAAAAAATGTGAATTTTTTATGACTGAAGGGACCGTGCTAGGTCATGCAAGATCTCAACAAGGATTGCAGGTGGACGCCAAAAAAATTTCCATCATCCAAAGGGTCCCACCTCCTAAAAAGGTGAGAGATGTCAGAAGCTTCCTAGGCTTAGCTGGATATCACAGGAGATTCATTAAAGACTTCAGCAAGTTAGCCTCTCCCTTGTTTGGCCTCCTAGGCAAAGATGTTGAGTTCATATGGTCGGAAAAATGTCAAGAAGCCCTAGATACCTTGAAGAGCAAGCTAGTGACTGCCCCAATTCTCAGAGGCCCAAACTGGGCCCTACCCTTTCACATTCACACCAATGCCTTGAACAAAGAAATAGGAGCAGCCTTAGGACAAATTGATGAAAAGCTACCTTTTGCCATATACTTTATAAGCAAAAACTTGTCAAAGGCAGAGTTAAACTATACAGTGACCAAGAAGGAACTCCTAGTTGTCGTGCATTCCTTACACAAATTCAGACATTATATCACAGGCTATCAAACCATTGTGCACACTGATCATGCTACAATTAGATATTTAATGAACAAACTAGATGTAAATGCTCACATTATTATATGGTTGCTTTTACTACAGCAGTTTGATCTAACCATTATTGATAATCCTAATAAAGAGAATGTTGTTACTGACTTTTTGTCTAGAGTAAATTTGCCTACAGGTGAAGAAGGAATGGTGGATGACCAAATGCTAGATGAAAACCTATTTGCTATATTAGTACTCTCTCCATGGTTTGCTGATATAGCAAACTACTTGGTTTTAACACAGTTCCCACCACACCTATCCTCAAAAGAGAAAAGCAAGATGGTAAGGAAAAGTGCCCCTTTCACTTATATTGGAGGCAATCTCTTCAAACTTGACCCAAATCAGATCTTGAGAAGATGTGTCAGGGAGGAGGAAGTCTTTGACATCCTCCTGACCTGTCATGATGGGCCTTGTGGAGCATTTTGCAGCAAAAAGAACCGCCTTCAAGATATTGCAAGTAGGCTACTACTGTCCCACTCTTCATCAGGATGTGAAGAGATACACGAGCTAGTGTGATCGGTGTCAGAGGATGGGGAAGCCCACTCCAAAGCATGAATGCCCATGCAACCTCAAGTGACCTTTGAGCCATTGGAGAAGTGGGGCATGGACTTTGTGGGGCCTATCAACCCCCCTTCAAAGTAGAAGCAGTACATCATTGTGTGCACCGACTACCTGACAAAGTGGGCGAAGACAAAAGAAATCAAAACAGTGACAGAGGAAAAAGTAGCTGATTTTTTGAGGGAAAACATATTCTACAAGTTCAGGTATCCGAGAGAGTTGGACACAGACCAAGGCAGACAATTCACTTCCAAACTGATTGAAGACCTGCTCACACATCATAAGATCATGCATAGGACTTCCACCCCTTACCATCCACAAGCCAATGGGCAAGTGGAGGTCACTAACAGAGCATTAGAAGGGATCCTAACCAAGGTAGCGAGAAAGAGCAGAAAAGACTGGGCGGACAGATTAGTTGAGACCACTTGGGCCTACAACACAACATGGAAGACCACCACCAGGTTCACACCCTATGAACTGGTTTATGGGAAGAAGGCTTTGTTGTCAATAGAGTTTGAATTCAATACCCTAAGGATGGCAGCTCAACTGGACCTAGACCTCAACCATGCACATAAGGATAGATTACTTCAGCTCAATGGATTGAATGAATACAGATTGCAAGCCCTTCTCCATACAGAGGTAGTTCAGCTTCAGAGAAAGATATGGCATGACAGAGATATCAGGGAGAAGCAATTCCAAGAGGGAGATTGGGCACTACTTTATGATTCAAGATACAAATATTTCAAAGGCAAGCTAAGGACAAGATGGCTGGGACCCTACACTGTGGAGAAATGCAATGACAATGGTTCATTTCTTATTAGAATCATTGATGATGAAGCCATCCCCATGCTTGTCAATGGACATCGATTGAAAGTCTACAAGAAACCCCTCTCCAAGTGAGAGTTTATTGAATATTTGAATAAAAAAGTGATGGTAGTGGAGCATGTATTAGCTTTCACTTCACGCACTCACTGAAGAAAAAAGAAAAAACAAGGACTCAAGTGAAAACGTCCATGAGGCGCTTGAGTCCCATCACTGGGTTGAAAACCTCTTCTGAGGCAGCCCAGTGATGTCAAAAAAAAAAAGAGAGAGAAAAATAATAAGATCCCTTGGAGGTGCCTAGGGTAGAAAACTAAGGTGAAAAAATATCTAAGGCGCCCTAGTTGTTTTCAAAATTAAGAAAAAAAGAGAAAAAAAAAAATGAATTTTTATTGCATTGTAGGTTTGCAGGAGGACTACAAGGAGCAAAAGAAGGTGCCAAGGGGACCCTGACATTCATACCAGCATCCATCTCATCTTCTCCACACCTCCCTCCATCATTTTTGGCATCCCTTTCACCCCACTGTACCTCTTCTTCCAAAACTGTGTTTTCTACAAGAGGCTCTGTTTTTTCTACAGTAGGCTCCTGTAGGAATTATAGAGCCAAAAGTGTCTACATGAGGCAGTTTGAGGGACAACAAAAGCTTCATGAGGAACCTATAATCCCTCTTACCATCTTAAAACCTCCTTGCCATCATTTCCAAGCCTGCATCACATTCCAAGCATCATTATTATTTTTTTCCTTTCCAAGAAAAAACACAGAAAAACAGTTTTTCAGTTTTGAAAAAAAACAAAAAGAAGAGGAGGAAAAGGCACCATTAAGTTTACCTAAAGCTTACCTACTATCCCTCCATCATTCATATCCACCTCTGGCATCATTCTCGAGCACCAAGCATAGGGAAATAGCTGAAGCTTCAAGGGGAGAAGAAACTACAGGAGCTCCTGTAGGAATTCCTGTAGCAGTTGATCCAATAGAAGTCCAACACTAGCAGCAAGGGACAGCACATCTGAAGGTTGAAAAGGAACATGCAGCTTAGCTCCAAAAAAAGAAGAACCTGCAAAAACACACAACAACACATCAGCAAGCAGAGACAACATGCATGAAGGAAAATGAAGGCATACAATAGAGAAAGCCACAACACCTCACAGTCGATGAAAGAAAATACACTCGGATTACAGGTAAGTAACTAAGTCACTCCTCTATCTGCATCTGTGGAATTAGGAATCATACGAAGGCAACGAGATGGTTGAAATTGAAAGAAGGAAAGGTGGCCAGTTAACTTGGCCACCTTCATTTAGTTGACTCCACTTAACCGAGATATCACCCACACGTGTGCACAGTTAACTCAAGCAAAGGATGGGAAGGACAGGTAGTGGGAGGAAGAGTTAACTCTGGCACATTAATGAGAGGATGATTACGAGGGAGGCTCATGATGACCAAGCAGGTGGGGACCAACGGTCCTAATCTGGGCAACATACACCTTGCCAGTTCAGCACTCATTACCGAAAATAGCCATAAAAGGTAATGAGCACTCCTCCCCGCGCATTCTCACCACCTTTTCTTCATTTTCTCTTCGTAACTCAGCCACACAGAGGTCTTCTTATGCCCCCACAGCCTCGTATCCACCATCCTCAATCGATTTCCTCCATATTTTTGCTCTCGGCATCTTCTAAAAGAGCCCTATAGGTTTTCTACAGGAGCACCTACAGGAAATCTACAGGAGGGATAGCGGGCTTCTACAGAAGGGGCAGTGAGTCATTTTGAAGGGAGGAAACGTGATTTTTGGCACGAATTTCAGTCTAAAGAGGTAGGGTTCATGAATTCCCTCTGTTGAATATCAAAATGTGAAAGAGTTGGTCTAAAATTGAAGATAAAATGAGTCTTTAAGAAGGTAGAAGTACATAAAGAGAAAACCTGTTTAAAAAAAAACACAGTCTCCTCTGTTTTTCTATTTCACTCAAAATTCTTTGTCTCCACCTCCATATTTGGTTTTTCAAAAGAAGTATAGGTATTATGACAGGGTGGTTTATGAGAAAAGAGCCCACTAACTCCACTAGACTCCATGCACATCCTCAAGTGGTGGAAATATTTACAAGGGAAAACTGGATGAATTTCTTTGAGAAGTTTAGAGGGTTTGATTATGAAATTTCCCATGAATTTTCTCTCTCTGTGGTCCCTCACACAATAACTCACGCTACTGTAACCATTAGAGGCCTCTCCATTGAAATAACCCCTGAATTCATCAGTAGGGTCACTACCCTTCTTTTTGGGATGCCTTGGAGTAAAGATGAGAAACCAATTGGCCAGGTTGCCAAGAGGAAATTTTTCCAAGATAATGAAACCCTTGTTGAAGAAAAAAATTGAATTAGGAGGGCTAGTATACCATATACCCAGGATGAGGTTAGCTACCGAGTGATCAAATACATTTCTTGTGAGGGGAGGCACAACATTGTTTACGGATATCATTTCAGAATCCTCCAAGAATTGAGATATGGCATGGATACCCCAGCACATCAAAAGCTCAGTATCCCTTATTTTCTCCTTCAGTCCCTCATTGACTCTAGCACCAAGGTACAAGTAGGAAATTCACAATAGCTAGCTCACCATGGTCTAATCAAGATCCTAGTAGAAGAAGCCCTCCATACCCTTACAATCCCTATAGCATGGGAAGTTTTCATAAATATGATAGCTGAGGCTGACATCAAGGCATTAACCTATGATGTAAATCCTGCTATCAGTGAGGAGGGAGAATACAAAGGAGGAGAATATGAAGCCAGTGGTGATATATTAGAGCAAGAGAGGAAGGAGGAAAGAAAATAAATAGAGGAGGGGAGAGTTGAAGAGACAAAACAGGAGGTAGAAAAAGAGACAGAGAAGGAGAAGGAAAAAGAGAAAGAAGAGGGAAAAAAGGAGGCAGAGAGGGCAGAGGAAAGAGAAGAGTCCTCTGAAACTTGGGAAAGATAAGTAGTAGCTTCCCTCACTGCCCTCAGCACAACAGTCAAGCAGAAGCAGAAGAGGAAAAGAAAAAGCTCCATGTATTTCAGGGCAAGGAAGAGTACCAGAATTAAAACAAGAAAACCTCAGCCCTCATCAAAGACTCCCATTAACATTGAAGATTCACCATCTGCCAAGGTGAAAGAATCTCCTGCCAAGACACCCATAACCTATGAAAGGGGGACTACAAGATCTTCTACATGGAAGGGAAAGGAAATTCTACAGGCCCCCAAACCAAACCTACAGGAGGCTAAAACAGTCCTACAGGAGACACTGTCCAAACTATAGGAGACACAAAAACATGAGGAAAATATAGGAGGATAGCTAGAGGTGAAAGAGGAAGAACCAGAGCTACAAGAACCTGACCCCCATCCTAATCTTGCCTCCTATTACAATCTACTTGAGGGAGGCAAGATAATCCCACAAAAATTTGCAATTCCGTTATTTTTCGAATTAGAAAAAGAGAGAGTGAGAACGCATAGGTGGATGTGATAGCCAAGTCCAAAGGAGTTGAGGATATTGGCCATATGGAAAAAAAACTCAGGGAAATGGGCAGGGAATTGAGTGCTCTCAGAGACAAAGAAGCCATTACAAGAAGCTACCTTGAGAATGAGAATGAATTACCAAGGAGGCAGCTGCAGGAGAAAGAGACTAATTTGGCATACATGGCCAGCTTATCCATAGAAGCATTACAATGCAGAACACCAACCAAATCTTATGGCCTCTATCTCAAGGATTAATGGCTTCAATTCCAAATAAAAACTTTGGCACAAAGAGGCACAATGCCTTTCCAAGACTACAGGCAGTTCATGGATTTGTGTGACCAAAGCACCTCTGAGGAAAAAGCAAAGATGGCAGAGTTCTATCTACACAACATGGTCCTCACAAACCTAAATGTGTGGGACCCCAATGCCAAGCTAGGGGATCTATAATTAATGGCCATGGTGTCATGGATGAACCATGAAGAATTGAGGGCAGCATAAATGAAAAGATTGTTAATAAAAGAGCAGAATGAACCATTGATGATAATAGCTGAGCCATCAGATCCCATGGCACTCATCAGCACACACAACCTGCTTTCCAATGACCCTCAGAATTCCCGTAAATATATAGCCAATCAGGAACAATCCATTGCACACTTTGAAGATATGTTTAGGTTACTTGGGGATTACTGTGTGCATGCATGCATGAGAAGATGGAACAACCTACCCCACATCTTGCAGATTAGAGAATACCATTTCCCCATGAGGCTGAAGGAGACATTGAAAAGAGTGCCAATGTACAAGCGCTCCATGCAAAGGCTGAAGGTCAACTGGATTGGCCTCAAACTAAGTCCTCCACTCATATTAGGCATGATGGAAGGCAGAAGAGAAGAAGAAGAGAAGGAACAGTGGAAGGACATAGACAGAAAGGCAGGATTTTATGGATAACATAAGCAGACCACATCAGAGGCCTGGAATGCTAGAGAGGCCACTAAGGCCATAAAAGACGAAGAGATTGACTAGGTTGCTCAATGGATGAGCAACACCTTCAGTAGGGGGGTGATGATGAGCCTCATAAATAGGTAATTATATGGACTCATTTTACCTCCTAACCTAGTCAAATCAACCATTCTCTTAGCTTATTGTATTATTTTCTGATTATATTTATGCTTATAGGGTGAATTGAGTTAGTTATTATGCCATGTGGTCTAACATGTATTTAATGCATAATATTGATGGATTTCGAGGTCAAAGTCAAGATCTAGTGGTCAAACTTCAGCAATAACTTGAAGTAGACAGAGGAGAGGACTTATAGGAGGGAATCCCCCTCATTTATTCCTCCCCACTTTGAATTCCCCTTCATTCAGCTCGGAGTACAAGCAGCTGAATCATGCACTAGAAGGCAGCCGAGTAAGTGGAAGATGATTGATAGTTATCTCGAGTTTTGGAAGCCAAGCCTCCATGATTTTAAGGAAGTTGTTGATAGCTTCTGATGTATAAGTAGAGAGGCCTAGGGCCTCACTAGGGTCAAATTTTTTGCTGGTGTAAACTCTGCTCAAATTTCGAGCTTACTATTTTGTGACAGTTTTATGTAATCTTTCTATTGTTTGATAATGAAGATGGAATCCTTTTTGAGCTAGAACTAAGTTACCTCAGAGGGCTGAAGCTCTTGGGTTAGGGCCCAATCCAAGTAGCCAAGCTTCTCTTTACTTGTATTTGTATGCTTTACTTCAGTTTGTAGATTAGTTTGTTGTTAGATGTATTTCTCTTATGGTCAAGAATAGGTTTTTTTTGATGATTTAGTAGCTTGCTTCCATTTGTGCTTTCTGTAGCAAACTAAGTAGTGATCAGAGAAGATTCAAAAGGCTACCAACAGTGCCTTGGCCTCTCTTCCTCCCTCTATATTATAGACATTTTTGGGCACTGCAACCCCAATCATATATGTCCATAAACCAAGGGCTTCTCAGTCCCTAAAAGTGTTGTTTCATGCCCTAAAGGAACAAGGTCAACTGATTACATCATCTCCCAGAAGTTCTCCACAGGAAACTACTCAAAACTGGTCAAAACTGGACCATACAGGTTGCTCAGTGCTAAGGGTGCAATGCATCTCACTTGCCCAATGTAAAAGGTGTGATGCATACTGGAAAGCCCTTCAATAGGGTGCGATGGGCGAGAATGGACAAATGGTAGAGACAGTTTGCGAGGTGGAGGATCATGGAATCTTCCAGAAACTTCTCCTGTGACACTTGCCTCTCTGAATTCACCCAGCGATGAGTAAGAGGTCATAAACCTCCAAGTGGAATCAAGAACTATCAGAGAGAAGACACTAATCAAAATCCCAGAAGCTAACTCACCTCCCTGCAATCATCTATATATGGATCCCTCATCACAAAGATCCAGAGGCTGGAATTTTGTATCTTGTAAGGAAGTGTTGTTGGTTTCCTGGTGGAATATCATAGTGTTGGGTGATCTAAGCTTTTCATGAGGTGAAGAAGGGCTTTCATGCAGGTAGGATGACGCTGGGTCAGATCAATGGGTTGTAATCCTCTCTTCTAATCTTTACACCAATAAAGCTATTCAAGTTTTCCTCCACATTCTTGTATGTATGATAGTATATGCATTTGTGTGGTCAATATATATCTGGTCCTATATTTCTTATGATTGTAGATCTCTGCACTTTGGAGGTATTATGCTACTTTGACTTTATAGGTACTCTTTGAAGCGGAGTGGTCAAGGGAGAAGCGGAAAAGACCTGTTGGTGAGGAGAAGGAACAAGCAAGGAACCAAGCGAAAGATCGAGGTTGGTATTCTTTGATCCTCTCCTATATACTTCTCTTAAAGGAAAACAAAAGTAACTTTAATCTGTTTGTTTCTAAGATAGCTACCCGTCTTAGTGGGACTAGCAGCTCTGCATAGACACTAGATTTCCCGATAACAAAATGGTGACTCCACTGGGGAGTGAATAGATTGTTTGCTTGTCTACATTTGTTTGTTTTATAAACTTACAGATGGAGCCTGAAGTCAAGCCAGCTAGCCTTCGAACTGCATTTGCTATGCAAGTGCAAAGTAGATCAATGCTGCTTTAGTCTATCTCCGGGTTTTGTTTATAAGCTGAACAATCGATTTGCAAACATCCTAATTGCCCTAGTGGTGGCTTTAGTAACCTCATTAGATCAGCCCCTGTGATTTCTATTTACTGACTATCATTAGCTCGGCCTAAATCCATGAACTAAGCTGCAAACTGTGACCAAGAACCAAGTTGAAGTCTCGTCCCTGGGCCATCGCACTTTCTCCTCTTGGGAATCTGGATGCATCACACCTCCTGTGCGCAGTAGGTGTGCTGCATCGCACTTTCCCTGTGTTGTAGGTGCACTGATTAGACAAGACCTCTTCTGCCTCCAGATTTTGGTTTCTTTGTTCACTCTCTTCAGCTTTATTTAGGAGTTTTGCTATCTGTGATCAATATACCACTGTAGAAACTCCCTTCCTTTGCATGATTCCGCCTCCATAGTACAAAGAATTGTGAATGTTTTTATGTATTGTGCGCCATTTACAGTTCTCTTTTAAAAAAAGTAGCATAATCAAACTGTCATCTTTTGATTTGGAAGTGTCATAAGTGTCATTTTCAGTCAAAGAAAAGAATCAAATTGTTCTTGATGGTCGATTATACAGCTACTCTTGTATTTGATTTGACTTAGTGTTTTTTCAAGTGTCGAAAGCAGTTTTCAACTCAAAACCGCAAAGTGTCGTCATTATCTTCCTTTTGCAGTTTGAAGAAAAATTGTTAGTACTTTACCTTGAAAAGATAATTCAGATTTGTACTTACCATTCTTCTTGTCATTCACACATTAAGAAGGCTGAAAACAAATACATGCATGTGCATTTGCATTTAGACTACTTGTTGATTTAGGGCAGTGCATCTAGTGTGTGCTCTCTGCTCTATGTTCAAAAGAATCTCATTTCTCTTTCCTTAGTAGCCAGGATTTTCATTGAAAAAAGAAGATCAAATGATTGTTTATCATCTTAGATTGCATTTTAGGAATTGTATATCTACATCACACGGTGAACCTGAAAGGCAAACTTCTTAAGAAAGATCAACTGTAAAATAAATTCAATGAACATAAAAATGCTTTGGAACCTAACACACAACATCTAGAAGTCTAGGCTAGAGACGTATTTCGACGTCGTAAAGCCTGGTAACTATCACTTTCATCATAGGTTGAGTGATTCCTCCTCTTTGAGACGACAAGTGCCAGTACGGACTTGTGCTCCCACGTACCGTCGAGTATATATTGGGAGACCACAATAGGCTATATCCTTTATCCTTACGAAGCCATGTCTTCCGCCCTATCGATCGCAATGCACTGAACATAGCATTCGGGAAGATTGACTGCTGTACAAAAAACAAAAAATATTTTCAAACATGGTAAAATAGATGAGAAAATTGCTAATATTTGAAAGTTAATGGTAAATGGCAATGCATGTTTTTGCCGATGTTGCTATCCTTTGATTGTTATTTCAATGCGTGTCAAGTTATAGACCATATTCTATACTGCGTGCCGAGTCGATGTTCCTTTCATGTGTTTGTAATTTTATTTCAATGCATGTCAAGTTACAGACCATATTATATACTGCGCACCAAGCTCAATAGTAATCCATGGAGGATTTAGGTACCGGGAAAAAATATGGAGCAGAAAGTTAGGATTGAATGCGGCTTCTCCATGTGACCGTCCACATCAATAATGCTATTCATTTTGATATCATCGTCTTATCTGAATAGTGATTACTTTATGTATATAGTCTTGTAATAAAAGGAGAAACTCACAATATTTCAGTGCAAAATTTATAAATGCTATTATAAATTTACAAGGAGAAACTCACAATATTTATCATCAATAATTTCAGTGCAAAATTAATAAATGCTATTATATTTTTATAATTACACTAATCATAATAATTTTCAAAAATTATACTACTATAATGATTTTTATAAAAATTATATTATTATTATTATTATTATTATTATTATTATTATTATTATTATAATGGTCAATAATTATAACTATTATTATTATTATGTAATAATAAGCATAGCTTGGGGTCATCATTGACTTTAAAGGAAATTAAGAAGTAAAATATTCTTAAGATTTGGGATTACCATGAACAATGAAGCTAAGGTATTAACTTTATATAAATGCCTCTTGCTCTTTAAATCCCAAACAATTCATGTGACAACAATTAAAGGAGATTCTATAGTCACTCAGTTGGATCCCTCCTAGTGATTGTTGAAAAGGATCAATGTTGAATTTTTTGCAAATTATTTTCACATCTAACAAAATATGAAATAATCAACCTAGACGTGTATTTAATTAACATGGGAGGGTTTTGAAACTCGAAAATAAGTCCAAGATGGCCTCACTAAAAGTGAAATCATTTGGAGCTTGAAAGAAGCAAAACAAGGATATATTCTCAATTATCCATGGGTTGGAGCTTCACATGTAACTAATATATCAACATAACACACTTATATCAATCCAATAAGTAGTATAGTGAAATCAAAAAGAGGAAAGAATAAAACTCAAGTAAGGCCACATAATTCTATAAATAACAAAGCACAAGATAGGACTCCTCTAAATGTCATGGAAATAAACTATAGAATCAAGTTAGGGGAGTGAGAAGATATGAAAAAGTTAAACTATGTAGTCATTAATGGTGAGACCTATCAAGTTCAAATCTTACTTTTAAGGACACAAATTTCTAATGTAGGTTATATAACACTATCAATATGAAAAAATAACAACCCTACTAGCCCAAACTAGTTGAGCAAGGCTTGACCAATATGAAATATAAAAAAATGAATCCATCTTTAAGTGTATCTAAATGAACTAACATTAATGATTGCTACTCTTCTACTAAATATTTCCTTCTAGATTAAGAAATATTTTACTTGATGATTGTATTTATATTGCCTTCCTATTCTTCAAAGTGTCCACCTTTACCAGAAACACCTTTTTCTCTTCTATCATATCCCTCACAAAGTGATACTGAACATCAATGTGCTTTGTCTTTGAATGGTAAGCAGGGTTCTTTGCCAAGAAAATTGCACTTTGGCTGCCACAGTCTATCCTTATAGCTCCCCTTACTAACCCCATACTTGAACACAATCTTTGCATTCAAACTACTTCCTTGCTTCCATGAGTGGCTGCCATGTATTCTGCCTCTATAGTTGATAGTGCCACTACAGATTGTTTCTTACTCATCCAACTGACTGCACCTCCAAATAGGTTAAACACATACCCACTTGTAGATCTTCTCTGGTCCAGATCTCCAGCCCAGTCTGCATCAACAAAGCCACGAATATCCAACACTCTTTCCAATCCTAGTCTTCCTTGGCAACACAAACCATAATCACTAGTGCCACACAAATACCTGAAAACCTGCTTCACTGTTGTCCAATGCTCCTTCCATGGTTTTGACATAAACCTTCTCAATACTCCCATTGCATATGCAATGTTTGGTCTAGTACAGACCATTGCATACATCAAGCTACCAACTGCACTTGCATATGGAACCTAAGACATGTCCTCTTCTTCTTCTTGTGTCTTGGGACACTTTTAGACAGATAAATTTACACCTACAGGAATAGGAACCTTCACCGATTTACTATCTTGCATATTAAACCTCTACAGTATTGTCTCGACATACTTCCTCTGGTTTAACCAAAGCTTCCTCTTTACCTGATCTCTTTTAATTTCCATGCCCAAAATATAGTTTGCAGCACCAAGATATTTCATCTCGAATTTGGAGGACAATTGGGTCTTCAAATCCTAGATAATTTCTTTTTCATTTCCAACCAGCAACATATCATCCACATACAAGACCACATAAATAACATGGTCACCAATTAATTTAAAATACACATAATGACCTGCTTTGCTTCTGGTGAAGCCAAGTCCCCGTATAAATGTATCAAATTTTAGATACCACATCCTTGGTTACTATTTTAACCCATACAGAGACTTGTTTAACTTGCATACCAGTCTAGAAAAATGTGATTTTTTTATGACTGAAGGGACCGTGCTAGGTGATGCAATATCTCAACAAGGACTGCAGGTGGACCCCAACAAAATCGCCATCATCTAAAGGGTCCCACCTCCTCAAAAGGTGAGAGATGTCAGAAGTTTCCTAGGCTTAGCTAGATATTACAGGAGATTCATTAAAGACTTCATCAAGTTAGCCTCTCCTTTGTTTGGCCTCCTAGGCAAAGATGTTGAGTTCATATGGTCAGAAAATTGTCAAGAAGCCCTAGATACCTTGAAGAGCAAGCTAGTGACTGCCCTAATTCTCAGAGGCCCAAACTGGGCCCTATCCTTTCACATTCACACTGATGCCTCAAACAAAGAAACAAGAGGAGCCTTAGGACAAATTGATGAAAAGTTACCTTATGCCATATACTTTATAAGCAAAAACTTGTCAAAGGCAGAGTTAAACTATACAGTGATGGAGAAGGAACTCCTAGCTGTCGTGCATTCCTTAAACAAATTTAGACATTATATCACAGGCTATCAAACCTTTGTGCTCACTAATCATATTGAGATTAGATATTTAATGAGCAAACTAGATGTAAATGCTCACACTATTAGATGGTTGCTTTATTGCAGCAGTTTGATCTGACCATTATTGATAAGCCTAGTAAAGAGAATGTTGTTGCTGACTTTTTGTCTAGAGTAAATTTTCCGGCAGGTGAGGATGGAATGGTGGATGACCAAATGCTAGATGAACACCTATTTGCTATATCTATACTCTCTCCATGGTTTGCTGATATAGCAAAATACTTGGTTTCAACATAGTTCCCACCACACCTATCCTCAAAAGAGAAGAGAAAGATAGTAAGGAAAAGCACCCCTTTCACCTAGATTGGAGGCAATCTCTTCAAACTTGGCCCAGATCAGATCTTGAGAAGATGTGTCAGGGAGAAGGAAGTCTTTGACATCCTCCTGACCTGTCATGACGGGCCTTGTGGAGGTCATTTTGTAGCAAAAAGAACCGCCTTCAAGATATTGCAAGCAGGCTACTACTGGCCCACTCTTCATCAGTATGTGAGGAGATACATGAACCAGTGTGATTGGTGTCAAAGGATGGGGAAACCCACTCCAAAGGATGAAATTCCCATGCAACCTCAAGTGACCTTTGAGCCATTTGAGAAGCGGGGCATGGACTTTGTGGGGCCTATCAACCCCCCTTCAAAGCAGAAGCAATACATCATTATGTGCACCGACTACCTGAAATAGTGGGTGGAGACAAAAGAAATCAAAGAAGTGACAGAGGAAAAAGTAGCTATTTTTTTGAGGGAAAACATATTCTACAAGTTCGGGTATCCGAGAGAGTTGGTCATAGACCAAGGCAGTTAGTTCACTTCCAACTGGATTGAAGACCTGGTCACACTTCATAAGATCAGGAATATAACTTCCATCGCTTACCATCCACAAGCCAATGGGCAAGTGGAGGTCACAAATAGAGCATTGGAAGGGATCCTAACCAAGTTAGTGAGCAACAGTAGAAAAGACTGGGCGGACAGATTAGTTGAGGCTACTTGGGCCTACAACACAACATGGAATACCACCACCGGGTTCACACCCTATGAACTGGTTTATGGGAAGAAGGCTTTGTTATCAATAGAGTTTGAATTCAATACCCTAAGGATGGCATCTTAGCTGGACCTAGACCTCAGCTATGCACAGAAGGAGAGATTACTTCAGCTCAATGGATTGGATGAAAAAAGATTACAAGCCCTTCTCCATACAAAGGTAGTTCATCTTCCGAGAAAGATATGGCATGGCAGAAATATCAGGGAGAAGCAATTCCAAGAGGGAGATTGGGCACAACTCTATGATTCAAGATACAAGTATTTCAAAGGTGAGTTGAGGACAAGATGGCTAGGACCCTACACTGTGGAGAAATGTAATGACAATGGTTTAGTTCTGATCAGAACCATTAATGATGAAGCCATCCCCATGCTTTTAAATGGACATCGGTTGAAAGTATACAAGAAACCCCTCTCCAAGTGAGAGTTTATTGAAGACTTGAATAAAACAGTGATGGTAGTGGAGCATGTCTTAGCTTCCACTTCACCCACTCACTAAAGAAAAAAGAAAAAAATAAGGAATCAAGTGAAAACCTCCATGAGGCGCTTGAGTCCCATCACTAGTGTTATCTCAAAATCAGACCCTGGAAGGCTGCAGACCAGGAAGACTTCAAGTAACTATTTCAAACCAATCTTTTGACTAAGGCTTAGCCTCCTTAGCCTGAGAGGGCTCTCTCATAGGGTTATTGATTTTGATTAAGAAATAGATGGCTAACTCTTGTGAAATAACAGTGATAAAAAGGAATGCTAGAAATACATTAAACTAGTTTCCATTGGGCCTATGGAGTCAATAGAACCTCAGTAAACAATGATACTGCCTTTACATAGAAGTCAGGGCATTTAGCATTTAGATTTTCAGAACACAACTCATATAAAACCACAGTTCATAAATGCATATAGGAAATCAGAGCACAATCAGTGAATTCTGAGTGATTACACATCTATGCAACTGTAAAAGACATTAAGGAAAGAATAAAATCACACATGCTGAACATGGAAATCCTTCATGAATCCTGAGAAGAAAAGCAGCCAAATTATATTACTGAAACTCTGTCCTTACATAAGCCAAAACAGTACTTTGTTATAAAATTTCCAACCCTCATTACATCGTTGTTTCAGCTATATATAGAATCCTTATTCTAACTAATTCGAGCTTCCTCCTCCAGCATGAGTGGAATTCGATAACTACCTCTAATGACACCTATCCGCTATTTAACTAACTAATAAATACAATAAAGTGCTGACTGGAGGTTTTAAAGAGTTCTAAATTAACTATGACTCTAACTCCATTTTCCATGCATAATGGCATCTCCTTGTTCTTTGACACCTGGTCCTCTTTGAATTTGGCTGAGCTGGATGTTTAATACTCCATATTGACCTTGAATGCTGAATCTTTTAACTGCTCAGAAGTATTAGGAGGTTTCCCTTACTTCTCGGCTCCAGTTTTCCTCAAAATGCTTGAATGTACAAAAGCATGTTTTCTAGCCTTTAATAACCCAAAATATGGAACACTGCCATGTTCTTGATGTGTTGTAAGCTGCATCGATGGACATATGTGCAGGCAAAAGTTCCTTGTATGCAAATCGTTTGATACCTCTTGAACGGTGATAAAGGGACTTTACAACAGAAATTTAAAATAGGGTCGAAAAATTTCACCTTTTTAAAGCCTCCACCTGTCTTGATTTGATTGACTATTGTTGTTCCAGTTGATGTCTTGCATACCTTTTTGGCGTTTCTCTTTCAAAATTCCCGCTCATAATACAAAACTGCCTGTCTGTGTTAAAATCATCACCTACAGCAGTTTCGTAGCGCGCTACGAAACTGCTGAATTATTTAAACAACTTGCCTTTGACCCGAGATCTTTATCACCCAAACACTTGATTGCCAAAAACTCCCTTCAAATTTTCATATGTATAACAGGGATGTACATTTCTTCAGAACAATAAGACTTAAGCAAATTTGACAAAATTTGGAGCAAAACCTTTCTTGAAAAGAAAATTTATTTAGCAGGTAACTAGCCTATCTGTGCCTTCAGGTCTTCAATTTTCTTCTTCATAGCTTTATTCCCAGCTCTTAGGTGCATATTTATCCTTCTAATGTACCTGGCCTCTTTGATTGCTGGCACTGTCCATGTGTGAAACTGTGCATGGCCATCAACTACTGAATTCAACTGGTTTTCTAGGGTTTCACTCCCTTTCCACAGAGCTTTATGATAAGTTGCGTACACGACTGCATGTTCTCTAGCGGCTTTCTTCAATTTAACAATCTCATATTTACCTGCTTCTAATTGGCTCTTTATGGCTGTTATATTATCTCCTTGAGACATGGTGACTGTTTTGCTTGTATCTTTTTGCCTAACTTTCCCGGTTTCCTCTGTTCTTGACAGCGCTTCCTTTACTTGCTTCCTTGTAATAGGTCTTCTGGGTTTGAAAATAAATTCTTCACCTGGCTCATCGAATTTAAGCCTTTTTGAGGCCTTAGATTTCTTGGTACCTTCTTGCGGTGACTGTGTCAAATCAATATGGACTGGTTCAGACTGCTTGAATTCAATGCCCTGTAATAAATCATTCAAACTTGCCTTAGACACTGGGCTCTCTTCAACTGCTATGGCTTTACCTTTTTCTTTATTTATCTGGCTTCTTGTCCTTACCCTTGAGACTGCTTCAGATCTGCTTGTTTCAGGTATAGTCTTCTTATCATGAGTTTTTTCCTTTGTTGATTGCTGAGGTTGATCTTGAATGATTAGTGGCTTCACTGGTTTTCTTAGCTGTGACTTGGTTTTCTTTTTAGCTCTTGCTTCTTTTTGGAGCTCAGCTATTGTGAATTCTCTGGCTGGTTGTGGAGTAAGGCCAATCTTGCTTTGGAATCCAGCCATGAAAATAAATGAATTCCAGTCTCTGCCTATCTTTTGGAGGCCATCTAAAACTAGCAACTTGATCAAACCATGATGAAACAAAGAGGTTTCACAGTCCTCTTTCCTCAGCTGCACCTTATCACACATCTTACTCAAACTGTGAAACAAATAAAAAGGAATGTCTATGGAGACTTTCCCTGTGAAATGCAAAAGCAGCTTGAAATGGTAAGAATAAACCTTATTGTACCTTCCTTCACAGGTCAAATATTTCTGTATGCAGGTGAGAAGAAGAGAATAATGTTCCTTGACATAATTCCTGGGCACTGCTTTTGTTAAATCTTCGTTTACATATGCCTCCTTCAAAAACTCCTTACAAGGATTCATGTCAAACTTAAAATTTTTAAACCATTCTTCTCGTCCTCTTGGGATCTCTATCACAGCAGATATTGCTTCTAGAGAAACCTGTACTTCTAACATGGCTACCTTTGAATTCAAACCAGTGAAGTTTAGCGCAAATTCTTTAGTTACCTGCGCATGTCCTCCTTGTAGCTTTTTACAAAAGTTCCAGCACCCGGCATCTTTGAACGCTTTCTTGAAACCTTCATCCCTCAACGTTATGTCCAGGCCCTCAGGTTCAGTCCTCTGGCATTTACCGGATCTGTGCTCTTTTTTCTCCATTACTTCTTCGATATCTCCACACACAAAGTCTAACAGCTCTGGTTGAAATGGTGATTCAGCTCCTTGTTAATTCAGCCTCGCTTGAAATCAGCCTCGCTTGAAATTCAAATTCTTTCATTTAAAACGCTTCAATACATAATCAGGCAGATTTGTCACTCATGCAGCACTTACGACTATCATTAAGGTCTATGCACTGTAAAATCCCTTGGGAATGATATTTCTGTGCATATCAACAAAGCTAGTGGTGGGGTAGTGGCAAATGAGCGTTCAAACGTGATACGAGAGGTACATAAACTGACATGAGTGGACACAAATGGTGACTCACCTAACAGACTTGACATTTCGGGAAAGATTCGCTGCGAAATGCACGAATCCATGATTTTGCAGCGCTGTTAGTTTTAAATTCTAATGATGCGCTGCGAAACGGCCTAATCATGACACACGACGAAATTGCTTAACCATAATTGCGCTGCGAAACTAGCAAATGGGATTACGCTGCGAAATCACTAAAAGACACGGTGACTCGGATAAGACAAGATATGACTATGGAACAATTATGGGTGCAAGAGAACCAATGGGAGTCGAGTATGGTTTGAGTTAAAAACTTTAAAACTCCAAATCCTAAGTGAGGAAAAATAAAATGAAATCAACTTAACACAGACCTTTGTCATTGGACTAGGACAGACAATTATATGCATCAAATTTTTTTTTAGTTCTAAGTGATAACAACTGGGTTGAAAACCTCTTCTAAGGCAGCCCAATGATGTAAAAAAAAAAAAGAGAGAGAGAAAAGAATAAGATCCCTGGGTGAAAACCTCCCTTTGAGGTGCCTCGGGCAGGCAATTAAGGTGCAAACCTCTCTGAGGTGCCCTAGTTGTTTTCAAAAAGAAAAAAAGAGAAAGAAAAAATGAATTTTTATTGCATTTCAGGTTTGCAGGAGGACTACAGGGAGTAGAAGAAGGTGCCAAGGGGACCCTGACATTCATACCAGCATCCATCTCATCCTCTCCACACCTCCCTCCATCATTTTTGGCATCCCTTTCACCCCACTGTACCTCTTCTTCCAAAATTGTGTTTTCTACAGGAGGCTCTGTTTTTTCTACAGGAGGCTCCTGTAGGAATTACAGAGAGCCAAAAGTGTCTACAGGAGGCAGTTTGAGGGACAAGAAAAGCTTCATGAGGAACTTATAATCCCTCTTACCATCTTCAAACCTCCTTGCCATCATTTCCAAGCCTGCATCACATTCCAAGCATCATTATTATTTTTTCCTTTCCAAGAAAAAACACAGAAAAATAGTTTTTCAGTTTTGAAAAAAAACAAAAATAAGAGGAGGAAAAGGCACCATTAACTTTACCTAAAGCTTACCTACTATCTCTCCATCATTCATATCCACCTCTGGCATCATTCTCAAGCTCCAAGCATAGGGAAATAGCTAAAGTTTCAAGGGGAGAAGCACCTACGGGAGCGCTTGTAGGAATTCTTGTAGCAGTTGATCCCATAGAAGTCCAACACCAACAGCAAGGGACATCACATATGAAGGTTGAAAAGGGACATGTAGCTTAGCTCCAACAAAAGTAGAACCTGCAAAAACACACAACAACAAATCAGCAAGCAGAGACAACATGCATGAAGGAAAATGAAGGCATGCAGCAGAGAAAGCCACGACACCTCACAGTCGATGGCAGCAAATACACTCGAATTACAGGTAAGTAACTAAGCCACTCCTCTATCTGCATCTGTGTAATTAGGAATCATACGAAGGCAACGAGATGGTTGAAATCGAAAGAGGGAAAGATGGCTAGTTAACTTGGCCACCTTCATTTATTGGACTCCACTTAACCGAGATATCACCCACACGTGCGCAGTCAACTTAAGAAAAGGATGCGAAGGACATGTAGTGGGAGGAAGAGTTAACTCCGGCGCATTAATGAGGGGATGATTACGAGGGAGGGTCATGATGAGCAAGCAGGTGGGACCAATGGTCCTAATCTGGGCAATGTACACCTTGCCAGCACAACACTCATAACCAAAAATAGCCATAAAAGGTAATGAGCACTCCTCCCTGCGCATTCTCACCACCTTTTCTTCAGTTTCTCCTCATAACTCAGCCACACAGCAGTCTTCTTATGCCCCCATAGCCTTGTATCCACCATCCTCAATCGATTTCCTCCATATTTTTTCTCTCGGAATCTTCTACAGGAGCCCTATAGGTTTTCTACAGGAGCACCTACAAGAAATCTACAGGAGGGACAACAGGCTTCTACAAGAGGGCTAGTGAGTCATTTTGAAGGGAGAAAATGTGATTTTTGGCACGAATTTCAGTCTGAAGAGGTAGGGTTCATGAATTCCCTCTGTTGAATATCGAAATGTGAAAGAGCTGGTCTTAAATTGAAGATAAAATGAGTCTTTAAGAGGATAAAAGTACATAAAATAAAATAAAAAAGAAGGAAAAATCTGTTTTTTTTTTTTTTAAACACAGTTGCTGGGTTGTGTTATATTCTTTCCATGTAGTTAACAGGGAGTTTGAAGGGCACCCGTAACCCCTCTTTATGGGGTCCAGGGCAGCACCCCAGAAAATTTTGGTTTTGACCCTATGTTAGGTTGGGCGGACCCACCTATGGTTTTGTGCATGATTTTCACACATGTTTTTTGGACGTGATGGTTTTCGGTCCATGGTATTGGATGCGATGGTTTTCGGTCCATGGTATTGGATGCTTTGGCATGTGTAAATATGTATTGTAATATTGAAAGGAACATAATGAAAAATCAAGCTGGTAGTCCCAGTTTTGGGATCCAGTGGAAAATCTCTGTGTATATGTGTTTTATGTGTTTTTCTCTAGCATTATTTATTTTATGTGTTTTAGAATTCGTATGCAGGTAATTTCTGTATGGGGTCAAAACCTACATTTGGTATCAGAGCAGTTTTGGCTTCAAGGGGATGCCTTTGTTGCTGAGGGGTTTCACTCGGGCCTGTGGTAGACCCTGTTCAGTGGGAGTTCTGCAAGATCGATTCTAGTGGTGAAACAAGATGGTGAGTAGTGGAAAGATAGAGATCGAGAAATTTAATGGTCAAAGTTTTGAGTTGTGGAAATTCAAGATGGAGGATCTATTGGTGGATAAAGATCAGTGGATTGCGATAGATCTGGGTACTAAACCAATGGGAGTGTCCGATGAAGAATGGAAGAAGTTGGATCGGAAGGCAAAGAGCACAATACGATTGTGTGTCTTAGATTCAGTATTGCTGAATGTATCAGGGGAAGCTACGATGAAGGCTTTGTTCGAAATAATATTGAGAAGGGGGGTGAACCAATATTATCAAATCAAACACTTTTTCATTTTCATAATCAAATTCATATACGCTACTTCAGTTAAGGATACCCACGTATATACGCAATTGTGTTTAATGAAACTAGCCTATATCTAGTAAACTTATGATTCAGTTAGTTGATCTTAAATGAGTGCATCAGAACATTATTAACCATATGAACAGTAAACAGGTGTAGTAAAACAAAACAGATCATCACACATAAGAAGCACACATGAACACCATGATATAAGGTGGAAACCCAATGTGGGTGAAAACCTCCTGCTGCAATTCCTCTCTATCTTCTTTTAATAAGAAACTTCTTTTTACAATATTTATGTAGTGGTGCAGTCTTATACCAGTACGCAGGCTTCTACCTACAGAAGGCTACAACCTTCTCTCGTTCTCCAACTTCTCCTGGAAGGGAGCTACAACCCCCTAGCTTTTGTACTAGCGGATGTACTAGTACGTAGGTGCTGAACTACAGAAGACTACAACCTTCTGTTTTCTTCCAGGGACCACGTTTCATAAATTTTCAGACTAGATCCATAGATACCAAGCAATCAAAAATAAAATACAATCATTAACTTTCAATCACCCAACAACTGAATCATTGAAACTTTGTCATCAAAACACAGTCACTAGAACATAGACCAGAGCCCAGAACTCTGCAACAACCACTAACCAACGCCAACCTGAAATATGTATACGCTACTTGACTGTGTCAAACCAGCATGTATACTCCCTTTCACCAGGGAGAACCCACGTACAAATCTGAAAATAATTACTTATACCTTCGCTGCAATTTCCAACTTCCGATATACCCAGACCATAAGATATAAAGGATAAAACCTCCGTCAGTATTTAGATCTATTCATGATCATACCATATAATGTTAATACATTTTAGTCTTCAAGATCCCAGTCCATCAACCTTTATCAACCGCATAGGAGCCTCCTTGATTCAGATCGAGCCAAACATCAACAACCCATAATCAGCATACTAGATCTCACACTTCATCAGATATTCATCACTTACACACTTTCACATCTTGGCCTAATGATCTTCTCCTTATATAGGTTTAGGCCTCTCTCAATACCATGGTCCAAAACCATGTAGGACCAATACCTTGGACCCAATACCTGCGGTCAACACTTCGAACCAAATACCATGGACCAAATACCACGGACCATATACCACAGACGAAAACTTATTTTTCCATCATGTACACGCCTTTCCTTCTGTGAACCTGCATGTGTATGTATACACACCTTTTGTTCTGCTAACCTACGTGTATATGCACTTTCATCAAGGTTAACCTACGTATACCTTTCTCTTGACCTGCTGCACTATGATCTGTCATCTGAGTGAGTTGTCATCAAGGACAACACCTGTATCATACCTATGAGTGAGTTTCCATCAAGGACAACCCTTGTATCATAATTCCAACAATCTCCCCCTTTGGACTTTATGGCAACCACCACTCCAAGTTACTCTCCCCCTTTGACCTCAAGGGCAAAGGGCGAACCAAGATATTCTCTTCCTTGATACACATTCTGCTATCCATACTTCCCCTGAGTACCTCATGAAATCTCTGATTGAGCTCCCCCTTATTACATGCCAATATGTACCAATCCATCCATGCTCCCCCTAAGCACATGAAGGTCTACAAAAGCATAACATGATTCTATACATACATCAACCTCCCAACCAAGTGGGGATATATCAAATGTTTAAACATGACTCAAACTCAAGAACCATTACATCATCCATCCCATGCATAGTGGGGTAACAAGATACATCATATGACTCACAAAGACCAGGGACCTAAACAAGACCATGACAGTTATCAGCAGCTATCGTACACCATATGACATGCACTATAAGCATCTATCACCAGCATCTGTACCCTGAAATACCATTTTGTTGACCAACCAACCATAAGCAGCAAGATGTATCATTTAGCTACATAAGCATCATCACCGAAGACTTCTCATCAAAATGCCAACAATGCATTATTTGATGTATATGCTCCCCTTGAACCCGTGCCCTGCCACCATCAAACAGTGACAGAATCATATCAGACTTCTATATTGCTTCTTTTCTTCAAAATTGTCATATACGTGACTGTGCAGCATCTAACTCGTGTATATTCGTGACTTATCTTCATAATATCTGCGTATGCAAATTGGAATACTGAAGGTCTACGCTTTCAGTTTCCCTTGTGTCTGTTATGTTAGCTAACTGAGTTATGCCACATCTTTCTGTCTCTAATTTTGTCTTCTTCAATACCTGGAATTGCGATGATGTATGATCCTCTTGCTTTGGAGTTCGAATTTTGCTCCTGCATTCCCTTGCTTTATGTCCAAACTTGTTACATGCATAACATCTTACATGTTTCATATTCCTCCTATAGCAGTCAATGGCTTTGTGACCAAACATATTGCAAGAAAAACAATATCCCTTGAAGTACTTGGAGCGTGATGATCTTTCTGTGTGATGGTCTTTACCAGTTTTTCTTCTGCATCTAGCTGCAATATGTCCAAAGTTATGACATACATAACATTCAACATTATTCATTTGAGGAAATAATCAACTATCACTTCCATATTTAGGAGGAAAAGGTCTTCTTTGAAGAATTTCTTTCCTTGGTTGTTGATGGGGTTGACCACTTCTCTCTTCGTTGATCATTTTAGATTTTGCAGTAGAATTCCTTTCCTTACCCTGTTAGCTAGATTCACCTTCGATAGTTTCATAAAAACCAAGACCAATTTTGATAGCAGGGGATCTTTGACTACTAAGAATATCATCCAAAATCTTAGTATTGTCTTGAAATTGTAATAGTTTATCCTTTTCTTCTAATTTACCTTTTAAGATATTTACCACAACCTGATGTTGTTCTTCCTTTTCCAGATATTTCTTCCTCATGTCTTCTTCAACTTTTCTTCCTTCTTCCACTTGTTGCCTTAATTCGAGAACTTCATGTTCTTGTTCTTCAAGAGCTTCTTTATTCTGCTTCTTTGATTCTTTAAGATTTTCTTTTAGAGAGAGGATCTTAGATTCAAGTCTCTGAATTGTTATGCTCTGATCTTTTACTACATCCTGCAACTACTCCCTTACTCTGGTTACTGTCTCCAACTATTCTTTTAATATGGTAACTTCTTCTGTTTCTATGTCCTTCTTTTCATATGCCATGAGAAGTCTAATGTCTTCATCACTATTGGATGAGTCATTACTTTTATCATGAGTATAATAACTTATATTACCTTCTTCAGACATCTTTTCTTTGTTATGAGGGCATTTAGCAGCGTAGTGACCAACTCTACCACATGAAAAGCATTTGAAAGATAGCTTACCTTTGAACCTTCCAGATCCCCATTCAAGATTCTTGAAAAAATTTACCTCATCTTCTCCTTCTGAAATGTATCCTGATTCATTGAGTTTTCCTTTTCCATTTGCTGATACTTCAAATGCAACTTCTCTCATATCTGATGGTCCTATTTTTATCATCTCAAAAGCAGTTAAGATTCTGTGTAGCTGCGTCATAGTGATTTTCTGCAGATCCTACTTTTCTTCTATGGTAGACACTTTGGATTCAAATTTAGCAGACAAGGATCTCAAAACTTTTTCAACTAAGACAGCTTCCTTAATTTCTTCACCCAGATTCATCATATAATTGACAATCTCATCTATATGCAGGAAGTAATTAGATATGCTTTCATTACTATGCATCTTAAGAGTTTCATACCGTATTCTGAGAGTTTGAAGCTTAACACGTTTTACCTGATCATCTCCTTCGTAGCTTAGAATGATTTTGTCCCATATTTCTTTGGCTGATTTGAACTGCATGACCTTGACAAATTCTGATTGTGACAAACTTCCCAGGAAGACAGTAATAGCTTTAGCATTGAGTTCATATTGCTTTGTTTCTGCTATATCAGTAGGAGTTGTTGATGGATATGTATATCCTCCTTCCACAATTCCCCAAACATCTGTCCCAAGCGATTGTAGATATGTTGTGGTTCTTATCTTCCAGTAGACAAAATTGCTTCCATTGAAGATTGGTGGTTTAATGGACCCCTTTCTTTCATGATTACTCATCCTGATGGATCTTCCTTCAAGCGATCAAGCTTCTTTTGAAGGACTTTCTCTAATACTAATTGTTGGAAATAATACTAAGAGGGAGGGGGGGGGGGGTGAATCAGTATTATCAAATCAAACACTTTTTCATTTTCATACTCAGATTCATATACGCTACTTCAGTTAAGGATACCCGCATATATACGCAACAGTGTTTAATGAAACTAATGTATATCCAGTAAACTTATGATTCAGTTAGTTGATCTTCAATGAGTGCATCAGAACATTATTAACCGTATGAACAGTAAATAGGTGCAGTAAAACATAAAAAATCATCACACATAAGAAGCACACATGAACACCATGATATAAGGTGGAAACCCAATGTGGGTGAAAACCACCTGCTGCAATTCCTCTCTATCTTCTTTTAATAAGAAACTTCTTTTCACAATATTTTTGTACTGATGCAGTCTTATACTAGTACGCAGGCTTCTACCTGCAGAAGGCTACAACCTTCACTTGTTCTTCAGCTTCTCCTGGAAGGAAGCTACAACCCCTTAGCTTTTGTACTAGCGGATGTACTAGTACGTAGGTGCCGACCTACAGAAGGCTACAACCTTCTGTTTTCTTCTAGGGACCATGTTTCATAAATTTTCAGATTGGATCCATAGATACCAAGCAATCACAAGGTCTTGGTGAATATAATACTATCAAAAGAGGTCCCAAAGAAACAGTTTTGGAATATTGTGCTAGGTTTAACAATGTATATAATGCTATCCCCCAGAACTTAAGACCCCCTCCTGATTTGGCCCTGTATAACTTCCCTGACGGTTTTGACTCTGATATGGCCTATCAGCTGAAAGAAAGAGATCCCCCAACCCTTGCAGAAGCTCAAAGAGTTGCAGTCACTGTAGAGGCCAACCTAATTGCCAAGAGAAACAGGGCAAAGCTGGAAAAGAAGGCTGGCTTCAGAGAAGAGCCCTCAGGTTTTGATCAAAAGTTGGATGCAATACTAAACAGCATGAAGAGACTGGGTGAAAGGGTGGAATCAGTTGAAAGAAAATCATCATGGGACATCACAAAGCAACCCTCCTAGAAACCCAAATTTTAGGAGAACTCAGAACCCAAACATAGGAAAAACAAGTGCTGACCAAGATATCAGACCCCCTTTTCAAGAAAACTATGCAGAAACCTCCACAGCCAATCAGCTCAATGAAGATCCCGAAATTAACTTAATGGGTCTGGATGGTAAAAGCCATGTATTCTTAACACAAGAAGACCATGAGGAGGATGAAAGCAAGACATTCCAAACTAAATCAGGAGAATCCTTTGACTTTAAACAAGGATATGATACTGCTGTCTATGAAGTCCATAAACAATACAAACTAAGGAGTAGGACTGTAAATGTAAATCAGCCTGAAAAGGTAAAGGAGAAACAACAGTCCAAAGAAACCATGGTCACTGAACCTAATGACAACACAAACGTGCCTACAAAAGAAGTAGTGGTTGAGGAGGTTACTGAACTACTGTCCCCACTACAACAGCCCATGGCAACCTCGTCCTCCCACCCAAATCCGAACATTACCCCTCAAGACATGAGTATGAGGGGCAGGTTTCGAAATCAAGATGAAATCCAACAAGAAGATTTAGTGAACAAAGAAAAGACTGCTATCCGTGACTCTAAAATCCAAGTTGACAAACCTTTTGACCTAGGTACAGAGATTGGCAAGTTAAAGATAGCAATCCCCCTCTCAGAGCTAGCCAAGCATGACATATATAAGCAACAGATAAAGAAATCCCTACAGCTCACCAATAGCAAAGATGATGTAAATGTGCTAGATGACACTCCAGAATTACTGTTTGGCCCAGAGGTAGATGGAAAATCAGAAGTCACAGGGGTTTTACCGTTTTATGTCAGCCTGCATGTTCATGATAAAATACTGCATAATGCTATGTTTGACTCAGGCGCCTCTCACAACCTTATGCCAAAAGCAGTCATGGAAAGATTGAACTTGGATATAACAAGACCATACAAAGACCTGTTTTCCTTTGATTCTAGTCAAGTCAAATGTTTGGGCCTAATAAAAGATTTATGTGTGTCCCTGGTTCAATTTCCCAACAAAACCATTCTAATGGATGTTGTAGTCGCTGATATCCCACCCAAATATGGGATGCTGTTATCAAGATCATGGGGAGCCAAGCTCCAAGGCTCCCTGCAATTAGACATGTCATATGCAACTATCTCTGTCTTTGGACAACCAAAAAGACTTTATAGGGAAACACTCATGAAGTATATGGTCAGCAGTGAAGAAAAGCCTCAAAATTTTCCAATATATGCTGTCCATTCGGACATAGACTCCTTCATCCTCTTCAATGACAGCACAAGCCTCTCAAACAATGACATTAGGACCGAAGCACTCATACAAGAACAAAACATTGATCAGACAAGTAGCACCTGCCAAACATCAATCAGCCCAACAATACACATTCACCCTCATCTAGTTGTTAAAGATTGTCAAACAAGTGATAAAGTTGTCCTAGAAAACAAATGGGGGAAGAAACCCCAACTCCTGCTCACATTGCCATCTCATGAACAGAATTTTAAATCTTCTGTTCAGCAAGATATCCTGTGGGTCCTAGAATTTGATGGGTCAGTCAACAAGTTAGGGGCAGGAGCTGGAGTGTGGATATATAACAAAGAGAAAGGCTATGCAGAAGGCAGGGCTTACAGATTGAATTTTAGGTGCACTAACAACATGGCAGAATATGAAGCTCTCTTGCCGGGCCTAAAGCTAGCAAAATCACTACAAGCTCCTAAACTCTCCATCATGGGAGACTCTGATCTAGTCATTCAACAGGTGAAAGGACAGTTTGTCACCAATGACAAAAGATTGAGGTCCTACAGATCTGCTGTAATTGAAATATTAGAAACCTTCTCTGAGTTTGTTATCACAAAAATTTCAAGGGGCCACAATCTCCATGCACACAGCTTGGCAACGTTTGCCAGCACCTTCAAATTCCCATTAGAACCCAATAACTGTTTCACAGCCGAGGTCAAATACCGACCCTCTATTCCAAACAATGTCAAAGAATGGCAAGTTTTTGAGGATGACATGCAAATAAACAATTTTTTAACCTTGCAACAAGAGTTCACAGGATTAAATATTGATATTGATGGAGCATGCCAATCACAAATGCTTGAGTCAGCATGTCAATCACAAATATTTGATGGAGCATGTCCATCACAAATACAGTTTCAACAGTCTGCTCACCCAATGTCACCTAGGACAGCAAAACAACTACTCAGTCCAACCATTTTCAACAATGAAAACATTCAGCAAATCAACCAAATTGACTGCGAAGAGATGAGCAACGCTGAAGATGAAATCATACAACTCAAAGACAATTTCCTTCCAGCAGGCCTTACCCCACTAGAGGACATTTTTGACTCAAATGATGTCCCCAGGAAACCAAAGATGCAGCCATTAGATGCAGCAATTGAAGAATGCAACATTGGTACCACTGACAAGCCTAAAATAATAAAGCTATCTGCTGCTTTGCCCCCTGATCAAAAACCCAAATATATTGATCTCTTTAAAGAGTTTCAAGATGTCTTTGCTTGGGGTTATCAGGATCTAAAGTCCTATGATACCTCTGTTATCCAGCATACCATTCCCCTCAAGCCTAATCAAAAACCATTCAAACAGAAATTGAGAAGAATCAATCCTGTGCTCCTTCCTTCCATTGAAAAAGAATTACAGAAAATGTTCAAAGCTGGTATCATAGCACCAATCAGATTCTCTGAATGGATTTCAAATTTGGTCCCTACAAGAAAGAAAACTGGTGAGATTAGACTTTGTGTAGACTTAAGGAATTTGAATCAAGTATCACTCAAAGATAACTACCCTCTACCCAAAATGGATCACATTCTTCAAAGAGTAGTAGGGGCTTCGAGAATATCATTGCTTGATGGTTTCTCAGGTTTCAATCAAATCCTGGTACACCCTGATGATCAGGACAAAATTGCATTTACAACCCCATGGTGAACTTTCAAGTATGTGAAAATGCCCTTTGGATTGAAAAACGCAGGGGCAACATTTCAGAGAGCAATGGACATTGCTTTTGCAAAAGAGATTCATGACTTCTTGGTCATTTACTTAGATGATCTTACACCCTTTTCAAAATCTGACCAAGAACACTTGAAACATTTGAAACAGATTTTCATAACATGCAGAAAGTATGGCATTTCCTTAAACCCCAAGAAATCATTATTTGGCTTGGAAGAAGGGAAACTTCTAGGACATATTATTTCAAAAGATGGCATAAGAATTGATCCAGATAGGATAGAAGCTATCCTACAAATGCCTCATCCCATAAATGTCAAGGAGTTGCAAGGATTCTTAGGGAAAATCAACTTTTTAAGAAGGTTTATCCCTAATTTAGCAGAATTAATCAAATTACTAAATAATATGCTAAAGAAAGATTCAAAGGTCAAATGGACTGTTGAAGCAAAACAAGCCTTTGAAAGTATAAAATTAGCCTTGACTCAAACCCCAGTGTTAACCATTCCTCAGTTTGACAGAGACTTTATCATTTTCTCCTTTGCCTCCCAACATACTATTGCTGCTGTATTATTACAGAAAGATGACCAAGGGAATGAGAAGCCTATTGCCTTCTTCAGCAGAGCTCTTAGAGATGCCCCCCTAAAGTATCAAATAATGGAAAAACAAGCCTATGCTTTGATCAAAGCTATTAAAGACTTTAGGATTTACATCCTTTACTCCCATGTTGTGGCTTATGTACCAAGTCCTATTGTCAAAGACATTCTCACCCAAGAAAACTTAGAGGGCAGGAGAGGAAAATGGATTGCCAATATACTAGAATTTGACATTGAAATAAAACCCACAAAGCTAATAAAAGGGCAAGGTTTGGCCAAATTAATGACAGAAGCAAATTTCCAAGCCTTAGATATCAACCAACTGGACAGTGGAACAGAGCTGGCGACTCCAAAGATCAATGTAGCCTTTGAACAATCTCCTTGGTACTCTGATATCTGCTATGTGTTACAAAACCTGTGTGCTCCCCCAGGGCTGTCCAGAACTAAGTGTAGGTTCCTAAAAATGAAAACATCTAGATTTTGTGTGATGGATGGAAACTTACTTTGGAAAAACCATGAAGGTATATTACTGCACTGTCTAATAGAGAATGAAACTAACAATATCATGCAAGACTTCCATGCTGGAGAATGTGGTGGACATTTGTACTGGAAGTCCACTGTAGACAAAATATTGAGGGCTGGTTATTACTGGCCCACTATGTTCTCTGATGTTAAGAAATTTGCAGCCTCATGCCACAAATGCCAACTGTTTGAAGGCAAAAGACAGTTGTTGCCACTTCCTTTGAAGCCCATTGCAACAGAGAGACCTTTCCAACAATGGGGCTTGGATTTCATTGGGGAAATTCATCCCTCATCTTCAGGGCAACACAGATGGATTTTAACAGCGACAGACTACTTCACCAAGTGGATTGAAGCTGCCCCATGCAGACAAGCAAATGATTCAGCAATCATTCAGTTTTTGGAAAACAATATACTGGCTAGATTTGGCTGCCCGGACAAAATAATAACAGACAATGCTGCTGCCTTCAGATCCAAGAAAATGGTGAACTTCTGCCATAAATTTCACATTACTTTGGGCCATTCTACAGCTTACTATCCTCAAGGAAATGGCCTTGCTGAATCATCAAACAAAAGTTTAATAAATATCATAAAGAAAGTACTGGAAGAGAACAAAAAGAACTGGCATAAGAAACTAGTAAATGCTTTATGGGCAGACAGACTAACAACTAAAAGATCAATTGGGACCAGCCCATATGAGTTAGTCTATGGATTAGAGGCCAGATTTCCTTCATCACTAGGAGTGCCGGTTATGAAACTTCTGCAAGAAAGCCAAGCAGAGCCAAATGACATGCAAAGAAGGATTAATCAGATAATCTGTTTACAGCAAACTAGAGAACAAGTTTTCAGCAGAGTGCAGATACTACAAGAGAAACTGAAAAAGGCCTTTGATAGAAGAACCAAAGCAGAAGATTTCAATGTAGGGGACAAAGTTTTAAAGTGGGATGCAAGAAGAGAAGAGAAAGGGAAACATGGAAAGTTTGACTCTTTATGGAAAGGACCATTTGCTGTCCAAGCAGTACAAGGTAACAACACTTACTTCCTTAAAAGTCTGACTGAAACTGACTTGGATGAAGGTCCTGTCAATGGCAGGATGCTGAAGCACTACTTTGACTGTTCATTATGAGTGGAATCCAAGGATTCATTGTATATATGCAGATGTACATATTGTTTTCTGTCTTAGATTGTAAAAAGAAGTTTTCCCAAGTGATTCACCAAGCAGTAAAAGGCAAATAGAATCAGAGGTTCTCCAAGGAAAAAGCACACAAGTTTGACACATTTATGCAGCAGATTTCAAAGATTGAGATGGGCAGTCAAAGAACAAGGCAATCTGACCTGCTGTTCTTGGTCTTTCAGAAGAAAAACCATCCCCATGTGGAGCCACTGTTGGATACCTATACTAATAGGTTTCATATTTCATGATTGGCCAAAGAAAGTCCAAATATGCTCTGCTTTGAGTTCACAAAGATCCCATATTTCCTAGAAAGCAAGAGGTGGGTAAAGTGTTTCAAGTATTGAGGACCTTATTTCAATTTTGTGGATGATTCAACAGTCTAATCTGGATCATGCCATGTTTCAATTTTGAGTTATAGAATAGAGAAAGAAGTCTGTCCAAACTGCTTAATCTTGGCAGACAAGTAGTTTAGGTAGAGGAGTAAAGGTTCCCAACAGCTTAATCTGGGACCTTGGAAGAAATAAGGTTAGAAGTAGATAGAAAAGAAAAAAGAAAAAGCCAAAGAAAAGAAAGGGCAAGTAAGGGTTTGCAAGTCCAAATGCACCCTCTAGGGAGAAAAAAAAAAATGCTAGGAAAATAGCTGGGTAGGCAGTTGTGGTTGCAAAAAGGATATTTTCACCATTACTCATATATCAAGAGGTGTTTTGCCAAGGCAAAAATCTATCAATGAACAAAGTGGTTAATCCCATCATATTACAGCAAGGAGCATGACTAACTTCCCTCTTCCCCTCTATTCCATTACTAACACTCCCTTTTTTTTTTTTTTTTTACTGAGATTTATGAAGAGAGATCATGGTTTTATGGTGGTTCTAGTTCATTCAGAATCCACATTTCTTGTCTAAGATCTTTTCATTTTGATCTACTCTCAAAACCAAGTCAATTTCAGATAAACTCAGTAAAGTCCCCTTCATTTGCTCCCTTCATTCATATTAACCTCTAATTCTACTATATAGCTCCCCTATTTTACCCCTTCCCCTAATAATACTAACACTATGGTGTATAAAGCCCCAAATCTTATAAATACTCCTTCCCCTTGGCATTATAGCCCTATATTCTTCAAAAGGGACCAAAATGACATCTGGTCACTTTGGTGAACCTGTTCCATCCCATTCCCCCTTGCTGCAAGTCAAATTGCTCCTTAAAACCACCATTTGCATTGGAAAACCCTTATAAAACCCTCTTCCGCCTTTAAATCCTTTGCAAAAGTTACCAAAGCCAAAAAACCCGCCTCTGGCGCATTTCCAAAAGTTAGCGCATTGTTTGTTTTAAATAATAAACAATGAAAAACCAATGAAAAACCAACGAAAAACCCTCTACCCAAAGTTTTCCGCCCTCATACAACCCGAGCATCTCCGCACTCCGCCCACCGTCGGATCAAGTCTCTGAGATCCGACGACCCACAGCAATATCGGAGCGGCCCCCACTGCCGTCCTTTACCGCCCGAGAAGGTGACGTTGCGTCACATCAGTACCTCTCCACGCGTCAAACGCTAAGGTATCTCGGAGCCGGGCCTGACAACTTCGGCGCCGTACCCAAACCGCCCCGAGAAACCGTAGCGGTTAACCTTAACCGTAACCGCTACGGTCCTAACCGCCACCTGTTTTCCGCCAACGCATCGCCACGTCACGCCCGCCTGTACTCGCCCCGCTATTCGTCCACCTGGCCGCTGACATGGCCGCCACCTCATCGCCCCTTGGACCAATAGTCTACCGCCACGTCACCCGATGACGTCAGCTGACGTCACCTCACCTTGACCCACCAATGACGTCATGCTGACGTCATCACTAAAAAGCGCCAAAATGGTAAAAAAGTCTATATTTACCCAAAAAACCGTGTTTTTCCCACTTTTCTCTCCTGTCTCTATTGTTCTTTCTGCATGACCGTTTACGTTCGAATTTCCGCCAACCTGCTGAGTTAACCCGGGCGACCTCCTCAGCATCAACCATGCACACCTGCGCAACCTCTGTTCGTCAATTAACAGGTATTTACCATTGTTCTGCCCTCCATACGACTCTTATTGAAATTTAAGTTGCTCAGAAGGCTTAAGACACCTTGAAACTACATTTACACCGCCCATTTCCCTCTGCACGTCCACCATTGTAACTGTGAAGTCCAAAAAGCACCGGCCGAGCCTTAATACTTGTAGTTTCGCTCAAAACCACTGTCCCTCTGCATTTCCCGGCAGATTTCTTGATAAATACAATTCACCCGCTGGAAGGGGACAGTTAGACCTTAGAGAAGCTCTGCTCCTAAAAACAAACAGTATTTCAATTGCTGTTGAGTAAATTCCCCTCTGGTATCCAAAATACAAACTGTCTTTACAGAGAATCACCTATATTCTGTGTTGCTTCCATTTTGACTATTCACCTACAATTGTTGCACTTTGAAGAACTATGGAGACTCCTATTGCTCTAAATATCAAGCCCCTCAATGCTCCTCACCAGGAATTAGCATGGAAAGCCCTGGGAGACATGGATTACCAAATGCTGGACTGGTTCCCTATGGGAACCAAATACAATATCCAGATGATGAATGAGTTAAAAGCCCAGCACCTGAGTGGGGCAGACATCTTGGGAATTTGGGACTCAAATTTGCCCATCTACAACCTTCCCCAAGTAAATCCTATGCCAGAACTGATCTACAGCTGCCAGGAATGTTATGACCCAAACCAAAGAGCTGTCATCAGCCCCACAAGCTCAATCCTGTTCCAGATTACCCCAGAGAGTATAAATGGAATGCTGCACTTCCAAACTGCCAAGCAATTGACCCCCCTCTTTATGCAGAATTTGATAAACAAAGGGACCAAGCTGTCAAATGACCAAATCATTAAAATCAATCAGTTGTTTGTAAGACCAGGCTCTGAATCAGTCAGAACCCCTCCTATTGGGTATCACTATTTGAATGAATTGGGCAGGATGTTAGTGGATTTAATCAGTTATGTCCTAGGATTCAGGGGGATGGAGGATGTGGATGATAGCCTAATGGCAATGCTGTCTATATTCTCTCCTGGCAAACCCCCAGCTGTACATTATGACTATGAAACCTACATTGCAGATAAAATCCATGAGTAGTTTATGAACTTGAGGAGGGAAAGATTATTCAGGTATACTTCATATATATACCACCTATTCTTGTTCTATCAGCCAGCCACCTTCTCTGTTCCTTTGAAGCCACTCAATGCCCAGGGAATTCCAAGGTCAGTTGTGTTCTGGACTTCTGTTTTTCATCATACCTCTGTATCACCTTACACATACACTGAGTTCATTGACTTATTCATCTATCCAGTCATGACAGTATTGCATGGTACTCCTCCTCCTAGACTAACTGATGACATGAGGAGAATTCTCCATTTGAATAAGTCCTACAGCATTGGTAATTGGTACTTCTACCAAAACCACACAGTCATCAGGATATATGGCTGTGAGTTGAACCCATTTAGGTTGCCAAGGTATGTCCCCATGAGGCTTTTTGCCTTGGAATATTTCAGACAGTTTGGGAACTCAGACTATCTTCATTTTCAGAGCAACAACAAGAAGTCACAGTTGAAGGTAAGGAACCAGCTGGGTCCTTTCCTATATAACAGAAAAGAAGAGGGATGGAAAGAGGCAAACACTATCCTGGAAGGCCTCAGACTGCAAACCAGCTTTGAATGGATACCCTATGACCCCAATCATGCTATCTCCCTCAGGAGGATTAGATACAAATTGGGTAGCTATGCACACAAGAGACAACCCGAGATTGAACAGTATGCCAACGCATCAAATTGGGAAGAGGGTACCCTAGAGGAGGAAATTACTAATGAAGAGTTACTTGAGAGAGAGGCTAGAAATATGCAAAAGGAAGCTGACTTGGAAACTTGTGGACAGGTGCCCCTCTCCTACAAAAAGCAACTTGGAGCAGCTGCTACATCATCAACAACATAGCAGCAAACTGCCGAGAAAGCACCACAGACAGCAAGCGAGGATAAAGGGAAGCGGGTGGAACAGCCACCTCCATTGACAGAAGAACAAGTGGATACATTGCTACAACAGCAAGAAGAGATGGAGCAGCAGGAACTCGGGCAGCAACAGGAAGAGGAACAGTTTAGTGAACAGCAGCCCTTGCAGCAAGAAAAAGTGGTTGATGCTCCAAGCTCCACTGAGCAACAGGCTCAGACAATAGTGCCTCCTAGGGCAGAAACTACTGTTGATACCTCAGTCCTCCAAACCCCACAAAAGGAGGACTTAACCAGGAAAAGGGATAGAGAGACTCCCCTGACTTCATCCATCAATCGGGGAGAGAAAAGACAAAGACTAAATGACTCTCAAGAGGATGACATAGCAGTGAGGCAAGCAATGGGCATGAGCCCACCCAGTGGAGAAGTTTCAGCCAGTTCATCTCAGCATGAACATGATAGAACTATAGGAGGAGAGGTCAGCTCCTCCAGCCAGCACAGAGAAGGACAGTCCAGCATCAAACAGCAATTTATTGACATTAAGAGGAGGAGTGATCCTATTAAAGTACAGCTATATAATCATTTGCTGAACCTGGCTCCTACCAATCAGCCAAGACTCATGTCTGCCTTTGATGTAAGTGAAGGCAAGATGATCATGAGTCACTTCATGCCCACAACGCTGCATCCTCAAACTACCTCGGATTACCTAAGAACCAACATGGAGGTGCTGGCCAAAGACATACACCCTATGGATAAGATTGAATTACATAAACAAACTGGTGAAATGGTGTATGCCTCCTTGGCAGATGAGACATTGGAGAACTACAAATTGAAGAGCAGCCTTGATAACACAGCATCTCAGCTGGAATTGGAGAGAGCATCATCACAAGCCAAGGACAACAGGATCAAGTCCTTGGAAGAGGTAATTATAGAAATAGGACATGATCCTAAAGATGTTAAGGGTATCCAAGAACTCTTGAAGCTAAGGGATGCAGACATGGCGGCCTTAAGAAAGAAAATCAAGCTCCCAGCTACCATCCATCCGCAAACAGACGAGGTTGCCCAGCAAAGGCAGGAAAAGGATGCTACAGACCTACTGATATCCCTGTACAAGGAGCTGGTTCGAACTCAAGACCAGCTAGGACAATCAGAAGCTGCAAAGGCAGCACTACAAACAGCAATGAAGCAAAGAGAAGAGGGCCAACCCTCCCAGCCTCCTCCTGTGATAATTAATCTTGAGGAAGTCCCTCCAACAACTACTCCTCCTCCTCAGCAAACGGGAACTACAGCACCATCTACAGCACCATCTACAGCAACAACTACACCAACACCAGGACAGACTCCCAGTCTGGATATGCAGAAGCTGCAAGCTGAGATCCAAGTTCTTGAATCTCAAATGAAAGAGCTTGATGAAGTCAAGAAATCTTTGGCCAAGGTGAATGAAAAATTTGACAAAAGCAAGCAGAATGAAGCAGCAAAGGAGAGAGAGATAAAAGCTCTAAAAAAGAGAATAGCTGAACTAGAAAAAGAGCTTGCACTAGAAAAAGTAACAGCAGAATTGAAAGCAGTCCTCTGGGGTAACATTGGGCGGTCCATCACCAATCAATGGCAGTATATTGAGACTATGGATGAGCAAATAGTACTCATCACCAAGGCAAACAAGGAAATACACAGAGCCAGAGCAAGCCTTGGCCACATGCCAGATGCTGCCAGCAGAATGATCAATGTTTTAAATAACAAAACTAGCTCTCAACTAGCTACCATGGGAATTACTAACAGGACTGAAACAATCTCAGTAGTTAAAAGAGTCCTGACACTAAGAAGTCTAGTTGGTACACTGGAGAGGAGGACACAGGATATGCAGACCGAGATCAACAAGTTCCTGGACAGATTTGTGGCATTGCAGAACAGAGGCCTCCCCAGCATTTTAAGCAGTGTAGGAAGACTGCTCACCCTAGAAAATTACAACAAAAGGATTGATGCCCATGCAGTAGCACAGATTGCAAAACAGCCCAGTACCTCAACAGACACAGGGCCAGCATCAGGGCAGAATCTGTATGATAGGGTGGATAATCTGTTTTTTATTATGAATGAAATTGATCATCTGTTTGATACACCACCAAATTTCTTTAAGTATACTGAAGCAGATGAGACTATGGGGGCAATCATAAATCATCAATTACCCACACAGGAAGTATGGAGGAATTTGACACAGATAATTTTATCAGGCCAGAACCTGTAGCGTTAGTTTTCTCCAGTACATGAGCAGTCATGCGCAGGCACAATTTTGATGAATAAAATCTACAAGGAAGAGGCAGATGCTGAGCCAACTCAGCAGAGCTATTTACTCACCACAGCAGCAGTCACAATCACAGGTGACAACCCAAAATACAGCGTACAAGCCATAAAGTCGGGTTCTCCAGCATTTAATCAAAGTATCTCCACCGACTCAGCAGATCCCAAAGGCCAAAATATCTTCTGACAGAACATTAAGGCGCCTTTATTTTGTATTCAATGCTGTAATAAATTTCTGATAATAATATCTCAAAGTTGGTGAGAATATTAAGTCTGAGATAACTCAGGACTCAGATATTTTTGTAAAAATCGCAAGTATATATTCACCCCTGGCAGAAGCTCAGGGGGTTGTTGTTATTTTCCTTTTGGAAGTCTCACTTGCTGTAAAATTCTCAGAGAAGTAATGCAAAGGGAGAATGGAATTTCCGAAGCTTGGTGTATTTGATGCGTTGTGATGAATGGTGAATGTTGCAGGATTCCAGAGTGTTTCATAAAACAATAAGTTTTCTTAAATCTCTGTGTTACATGTTTTCGAGTCTTTTGTTCTCTTTTATTGTCTAAATGTTTAAACTTAATAGCAAAGTAGAAGAATAGTCCCAGGATTTAATCACTGATTACCCTGAACTCAATCTGAGCTATTATCCATGTTTTTCTTCAGATACAGTGAATGAAGTGTAATTCTTAATTGCTGCACTTTAAAACTATATCTTTTGCAGTGATAGACATCCCCAGGGATTCAAGTTTTGCTCCTGAGGCATCTATCTGTTTCTCATACCTAGTTTTGTGGAAATACTCGAATACTTTAGTGAAAATTCTTAATTGCTTTCACTGGTTTTTTCACCTGTTCGTGTTATAAAACAAAAATTTCGTTGTATGAAGCATCCAAATGGCCCTGTAAGTTTCACCAGTTCACCTCAAGGTTTCTAGACACCTATACAGCCACAGACTCCATTTCCCAATGATATTTGACTCTTTGAAAATTACATCATAAGACCTAAAAGAAACTCTTCAACCAAAACATAAACAAAACCTGTGCATAATAGCTAGCCTAAAACCCTATCATAAACAGTTACAAATCATAAAGAGAGAGCCCTCTCTGATCACAGTTTGGCTAGAAACAGTGATCCAAAGATTGGTTAGTGGTTACCCCGACCGTATTCCCTTGGGAGTCATAGGGAACAACCTGGGTGTTAACACACCCAACAACTGAATCACTGAAACCTTGTCATCAAAACACAGTCATCAGAATACAGACCAGAGCCTAGAACTCTGCAACAACCACTAAAAACAACAACAACTTGAAATATGTATATGCTACTTGACTATGTCAAACTAGTGTGTATACGCCCTTTCACCAGGGAGAACCCGCGTACAGATCTGAAAATAATTACTTATACCTTCACTACAATTTCCAACTTCAGATATACCCAAACCATAATATATAAAGGATCAAACATGCATCAGTATTCAGATCTATTCATGTTCATACCATATAATGATAATACATTTTAGTCTTCAAGATCCCGATCCATCAACCTTTATCAGCCGCATAGGAGCCTCCTTGATTCAGATTGAGCCAAGCATCAACAACCCATAATCAGCATACTAGATCTCACACTTCATCAGATATTCATCACTTACACACTTTCACATCTTGTCCTAATGATCTTCTCCTTATATAGGTTTAGGCCTTTCTCAATACCATGGTCCAAAACCATGTAGGACCAATACCTTGGACCCAATACCTGCAGTCAACACTTCGGACCAAATACCATGGACCAAATACCACGGACCAAAACTTAATTTTCCATCATGTATGCGCCTTTCCTTTTGTGAACCTATGTGTGTACGTATACATGCCTTTTGTTCTGCTAACTCGTGTGTATACACACTTTCATCAAGGTTAACCTGCGTATACCTTTCTCTTGACCTGCTGCACTATGATCTGCCATCTGAGTGAGTTGTCATCAAGGACAACTCCTGTATCATACCTCTGAGTGAGTTGCCATCAAGGTAACACCTGTATCATAATGCCAACAGGCTTTGTGGTATAAGTTAGGGACTTTGTACTAATCTAAGTCTCTCGTGAATAAATTGTTCTTGCAGAAAAAGCTGTATAACCTGAGGATGAAAGATGGAGACTCGGTGACAGAGCATCTAAACACATTTAATGCTGTGGTAATTCAGTTAGCATATGTTGATATTAAAATTTCAGATGAAGATAAGTGCGTCAGTTTTTTGTGTTCTCTACCAGATTCGTGGGATAGTTTGGTTATTACAATAGGTAGCGATGCAACTGCCTTGCATTTTGATGAAATAGTCTCATCCTTGCTGACGGAGGAGATGAGACAGAAAAATACAAAGAGCCAGAATGGTGATGCCTTGTCTGTACGAGGACAGTCCCAGAACAGAAACAAAAATAAGTCACCGAGTGGGAGATCTAAATCTAGAGGGAGATCTAAATCTCCAGGAAAACCTATAAAGGTGGTGTGCTGGAAATGCGTAAAGGAAGGGCACTACAAAAGGGAATGTAAATCTAGAGCTCTTGATAAAGGAAAGGGATCTGATGATGCTCCTTCTGCAGAGGCGAAAACAACTTCATATAAAGGTGGGGATGTGTACTTGGCTTCTTCAAGTACACATGTAGATCACGAGGCATGGTTGATTGACTCGGGTGCATCATTTCACTTCACTCCCCATAGAGAGTGGTTCTGCGAGTATGAAAAATACGATGGTGGTGATGTCTTCTTAGGGGATGATAGGAAGGCTAGAATCATTGGTTGTGGAAAAGTAAAGTTGAAGTTGCAAGGTGGAAGGGTTAGAAAACTTCTGGGTGTTCTGTATATTCCTGCATTAGCCAGAAATCTTATTTCTGTAAGCAAGTTGGATGATGCAGGTGTAAAAATAGTGTTCGAGAAGGATACCTACAAGATGGTTCAGGGAGCACTGGTATTGATGCGGGGAGTTCAGATTGGAACTCTGTACAAGCTACAAGGTAGCACTATTATTGATGGGTGCAATAGTTCTGTGGTTCCTAAAAGTGGGGCAGAAAATATAGTGGTCTTTGGAGAGAAGACCATGATGTGGCATCAAAGGCTTCAACATATTAGAGAAAAGGGCCTTCAGATACTTCATGGTAAAGGTATGGTATAAGGTATGAGTAATAGCTCTCTGGATTTTGATTTCTATGAAAATTGTGTATATGGGAAGCAGAATCGGGTGAGGTTCCCCTCTGGTAGTAAGAGGGCAAAATAGATATTAGAACTTGTGCACAGTGATGTGTTTGGACCTGTGAAGGTTCCATCACTAGGTAAGTCTGTGTACTATGTATCATTTATAGATGACTTCTCAAGGAATACATGGATATATTTCCTTAAGAAGAAATATATAGTCTTTGACAGGTTTAAAGAATTTAAGGCTCTGGTGGAAAACAAGACAGAGAAGAAGATAAAGGTGCCGAGGACAGATAATGGTGGAGAGTTTTCAGCAAGGAATTTGAAGAATTCAGTAAGAAGTGTGGTATAGCACGGTAGAAGACTACTCCATATACACCTCAGCAAAATGGAGTTTCAGAAAGAATATATAAGACGTTGATGGAAAGGGCAAGAAGCATGCTCAATGGTGCCGGGTTAGGACATGAATTCTGGGTAGAGGCGATGGATATTGCATGTTACCTGGTCAATAGGTCACCTTCATCAGCGTTGGAGGATAAGACTCAACAAGAGGTATGGACTGGTAAGAAACCCTCTCTTTCACATTTGAGGGTATTTGGATGTGATGCATATGTACATGTTCCAAAGGAGAAACGAACCAAGTTGGATAGTAAATCTGAAAAGTGCATCTTTATTGGGTATAAGGATTGTTTAAAGGGTTATAAGCTTTGGAACCTAGTCACACGGAAGGTTGTGTATAGCCGAGATGTGGTATTCATAGAGGTGAAAGATGTTATTAAACATGAAGTCCAACAAAAAGAACATGAGAAGATAGAATTTGAGCTAATGGAGGAAGAATCAGACTCTATAGCAGAGGAGGAATCAAAAGATGAAGAGCCACAAACTCCAGCTGTGAGAAGATAAATTCGAGAAAGAAGGCAGCCTGAAAGGTATAGTCCATCTACTTTCTGTTCAAATTTTGCTTTATCTATTACTGACGATGATCCCAGAAGTGTGAAGGAAGCAGTGGATTCGGAGGATGGGAAACTCTGGAATGAGGCCATGGTTGATGAAATGGCATCTTTGCAGAAAATGAGGCTTGGGATCTAGTGGAGTTGCCGGGTGGAAGGAAACCCATTGGCAGAAAATGGGTGTTCAAAAAGAAGACAAATGCAGAAGGAAAAGTGGAGAAATACAAAGCTCGGTTGGTAGCAAAAGGTTATTCCCAGGTGTCGGGAATTGAATTTGGTGATATTTTTTCTCCTGTTGCCAAGGTAACTTCTATTAGATTACGTTTATCTATTACTGTTGCTTTTGATTTTGAGGTAGAATAGATGGATGTGAAGACAACATTTCTTCACAGGGATCTGGAAGAGGAAATCTACATGAAGCAACCTAAAGGCTTTGCAGTGAAGGGTAAGAAAGAACTGGTATGCAAGTTAAAGAAGTCTCTGTATGGGTTAAAACAGTCACCAAGGATTTGGTATCAGAAATTTGATACATTTATAAGGAGACTTGGCTTCACCAGAAGAAAAGCAGATCATTGTGTGTATTTTAAATTAATTGGTGACCGTGTTATTTATCTGGTCTTCTATGTGGATGATATGTTGCTGGTTGGAAATGACAAAGAAATTATCCAGGATCTGAAGACCCATTTGTCATCCAAATTCAACATGGAAGATCTTGGTGCTACAAACTATATTTTGGGCATGGAAATTAAAAGAGATCGGGAAAAGAGGAAGCTATGGTTAAACCAAAGGAAGTATGTCGAGATAATACTACAGAGGTTTAATATGCAGGATAGTAAACCGGTGAAGTTTCCTATTCCTGTAGGTGTGAGGTTATCTGCTGAACAATTTCCCAAGACACAAGAAGAGGAAGAGGACATGTCCTGTGTTCCATATGCAAGTGTAGTCGGTAGCCTGATGTATGCAATGGTTTGTATTAGACCAGACATTGCACATGCAGTGGTTGTATTGAGCAGGTTTATGTCAAAACCAGGAAAGGAGCATTGGACAGCAGTGAAGCAGGTTTTCAGGTATTTGCGTGGCACTAGTTATTATGGTCTATGCTACCAAGGAAGACCAGGATTGGACAAAGTGTTGGATATTCGTGGCTTTGTTGATGCAGACTGGGATGGAGATATGGATCAGAGAATATCTACAAGTGGGTATGTGTTTAACCTATTTGGAGGTGCAGTCAATTGGATGAGTAAGAAACAATCTGTAGTGGCACTATCAACTATAGAGGTAGAATACATGGTAGCCACTGATGAGCCCCAAAAATGGACAATTATTTGGGCTCATTCAACCTCCTAATTTGACTTAGTCCACCATTCTCATTTGTTTATTGCATGTTTTTGATTATTTTTATGTTAATAGAGTGAATTTGGTTAGTCATTACGCCAACAAGTCTAATGGGTGATTTGTGTAGCCTTTTTGGTCAACTTGGAGACAAAATTGAAGGTCTTAATGAGCACTTGGCAGCCAAATTCGTGGGAGAACAAGCTAGAGGATTTGTAGGAAGGTGTCCCCTTCATTTATGGGCCCTTACCTCAAATTCTCCACCATCAGCTCAGAGTTCAAGGGCCACCGAATCAATCAGCATAAGAGCAGCCAAGCAAGTCAAGTAGGACTGATGTTAACTCCAAGTCTTGGGCAGCTGAGTCCCTAAATTGTAGGAGGACTGTTGGGTCCTCAAATTGTATAAATAAGAGGGCTGAGGGCCTCATTTCAGTTAGTCATTTTGGGGAGCTAGTGGTTAGTCATTTTGTAGCTGGTAGATTAGTCATTGCATAGTCTTGTTGTAGTCATTTTGTAGTTTGATTTTTATGCAATAGATTAGCTTTGCTTTCAGCTCATTCTCAAGCTCTCCTTGTGGACAGTTTTGATGTAAATCTTCATTCTTGATTAATAAAGATGAATCCAGCTTTGCACCAGCTCTAAATCTCTCTTGGGAGGCTGTAGCTCTTGGGGTTGGGCCCATCTCAAGCGCCCAATACCTCCCTTGTTTATCTTTATGTGTTTGCTGTGTTCTTAAAATGAAATCTGCTCTTTAGATCTTGCTTTGTTATTTTGGTTGTTTTTGATGGTTAAAGTAGCTTTTTATGGTTAGAATCGATTGGTAGGAGTTTGGCATGCATTTAGATCTTTTTGAATGTTCTTACTCATGTGATGTACATGGTTCTCTTTCCAAACAAAGCTGCTGTTTATTCATTTCATTGACAGTTGGATTAAGTTAGCTAGGACTTGTTTTGTTTGCAAGGATTCATTGATTTTTTTGAATGAGCATTGTGCAGGGCATCTCTATCACCTTCATCACCTCCTCGTTCATCTGAGCCTCGTCCAAATCAGTTCCTCCATCACCAAGTCTGTTTCCTCATCTCCCATCTGCTCTTTTGCCACGTAACCCTACCTTCTTGCTTTTCCATTGCCTAAACCTTCGTTGATGCAAGTCAGCCTTCCACATCATCTCACCACTCCACCCATCAGTTCCTGGGTCACTTCAGACCCCCATCCTACCTCCATAACCATCCATGCATCTTCCATCCACCATCCATCCTCAAGCATCCCATTTCAGAACATCCTGTAGAAGAATTACAGAACATCCTGTAGAAACCCCTGCAGACTTCCTGTAGAAGTTCATAAACACGGTTGCATGTCATCCAGACTTTGTGAAACTCTCAGAGAGAATGTCAGGTATCCCTTAGACCCTCTCTGTACCATCCCAACCGTTCCCAAAGCATTTCATCCCTGCACAATGAAAAGCTAGTTAGAAGCACATGCATGATAATTTCAACAACTTAAGCAAAAATACAAAAAGATGTTTTCTTTAGATAATGATAACTTAGACACATGCATTTTACCTTCTTAGAAGTAATGGCATCTCTTTAGGTAGTTTGCATGCTCTCCTTTGCATCGGTAGGACTAGCTGGTAGAATTAGGGTTTGCTAGGGTTTGTGTTTCTTTTTGGCTTTCAGTTTCTTTCCGCAAGTAGATTAGATTCCTTTCAGTTAACTTTCATCCATCAGTTAAAAAGCTTCTTCTAAGAGCTCATAGAAGTTGGCTTGAGCCCCTAGCGGACTTGTGCCAGCTGACCAAGTGACAGCTGCGGCAAGAGCTAGTACTTGTGCATATAGCACCATCGCTTCCAAGTTTGTTACGAACTACCGGGTTGATAAAATTAAAGAAGGGAGTTCCAGGAGTTGTAGCATTATTGCTACAATACTGGGGCCTGTTATCACCCAGGTTGTTCCCTATGACTCCCAAGGGAATACGGCCGGGGTAACCACTAACCAATCTTTTAATCACTGTTTCTAGCCAAACAGCGATCAGAGAGGGCTCTCTCTTTATGATTTATATCTACAGTGATGGTGTTTTAGGCTAGGTATTAGGTGCAGGTTATTTTTGTGTTTTGGTTGAAGAAATTCCCTTGGACTTCAGTGATGTAGTTTTCAGATGTGTTGAATATCATTGGGCAATGGAGTCTGTGGCTAAATGTGTTTGAATCTGTGAGATGAAGGATGGAACTTACAGGGCCTTTTGATTGCTTCATTAAAACATAATTTGGCTAAATGACAGGAAACAAGCAGCACAAAGTGAAAGCATTTAAGAATTTCCACTTATTGTTTACCTATTTCCAAGTGACAGAATTTGGAGGATAGAACAGAGGTCACAGGGGCAATAAACTGAATCCCTGGGAGTAGTCTGTTACAGCAAAGAGACAGTCTGAAATGCAGCAGTTAAGAATTGCAATTTCTATTACTGTTTCTGAAGAAAACATAAATGACAGTTCGGGTTTGAGTTCAGGGTAATGCTTGATTAAATCCTGGAACTATTCTTTCACCTTACTATCAAGTGTGAGATATTTAAACAACCAAAGAGGAACAAAGACTCTAAAAACACATAACAGAAGATTTGAAAATACTTATAGTTTTAAAGCAACACCCATGGAATCCTGTAACAGGCATCATTCACCACAAGACATCAAGTGCACCAAGCTTCCGGAAGTTCCATTCCTTCTTTGTATTAATTCTCTGAAAATATTACAACAGATGGGAGTTCTCCAAGAGGAAATTACAGCAACCCCTTCAGCATCTGTGAAGGGTGTATATATACTAGCGGTGGTCTACAGAAATATCTGAGTTCTGCGTTATCTCAGTCTTTACATTCTCACCAACTCTTTAAGATATTATGTCAAAAACTTATTACACATTTAATACACAGTGCAGGCATTTTAATGCTCTGTCAGAAGATATTTAGCTTTATAAGAATAGCTAAGTCGGTCTGAATATTTGGAGTTAATGTATAGAAAACCCGACTGTAGGCTGGTACACTCTGTCTCGGACCTGTCAGTTGTGACTTTGACTGCTGCTGGTGGTGAGTGACTGGTCTGGCTGAGTTGGCTCAGCCTCGGCTTTTCTGTAAATTTTAATTCCCAAAATTGCCACTGCGCGTGTTTGCCTTTTTCCTTCTGCGCTATTGGTTCTGGCCTGTCAAAATTGTCTGGGTCAAATGCCTCCAGACATCCTGTGTGGGCAGTTGATGTGCCAAAATTGCGCCTAGAGTCTCATCTGCTTCTGTGAATTTGAAGAAATTGGGTGGTGTATCAAACAGATGCTCTATCTCATTCATAAGAAAAAACAGGTTTTCCACCCTGTCATACACCATTTGCCCTGTGGCTGGCCCTGTGTCTGCTGAAGTGCTGGGAGGTTTTGCAATCTCTGCTACTGCATGGGCATCAATTCTCTTGTTATAGTTGTCCAGGGTGAGCAGTCTTCCCACGCTGCTCAAAATGTTGGGGAGGCCTCTGTTCTGCAGTGTTACAAATTTCTCCAAGAATTTGTTAATTTCTGTCTGCATGTCCTGTGTTCTCCTCTCTAGGGTCCCAACCAAGTTTCTCAATGTAACAACTCTCTTGGCTATGGCAATTGTTTCTGTCCTGTTGTTGATTCCCATGGTAGCCAGTTGAGTGCTGGTCTTGTAATTCAGGATATTGATCATCCTGGTAGCTGCTTCTGGCATGTGTCCAAGGCTTGCCCTGGCTCTCTGTATCTCCTTGTTTGCTTTGGTGATGAGCACCATTTGCTCATCCATAGTCTCAATATATTGCCACTGGTTGGCAATGGATCTTCCAATGTTGCTCCATAATACTGCTTTCATCTGAGCAGTTACCCTTTCCAATGCAAGCTCTTTTTCCAGCTCAGCAATCCTTCTCTTAAGGGTTTTCACCTCTCTTTCCTTGGCTGCCTCATTTTGTTTGCTTTTATCAAATTTCTCATTAACATTAGCCAAGTTCTGCTTGAGCCCATCCAGCTCTTTCATTTGAGCTTCCATAGCTCGGATCTCTGCTTGCAGCTTTTGCATGTCTAGACTAGCAGCCTGTTCTGATGTTGTAGTTGTTGCTGCTGTGGATGGCGCTGTAGTTTCTGTTTGCTGAGGAGGAGGAGCAGTCTTTGGAGGGACTTCCTCAAGATTTATTATCACAGGAGGAGGCTGGGAGGGTTGGCCCTCTTCTCTTTGCTTCAGTGCTTCCTGTAGTGCTGCCTTTGCAGCCTCAGTTTGTCCTAGCTGGTCTTGAGTCCTAACCAGCTCTTTGTATAAGGATACCAGCAGGTCTGTGGTATCTTTTTCTTGCCGTTGCTGGGCAACTTCATCTGTTTGTGGATGGATGGTGGCCGGGAGTTTGATTTTCTTTCTTAGGGCTGCCATGTCTGCATCCCTTATTTTCAGCAGTTCTTGGATGCCTTTGACATCCTTGGGATCATGTCCTATCTCTATGATTACTTCCTCCAAGGATTTGATCCTGTTGTCCTTGGCTTGTGAGGATGCTCGTTCCAATTCTAGCTGGGATGATGTATTGTCTAGGCTGCTCTTTAACTTGTAATTTTCCAGTGTCTCATCTGCCAGGGAGGCATACACCATTTCACCCGTTTGTTTGTGTAACTCTATCTTATCCATGGGGTGAATATCTTTAGCCAGAACCTCCATATTGGTTCTTAAATAGTCTGAGGTGGACTGGGGATGTAAAGTTGTGGGCATGAAATGGCTCATTATCATTTTTCCCTCACTTACATCAAAAGCAGACATTAGTCTCTGCTGGTTGCTGGGAGCTAGTTTTAACAAGTGATCATAGAGTTGCACTTTTATGGGATCACTCCTTCTCTTGATTTCTATGAACTGCTGCTTTATACTTGAGTGCCCCTCTCTATGCTGGCCAGAAGAGCTGACCTCTCCTCCCATTGTCATATCTGGTCCTCTTTGAGATGAGCTGGCCGAGAGTTCTCCACTGGGTGGGCCCATGCCCATGGCCTGCCTTACTGCCATGTCCTCCTCTTGGGAGTCATTCAATCTTTGTCTCTTCTCTCCTCTGATAAAGGATGAAGTCTGGGGAGTCTCTCTCTCTCTCTTTCTGGTTAAGTCCTCCTTCTGAGGTGTTTGGAGGACTGAGCTGTCCACATTGATGTCTGTTCTTGGAGACAACTCTGTTTGGGGCTGCTGTTCTGTAGATCCGGGCAAATCTGTCTCTTTATTTTGCTGTAATGGCTGCTGCCCACTAGTTTGTGGTTTATCTTGTTGCTGCCCCAACTCCCGTTCTTCCATTTCTTCTTGCTGCTGTAGCAAGGTGTCAACCTGTTCTTCTGTTAATATAGGTGGTTGTTCCACCTGTTTGCCTTTGTCCTTGCTTGCTGCTTGGGTTGTCTGCTCGGCAGTTCGCTGTTGTGTTGCTGGTGTTGTGGTGGCTGCCCCAATTTGCCTCCTGTAGGAAATAGGCACCTGTCCACAAGTTTCCAAGTCAGCTTCTTTTTGGATATTTCTAGCTTGTTGCTCAAGCATTTCTTCACTAGTCATTTGCTCTACTAATGTGCCCTCTTCCCAATCTGGTGCATTTGCATATTTTTCAATTTCAGGTAATCTTGCATGAGCATAGTTGCCTAACTTATACCTGATCCTCCTGAGGGAAATAGAGTGGTTAGGGTCATATGGAATCCACTCAAAACTAGTTTTCAACTGGAGTCCTTCCAGGATTCTGTCTGCCTCTTTCCAGCCTTCCTCCTTCCTGTTGTATAAGAAGGGACCTAGCTGATTTCTCACTTTCAACTGTGATTTCTTGTTTCTACTCTGAAAGTGCAGGTAATCTGAGTTCCCAAATTGCCTGAAATATTCTAAGGCAAACAGTCTCATGGGAACATACCTCGGCAGCCTAAATGGATTTAATTCACATCCATACACCCTAATGACTGTGTGATTCTGGTAGAAGTACCAGTTGCCAATGTTGTAAAGCTTGTTCAGATGAAGAATTCTCTTCATTTCATCGGTCAGTCTAGGAGGAGGGGCACCTTGCAGCACTGTTAGGGCTGGATGAACAAATAAATCAATAAACTCACAGTATGTATAAGGTGATACTGAGGTACAATGGAACACAGGGGTCCAAAAAACAACTGATCTTGGGGTTCCTTGGGCGTTGAGTGACCTCAAAGGGACAGAGAAGGTAGCTGGCTGGTTGAACAAGAACAGATGATATATGTAGGAGGTGTATCTGAACAGCCTCTCCCTCTTCAAGTTCATGAACTGGTCATGAATCTTCTCAGCTATATAGGTTGCATAATCATAGTGGATAGCTGGAGGCTTACCCGGGGCAAATATGGACAGCATGGCCAATATGCTGTCATCTACATCTTCCAGTCCTCTGAATCCCAGGACATATCCAATTAAGTCCACCATCATCCTGCCCAACTCATTCAGGTATTGGTACCCAATGGGAGGGGTTCTGACTGCTTCAGAGCTAGGTGTGACAAACAGTTGGTTAATCTTCACAATCTGGTCATTGGATAGGTTATTTCCTCTCTTTATCAAATCTTGCATGGAAAGAGGGGTTAATTTCTTGGCTGTGTGGAAATGCAGCATCTGATTAATACTCTCTGGAGTAATCTGGAACAAAACTAGGCCTGTGGGGCTAATGACTGCCCTTTGGCTGGGGTCATAGCACTCTTGGCAACTGTAGATAAGCTCTGGCATGGGATTAACTTGGGGGAGGTTATATATGGGCAAATTTGATTCCCAAATTCCCAGAATATCTGCTCCACTCATATGCTGGGCTCTCAACTCATTTAACATTAGGATATTATACTTAGTTCCCATAGGAAACCAGTCCAACATCTGGTAATCCATGTCTCCTAGGGGCTTCCATGCCAATTCTTGATGGGGAGCATTGATAGGCTTAATATTAAGAGCAATGGGGGGCTCCATAGCTTCTGAAGGGGCAAACTATTTCAACTTGGCAGGTGAATAAGTAAAAACAGACTGAAGGTTGCCCTCTGTGGTAAAACTTGATGTTTTGAACTGTTAGAGGGGAATTCACCAGCCAGAAATTGGAATACTGCTGGTCATTGATAACAGAGACTCTTTGGGGCCCAATTTAGGTGCTTCAGAGGTAGTTAACAGTGCACTTGTCGGGCAAACGCAGAACCGAGGGGTTTTCAGATGAATTACAGTTTATTATGGCTCTGCAAGGAATTTTTTGGGCTTCTCAGAGGCAATGGTGGGGGTATGACCAGGTTCCAATGGTGAAAAAAATCTGTTTCACGGTCTTATTATGCCTGTGAGCAGTATAGAGCAAAATGCAGGTCGTATGGAGGGCAGTGCAGGGTAAATACCTGTAATTTGACGTGCAGAGGTGATGATAAGGCGTACTGCAGTTGCTGGAGTGGTCGCCTTGGTTGAATTGACCGGTTGGCGAAAATTCGGGGGGAAAAGGTTAAGCAGAGTGTTTAGCAGACAAAACAACGAAATGGTGAAAAAACGCGTGAAATGTGGTTAATATGGGATTTTTTACCCATTTGGCGCTTTTTTTTTATGATGACGTCAGCATGACGTCATTGGTGGGTCACGGTGATGTGACGTCAGCTGACGTCATCGGGGAGGACGTGGCAGTAGACGATAGGTCAGAGGGGGTCGAGGTGGCAGCCCAGTCAGCAGTGAGCTGGACGCATGGTGGGGGCGGGTACAAGACGTGGCAGACAGGTTAACGGAGAAAGGGCGGAAGTGAAACCGTGACGGTCACGGTTAAGGCTCTAACCGTCACAGTCTCTCGGGGCGGTTAGAGTACGGTGCCCAAAGTGTCAGAGGGAGCTCCGAGATGGTTAGTTGGGTGACGCGTGGCGCAGGAGTGACGAGGCGCAACGTCACTTTCTCGGGAGCTAACTGGCGGACGTGGATAGCGCTCCGATATCGTTGTGGGCCGTCGGATCTAGAAAACTTGATCCGACGGCTGGCGGAGGTGTGAGGTGCACGGCGGATAGGGCGGCGGAAAAATTAACGGTTTGTGGGTTTTTTAACATTGTTTTTCAAATGTTTCAACCTCATACCACCCGCGCTTGCCTTTGGGGCATGATGAAGGCGGAATTTTGCCTTTTATAAGGTTTGCAGAGGGTTTGCGGGCTAGAGGGGTTTAGAGAGGGGTTTATACCCATGCAAAGGTATTTTTTGAGGGGAAACGACTTGCAGCAGAGGAGAAATGGTGGAGATAGGTTCACCATGGTGGCCAGGGGCCACTATGGTCCCTCTTTGCAGATTTCTCGGCTATTATGCCTAGGGGAGGGAATATATAACATTTAGGGCTTTATACACCTTAGTGTTATTACTATTAGGGGTAGGGGTAAAATAGGGGAATTAAATAATAGAATTAGGAGTTAGCAAAGTGAAAGAGGGGGACTTGTAGAAAAGGGGATGTTAATAATGGAGTAGGGGGAAAAGAGTGAAGTTAGTGATGCTCTCTGCTGTGAATCCATGAAATTCACCACCTTTTTGGCTGATATGTCCATTGCCTTGGCACAATATCTTTGACAACTATGTAATGGTGAACCTGTCCTTTCTGCAACCACAACTACCTACCCAACTATGTCACCTAGCATTTTTTGTTTCTTCTTGGAGGGGCACTTGGACTTGCAACCCCCAATTGCCTTTTCTTTTCTTTGGCTTTTTCCTTTTTACTCTATCTGCTTCTACCCTTATCTCTTCCAAGGTCCCAGATTAGACTTTTGGGAACCTTTGTTTCTCTATCTGAACTACTTATCTGCCAAGATTAAGCTGTTTGGACAGACTTCTTTCTCTATTCTATAACTCAAAATTGAAACATGGCATGATCCAGCTTGAACTGTTGAATCATCCACAAAATTTGTAATAAGGTCCTCAATATTTGAAGTATTTCCTACACCTCTGATTTCCTGGAAATATGGGACCTTTGTAGTAACAAAGCAGAGCATATTTGGATTTTCAATAATCAATCATGAAATATGAAACCTATTACTATAGGTATCCAACAGTGGCTCCACATGGGGATGGTTTTTCCTTTGAAAGACCAAGAACAGCAGGTCAGATTGCCTTGTTGCTCGATTGTCCATCTTAATCTTTGAGCTCTGATACATGTAACCTGTCAAAATTGTGTGCTTTTCCTTGGGGAACCTTTGATTCTATCTGCCTATTGCTGCTAGGTGCAGCGCTTGAAAACATCTTTTTACAAACAAAAAACATATGTAGGCCTGCATATATACAATGAACCTTTGGATCCCTATCATAGTGAACCATCATAATAGTGCTTCAACATCCTGCCATTGACAGGACCTTCATCTAGTTCAGTTACAGTCAAACTTTTAAGGAAATAAGTGTTATTACCTTGTATTGCTTGGACAGCAAATGGTCCTTTCCACAAAGAATCAAATTTCCCATGTTTCCCTTTCTCTTCTCTTCTTGCATCCCACTTTAGAACTTTGTCTCCCATATTGAAGTCTTCTGCCTTGGTTCTTCTGTCAAAGGCCTTTTTCAGTTTTTCTTGTAGTATTTGCACTCTGCTGAAAACTTGTTCTCTGGTCTGCTGTAAACAGATTATCTGGTTGATCCTTCTTTGCATATCATTTGGCTCTGCTTGACTTTCTTGTAGAAGTTTCATAACTGGCACCCCTAGTGATGAGGGAAATCTGGCCTCTAATCCATAGACTAACTCATATGGGCTGGTCCCAATTGATCTTTTGGTGGTTAATCTGTCTGCCCATAAAGCATTTACTAGTTTCTTGTGCCAGTTCTTTTTGTTCTCTTCTAGCACTTTCTTTATGATGTTTATTAAGCTTTTGTTTGATGATTCAGCAAGACCATTTCCCTGAGGATAGTAAGCTGTGGAATGGCCCAAAGTAATGTGAAATTTATGACAGAAATTTATCATTTTCTTGGATTTGAAGGCAGCAGCATTGTCTGTTATTATCTTGTCTGGGCAGCCAAATCTAGCCAGTATATTGTTCTCTAAAAATTGAATGATCACTGAGTCATTTGCTTGTCTGCATGGAGCAGCTTCAATCCACTTGGTGAAGTAGTCTGTTGCAGTCAAAATCCATCTGTGTTGTCCTGAAGATGAGGGATGAATCTCCCCAATGAAATCCAAGCCCCATTGCTGAAAAGGTCTTTCTGTTGAAATGGGCCTCAAAGGAAGTGGCAGCAACTGTCTTTTGCCCTCAAATAACTGGCACTTGTGGCATGATGTTGTGAATTTCTTCACATCTGAGAACATGGTGGGCCAGTAATAACCGGCCCTCAATATCTTGTCCACAGTGGTCTTCCAGTATAGATGTCCACCACAGTCCCCAGCATGGAATTCTTGCATGATGTTGCTAGTTTCACTCTCAATGAGACAGTGCAGCAAAATACCTTCATGGTTTTTCCAAAGTAGGTTCTCATTCATCACACAAAACTTAGATGTTTTCATTTTTAGAAACCTAGACTTAGTTCTGGACAGTCCTGGGGGAGCACACAGGTTTTGTAATACGTAACAGACATTAGAGTACCATGGAGATTGTTCAAAGGCTACATTGATCTTTGGAGTCGCCAGCTCTGTTTCACTGTCCAGTTGATTGATATCTAAGGCTTGGAAATTTGCTTCTGTCATCAACTTGGCCAAACCTTGTCCTTTAATCAACTTTGTAGGTTTTATTTCAATGTCAAATTCAAGTATGTTTGCAATCCATTTTCCTCTCCTACCCTCTAAGTTTTCTTGGGTGAGAATGTCTTTGACAATAGGACTTGGCACATAAGCCACAACATGAGAGTAAAGGATATAAATCCTGAAATCTTTGATAGCTTTGATTAAGGCATAGGCTTGTTTTTCCATTATTTGATACTTCAAAGGGGCATCTCTAAGAGCTCTGCTGAAAAAAGCAATGGGCTTTTCATTCCCTTGATCATCTTTCTGCAATAATACAGCAGCAATAGTATGCTGGGAGGCAAAAGAGAAAATGATAAAGTCTCTGTCAAACTGAGGATTAGTTAATACCGGGGTTTGGGTTAAAGCCAGTTTTATGCTTTCGAAGGCTTGCTTTGCTTCCACAGTCCATTTAACCTTTGAATCTTTCTTTAGCATATTGTTTAGTAGTCTGATCAATTCTGCCAAATTTGGGACGAACCTTCTTAAAAAGTTGAGTTTTCCTAAGAGTCCTTGCAATTCTTTAACATTCCTAGGGTGAGGCATTTGTAGGATTGCTTGTATCCTATCTGGATCAATTCTTATGCCATCTTTTGAAATGATGTGTCCTAAGAGTTTCCCTTCTTCCAAACCAAATAAAGACTTCTTGGGGTTTAAGGAGATGCCATATTTTCTGCATGTTATGAAAATCTGTCTTAAATGTTTCAAATGTTCTTGGTCAGATTTTGAAAAGGGTGTAAGATCATCTAAGTAAATGACCAAGAAATCATGAATTTCTTTTGCAAAAGCAATGTCCATTGCTCTCTGAAATGTTGCCCCTGCATTTTTCAATCCAAATGGCATTTTCACATATTTGAACGTTCCCCATGGGGTAGTAAATGCAGTTTTGTCTTGATCATCAGGGTGCACTAATATTTGATTAAAGCCTGAAAATCCGTCAAGCAGTGATATCCTTGAGGCTCCTACTACTCTTTGGAGGATGTGATCCATTTTTGGTAAAGGGTAGTTATCTTTGAGCGAAACTTGATTCAGATTCCTTAAGTCTACACAAAGTCTGATTTCACCGGTTTTCTTTCTTGTAGGGACTAAATTTGAAATCCATTCAGAGAATCTGATTGGTGCTATGATACCCGCTTTGAACATTTTTTGTAACTCCTTTTCAATGGAAGGAAGGAGCACAGGATTGATCCTTCTCAATTTCTGTTTGAATGGTTTTTGATCAGGCTTGAGAGGGATGGTATGCTGGATGACAGATGTGTCATAGGACTTGAGATCTTCATATCCCCAGGCAAAGACATCTTGAAATTCTTTAAAGAGATCAACATACTTGGGCTTTTGATCAGGGGGCAAAGAGGCAGATAGCTTAACTATCTTAGGCTTTTCCATAGTGCCAATATTGCATTCTTCCACTCTAGCATCTAATGGCTGCATCTTTAGCTTCCTAGGGATATCATTTGAGTCAAAAATATCCTCTAATGGGGTAAGGCCCACTGGGAGGAAGTTGTCTTTGAGTTGTATGATTTCAGTTTCAATGTTACTCATCTCTTCACAGTCCATTTGTTTAATTTGTTGAATGTTTTCATTGTTGAAAATGGTTGGGCTGAGTAGTTGTTTTGCTGTCCTAGGTGACATTGGGTGAGCAAGTTGTTGAAACTGTATTTGTGGTTGACATGCTTCATTAAATATTTGTGATTGACTTGCTGTCTCAAGATCAATATTTAATCCTGTGAACTCCTGTTGTAGGGTTAAAAAATTGTTTATTTGCATGTCATCCTCAAATACCTGCCATTCTCTAACATTGTTTGGAATTGAGGGTCTGTGTCTAACCTCAGCTGTGAAACAGTTGTTAGGTTCCAGTGGAATTTTGAAAGTGCTGGCAAATGTTGCCAGGCTATGTGCATGAAGGTTATGGCCCCTTGGAATTTTTGTGATAGCAAACTCATGAAAAGTCTCTAATATTTCGATTACAGCAGTCCTATAAGATCTCAGCCTCTTGTCATTAGTGACAAAGTTTCCTTTGACTTGTTGAATGATCAGATCAGAGTCTCCCCTGATAGAAAGACTGGGTGTTTGTAATGATTTTGCAATCTTGAGGCCTAGTAATAAGGCTTCATACTCTGCCATGTTGTTGGTGCATCTGAAATTCAGTCTGTAGGCCTTGCCTACTGCATAGCCTTTCTCTTTATTATGTATCCATACTCCAGCCCCTGCTCCTAGCTTGTTAACCGAGCCATCAAACTCCAGGACCCACAATATGCCTTGCTGGGTAGGAGATTTGAGGTTCTTTTCATGGGATGGAAGTGTGAGCATGAGTTGAGGTTTCTTCTCCCATTTGTTTTCCAGGATAGCTTTATCACTTGTTTGACCATCTTTGACTCCTAGAGGAGAGCTAAAGTGTTTTGTTGTGTTGTTTGATGTTCGGCAGGTGCTATTTGTCAGAATGATGTTTTGTTCTGGGTTAAATGTCTCTGTGCTAATGTGATTGTCCGAGAGACCTATGCTATCATTAAAGAGGATGTAAGAGTCTATGTCCGAATGAACAGCATATATTGGGAAATTTTGGGGTTTTTCTTCACTGCTAACCATATATTTCATGAGTGTTTCCCTATAAAGTCTTTTTGGTTGTCCAAAGACAGAGATGGTTGCATATGACATGTCTAATTGCAGGGAGCCTTGAAGCTTTGCTCCCCATGATCTTGATAATAGCATCCCATACTTGGGTGGGATATCAGCAACAACAACATCCATCAAAATGGTCTTGTTGGGGAATTGGACCAGAGACACACACAAATCCTTAATTAGACCCAGGCATTTGACTTGACTAGAATCAAAAGAAAACAAGTCTTTGTATGGTCTTGTGATATCTAAGTTTAATCTTTCCATGACTGCTTTTGGCATCAGATTATGAGAGGCTCCTGAGTCAAACATTGCATTGTGCAGTATTTTGTCATGTATATGTAAGCTAACATAAAACGGTAAAACCCCTGTGACTACTGTTTTTCCATCTACCTCTGGACCAAATAGTAACTCTGGAGTGTCATCTAACACATTTACATCATCTTTGCTATTGGTGAGCTGAAGGGATTTCTTAATCTGTTGTTTATACATGTCATGCTTTGCTAACTCTGAGAGGGGAATTGCTACCTTTAACTTGCCAATCTCTACTCCTAGGTCAAAAGGTTTGTCAATTTGTATTTTGGGGTCACGGGTAGCAATTCTTTCTTTGTTTGTCATCTCTTCTTGTGGGATTTGATCTTGATTTTGGAACCTGCCCCTAATATTGATATCTTGAGGGGCGGTATTTGGGTTAGGCTCCGAGGATAAGGTTGCCATGGGTTGTTTTGATGGGGACAGTGGTTCAGTAATTTCTTCAACCATTACTTCCTTTGTAGACAAGTTAGGCACATGATTAGTTTCAGTAGCTTGGCTGTCCTTGGTTTGCTGTTTTTCTTTTATTTTTTCGGGTTGATTTACATTTACAGTCCTACTCCTTAGTTTGTATTGTTTGTGGACTTCATAGACAGCAGTGTCATATCCTTGTTTGAAATCAAAGGATTCCCCTGACTTAGTTTGAAATGTGTTACTTTCATCCTCCTCATGGTCTTCTTGGGTTAAGAATACATGACTTTTGCCATCTAGACCTATTAGATTGATTTCGGGGTCTTCATTTAGCTGATTTGCAGAAGAGGTTTCTGCATAGTTTTCTTGAAAAGGGGGTCTGATATCTTGGTCAGCATTAGTTTTTCCTATATTGGGGTTCTGGACTCTCCTGAAATTTGGGTTTCTAGGAGGATTGTTTTGTGGTGCCTCCCATGATGATTTTCTTTCTACTGACTCCACTCTCTCACCCAACCTCTTCATGCTATTCAGGATTGCATCTAGCTTTTGGTCAAAACCCGAGGGTTCTTCTTTGAAAATAGTTTTCTTTTCCAGCTTTGCCCTGTTTCTTTTGGCAATTAAGTTGGCCTCCACAGTGACTGCAACCCTCTGAGCTTCTGCAAGGGTTGGTGGGTCTCTTTCTCTCAACTGATAGGCCATATCAGAATCAAAACCATCAGGGAAATTATAAAGGGCCAAATCAGGAGGGGGTCTTAAATTCTGAGGGATAGCATTGTATATGTTATTAAACCTGGCACAATACTCCAACACCGTCTCTTGGGGACCTCTTTTGATTGTGTTATACTCACCAAGTATGTGGTGGGGATCTCTCTTTTTCTCCCATCTGTTAGTAAATTCCTGGTATAAAGCTTCAGGGGTTGCAATTGAATTTGCATTTAAGGACCTAAACCAAGTTCTTACATCCCCAGTTAAGCTTTGAACAAAGATTCTCATCCTGACACTATCATCATCTATTTCATAGGTCTCAAAGTGGTCTTGCATCTTTTTAGCATGCTGGATGGCTGTCAAAGGGCCATGGGAGTCAAAAAATGAGAGTCTAGTTTGGTAGTCTTGGGGTAGAGCCGGAGCATTGGCTGGAATCTGCAATGGTGCATATCTGTTAGCCATGTTTATAGGGTTAATAGGGTTGATAGGAACAAACGGGACAACTGGGATTACAGGTGTACTGGGGTTAATGGGATGGATAACAAGTGGAGAACTGGTTGAGTGAGTATGTGCAGATGGTGAAGATGGAAAGGTAGGACTTTGAGGGGTTGAAGATGAACTAGGGGAGTTGGGTGTGGAACGAAAAAGGACTTTGCAAGGAGTGGGAATGAGGATGGGTTGGTCTGACCTTATATCTGAATCAGCAGGTTTATCCTGCTTGTGCTGTTTCCTTATGTTCTTTGTAATGATGTTTGGGTTATCAACAATGGTGGGTTGATCAGGGTCAGGGTGTGCCCTAGTATGCCTTGGGTTTCTTTTAGGAGCCAGCTTCTAAGTGTTCTATCAGAATTTTATACAGAAATTTTGTATTTATAAGGGAAAAATAAGAACTCTGGAATGACTATATATGTTTCAAAGCTAGGATAAGTTTCCCTAGTTAGCTCTTCCCTAAGACTGTCCCTGTATTAGAGAAACAGTTCTAAGATGTCTTGGCTAGTTTCAGGCTTGATGAAAGCTTTGGAAGATAGATAGTGATTGAATAGCTCGTCCCCAGTGGAGTCGCCAATTATGTTATCACCCAGGTTGTTCCCTATGACTCCCAAGGGAATACGGCCGGGGTAACCACTAACCAATCTTTTAATCACTGTTTCTAGCCAAACAGCGATCAGAGAGGGCTCTCTCTTTATGATTTATATCTACAGTGATGGTGTTTTAGGCTAGGTATTAGGTGCAGGTTATTTTTGTGTTTTGGTTGAAGAAATTCCCTTGGACTTCAGTGATGTAGTTTTCAGATGTGTTGAATATCATTGGGCAATGGAGTCTGTGGCTAAATGTGTTTGAATCTGTGAGATGAAGGATGGAACTTACAGGGCCTTTTGAGTGCTTCATTAAAACATAATTTGGCTAAATGACAGGAAACAAGCAGCACAAAGTGAAAGCATTTAAGAATTTCCACTTATTGTTTACCTATTTCCAAGTGACAGAATTTGGAGGATAGAACAGAGGTCACAGGGGCAATAAACTGAATCCCTGGGAGTAGTCTGTTACAGCAAAGAGACAGTCTGAAATGCAGCAGTTAAGAATTGCAATTTCTATTACTGTTTCTGAAGAAAACATAAATGACAGTTCGGGTTTGAGTTCAGGGTAATGCTTGATTAAATCCTGGAACTATTCTTTCACCTTACTATCAAGTGTGAGATATTTAAACAACCAAAGAGGAACAAAGACTCTAAAAACACATAACAGAAGATTTGAAAATACTTATAGTTTTAAAGCAACACCCATGGAATCCTGTAACAGGCATCATTCACCACAAGACATCAAGTGCACCAAGCTTCCGGAAGTTCCATTCCTTCTTTGTATTAATTCTCTGAAAATATTACAACAGATGGAAGTTCTCCAAGAGGAAATTACAGCAACCCCTTCAGCATCTGTGAAGGGTGTATATATACTAGCGGTGGTCTACAGAAAATATCTGAGTTCTGCGTTATCTCAGTCTTTACATTCTCACCAACTCTTTAAGATATTATGTCAAAAATTTATTACACATTTAATACACAGTGCAGGCATTTTAATGCTCTGTCAGAAGATATTTAGCTTTATAAGAACAGCTAAGTCGGTCTGAATATTTGGAGTTAATGTATAGAAAACCCGACTGTAGGCTGGTACACTCTGTCTCGGACCTGTCAGTTGTGACTTTGACTGCCGCTGGTGGTGAGTGACTGGTCTGGCTGAGTTGGCTCAGCCTCGGCTTTTCTGTAAATTTTAATTCCCAAAATTGCCACTGCGCGTGTTTGCCTTTTTCCTTCTGCGCTATTGGTTCTGGCCTGTCAAAATTGTCTGGGTCAAATGCCTCCAGACATCCTGTGTGGGCAGTTGATGTGCCAAAATTGCGCCTAGAGTCTCATCTGCTTCTGTGAATTTGAAGAAATTGGGTGGTGTATCAAACAGATGCTCTATCTCATTCATAAGAAAAAACAGGTTTTCCACCCTGTCATACACCATTTGCCCTGTGGCTGGCCCTGTGTCTGCTGAAGTGCTGGGAGGTTTTGCAATCTCTGCTACTGCATGGGCATCAATTCTCTTGTTATAGTTGTCCAGGGTGAGCAGTCTTCCCACGCTGCTCAAAATGTTGGGGAGGCCTCTGTTCTGCAGTGTTACAAATTTCTCCAAGAATTTGTTAATTTCTGTCTGCATGTCCTGTGTTCTCCTCTCCAGGGTCCCAACCAAGTTTCTCAATGTAACAACTCTCTTGGCTATGGCAATTGTTTCTGTCCTGTTGTTGATTCCCATGGTAGCCAGTTGAGTGCTGGTCTTGTAATTCAGGATATTGATCATCCTGGTAGCTGCTTCTGGCATGTGTCCAAGGCTTGCCCTGGCTCTCTGTATCTCCTTGTTTGCTTTGGTGATGAGCACCATTTGCTCATCCATAGTCTCAATATATTGCCACTGGTTGGCAATGGATCTTCCAATGTTGCTCCATAATACTGCTTTCATCTGAGCAGTTACCCTTTCCAATGCAAGCTCTTTTTCCAGCTCAGCAATCCTTCTCTTAAGGGTTTTCACCTCTCTTTCCTTGGCTGCCTCATTTTGTTTGCTTTTATCAAATTTCTCATTAACATTAGCCAAGTTTTGCTTGAGCCCATCCAGCTCTTTCATTTGAGCTTCCATAGCTCGGATCTCTGCTTGCAGCTTTTGCATGTCTAGACTAGCAGCCTGTTCTGATGTTGTAGTTGTTGCTGCTGTGGATGGCGCTGTAGTTTCTGTTTGCTGAGGAGGAGGAGCAGTCTTTGGAGGGACTTCCTCAAGATTTATTATCACAGGAGGAGGCTGGGAGGGTTGGCCCTCTTCTCTTTGCTTCAGTGCTTCCTGTAGTGCTGCCTTTGCAGCCTCAGTTTGTCCTAGCTGGTCTTGAGTCCTAACCAGCTCTTTGTATAAGGATACCAGCAGGTCTGTGGTATCTTTTTCTTGCCGTTGCTGGGCAACTTCATCTGTTTGTGGATGGATGGTGGCCGGGAGTTTGATTTTCTTTCTTAGGGCTGCCATGTCTGCATCCCTTATTTTCAGCAGTTCTTGGATGCCTTTGACATCCTTGGGATCATGTCCTATCTCTATGATTACTTCCTCCAAGGATTTGATCCTGTTGTCCTTGGCTTGTGAGGATGCTCGTTCCAATTCTAGCTGGGATGATGTATTGTCTAGGCTGCTCTTTAACTTGTAATTTTCCAGTGTCTCATCTGCCAGGGAGGCATACACCATTTCACCCGTTTGTTTGTGTAACTCTATCTTATCCATGGGGTGAATATCTTTAGCCAGAACCTCCATATTGGTTCTTAAATAGTCTGAGGTGGACTGGGGATGTAAAGTTGTGGGCATGAAATGGCTCATTATCATTTTTCCCTCACTTACATCAAAAGCAGACATTAGTCTCTGCTGGTTGCTGGGAGCTAGTTTTAACAAGTGATCATAGAGTTGCACTTTTATGGGATCACTCCTTCTCTTGATTTCTATGAACTGCTGCTTTATACTTGAGTGCCCCTCTCTATGCTGGCCAGAAGAGCTGACCTCTCCTCCCATTGTCATATCTAGTCCTCTTTGAGATGAGCTGGCCGAGAGTTCTCCACTGGGTGGGCCCATGCCCATGGCCTGCCTTACTACCATGTCCTCCTCTTGGGAGTCATTCAATCTTTGTCTCTTCTCTCCTCTGATAAAGGATGAAGTCTGGGGAGTCTCTCTCTCTCTCTTTCTGGTTAAGTCCTCCTTCTGAGGTGTTTGGAGGACTGAGCTGTCCACATTGATGTCTGTTCTTGGAGACAACTCTGTTTGGGGCTGCTGTTCTGTAGATCCGGGCAAATCTGTCTCTTTATTTTGCTGTAATGGCTGCTGCCCACTAGTTTGTGGTTTATCTTGTTGCTGCCCCAACTCCCGTTCTTCCATTTCTTCTTGCTGCTGTAGCAAGGTGTCAACCTGTTCTTCTGTTAATATAGGTGGTTGTTCCACCTGTTTGCCTTTGTCCTTGCTTGCTGCTTGGGTTGTCTGCTCGGCAGTTCGCTGTTGTGTTGCTGGTGTTGTGGTGGCTGCCCCAATTTGCCTCCTGTAGGAAATAGGCACCTGTCCACAAGTTTCCAAGTCAGCTTCTTTTTGGATATTTCTAGCTTGTTGCTCAAGCATTTCTTCACTAGTCATTTGCTCTACTAATGTGCCCTCTTCCCAATCTGGTGCATTTGCATATTTTTCAATTTCAGGTAATCTTGCATGAGCATAGTTGCCTAACTTATACCTGATCCTCCTGAGGGAAATAGAGTGGTTAGGGTCATATGGAATCCACTCAAAACTAGTTTTCAACTAGAGTCCTTCCAGGATTCTGTCTGCCTCTTTCCAGCCTTCCTCCTTCCTGTTGTATAAGAAGGGACCTAGCTGATTTCTCACTTTCAACTGTGATTTCTTGTTTCTACTCTGAAAGTGCAGGTAATCTGAGTTCCCAAATTGCCTGAAATATTCTAAGGCAAACAGTCTCATGGGAACATACCTCGGCAGCCTAAATGGATTTAATTCACATCCATACACCCTAATGACTGTGTGATTCTGGTAGAAGTACCAGTTGCCAATGTTGTAAAGCTTGTTCAGATGAAGAATTCTCTTCATTTCATCGGTCAGTCTAGGAGGAGGGGCACCTTGCAGCACTGTTAGGGCTGGATGAACAAATAAATCAATAAACTCACAGTATGTATAAGGTGATACTGAGGTACAATGGAACACAGGGGTCCAAAAAACAACTGATCTTGGGGTTCCTTGGGCGTTGAGTGACCTCAAAGGGACAGAGAAGGTAGCTGGCTGGTTGAACAAGAACAGATGATATATGTAGGAGGTGTATCTGAACAGCCTCTCCCTCTTCAAGTTCATGAACTGGTCATGAATCTTCTCAGCTATATAGGTTGCATAATCATAGTGGATAGCTGGAGGCTTACCCGGGGCAAATATGGACAGCATGGCCAATATGCTGTCATCTACATCTTCCAGTCCTCTGAATCCCAGGACATATCCAATTAAGTCCACCATCATCCTGCCCAACTCATTCAGGTATTGGTACCCAATGGGAGGGGTTCTGACTGCTTCAGAGCTAGGTGTGACAAACAGTTGGTTAATCTTCACAATCTGGTCATTGGATAGGTTATTTCCTCTCTTTATCAAATCTTGCATGGAAAGAGGGGTTAATTTCTTGGCTGTGTGGAAATGCAGCATCTGATTAATACTCTCTGGAGTAATCTGGAACAAAACTAGGCCTGTGGGGCTAATGACTGCCCTTTGGCTGGGGTCATAGCACTCTTGGCAACTGTAGATAAGCTCTGGCATGGGATTAACTTGGGGGAGGTTATATATGGGCAAATTTGATTCCCAAATTCCCAGAATATCTGCTCCACTCATATGCTGGGCTCTCAACTCATTTAACATTAGGATATTATACTTAGTTCCCATAGGAAACCAGTCCAACATCTGGTAATCCATGTCTCCTAGGGGCTTCCATGCCAATTCTTGATGGGGAGCATTGATAGGCTTAATATTAAGAGCAATGGGGGGCTCCATAGCTTCTGAAGGGGCAAACTATTTCAACTTGGCAGGTGAATAAGTAAAAACAGACTGAAGGTTGCCCTCTGTGGTAAAACTTGATGTTTTGAACTGTTAGAGGGGAATTCACCAGCCAGAAATTGGAATACTGCTGGTCATTGATAACAGAGACTCTTTGGGGCCCAATTTAGGTGCTTCAGAGGTAGTTAACAGTGCACTTGTCGGGCAAACGCAGAACCGAGGGGTTTTCAGATGAATTACAGTTTATTATGGCTCTGCAAGGAATTTTTTGGGCTTCTCAGAGGCAATGGTGGGGGTATGACCAGGTTCCAATGGTGAAAAAAAATCTGTTTCACGGTCTTATTATGCCTGTGAGCAGTATAGAGCAAAATGCAGGTCGTATGGAGGGCAGTGCAGGGTAAATACCTGTAATTTGACGTGCAGAGGTGATGATAAGGCGTACTGCAGTTGCTGGAGTGGTCGCCTTGGTTGAATTGACCGGTTGGCGAAAATTCGGGGGGAAAAGGTTAAGCAGAGTGTTTAGCAGACAAAACAACGAAATGGTGAAAAAACGCGTGAAATGTGGTTAATATGGGATTTTTTACCCATTTGGCGCTTTTTTTTTATGATGACGTCAGCATGACGTCATTGGTGGGTCACGGTGATGTGACGTCAGCTGACGTCATCGGGGAGGACGTGGCAGTAGACGATAGGTCAGAGGGGGTCGAGGTGGCAGCCCAGTCAGCAGTGAGCTGGACGCATGGTGGGGGCGGGTACAAGACGTGGCAGACAGGTTAACGGAGAAAGGGCGGAAGTGAAACCGTGACGGTCACGGTTAAGGCTCTAACCGTCACAGTCTCTCGGGGCGGTTAGAGTACGGTGCCCAAAGTGTCAGAGGGAGCTCCGAGATGGTTAGTTGGGTGACGCGTGGCGCAGGAGTGACGAGGCGCAACGTCACTTTCTCGGGAGCTAACTGGCGGACGTGGATAGCGCTCCGATATCGTTGTGGGCCGTCGGATCTAGAAAACTTGATCCGACGGCTGGCGGAGGTGTGAGGTGCACGGCGGATAGGGCGGCGGAAAAATTAACGGTTTGTGGGTTTTTTAACATTGTTTTTCAAATGTTTCAACCTCATACCACCCGCGCTTGCCTTTGGGGCATGATGAAGGCGGAATTTTGCCTTTTATAAGGTTTGCAGAGGGTTTGCGGGCTAGAGGGGTTTAGAGAGGGGTTTATACCCATGCAAAGGTATTTTTTGAGGGGAAACGACTTGCAGCAGAGGAGAAATGGTGGAGATAGGTTCACCATGGTGGCCAGGGGCCACTATGGTCCCTCTTTGCAGATTTCTCGGCTATTATGCCTAGGGGAGGGAATATATAACATTTAGGGCTTTATACACCTTAGTGTTATTACTATTAGGGGTAGGGGTAAAATAGGGGAATTTACATAGTAAAATTAGGAGTTAGCAAAGTGAAAGAGGGGGACTTGTAGAAAAGGGGATGTTAATGATGAAGTAGGGGGAAAAGAGAGAAGTTAGTGATGCTCTCTGCTGTGAATCCATGAAATTCACCACCTTTTCTGCTGATATGTCCATTGCCTTGACAAAACATCTTTGACAACTATGTAATGGTGAACATGTCCTTTCTGCAACCACAACTACCTACCCAACTATGTCACCTAGCATTTTTTGTTTCTTCTTGGAGGGGCACTTGGACTTGCAACCCCCAATTGCCTTTTCTTTTCTTTGGCTTTTTCCTTTTTACTCTATCTGCTTCTACCCTTATCTCTTCCAAGGTCCCAGATTAGACTTTTGGGAACCTTTGTTTCTCTATCTGAACTACTTATCTGCCAAGATTAAGCTGTTTGGACAGACTTCTTTCTCTATTCTATAACTCAAAATTGAAACATGGCATGATCCAGCTTGAACTGTTGAATCATCCACAAAATTTGTAATAAGATCCTCAATATTTGAAGTATTTCCTACACCTCTGATTTCCTGGAAATATGGGACCTTTGTAGTAACAAAGCAGAGCATATTTGGATTTTCAATAATCAATCATGAAATATGAAACCTATTACTATAGGTATCCAACAGGGCCCACCATCTTTTTGGCGCCGTTGCTGGGGAAGCGGCAGAGTATTGGTGATTGTTGTTATTCTTCTATTTTCTAATACAACTTTCTGCTAAGTAGTTTATTTCATTTCCCTTATGCAATTTCATTTATGCAAAAGTAGATTAGCATTTCTTGCTTTCATAGATTAGCATTTCAATTCCGCAATTTCATTTCTGCAAGCGTAGATTAGCATTTCAATTCCACAATTTCATTTCTGGAAGCGTAGATTAGCATTTCAATTTCGCAAGCGTAGCCTAGCATTTCATTCCTGCAATTTCATTTGAGCAAAATAGATTAGTCCTTTCCTGCTTTCATTTCAATTCCGCATTTTCATTTCAGCAAGATAGTTAGTTGCAGTTCAACCTATTTTAGTTTTGCAGGTACAAGAAGAAAAATGCAAAAACCAACCAAAAAGATTTCATTTCATGCCTTGTAGGAGTAGAGATAAGTTAGAAAAATGATTGCACAACACCCCCACTGCTTCACACAGCCAATGTTCTTCTTCGATGGCTGTGATGAAAGAACCCCTGGGTGGACATCAAGACATATCTGAAGAACCTCTAGGGGAGAAGAAGAAGAAACATTCCTCTGAAGCAAATTGCTACAAGTAGAAATGTTGGGAGCAGTCCCTTGTCCAAAGATGAATTTGCAAATCAGATCGAAGATTTCAAGAGTGATATGAGGCAGTTTCTTGCCATGCAACTGGATACCTTGCGGATCCAAAAGAAGCAAGAAGAAGCCAAGAGGGCTTTGGCCATTTTTTGTCCTAGGTGCACTAGAAAGCATCCTAGGAACGAATGTCCAATGCACTCTCTAGAAGTGTGTTTCATCTGTGAAGAATACCATCCTACAGATCAGTGCCCTTCCTTGCCCAGAATCAAAGCTACATATCAAAGAGCCAAGGGAGCCACTGAATCACTCTGTTATATGAACCAAAGGAGGCTGCATGGACCCATACCCTACCAGCAGGGAATACAAGGTACATCCCAGACCTATTATGACCCCTATCAAACCACTTCCATACCCTCTTGGGGTTCCCCTGCTCATCCTTCCTGGTTCACACCTCCTCCTTGTTCCTTCACAGATCCATATTATGCCCAACCAGTTGCTCATTCATTTCACTCTTATGCTTAGCCACAGCCTCAGTGGAATGCACCTTATCAGGAGTGGAGGCCCCAATACAACTCTCATCCCGCTCATTTTCCTCCACCACCTGCTCATCCACAACCATCGCCTCCTCCTCCACCAAGGCAACCCCAAATGCCTACCCAACCACAATGCCATCCATCTCCATCTCAATCATACATCCCCACTCAACTACCCGTACCACCATCTCCAAACCCACGCATTGGAGCAGCTCAACCCAATTGCAAAGTTGAGGCACAACATGTGCAAATGATTCCTCGTGAGCTCAGGAAAAGCATTGCACAAAAGAGATCATCTTGAAAGCATTGAAGGATCACATCCAGCAAAAGGAGATTCAAAAGAGGAGATCAAAGAACCATGGGCTGGACGTGATGAAGAGAAGAGATTAGAATCAGAGATGGAGAAAGTTCCCTCATGGTTACCATCAAATCTTCCATGTATTCAAGAGAAAGATCAGCAAAAAGAGGAAGATCAGAAGGTCATGATAGAAGGTGACATGAAGAATGATCCAGATCAGCAAAAGAACCAAGGATATCAAAGCTATATTGAGATATGGTTTCAGAAGGTCACTAAGTTGCAGCAGTACTTTCTTCCTCAACTTTGTTTGATCCCTTCAACGCCAGATCATTTGGTCTCTGAGATCTGGATACTTGTCCAAGCATGCATTTCGAGCCTTCACATCATTTTTTCTCTAATCTCGATGTGCACATGGCTCCATTAGAAGTATTCTTATACTTGAAAATGATTTTGTTTTTCAAGTAGGGTAGGGTAGAAAAAAAAAAAAAAAAAAAAGAGAAAAAAAATGAAAATAAGAGAAAAATAAAAATCTAAGGTGAAAACCTCCTTGGAGGCGCCTTATATTGGCTCATTGATTGAAAACCTCCATGAGGTGGTCAATGGGTTGGAAAGAAAATAAAATAAAAAGGAAATAAGATCTTTGGGTGAAAACCTCCCTTGGAGGCGCCCAAGGCAGGCAATTAGGGTGAAAACCTCCATGAGGCGCCCTAGTTGTTTTTCAAAAAAAAAGAGAAAAAAGAAAAAAGAAAAATAAAGCTAATCTCCATTGAATAATTTCATGTTGCAGCAATGATATTGCAGGTTGCAAGAAGGACGTTTCAAGACAGGAGGAGCACTCAAATCAAGGTCAAAATAATTTTTCTTGTGCCTTCTACAGGAAGCTCTGTATTTCTACAGGAAACATCCTGTAGAACCTTTGGACGAGCCAAATCCAATTTCAAAAGTGAATCTGATGGTGGGAATCTGTTTATTAGGCCTACAAGCACTTGTGTGTCCATCCCTTGCCTTTATCCATCATTTTTTTCACCTCCTTGTGCTTCTCATTGTGCTTCTACAAGAACTTCCTGTAGAAATTGTGGGAAACTAGGCATGAATTTCAAAAAGTGGTTTGGCGAGCATGGTAGCTTCCTCAAGGGTTCATAAGCCCTCATGCAATCTTCCAACTCCTCCTCCATCATCTCCATACCTGCATCACAGCCCAAGCTCAGTTTTCCCTTCCATGCAAGCACATGCAAAAAGCCTTGAGGCAAAAATCCATAGAACAAAATTTGTTTTTGCCATAACTTGAAAACCATGCATCCATTTGACAAACCGTTTTATGGGGAATTGTACAAGGTTGATGACAACATGCTTGAGTAGTTTCAACCAATTTCGGTGCATGGTTTCCAAGAAATCAGCCTCCATCACCATCATCCATTTTTGCATTTTCTCCATAACCGTGCATCCGTTTCAAAACCTGTTTCATGGGGATATGCATATGAATGATGGTAACCTACCCAAGCAGTTTCAGCCGCTTCCGATGCACGGTTTCTGAGAAATTGACCTCTGAAATATTCAGCCATTTTCCATTTTTCTCGAAATCCGTGCATCCATTGATTACGATTTTTCTATGGGAGATGCATAATGATGATAGAAACATGCTCAGAAAGTTTCAGATCGATCCGCTTTGCCGTTTGGGAGAAATGGCGAAAACAAGTTCTGGTTTTGTGACAATGCAGCAGCAGCAGCTTGAACGTGCAGGTCTGAACGTGGAAATGAACTCCTGCAGCTTGGATTCGTCCAGAGGACACCTGCACAAGAAAAAACAACCATGAATCATCAATCAAGCCACCATGCAACTACATCAACACATGCATGCAGCAAATGAAGATCAACACATGCATGCAGCAAAGCTTCACAAGCAGCCGTTTGACTTTAGGTATGTGACTAAACCTTGTTCTTCTATTGCATGAATCTAATCTAAGCATTTCATGAACGAATGTGATGGTTGGATTCAGCCAGGAAGCTAGCCATATTCGATTGCACTCATCCAGGCAAAAATCACGCATCATGCATGGATCAGTCATTCACGTGGAAGTTGGAAAACACAGTTAGTGGTAGATCTGTTGAACTCTAGTGCACAGGACGTCAAATAATTAACAGAGAGAAGAAGACATGTATCACTACAGTTTGAAAAATCTAGCGCACATGTTTTTGCCACCTCATCACAAATCACGGAGCAATTAAAGACGGCTTGGCTGAAACTCATGAACTGCTGTTCATCTGCACTTTCCATGTCCTCAACTGAAGTGTGCACAGATAGTTAATTGGTTCTCTATCATCAACTCATTTGATGATTGTTTTATTTCTCTCCAAAATTGTTGCAATGATCATGATGCGAACATTGAGCCGTGGAAGTTTAATGACAGCTATGCTACTATTATGGGTGTTTATGGGTTTGTTTGCAGGGTATGCATTGTCGCGTCTATCTAAGATGTTCAAGAGCACAGAACAGAGGAGGAACACGCTGAAACCACATTCTTGTTTCCAGGCATTGCCTTTTGCATTTTCTTTATTCTCAATGCACCGCTATGGGAAAAAAATCAGCTGGTGTAGTTCCTTTCGAGACTATGTTTGCCTCAGTCCTTTTATGGTTTGGAATTTCTGTGCCAGCAGTTACTTTGGCTACAATGAGCCTACAATTGAAGATCCAGTGAAGACCAATCAAATCCCCAGGCAGATTCTAGAGCAAGCTTGGTATATGCAGCCCATTTTTTTCAATACCAATTGGAGGCATGCTGCCTTTTGGAGCTGTATTCATTGGACTGTTCTTCAGATTAACTTCAATATGGCTGCATCATTTCTACTGTATATTTGGGTTCCTGTTCATTGTCTTTGTGATCCTCATTGTTACATATGTAGAGATCACCATTATCTTGTGCTACTTCGAATTGTGCCGTAAAAATTACAACTGGTGGTGGAGATCTTATTTGACTGCAGGCTCCTCAACATTTTACTTGTTTCTCTATGCCACATTCTATTTCTTCACCAAGCTGGAGATTGACATGGCAGACTAACATGGGAACTATAGACTTAAAAGCAACCTTTGGTAAATCTAGGAAACATGAACTTAATGTTTCCACTTATCAGATGTGTATTCTAACGCTGTTTAATTCAGCAGATTGTCTGAGCTATAAAGAAATTGAACAGGAAATAGATATCCTAGCTGCAGACCTGAAATATCTTGCCTGTGTAAAGGGAAAATGTACTGCGTAAAGAACCTATGGGCAGGGATATAGGTGAAAAAGATACATTCCAGTTCAATGACAGTTTCACCAGCAAGTTTTACAAGGTGAAAATAGGAACAGTGGCTGCACAAAAAGAAAAGAACCACTCAACACTAGAGGTAGAAATAAGACGTAGAGATGGAAGAGCAGCTATTCATGTCATCATCGATAGTTGTGAATGCCCCAATGCACAACAGCTCTCCTCGCATCCGAGATCAAAGAGGAAGATGTAATATCGAAATCTTGATCTGGACTAGAAAGTAGCCACACACTGGAAATAACTGGAATAAGTACTTCCCTGTGGCTTCATGTAAGTAGGTCATCTGCAAGATGGCCCACTCATACAAGGCCTGTTCCTTCGCACAAATGCCACATTAGAACAATACTATTGAATGAATCGATGTAGAATGTCAGGCCCCACTTGCATACAGCCTTATCCATTCTTTTGTTGTTTCCACAGCCTCAATTTCATTTGTCTTCCAGTGTTTTGAAATGTTTTCAGAAAGAGGGTCATCTAGATTTGGTGCACTTACAGTGCTTGCATACTCAGTAAAACTGTTCGAATTTGCAATGCTGGACTCCACTTGATGGGGATCAAAGAGATGAAGTTGAAGGATCTGTCCTATGATCAAGGATCTCAGCGTACAATTTATATTGGCCTGCATACCTCAGTGTGAACTGTAAATTGATATCTCTCAATGGGTATTTGAATTCCACGGTTGCAATCACAGTTTAGACACACATGGAGATCTAACCTTCAGGTAGACTTCATGGATATGATAAAGAAGCAACAGTGAGGGTCTCAATGATGATGTAACAAACACAAGAAAGACCACCACAGAAGGAACAGGCAGGGGAAAATGACAAGCTATTGAGGCCAAAGCAGGGGGTGGTAAAATAACACAAATGCCAAGGGCACCATTTCTTCCATATGATTGCATATACTTGTGCACTCATAACAAGGCTGAGGATTCGCTAAGAAAAGCAGCAGACAGTGAGGAAGAAGAGCAGAAGGGCGAGAAGACGAAGGCTGCCACGGCCAAGATGAAAGGAAAATCACCCACAGCCAAGCAAGATACAGTGGTGCTGTATGTTTCTACAGGAAGACAGAGAACTGTTAGCAGACTGTTTCTACAGGAAGACAGAGAACTGTTAGCAGACTGTTTCTACAGGAAGACAGAGAACTATTTCTACAGGAAGTTTGAAAAGAGGGAAGCCAAAGGAGGAATCGGCCGAGATGTTAGCCAAAGAAACCACCAGGGCCATCAAAGATGAGGAGAGAGATTGGTTTCTCAGAGGATGAGCAACACTTTCAGTAGGGGGTGATGATGAGCCCCAAAAATGGACAATTATTTGGGCTCATTCAACCTCCTAATTTGACTTAGTCCACCATTCTCATTTGTTTATTGCATGTTTTTTATTATTTTTATGTTAATAGAGTGAATTTGGTTAGTCATTATGCCAACAAGTCTAATGGGTGCTTTGTGTAGCCTTTTTGGTCAACTTGGAGACAAAATTGAAGGTCTTAATGAGCACTTGGCAGCCAAATTCGTGGGAGAACAAGCTAGAGGATTTGTAGGAAGGTGTCCCCTTCATTTATGGGCCCTTACCTCGAATTCTCCACCATCAGCTCGGAGTTCAAGGGCCACTGAATCAATCAGCACAAGGGCAGCCAAGCAAGTCAAGTAGGACTGCTGTTAACTCCAAGTCTTGGGCAGCCGAGTCCCTAAATTGTAGGAGGACTGTTGGGTCCTCAAATTGTATAAATAAGAGGGCTGAGGGCCTCATTTCAGTTAGTCATTTTGGGGAGCTAGTGGTTAGTCATTTTGTAGCTGGTAGATTAGTCATTGCATAGTCTTGTTGTAGTCATTTTGTAGTTCAATTTTTATGCAATAGATTAGCTTTGCTTTCAGCTCATTCTCAAGCTCTCCTTGTGGACAGTTTTGATGTAACTCTTCATTCTTGATTAATAAATATGAATCCAGCTTTGCACCAGCTCTAAATCTCTCTTGGGAGGCTGTAGCTCTTGGGGTTGGGCCCATCTCAAGCGCCCAATACCTCCCTTGTTTATCTTTATGTGTTTGCTGCATTCTTAAAATGAAATCTGCTCTTTAGATCTTGCTTTGTTATTTTGGTTGTTTTTGATGGTTAAAGTAGATTTTTATGGTTAGAATCGATTGGTAGGAGTTTGGCATGCATTTAGATCTTTTTGAATGTTCTTACTCACGTGATGTACATGGTTCTCTTTCCAAACAAAGCTGCTATTTATTCATTTCATTGACAGTTGGATTAAGTTAGCTAGGACTTGTTTTGTTTGCAAGGATTCATTGATTCGTTTGAATGAGCATTGTGCAGGGCATCTCTATCACCTTCATCACCTCCTCGTTCATTTGAGCCTCGTCCAGATCAGCTCCTCCATCACCAAGTCTATTTCCTCATTTCCCATCTGCTCTTTTGCCACGTAACCCTACCTTCTTGCTTTTCCATTGCCTAAACCTTCGTTGATGCAAGTCAGCCTTCCACATCATATCACCACTCCACCCATCAGTTCCTGGGTCACTTCAGACCCCCATCCTACCTCCATAACCATCCATGCATCTTCCATCCACCATCCATCCTCAAACATCCCATTTCAGAACATCCTGTAGAAGAATTACAGAACATCCTGTAGAAACCCCTGCAGACTTCCTGTAGAAGTTCATAAACACGGTTGCATGTCATCCAGACTTTGTGAAACTCTCAGAGAGAATGTCAGGTATCCCTTAGACCCTCTCTGTACCATCCCAACCGTTCCCAAAGCATTTCATCCCTGCACAGTGAAAAGCTAGTTAGAAGCACATGCATGATAATTTCAACAACTTAAGAAAAAATACAAAAAGATGTTTTCTTTAGATAATGATAACTTAGACACATGCATTTTACCTTCTTAGAAGTAATGGCATCTCTTTCGGTAGTTTGCATGCTCTCCTTTGCATCGGTAGGACTAGCTGGTAGAATTAGGGTTTGCTAGGGTTTGTGTTTCTTTTTGGCTTTCAGTTTCTTTCCACAAGTAGATTAGATTCCTTTGAGTTAGCTTTCGTCCATCAGTTAAAAAGCTTCTTCTAAGACCTCATAGAAGTTGGCTTGAGCCCCTAGCGGACTTGTGCCAGCTGACCAAGTGACAGCTGCGGCAAGAGCTAGTACTTGTGCATACAGCACCGTCGCTTCCAAGTTTGTTACGAACTACCGGGTTAATAAAATTAAAGAAGGGAGTTCCAGGAGTTGTAGCATTATTGCTACAATACTGGGGCCCACCAGCCACTCATGCAAGCAAGGAAGCAGTTTGGTTGCAAAGATTGTGTTCAAGTATGGGGTTAGTACAGGAAGCTATAAGGATAGACTGTGACAGCCAAAGTGCAATTTTCTTGGCAAAGAACCCTGCATATCATTCAAAGACAAAGCACATTGATGTTTAGTATCACTTTGTGAGGGATATGATAGAAGAAGAAAAGGTGTTGCTGGTAAAGCTGGACACTTTGAAGAATACTGCAGATGCATTGACAAAATCTGTGAGCTCTGAGAAGTTCTCTTGGTGTAGAGAGACAATGGGCATTTTAGGGCTAGGAAAATGACTAAGCTGGTAGTCCCGGTTTTGGGATCCAGGGGAAAATCTCTGTGTATATGTGTTTTATGTGTTCTGCTCTCGCATTATTTATTTTCTTTGTTTTAGAATTCGTATGTAGGTAATTTCTATACGAGGCTAAAACCTACAACAATCTCCTCTGTTTTTCTATTTCACTCAAAATTCTTTGTCTCCACCTCCATATTTGGTTTTTCAAAAGAAGTACAGGCAGTATGACAGGGGGGTTTATAAGAAAAGAGCCCACTAACTCCACTAGACTCCATGCACATCCTCAAGTGGTGGAAATATTTACAAGGACAAACTGGATGAATTTCTTCGAGAAGTTTAGAGGGTTTGATGATAAAATTTCCCATGAATTTTCTCTCTCTTTGGTCCCTCACACAAGAACTCATGCTACTGTAACCATTAGAGGCCTATCCATTGAAATAATCCCTAAATTCATTAGTAGAGTCACTACCCTTCCTCTTGGGTTGCCTTAGAGTAAAGATGAGAAACCAATTGGCCAGGCTGCCAAGAGGAAATTTTTCCAAGATAATGAAACCCCTATTGAAGACAAAAATGGAATTAGGAGGGCTAGTATACCATATCCCTGGGATGAGGTTAGCTACCAAGTGATCAAATACATTTCTTGTGAGGGGAGGCACAACATTATTTATGGATATCATTTCAAAATCCTCAAAGAATTGAGATATGGCATGGATACCCTAGCACATCAAAAGCTCAGTATCCCTTACTTTCTACTTCAGTCCCTCATTGACTCCAGTACCAAGGTACAAGTAGGAAATTCACAGCAGCTAGCTCACCATGGCCTAATCAAGATCCTAGTAGAAGAAGCCCTCCATACCCTTACAATCCCTATAGCATGGGAAGTTTTCAGAAATATGACAGCTAAGGATGATATCAAGGCATTGACCTATGATGTCAGTCCTGATGTCTGTGAGGAGGAAGAACAGCAAGGAAGAGAAGATGAAGCCAGTGGTGACATAAAAAAGCAAGAGAGGAAGGAGGAAAAAAAAGAAATAGAGGAGGGGAGAGTTGAAGAGACAGAACAGGAGGTAGAAAAAGAGATAGAGAAGGAGAAGGAAAAAGAGACAGAAGAGGTAGAAAAGGAGGCAGAGAGGGTAGAGCAAAGAGAAGAGTCCCTTGAAACTTGGGAAAGATAAACAGCAGCTGCCCTCACTATCCTCAGCACACTAGTCAAGCAAAAGCAGAAGAGGAAAAGAAAAACCTCCATGTATTTCAGGGCAAGGAAGAGTACTAGAATTAAAACAGGCAAACCTCAGCCCTCATAAAAGATTCCCATTAACATTGAAGATTCACCATCTGCCAAGGTGAAACAATCTCCTGCCAAGACACCCATAACGTATGAAAGGAGCACTACAAGATCTTCTACATGGAAGGGAAAGGCAATTCTACAGGCCCCCAAACTAGACCTACAGGAGGTTAAAGCAATCCTACAAGAGACACTGTCCAAACTACAGGAGACACAAAAACTTGAGGAAAATATAGGAGGATAGCCAGAGGTGAAAGAGGAAGAACAAGAGCTATAAGAACCTAACCCCCAGCCTAATATTTCCTTCTATTAAAATCTACTTGAGGGAGGCAAGATAATCCCACAGAAATTTGCAATTCCACTACTTTTTGAATTGGAAAAGAGAGAGTGAGAATGCATAGGTGGATGAAGATAGCCAAGTCCAAAGGAGTTGAGGATATTGGCCATATGGAAAACAAACTTAGGGAAATGGGTAGAGAATTGAGTGCTCTCAGAGACAGAGAAGCCATTACAAAAAGCCACCTTAAGAATGAATTACTAAGGAGGTAGCTGTAGGAGAAAGAGACTCATTTGGCATATATGGCCAGCTTATCCATAGAAGCATTACAATACAGAACACCTGCCACATCTTATGGCCTATATCTGAAGGATCAATGGCTTCAATTCCAAATAAAAACTTTGGCATAAAGAGGCATAATGTCTTTCTAAGACTACAGGTAGTTGATGGATTTGTGTGACCAAAGCACCTCCGAGGACAAAATAAAGATGGTAGAGTTCTATCTACACAACATGGTCCTCACAAACCTGAATGTGTGGGACCCTAATGCCAAGCTAGGGGATCTACAATTGATGGCCATGGCGTCATGGATGAACCATGAAGAATTGAGGGTAGCAGAAATGAAAAGATTGTTAATAAAAGAGCAGAATAAAATATTGATGATAAGAGCTGAGTCATCAAATCCTATGGCACTCATCAGCACACACAACCTGCTTGCTAATGACCCTTAGATTGCCCCTAAATATCTAGCCAATCAGGAACAAGCCATTGCACACTTTGAAGATATGCTTAGGCTACTTGGGGATGACTATGTGCATGCATGCATGCGAAGATGGAACACCTTACCCCACAGCTTGCAGATCAGAGAATGCCATTCCCCCATGAGGCTGAAGGAGGCATTGAAAAGAGTGCCAATGTACAAGTGCTCCATGCAAAGGCTGAAGGTCAACTGGATTGGCCTCAAACTAAGTCCTCCACTCATATTAGGCATGCTAGAAGGTAGAAGAGAAGAAGAAGAGAAGGAGCAGTCGAAGGACATAAATAGAAAGGCAAGATTTTATGGAGAACATGAGCAGACCACATCATAAGCCTGGAATGTTAGGGAGATCACCAGGGCCATAAAAGATGAAGAGATTGACTAGTTGCTCAAAGGATGAGCAACACCTTCGGTAGGGGGGTGATGATGAGCCTCATAAATGAGTAATTATATGGGCTCATTTTACCTCCTAACCTAGTCAAATCAACCATTCCCTTAGCTTATTATATGTTTTTCTGATTATATTTATGTTTATAGGGTGAGTTGAGTTAGTTATTATGCCATGTGGTCTAGCATGTATCTAATGCAGATTATTGATTGATTTCGAGGTCAAAGTCAAGGATCTAGTGGTAAATCTGCAACAATAACTCAAAGTAGACAGAGGAGAGGACTTATAGGAGGGAATCCCCCTCATTTATTTCTCCCCACTTTGAATTCCCCTTCATTCATCTCGGAGTACAAGCAATTGAATCATGCACTAGAAGGCAGCCGAGCAATTGGAAGATGATTGATAGTTATCTCGAGTTTTGGGAGCCAATCCTCCCTGATTTTAAGGAATTTTTTAGTAGCTTCAGATGTATAAGTAGAGAGGCCTAGGGCCTCACTAGGGTTGACTTTTTTGCTGGTGTAAAATCTGCTCAAATTTCGAGCTTACTATTTTGTGACAGTTTTATGTAATCTTGCTATTGTTTGAAAATGAAGATGTAATCATTTTGAGCTAGCACTGAGTTACCTCAAAGGGCTGATGCTCTTGGGTTAGGGCCCAATCCAAGCAGCCAAGCTTCTCTTTACTTGTATTTGTATGCTTTACTTCAGTTTGTATATTAGTTTGTTGTTAGATATATTTCTCTTATGGTTAATAATAGGTTGCTTTTGATGATTTAGTAGCTTGCTTCCATTTGTGCTTTTTGTAGCAGGTTAGGCAGTGATCAAAGAAGATTCAAAATGCTAGCAATAGTTCCTTGGCCTCTCTACCTCCCTTTGGGACCATGATTTGAGGCAAAGATTCTCTTGCTGCCCCAAAAGCATAGATTTTCCTCATTCCTAGGACTTCTAGTGTTTGCAGCTCTCTAGTAGGTTGATAGTCCAGTTTTTTTTTGATTTAGATATTCTTTAACATGTTCACTTCCTAATTTTCAAATGTCATTTTTCATGCTTTCCTTTCTTACAGCATTCCCAGCACTTCCTTCTATACATCATAGTTTAGACCATTTTAATGCAAAACTCTGTTTTTCCTAAGATGCACTCATTTCATTGGTTGCTTGATTTTCTTGGTTGACTATAAGTTTCTATGCAACAGATCTCTTCCAGCAGTAGGCCAACTTACCAGCAATCACACCATCCATCTAATCCATGCCCTATAAGGTCTCCCAAACCTCACCTCAATTCTGCCCTAGTTTCCTTCGTTTTTCATAGAACTTCTTCCTCTCTCCTTGAGAAAACCCAATCATCTTTCTCTCTCCTGGTGATTCATGGTAGACCTTAGGCACCCTAACACCTCATTCCAACCTTCATCCACCTTTTCCACCCACTCTCACACCCTCAAAACAATGAAAATTTCTCTCGGCCTCCTCCTGTAGGCCTCTTGTAGTTTCCCTATTTTCCTCCTATAGTTTTCCTGTGTCCTCCTATATTTTTTCTTGTAGGATCTCTTTTGAAGGTTGAGTGTGGGTAAAGCCTCTAAAATGCCACCTAAGACCTCCTAGGACCCATCCACACCATCCTACATCCTCCCAACCTCCAAAACCGCCCTCTAATGCCACTTGTTCGCTGCCACACTCACACACAATAAATTAGATGCATGTTAAATTCACATAAAAACACATAAAAATCCAAAACTATGTTTTTTGCTTATTTACTTCTAGAAATAACATGGTTAGATATTGTTTACTCCCTTGAGTGGGTAATGGCATTTATTTCATCATTTTCATAGTGTTTCTGGCAAAAGTAGAATTAGCTTGTTAAGTAGGGTTTACTAGGTTTTTCTTTACATTCCAGTCTTTCTCCTTTCTGCAGTTAGAATAACATTTGTAGAGTAATCTTTCTTTCCTTTAATAACACATAGAGCTTCTTCTGAAATCTATAGAAGCTAGCTTGATCTCCTAGTGATCTCGCGTTGGCTTACCAAGTGACAACCTGTAGTGAGAACTAGTACTTGTGCATATAGCACCAACGCTTCCAAGTTTGTTATGAACTACCGGGTTGATAAAAGTAAAGTTGGAAGCCCAGGAGTTGCAACATTCTTGTTGCAATATTGGTGCTCACCACTGAGTTCCAATCCGAACTCCCCACATCAATACTTGTGCTCCCTGAACCATCTTGCAGGTATCCTTCTCGAACGCTGTTTTTAAACCTGCATCATCCCGCTTGCTTACAGAAATCAAATTTTTGGCCAATGCAGGAATATGTAGAACACTTGAAAGTGTTCTAACCCTTCAACCTTACAAATTCAACTTTACTTTTCCACGACCAATGATTCTAGCCTTCCTATCATCCCCTAAGAAGACATCACCACCATCGTATTTTTCATACTCGTACAACCACTCTCTATGGGGAGTGAAGTGAAAGGATGCACTTGAGTCAATCAACCATGCCTCATGATCTACATGTGTACTTAAAGAAGCCAAGTACACATCCCCACCTTCATCTGAGCTGCTTTTCACCTCTGTAGAAGGAGCATCATCAAATCCCTTTCCTTTGTCAGGAGCTTTCGATTTACAGTCCCTTTTGTAGTGACCTTCTTTTCCGCATTTCCAGCACACCACCTTTATAGGTTTTCCTAGAGATTTAGATCTCCCTCTATATTTAGATCTCCCACTCAATGACTTATTTTGTTTCTATTTTGGTACCTTCCTCATATAGACAAGGCATCGCCATTCTGTCTCTCCATATTTTTCCATCTCATCTCCTCCGTCAGCAAGGATGAGGCTATTTCATCAAATTGTAAGGCAATTGCATTGCTACCTATTGCAATAACTAGACTATCCCACAAATCTGGTAGAGAACACAACAAACTAATGCACTTATCTTCATCTAAACTTTTAATATCAACAGACAATAACTAATTTCCCACTGTATTAAATGCATTCAGATGCTCTGTCACCGAGTCTCCATCTTTCATCCTCAGGTTATACAACTTTTTCCGTAGGAATAGTTTATTCACCAGAGACTTATATTGGTAGAAAGTCCCTAACTTGTCCCAAAAATCCTTCGTCGTAGCTTCCCCTGATACATTCAACAATATTGAATCTGAGACACACAATTGTATTGTGCTCTTTGCCTTCCGATCCAACTTCTTCCATTCTTCATCAGACACTCCCATTGGTTTAGTACCTGGATCTATCACAATCCACTGATCTTTATCCACCAACATATCCTCCATCTTGAGTTTCCATAACTCAAAACTCTAACCATTAAATTTGTTGATCTCTATCTTTCCACTGCTCGCCATCTTCTTTCACCACCAAAATCGATCCCGCAGATCTCCCACTAAACAAGGTCAACCACAGGTCCAAGCGAAACCCCTCAGCAACAAAGTCGTCCCCTTGAAGCCAAAACAACTCTAATACCAAATATAGGTTTTAACCCTGTACAGAAATTACTTGCAGACGAATTCTAAAACACAGAAAATAAACAATGCGAGAGCATAACACATAAAATGCATATACACATAGATTTTCCCATAGATCCCAAAATCGGGACTACCAGCTTAATTTTTCATTATGTTCCTTTCAATGTTATAATACATATTTATATACGCCGAAGCATCCAATACCATGGACCGAAAACCATTACACCCAAAACCATGTGCAAAACCATGCACAAAACCATAGGTAGGTCTACCCAACCTAATATAGGGTCCAAAAAAAATTTCCCTAGAGCGCTGCCCCGGACCCCATAGAGGGGGGGTTAACCGACCCCCTCAAACCCCTTATGACCCCCTCGCTGTGCAGTCAGCACAATGAAGGGGGGGCTCTGCCCCCCCTCTAACCCCCTGGTTAACTAGGTGGGTTAGCCATGGAAAAAATATAACACAACCCAACAACTCCTTCACTCATGCAATGCGAAAAGGCAAATTAGGAAGGGTGATGATTTTGATCAATGGGGACAATAGTTAAAAGAAGAAATTTCTGGAAACACCATGTCACCATAGCACTCCAAGCCCTCCATCCACTTCATACCCACTATCTATCCATCATTCATCCATCCCATTTCATAAGAAAAAAATTAACATTTCTCAAGAACAAACCCTACACTCTATCTCACCTTGAAAATTTCTTGAAAAAACACACACAACACATCCTCTCCATTTTCACAAACCTACACTACTCCCTCTGAGCCCTAACATCATCCTCCAACCCCCATACATCATTTTTCATCACTCCCATGCACTGAGAAGACCCTGAAATAGAAGGAATGACTGTTATAGGAAGGCGGAATGTTGCTACAAGAAGGAAGAAATGAACAATTTGTGCTAAAACCCAAAATGGTAGTGCCTAAGAGAGACCTAATCACGATAGAGAACTTTAAGGCCATTAGGCAATCATCTAGGCCACAAAAGAGAAGAGGAAGGCAACAAAAGGAAAGAAGGAATTCACCATCAAAATAGAACTCAAACTGCAGTGATAAAAATAGGCTTTCCAAGAGGTCTCTAATCTCTTTGTAGCTTTTGTCCAAGGCCTAACAGATGTTATAGAAAGGGGATAAAGGCATGGAAGTCAATTTGAGGGCCAACCCTAGGCTTAGACTATCATTTTTACACAAAACATGTTTAAACAGGATGCTATAGGGTCTCCTATAATTCTACAGAAACTGCTACAGGGTTTCCTGTAGTACTACAGGAACTGCTACACTGTTTCCTGTAATTATTACATAAATTACTACAAGATGTCCTAGTTCTTGTATAGAGGCATTTTGAAGGTTCCAAACGTGTCCAAATGGTGTAAAAAGGTATTAGGAGGTTGGAAAAATATATAGAAGACCTTTCCAAACTAAAAAAATATTCAAGAACCCATCTTGAATTAGGGGAAGAAGGTAGGCTAATGGTATCAAGAAACACTGTCATTTTTTCTATGCATAAACAATTTTTGAAAAAAGAGTGAAAATTGAATAAAGGTTTCAAGGGAGAGGATATGAATAAAATGGATCTACAAGCCAACAAAGTTCACTTGCAAAAAGGAAAGTTATGTTTTTTTGCTTGAAGGACTGTTAAACAATCATGAAAATAACAACTATGTTTTTGTTCTTATCCTTGCAGAATTTATAGCCAAGATTCTTAAGAGAAAGGACTGATAAATGCACAAGAGAGATTCCAATAGGCCATGAATGAGGCATAATGAGGTCACTAAGTTGCTCAGAGGATGAGCAACACTTTCAGTAGAGGGTATGATGGGCCTCTAAATTAGACATAAATTAATGGCCATGCCTCTAAATTAAACATATATTAAGGCCCATCTAACCATCCTTTAGCACATTAAACCTTTCTTTTTGCATTAGATAATGTAATTTTAACTTTAATATGTTAATTAGGAAGGCTTATGGATAATTAAATATTTGTGCCTAATGTTATTTATTTTTGTGGAATATTGTGAGAATATTAGGTAGATTATGAAGATTTGGAGGAGATAATACAGGAACTTTCTCCCTACTACAAGAGGATCAATATTAAATAATAAATCAACAATATATTTTGGAATTATGACACATATTGTGGAGTTCCAATGATTGATAAAATCTAGGAATGTGTTCCCTGCGATTTAATGCAGATTCCTAGTATTGGCAACTAAATCCACTAATAAACAGATTTTGGTGGGGAAAGCTTCCTCCTTTCATGGGGAATGATTCCTAAAAAAAATTTATAAGTACCAAGTCAAATTTTCCTCTAGGGTTGGACATTTTTTAGCCTTCTTGTGGAGAAAACTCATATTTTGCAGCTCCACTTTCATTTTCTGTAGGGATGTAATTGTATTGATGGAAATAATGAATATTTGTGCGATTTTCAGCTTCTAAATCTTGGTATCCCCCATAGGACTCTGATTTTCCTTGGGCTTGGCCACCCCAAGAGCCTCAGAGCCCTTTTGTATCATTTACTTTTCTTCTTTTCACTTCTTATTCACATGCATCTCTTGTTCTTGTTTTATAATTCTCCATTTAGTATTAATGGTTTCTTGTTGTAGTATTTGGTTAAATGGTTGAAGTAAGCTATTTTTTAGGATGAAGAGCGTCATTTAATCATTATAACATCTTTGGAAGGTCATAGTAATCATTGAGCTACTTGGATTAGCTTTCTTATTCCCAAATCTAGATTTCTAGAAGTCCCTTGTGGCAAATAACAATAAATTTCTGCTATTTTTTGGAGCATGATAACGAGCTTCAATTGAGTTGATTCCACTTGCATAATATCACAAAAACATTCTAGTTCATAACAAAAACTACTCCATTTAATTTTCACTTGATTAGGTTAGGCATTTGATAGATTTACTAGCTCACTAGCTATCGAATTTCTAGATTTTAGACTAGTAATTTTCTGCCATATGTTAGCATGGGTTAACAATGGTATTTTTGGGTGATTCCACTTGGAATGGAGACCTAATACATCCTAGTCAATAAAAAATATTGTCCCATTCAATTTGGATTTTATTTGGCTGGTCATTCGGTGAATTATAACTCCCTATAGCAAATTTGTTGTTTCATGTAGTAAACTACACGATACCCTGTAGCATCCTTCCAACATGTATATACTTGTCCAAATTCACTCAAGAAGCTTGGTTATTGTCCCTTAGGGTTGAATCAATACCCCTAGGATCTAAATAAATTATTATGGAAGACTAAAGGCCACTTATGACTTGCCTCTTTACCCATGCAAAACATTTCAACGATTTGGGCTAATGGACAGATTTATGGATTGGATAATACAATGATGATTTTCTTGATTTCCACATCCAATGAAATCTATTAATGGATATAAAATTTTTGAAATGTAATGGTTGACATTTAGTTCATGGTATTTACTTTATGCAATTAGAATAGGTATTTTCCTTATTCTTTCTTTCTTGCAATAGGATAAGGTTTCCATTTCGAGCATTTCATTTTCTGCAATTAGTTTAGGATTTGATTTCATTACATGCACTCCATTACATCATGGCAATAAATGAAGGACACATTGTAATTTGCACATATAGTGTCGATATCTCTTAATTTTGTACGAACCCTGGGTTGATAATTAAAGTTCGTAGCCTTGGCAGTTGCAACATTCTTGTTGCAATACCGAGACTCATCAGAAGCAATGAATGATTTATGCTTCTTTAGTATTGATGAAGACAATTCCAATTTCTAATATCCTTAATCATTAGATTAATCTTGTTTGAATTGCTATTGTTTTAACCCTATTTTCCACTCCATTATAGTGAGAGAAACCCAATATCAACTTATATCAGTTGTTTGGCTAAAATGCATCCCTTTTCATTTTTTCTTTTACTTAGGTGAGATTTATCCCATGATAATGGGTTAAATTACATAAAAGAGGAATTTCTCATAACTATTTTCTAGAATATTATAATTATGAGATAATAATTTTTTCATAATTGAGATAATTGACAAAAAAATCATAATTGTGAAAAAGGTTTCTAGAGTTTTTCATTCCCAAGGAGATCAACTTGACCCAATTGGGAGTTTGTCATTCCCAGGGAATACTTTCTCACACTTTATAGCATCATAAATTACATCAAACCTGCATGCATGACCATCTAGATTGGGGATCGTTATTAGATTGTATTCGGCATTATATTTTGTTGTCTGATGATCTCAATCGAGCATGCGATCGCAGAGCTATAGCTCCTTGCATAATTAAATGCAGCAACTATGATTGCATAAATATTTGATCTATTTTGTGTTTCTGATTGTAGGTCTTTTTTGGGCATTTGGAAGCTTCATCAAGACAGAGTGGGGATCTTCATCAAGAATTTTTCAAATAGGTAAGAGATATATTCTCCTACTATTGTACCTGCAATTTGAATGCAATAATCTTAGGGAAAGAGTTATTCAATTGTTTGTTTGTTTCTAGTTTCCTTTAGGATCTAGGGAGATTTATCTTTTCAACAAGAGGGATTTATATGCCATAACATCGCTCTAGAATGCAAAGGAAAAATCTAGACCATACGATGAAAACCTTGTAAGCTTATAAATATCTTTGACATGGACAGGATATTCTTTATCGAGCCATAGCGAACCACCTTGGATTCTGATAGTGATAATTTTGGTATAGTGCATGGCCTCTCTTGTGGTGCCAAAGATAGGAAAATATTGCAATTTTATCAAAGAAGACTGTTGCAATGGACGAAACTCAATTTTCAACCTTAGATTAGCACCACCACCTAGAGCAATGATAGAATCCATATATAGTTATGAGTTGAGGGTGGGGAATAGAACATGATCAAACAAATCATTATCAACCAAAGTAGTTTTCTCATATTTCCTAAAACATCTTTCTTGGGATTGATGTGGGGATCTAAAAATCTGCGGAGATTGTGGGTTTAGTAGCATGACCCATGGAAAGAAACTGAAGACTATAAACAAATTGGATAGGGGGACAGTGACATACTTGAGACACAAAGGAGTTAGATACAGAAGCCAGGTTGGAAACTCTAAGGTAAAGAATAGAAAATGATTATTGACACTTTGATATTGGTATTTGTAATGAAAACCATCAACTCAATGCAAAATGCCTTTATCATTGAGCATTAAATGTAGCAATTTTCCAAATATAACTTTATTTGGATATCACAATTACCAAAACACAAAAATCTATGACACAACTCAAATGACCAAAAAGGGCATGAAATGACATAAAAAATAATTGAAAATGGTAAATCAATATGCCAATGGGGAAATAAGATAAAATAAATAGTTGTTACAGGGATATTGATTAGGTAATTGAAAATACCCACATTAATGACTTAAATAATGTTATAAATGACAATTTAGACTCCCCCCCCCAAACCACAATGATTTTTTGTGGGTCGCAACTAAGACCTAATACAAATGATAGATGCAACTAAACTAACTAACTAAATGATGCAATTTAATTAACCCTAAACCTAACTTATGCCACATTATCGAGAGAAAAGAGCATGAAAATGTGACCATGGTACAGCTTCAGGGGTGTGCCATTGCCCCATCAAGGAAAAAGTATTCCATGAAGTTAAGCAAGCTTGACGGTTCCTTGTTCTCTTATCTCTGCAATAAAGGAATGGTCCCAACTAGTGCATCTGTAATTTACCAAGATGTTTGAGATACTTATTATCATACAACAACACTTGATCTCCTACCATGAAAGACTTGCATTTGATATTTATCATGGCAAGCCTTTTTTCATTCCTTCTTAATAGTCTGGTGAAAATACACAAGAAACCATTGTTCATCCAGTTCCCATGACACTTGTAGATGCTTTCCAATAGACTCATCATCTGACATTCTTCTTTCTTGAGTGATGAAAATATTTGGAGCAATAAATTCTATCGACACTACTGCTTCTCGACCATATACAAGTTAGAAAGGGGTACACTTATGAAATTGCCTCATAGTAGTACGATAATCCCTCTCTATGGTTGGAACACTTTCATCCCAGTCATATCTATTTGCAGATCAAAACTTAGTAAGTCCTTCTCCATAATCATGTTAAATTCTTTAATAGTTCCATTTTCTTGTGGATGATAGGGGGTGCTTTTATGATGCTTGATCATAAATTCCTATAGTAGTGTAGCAACAGTTTCATTAATAAAATGCGATCCCTAATCACTTGTGAGGCTTCATGGACATCCAAATATAGTGATGATATTCTCAAATATAAACCTGGTGGCAACCTCAACAGTAAAATCTTTGACAGGAGTTGCTTCAACCCAGCGCGTTAAATAATCAGTGGTGGTGATTATATAGCGGGAATGAGAATGTCGCTAGGGATAATAGTCCCTACAAAATCAATGGCCCACCTCTCAAAGGAATTAAGAGATCTCATTGGGTGCAATGAAAGTTCATCATGATGGAAGGATCTCTTAATGCATTGACAAACATCATATTTTTTTGCATGTTCCTTCACATATTTAAAAATGATTGGCCACCAAAGTATAGCTTGTAACACCTTCCTTGTGGTTCATTTTCCCCTAACATGGCCTCCTGCAATGCCAGAATGATACTCCCATAAGATAAAATCTCTCTCATGATCAAAATCACATTGACACAAAATATGATCCATCCCCATATTATTTAGTTGAACCACAATTAGTTGATAGTCTATGCACAAACTACTAGATGCTTCTTTTCAAGGGTAGTGTAATTGTGAGTAAATTTTCCGGTCATTAAAATTAGTGCAATATCCTCTAGGTAGTCTCGTACATCCTCAATTCAAAATAGATTGGCATCAATTAATTGATCGTCAAGTGATCCTCATGCTTCTCCAAACTCTAAGCAAGATAGATTATTAGGACCCACATTAGCTTGACCTGATTTGACAACAACTTCTAAACAAAACTCTTAAAATAATAATAAACATCTAAAAATATTTCCTTAAAGCACATGCTTATTAACAAGATATTTTAATGTGGAATGAGGAGTAAATAATTTAAATGGACCGCCCAACAAGCAATGTCAATTTTTTTTAAGAGAGTACACCACAGCTAGAGCTTCTCATTCATTTGTTGTATAATTCTTCTCAGTAGTATAGATATTTTTGATAGAAAAATAGATAGGATGATCTATATTTCCCTCACATGGTTGCTCCGAAAAAAACACCTAAGGAAATACCATATGCATCTATATGCGCATGAAATTATTTTTTTGGGTCTGGATAAATCAAGATCGATGCACTTACAAGCTTTTATTTGAGTAAATAAAACATGGCATCACACTCCTTAGTCCATGTGAAGTGCTTGGATTTATTTTAAAACTTCTCTAAAGGTGTAATAATGGAGTAGGGAATGAATCATGGACACAAAAATTATTAAGGCTATGATAATCTACATATATTCTAATGTGATATGAATCATTTTTTTCTTGAACAAAAATAGGACTAATCCACTTGACTTCATCAACTGGAAATATAAGACCTATCTTTAACCTTTTATCTATCTCCCTCTTGAACTTTTCTTTAACTCGTGGATTCAATCAATAGGGTTGATGCTTGATAGCCCTCATATCAATTTTCAACAAAATTTTCATTTCTCCTAAATCTCCTTTGATCTATTTTAGCTCTGAAACTGATGCCAAAAAAACATCTTCATAATCTTTCAATATTTCAAAGATTTCCTTTGTAATTTTCTCATCCTAGTAGTCACTAATGGAGGATAATTTAGGCTTTTATTCAAATCTAATGTTTATGTTTCCATAATGTTAAACAATTTATGTGCGGAGATATAACAACCTCGAGTTAAAATCTCATGTAATAAAGTTAATAAAGTCAAAATAAGACCAAGGTCATGGGACACCTATTCCAAGATAAATGTTTCACAAAATATCCTAGTGGCCATCACTTGTTGTTTATTATGGCTAAAGGAAATTAGAAAAGGCATTGAAAAAGGATTTGGAAAGGCAAAGAGGTATTTATTATCATTTATTTACGAAAATAAAGGAAAATAGGAGAAAGGGAGATGAAAGGTCATGTTTTCATGAGACGAAAATTAAAGGAAATTGAAGGAAAATGAGGAAAATAGAGGCTTCAATGATAAAAAGGCTTCTGAGGATCAGTTCAAATATTTTTATCAATTTTTCTTTGGAATTAATTTATAGAGAGAGAAGAGCACCAAGAGGAGAAGCAGTGAGATTCAACATTATTAGATGGCCTAATGGGGCAAATCCTAGTGACACGTGTCACCCCTAAGGAGATGCTACGTGGGGTTAATGAAAAGAACATGGTGTCGTCCTGGAAGCATATTGAAGGTCGAAGATTTCATAACTCCTCTGTAATTGAAATTTGAAGAAATTTTGATATAGGGAGTTCTGATGTTGTTTACATTTGGTCATGGAGGAAAAAGAACCAAGGGTGTAGAGCAAGGCTTACCATCTGAGTGTTATGGAGACGCCACATGGGAATTATATTTCAGAGGTCATAATTTTCGTAACTCCTCTCTAACTAAAATTTGAGAAAGTTCTTATATAGGGAGTTTCTAATGTTGTTGGAACTTGGTTGTGGAGCCCAAAAGACCAAGGTCGTAGAGAAAGAACACAAGGAGATAGGCACTTGGCCAGATCCTAAAGTGATTAGTACCTAAATGCTATGTCGCTGGTCACAACACCTGGTCCTATGGTGAAAAAAAATAAGAGTCTAAGAAAAAGTGGCTAAAGGCTAATAACAGAATCTCGTGATTTTGTAACATCCTTCCTTAATAAAGTTACAAAATTTGGGCCTCCAAAATTACAACATATAGGAGTATGAATGATGAATGGGTCAGCAACTAAGTGAATGTGCATAGTAATGTTGGTGTCGCAGGAGTAATGGCAACTGAAGAGATCATTGAGTCGAGGCAGCAAGGACAAAAATTGTGCAAAATGATTTAAAGGAGTTTGTCATGAGCTGAGACAATCCATCCCTGATCTTGAGTCCATGCTACGATAAATTGAATGAAGATCAGAGCCTCAGATAAATGAGATTTGTTCAAAGAAAGTACAAGAGCCTTGTTGTAGTGTTCAGGATTGACTGAAGATTTATGTCTCAGCATGGGAACACTCAGGTGGGAATTTCTTTCATTAATTGAACAACAACCATAGTTGGTGAGAGAACGAAGCCCCTTCTCAGTGATTAGTGAAGCTACAGTTCCTATGTATTAGACACAACAACAGGAAGGAGTGCCAAGTGCAGGAGTACACTCGGGCAATGTGAATGGTATAGTGACAGCTGACAGAGACAACATTGATCACAACAATAGAATTCAAGCAATGACATGCAACGGTAGGATGGAGAAGCCATGTAGATGTACACTTTGATACTATGAATGGCAGATTTATGGTTAATAGAGACAACATAGATCATTGTGTTTTAGTGAAACAAAACTTAGGATTATAGTTGAGAAATGTGTTGGGAATAATACTGAGAGGGGGGGGGGTGAATCAGTATTATCTAGCAATTTAACAAATCTTCCTTATTTGATCTTTTGAATTATTCTTGCATATCAGTACCATGAAATAATGAGCATGTACAAAGAAAATAGACAGTCACACCAAAGAACACAAGATGTAAGGTGGAAACCCAATGTGGGAGAAAACCACCTGCTGCAATATGTCTCTATCTTCTTTCAAATTAGAAATTCTTTTACAATGATTTTGTACTGATGCAGTCCTTTACCAGTACGCAGGCTGCAACCTGCAGAGAGCTACAACTCTCTCTCATTTTCCAGTTTCCTCCTGGAAGGGAGCTGCAACCCCCTACTTCTTTTCATGAAGTATCAAATGATCAACAAGTATACAACAGTTACAGTCCACTACAGTTATTAGATCAGTAATCACAGAACTAACCCAAAACACCTTATGAGCAGAAAAATACAGTCAACAGATCATCTTAAGGCAGGGACGCAACTTTCCCTTCTATGGCCTGCGACTGGACGCAGTTTATCTTCTGCTGCTCTGCGTGCCGATGCACTGTTCCTTTCAATTGTTCTGCGTACCGGCGCACCCAACAATACTATCGCGCCGCGTCTTCTACTTCAGGGACGCACCCAATAACACTATCGCGCCGCGTCTTTCACTTCAGAGACGCACCTGAGCCTGGTCTGTCCTGCGTCCCGGCGCACTTTCCCTTCACTGAACTTGCGTCCTTTCAGATATAAATGATATGAAGACTTCAGGTCTAACCCAAACAGTCAGATCTATAGATCTGATCATGCGCCATAGAGATCATAGTCCATTAGAAGATTCGCCTTCATAGATCTGGACTAGATCTCACCAAATAAGATATTCAACCAAAGATGATGCTCAATCCAAATGAACTCCTTTGCTTTATATAGGCAAGCTTCTCCTCAAAATATGGAACAATACCACGAGCCGACACCATAGAAACACAAAACCGTCGGCTAGATACCACACAATAAACCCCCACGTGCTTTCCTCTGTCTTGAAATGTGTGCACTGGGTGGACGCACCCCCTGAATGGCTGGCCTGCGTCCCTGGACGTGGGTTCTGCATGGATTACCTGCGGGGACACACTTTCTGAACAGATTGCCTGCGTCCTTCAAATAAATAGAGAGTTGATCATCAACTTTTGCTGCTGACATGAGGAATAGTGATCTACCACCTGAATGGGTTGCCATCAAGGACAACACCTGAATCATAATGCCAACAATCTCCCCCTTTGGACTTGATGGCAACCTCATGATCTTCAGCTTCATTCTCCCCCTTTGACATCAAGGGCAAAGGGTATGCTCCCCCTAAGCTCATGCTCCCCCAGATCTGCAACAAATAACCAGAAATCCACCATGAAAGAGATAGAGACATATTGCAGCTAGTTCCAAGATCTCCTTCCAATCATCCTCCATAATGCCAACAATGCATTATGTGCTCCCCCTGAGCCTGTACCACCAATAAGAAGAGGATCAATAATAAGATGATGCATCAACAACCCCCAGCTTTTGCCTGAGGTATTCAAACGTGTCCCTAGGCAATGGTTTGGTGAGAATATCAGCAACTTGTTCCTTGGAAGGAACATACTCCAACTTGACTTTCTGTTCAAGCACTTGTTCCCGGAGAAAATGGTACTTGATTGGTATGTGCTTGGTTTTTGAATGCATAACAGGATTCTTTGAGATGCTGATTGCACTTGTATTATCACATAAGATGGGGATTGGTGGAGTACAAGTGATTTGAAAATCCTGCAAAGTCTGCATCATCCAAAGGAGTTGGGTACAACAAGATGCAGCAGCAACATATTCTGCTTCAGCTGTAGACAAGGCAATGGAACTTTGTTTCTTGCTGAACCAAGATACCAGTCTGGAACCCATAAAGAACGCACCACCACTTGTGCTTTTCCTGTCATCCACGCTTCTGGCCCAATCTGCATCTGTATAAGCATGAAGAGTAAGATCTGTATCTCTAGGATACCATAAGCCATAATTTTGAGTCCCTTGAAGATATTTGAAGATTCTTTTCATTGCCTGAAGATGAGTCTCCTTTGGATTTGCCTGAAATCTTCCAACTATTCCAACTGCATGCATGATATCTGGTCGGGTACCTGTCAAATAAAGTAAACTGCCAATCATAGATCTGTAGGTTGGTTGATGTACTGCTGCAGATTCATCATTTGCACTGAGGCTGCATCCTGTGACCATGGGTGTGCATACTGGTTTTGCATCTTCCATGCCATATTTCTTCAAAATCTGCTTGAGATACTTGGTTTGAGATAAAAAGATTCCTCCTTCCTTTTGTTGAATTTGCAAACCAAGGAAATATGTTAGTTCTCCTAGCAAGGACATTTCAAATTCTTTCTGCATGACCGAGGCAAAGCTTTGACTCATTGCTTCTTCATTGCTGCCAAAAATAATATCATCTACATACACAACAAGTATTAGCAATTTCTCATTTTCAACTTTTATATAAAGATTTCTATCTGCTGAACCTTTTGAGAATCCTTGTTGATGAAGATATTTGTCCAAACGATAGTACCAAGCCCTTGGAGCTTGTTTGAGACCATAGAGGGCCTTTTTCAATCTGCATATGAGGTTTGGATCATTTCCAAGAATAAACCCATCTGGCTGTTCAATATACACTTCTTCTTCCAAGTCTCCATTCAGGAAGGCTGATTTCACGTCCATTTGAAATACTTTAAAGTTTTGAAAACTTGAGAGAGCAAGGAACATCCGGATGGCCTCAAGTCTTGCAACAGGAGCAAAGGTTTCTTCAAAGTCTATTCCTTCTTGCTGTGCATACCCTTTACAAACAAGTCTGGCTTTGTTTCTGATAACTTCTCCATTTTCATTCAACTTGTTTTTGAAGACCCATTTTGTTCCGATAACGTTCTTATCTTTTGGTCTAGGAACCAACTCCCAAGTGTTGTTCTTTTCGATCTGATCAAGTTCTTCATCCATTGCTTTCACCCAAAATTCATCTTTGCATGCCTCTTTCACATTTTGTGGTTCAGTTGAGGAGAGTAATGCCAAATAGCTTGAAGCTTCTGCAACTATTCTTCTAGTTCGTACACCTGCTTCTTTTTGTCCCACAATCTGAGATTCTAGATGATTCTTCTGAACATATCTTGATGGAGTCTTTTCTTCTATTCTTGTTTGCTCTTCTGCTTCTTCTTGAGGTTCTTCTTGAGGTTCTTCTTGAGGTTCTTCTTCTTCATCATTCTGTCTTTGAGGGTAGCCTTCATCTTCTTCGATGTCTTGACGATGTACTTGCCTAGGAATGTATCCCTTCTCATCAACCACAACATCAATGCTATCAACAATTCTGCCAAGTCTTTTATTGTAGCATTTGTATGCTTTGCTATATGGAGAGTAACCAAGAAGAATGCCTTTATCTGCTCTAGGTTCAAGTTTGCCAAGCTGCTCATCAGTATTCTTGATATAGCATTTGCTCCCAAAGATTTTGAAGTGCTTTACCGAAGGAGTTTTACCACTCCAGAGCTCATGAGGAGTTTGAGTGCTGTTCACCCTGACATTTGTCTTGTTGAGAATAATAACCGCGGAATGTGCAGCTTCACCCCAGAAAGTTGCAGGAGTTCCTGATTCATCAAGCATGGCACGAGCCATTTGTTGGATTGTTCTGTTCATTCTTTCCACAACTCCATTTTGCTGGGGAGTTCTTGGTGTAGAAAATTCTCTTCTTATCCCATGTTCTTCACAAAAATCGAAAAATTCATTTGAAGTAAATTCCCCACCTCTGTCGGATCTCAGGCACTTAATTTTGTGACCTGATTCATTTTCAACCAAGGCTTTGAAGGATTTGAATTTTTCGAATGCTTCATCCTTGTGCTTCATAAGTCCTAACCAGACAAACCTGGAGAAATCGTCAATGAATAATATCAAGTATTCTTCTCCTCGAGGTGTCCTCTTTCTGAAGGGACCGCATGTATCTGTATGTACCAGCTCAAGAGGCATGCTAGCTGATCCTTCTTTCTCTGGAAAGTTAGTTCTGGTTTGTTTTCCAAACTGACATGATTTGCATATGGTGTTATCAGGAATTTTGATATCTGGAAGATCGCGAACTGCCTGATATTTGCATGCTTTCCTTATTTGTGAGAAGCTTAGATGTCCCAACCTTCGATGCCATAACCAGTGCTCTTCTTCCTTGCTTAGATAACATTGCTGTTGTCCTTCTTCAAATATGTACAGATTATTTGGAGTTCTTTTGCCTTTGAGTACTGTTTTACCTGTATCAAGATCACGAACAAGACATCCATTCGATCTGAATATAACCTCGGTTCTTTGATCACACATCTGGCTGACACTTAGAAGATTATGCTTCAATCCATCAACATACAAAACATTTCCAGCCTTGACTTTTTCTTTTAAAGGAGCAATACCTTTTCCTTTTATAGTTGCAGGAGTATCATTTCCAAAAGAGACTTTCTTTCCCTTTTCTAAAGTAGAATAAGACTCAAGTTTTTCTTTATCACCTGTCATATGCTTCGAACATCCACTGTCAATGTACCATAGATTTTCCTGTCCTTCTGCATAAAATGCTATCCCACATCTTTCTGTTTGAGGTTCCTTTATTCTCCATGTTTTGGTGCTTGAGGCTTGTTCCTTTTTCCGCTCTTGTTCCTTTTTCTCCTGAAACCTGCTCCTGCATTCAGAATCTTCATGACCAAAATTATTGCAAATAGAACATTCAACTTCATTTTCAAGAGTCGAAAAGTTGTTATAGGTCCTTTTTGTAATCCCTGTCATACTTCTTTGTTTTTGAGCTTCCCTAGTCATGATTGTTTTATATGCAACACATTGAGCTGCTTTGTGACCAAAGTTATGACAAGAAAAGCATTGTCCATTGAAGAAGCTTCTGCGATTATTGAATCTACCAGCCAACTGATTGTAATTTCTATTTTCATCCATTCTTGAACCAAACTGAGAAGATTTTACCTGTGGCTGATTGTAGCTTTTGTTCACCCTTAAGATGGATTTCCCCTGATAGTTTCTGTTTGTAATTCGTCCCTGCTTTACCTGATTATCTTCATTGTTTTTCTGCTCATTTCTTCTTTCCGCATCAAGATAACTTTTTGAGGTGGATGCTTGAGAGGTTTCTCCATTATAACCCAAACCTGTCTTGTTTAGAGGAGACCGCTGCACATTGATAATCTCATCCAAAGTTTCAGATCCTTTGACAAACTTAAGATTAATAGCTTTTGTTTTCTCAATTTCTTTTCTGAGACCAACAATTTCACCTTCTAGTTTTTCAAGATGTTTTTCCTTTTCATCAATTTGAAATTGTAGGGTATCAATGATCACATTCTTTTCTTCTATACATCTCTTGAGTCTAGTAATTTCATCATAGAGATTATCCACATCTACAGCATCCTCATAATCATCATCTTCAAATGCCATTAACAACTTATACTTATTACCTTGTTCATCTTCATCACTGTTTGATAAGCCATCACTATCTTCATGGGTGTAGTAACTTTTCTTATTTGCATTTTGTTTCTTGTTCCATCTAGCAGGTTCTTTTCCTTTATCCTTATAAGGAAATTTTGCAGCATAATGACCTACCCTTCCACAAGAAAAGCATTTAAAAGGTAGCTTACCTCTGAACCTTCCAGAACCCCTTTGAAGATTTCTGACAAAATTTGATTCTTCTTCCTCTTCTTCTGGAACATGGCTTGCTTCATAATAATCTTCTTTGCCTGATGCTCTGAAAGCAGCTTCCCTTCTGTCTGATGGACCTCCCTTTCTCATTTCATAAGCAGTTAGAATTCCATGTAGCTGAGACATAGTGAGTATTCGGAGATTTTCCTTTTCTTCTATTGCAGACACTTTAGATTCAAACTTGGGGGATAAAGACCTTAAAATCTTTTCAACTACTATAGCTTCTTTTATTTCTTCTCCCAGATTGTTCATACAGTTAACAATCTCATCTACCCGAAGAAAATAATTAGCCACACTTTCATCATTATACATCTTGAGAGTCTCATACTGAATCCTGAGAGTTTGATGTTTAGCACGTTTTACCTGGTCATCTCCTTCATAGCTTGTGATCATTTTGTCCCATATCTCTTTTGCGGATTTGAAGTGCATTACCTTCATGAATTCTGTTTGGGATATACTTCCTAATAGAGTACTGACTGCTTTTGCATTTGTTTCATACTTCTTCTTTTCAGCTGCATCTGTAGGAGTAGCTGAAGGAAAAGCGTAGCCTGTTTCTACAATGTCCCAAACTTTTGTACCAAGAGATTGAAGATATGCAGTAACTCTTACCTTCCAATAATTGAATTTTGTCCCATCAAAAACTGGTGGCCTGATTGATGCTTCTCTCTCGTAGTTGCTCATGATGAACGATCTACCTTCAAGCGATCAAGCTTTTCTGAAGGACCTGCTCTGATACCAATTGTTGGGAATAATACTGAGAAGGGGGGGGTGAATCAGTATTATCTAGCAATTTAACAAATCTTCCTTATTTGATCTTTTGAATTATTCTTGCATATCAGTACCATGAAATAATGAGCATGTACAAAGAAAATAGAAAGTCACACCAAAGAACACAAGATGTAAGGTGGAAACCCAATGTGGGAGAAAACCACCTGCTCAAATATGTCTCTATCTTCTTTCAAATTAGAAATTATTTTACAATGATTTTGTACTGATGCAGTCCTTTACCAGTACGCAGGCTGCAACCTGCAGAGAGCTACAACTCTCTCTCGTTTTCCAGTTTCCTCCTGGAAGGGAGCTGCAACCCCCTACTTCTTTTCATGAAGTATCAAATGATCAACAAGTATACAACAGTTACGGTCCACTACAGTTATCAGATCAGTAATCACAGAACTAACCCAAAACACCTTATGAGCAGAAAAATACAGTCAACAGATCATCTTAAGGTAGGGACGCAACTTTCCCTTCTGTGGCCTGCGACTGGATGCAGTTTATCTTCTGCTGCCCTGCGTGCCGACGCACTGTTCCTTTCAACTGTTCTGCATACCGGCGCACCCAACAATACTATCGCGCCGCGTCTTCTGCTTCAGGGACGCACCCAATAACACTATCGCGCCGCGTCTTTCACTTCAGAGACACACCTGAGCCCGGTCTGCCCTGCGTCCCGGCGCACTTTCCCTTCACTGAACCTGCGTCCTTTTAGATATAAATGATATGAAGACTTCAGGTCTAACCCAAACAGTCAGATCTACAGATCTGATCATGCGCCATAGAGATCATAGTCCATTAGAAGATTCGCCTTCATAGATCTGGACTAGATCTCACCAAATAAGATATTCAACCAAAGATGATGCTCAATCCAAATGAACTCCTTTGCTTTATATAGGCAAGCTTCTCCTCAAAATATGGAACAATACCACAAGCCGACACCATAGAAACACAAAATCGTCGGCTAGATACCACACAATAAACCCCCACGTGCTTTCCTCTGTCTTGAAATGTGTGAACTGGGTGGACGCACCCCCTGAACGGCTGGCCTGCGTCCCTGGACGCGGGTTCTGCATGGATTACCTGCGGGGACGCACTTTCTGAACAGATTGCCTGCGTCCTTCAAATAAATAGAGAGCTGATCATCAACTTTTGCTGCTGACATGAGGAATAGTGATCTACCACCTGAATGGGTTGCCATCAAGGACAACACCTGAATCATAATGCCAACAAAATGTAGGGGAAAGTTGTATTATTTTCAGTGAGTTATGTGGAGAAATATGTGGGTGTGTGTGCGCTACTAAGGAGAGGCCAAGTCTATTGGTGTTAAAAAGAGAGGCTAAGAGTGCCTAGGCAGAGGAAAGAGACCTTGAGAGAGCCCGTGTTGTTGTGTGAGAGGCTGAGTGAGCCTATGATAATGAGAGAAATTGAGAGAGTCTAAGGAATAGAATTGGTCGAGTACTGAATGTATGTTATTGAGAGAAAATCAAGGACAATATTGAAAAGTTTCCTACAAGCTTCTTGAATAGAAGAATATTTCACTTTTTCCGTTAAAGAGTGTGCAGAGGACAGAGTGTTGCATGGTCCAAAAGGATGATATCATGTAGAGTAGCTACCATCTACAGAGAACATTAGTTCATTTTTGAGTTTGGGTTGGAGCCTGCATATAGGAATTTGGTGCTTCCATCTCTAGTGGGTGTCTAAGAAGGCTTGGGGGTTGGTTCCTCTTGCAAGTTGGATCTTGCAACAAACCTACAAAGTTGGTGCTTCATATGATGCTTTTGGTAGGCTGATCAGGTGTCTACAAAAGGGGGAGTTGGTCTTCCTGCTAATGGGTGCTAGCAACCAATCAAAGGGAGTTGGTGCTTCTTATGAGTGGTGGCTCACAAGCAGATTGATGTAATAGAGTAGGTGCTCTCATTTTTACATCAATAACAACAACAATCTTTGGTGGGTTTTTCTTGGAAGGGTTTCCACGTTAAACCTATGTGTCTCATTTGTTTGTTGCTCATGATGTGTATGCTTGTATTGGTTGACATGGTTGTTGTTATGGTTTGTTAATGGTTGATCTCATATAATTGATGCCAATTTTGAATGAGTAAAGATAAATTGGCATAAAAGTTTAAATTAGCCTTAACACTGACTCATCCCCACCCTCTCAGTATTAACATTGTTTCCAACAATGAAATCTTCTGTTGAGTGTTTTTCATCATTAATATTCTACTGCAACATAATTTTATTATAAAAAAATATTTCTTCACGACTCTACTTCATGAAAATATCATTAATGTTTTCATCATCTATGTTGCCTTCAACATTCATTCTACAACTTCTATACATAATTTTTCAAGACATGGTGTTGCAAGCCATGCTTCAAGGAAGTTTAACTCTTCTTCAAAATCGTCCTATTTACCTACACATTGGAAGTCAACGGTAAGTGTAAAAACATCTACAAAACCACATTGGTTTTGTTCCTTCTGCTACGTAATGATAGATTTCTCCTGTTGCACTTTCTTCTCTACCTTTGCCACTTCCACTTCTTTACTAACGTCGATTGCTTCAAAGAGGTTGTCTTCCACTTATTTTGTAGACTCAACTGGGATTCTCTCACCAAATATTATCATGTCGATGTCATGTTTTTGTTGCATTATCTACAACCATTCATCATTAGGCAACAATTTTTAATCAAACTTTACATCAACAAATTAAATTCTTGGATTCGTCGTAGCATTGAGTGCTTCAATGGCAACTTCATTGACATCGGCAAGCTCTGTTGTTGGATTCACCAAATCTTCATCCACTTGTGGATGTGCAAAATGGGGTCAACAAACATCTATGTTCTCCTTCTCTCTTATTTCTGCAAATTCTTCACAATCATCATCCACTTGTGGCTGAGCACAGTTGAATTCACCAAACTCTTCATCTTCAACTCGATTACTCCCCCCTACACCAAAATTCCTCTCAATGGTATCCCAAGCTTCCTTTATTGTATTTGTATCTGTAATGAGGGAAATAATGTTGTCATCAATGCATTATTTTATGCATTTTAATGCGAAGGAACTCTTTTGCCTTGTCACTTCCAAATCTCTCAAAGAGATCTTGAACATTTCATGTTCTCGTTGTGGCCTTCTTAGCCTCTTACCTTTTCCCATTGTTGAGTGCTGACAGAATCAAACTCAACAAACAAATTGACCTGCAAACATAGTTGTTGCCTGCAATAAAAAAATCTTTGTGGTGGCTTCTCTATTGCTTAAATTCTACAAATAAATAGTCTACAAATTATTTACAATGGAAACTCTTTACAATATTTCAATGCTACCAATAGTTTTTAACAACACCCTCTTCTCTTTTTTTAATAAACCCTCTTATAAAAAAACGAGTATATTTTGTCCTTTTTGAAAGGAACAATTAATGAAGGATTTTCATTTAAAAGTTATATGAGTCCTTTCTATACCTGCCAAAGGTGGATTATATTGTAATCACTTTGTCAAATTTGTCTCTGACTTTCAATTAATTTTTCTGCATATATACAAATTTCTAAATTTTTACAATACTTGTGAAATATTTAAATGTTAAACCAAATGTTTGTTAAAATTAATTTTCATTTTTTATAAAAAAATTATATTTCTATTTTATGATTGGTTAAAGACATTGATATGACTAATTTTATGGCATTTGAAATTCATTTGTCAAAAAAAAAATTATTTAAAAAAAAAACTTCACATTAACACTTGTCAAATAAATTATTTACAATGTTGATTTTATGCACGTACAATACACCTCTAGTAAAAATCATTATCCATGCCAAGTACGATCCAGATCCAACAAATTTCATTGATGTTGCAAGTTTTGTTATTTTTTAATACAGTTGGATGCAATAGGTTCGTTGATTTTTCGTGATTCCCAAAACACCAAGTCCACTAGATCTGACTCTGGGTTGTCACATGCCTTCGTAAACACATCTTCTTCTACGATGAGTCATTCTTCTGCGTCATCCACTCACACCGATTCCTTCATTACTGACTTGGTATCCAGATCACACTAAATTTGTCGCTTAAATGAAACAGATTTCAATTAGTGCTCCTACATTAATTTTATATGGTGTGTTTCAACGAAGCAATTAATGACATAGATATAAAGCTAAATGTAACACGTGAAGCATCTTGCATGAGTCCTATGCACACAACCATTTAATAATTGGAAGCTTTCATTCTTATAATTACGCGGATAGGAATTTCCTTTGCTAGCTTTGGGTGGGAAAACAATATTCACCCAACCAATGGGAGAGCTTGAATTTCACCCTTCCAACCAATTAAATTTTTCCATATGTTTGTCCTCTAACCAATGGAAATTTTCCATCTGTGCAGCTTGCTTTCATCCCAGTTTTCCCTACTACCAGTTTCTACAGCTTCTGCCTGTTTCTGTAACGCTCTACTAACACGACATCCTCTGCCATAACTGTTTGCAAACATTTCCCTTCGTTTCACATTTTTTCTCCCCTCTAGCACCATCTCCCTCACATGACATAACTAGTAATTGTACCCTTTTCCTCCGGTCGATGTACCCTTCTCCTTCCGGCTAGTCAGTGGAGCCCGTCTGCCATACCTCCCGCATTAAATTGCATTGAACCCTTCATTTCTGTTCATTTCCCCTAAAGAGTGAGTGGCTACTCAAGCACCTTATAGCTCATTAAATGAACATCATGAAAAACCTGAACTTTGCTTTAGAGCCTTTACTATTCCTTTGTTATAGTGTAGAGGGTTTTATCTTAATATTAAGGGCTTGTGAAGAATCGAGTGTTCATTAATAGAATCCATAGAGCAACGTGACAGTTCACCCAGATTGGGATGGCAAACTGAGTTGAGGCACAGTCAGCATCTAAGCTGCAGGGCGGCAACAACAGTTGCATGGGCGAACGTTGTTGTCGTTACCAGGATTTATCAATTATCGATTGTGTGTGGCATCTTGATAGTATCTACTGCGAACCATAAACAAAAGGAAATGTTCTTCTTTTGATTGAAAATGGAGTGCAGGGACATCTTAAAAGTCACTTTAGAGCATGAGAATGATGGGGTGAGTAGGGAAAGGTAAATAGTTTAATTATTTGTTTCGTAAAATAACTCTTATAGCTATTGAAGTAGCATGTTCATCAGGAGACTTTTGGCAAAGTCAGAATGTAGGCAGGGCACATACATTTGTATTACAGAGTGAAAGCAATAATATATGTTTTTTATGATAAAAAATTTATTTAAGATTTTTAATCTTGCTGAATAATAGTACCATGGTAGTATTTGGCAGTGGATCTAAAGGCCGATTTGTGATGATTGGGGTTTGCTAGAAGCGGAAGCTTGTTTAGGCAATGCTACAAGAGTCACCATTTCTTCTCCTTGGGAAGCCTGTAAGTCTCACACAATATTGTATTCAATAGTCAGGGTTGATTGTCTTTTCGATAACCCTGTTTTTTCTCCAATACAACTTGATTATTCAGAAGCTTATTAGGGCTATAGAACTATAGATAAAGACCTTGCTCCATTAAAACATGATATCAAATCTTACGCAATAAGAAACTAACATGACTTCTAGGAAAGCTGAGAGGATAGCCTCATATTCTTATCAAATATTAAGGCCATATATTGTTTTTTCTATTATGTTAAAGCTCCAAAAGTCCTGGACTTAAAAAGAAAAACAAGATTCATAGATTTTCAATCTTGTTGCATATAGAGAAGCTAGATGCTTTACATCGTAGGTGGAGAACATGAAAATAAAAAAGATTCACAAAATTTCAATTTTGATGTATGTAGAGAAGCTAGGTGTTTTATATCCTAGGGCGAGGAAATCTTTGTATGCCTTTGCGTTTCTAAATAAAAAAACCCATTATCAATATGAACCAAAGATGTATTAAGCTTCAAGTACTTAAAAGTTTTGTTTTTCTTTTGGTGCTTAATAGATTCAGGGTTAACATTCATCTATGCTTTTTTATCTCTTAGTTCTTAATAGTTCTAAGATTAAAAACCTTATATTAGAATCCATAATACCATAATTCTTTAAAGGCCTTTACTAGTATAGAAACTAACAACAAATCAAGAAACATTAAATGTAATTTTTTTTGGAAAGAAATTGAGTATTACCTAGACCCCAACACCAATAGCTTCTAGCTGCAATGAGATTCCCATCTCATAAAAGGAAGTTGATTCAGGGTTTGCAAATATTTTCCCACAAAGGAATTTTCTTTGACATTTTTCAAAATAGAACCATACCCTATATGCTCTGAAAAACAATCCTATACAATCTCACCAGAAGAAGATTTTTGTCTTTGCATTGTCCAACTAAGCATTTTCAAAACTATTTCAGAGTTTTCAATACAAGTTTCATCATTGCTTGAGAAAAACATGTAAGTGCCAAAAGGCCTTTATGGGATTTTCACATTTGATTCCATTAGAAAATCAAGGACAATATTGAAAAGTTTGCTACAAGCTTCTTGAATAGAAGAATATTTCACTTTTCCTTGCTAGTAAGAAAAGATAGTAGACAAAGCCCCATCAATTAATTCAAATGGTGCAAGGAGCATCCGAGGAACAATATCATGCTTGGAAACCACATGACAAAAGTTGCCATCATATTTCTCTCGGCCAACAACTTTAACAAGACTTTCATCTCCCACTAAAGGGAAACCAAATGTGATACAAAATGGAGAGATTTGTCTTAACCTCTTTTCAAATACCCGTAGTGTACCCAAGGTTGCAATTTCCCCTCCTAAGGAAATGACCCAAAAATATAATGGGTTTAATATTCCTTTTTGTCGAGTTCGTATACATCTACAACTGATCGATCATAGAATAATACATGAACAAGATGTTACTTTCATATGAAATTTCAAAAAAATCATCTCTGATAAATGAAGCAACAAACCCTCCTTTTATGAAACTAAGGTCACTTTGTCCTAAAAACTACAGTAGATAAATCAATTTACCTTTGTTTTAAAATTTGTTTTCTCCAAAATATGCAAGAACAACTTAAGAGCTCCCGGATGTACAAGGATATGTTGATCATCATTACCCTTGGGGCAATCAGAGAAGACCTTGTTATCGGTTTCTATATTGCCATCTCCATATTTTCTACCTTTGAAAATGAAGTCTTTGATAATATGAAATGAAGGGAAGGAAACATATGCAAATCCTCCATACTCATTCAGAGTAAAAATATTTGATTTTCTTGCCAGACGTGACTCTTCCCAAGCCTTCGACAATACTCTGCATGAAAGAATGAAAGTTGCCATCTCCTGACCAACATTGAGCCTACAACAATGTTTCTGCTAATTAGCACCATATGGGCAACCAAGAATGGGTAATCTAAATTTAGAATTATTTTCATTAAATATGATTAAATCTCAAATTTTTTCTCATTAGGAGATGATGACAATGGTGAAGTGAGCTCTAGTTCCTTCACAATTCAAATTTATGTGGATTAAATATGTCACGTATGCATAATTTTTTTAGATCAAAAGACATGAAGTAGATGACCAGATTAAAAAAAAAATACAACCATACCTTCATTACTTGAAATGAATATTAAAATATATCATTAACGAAAAACCAATGTAGAAAAATATAGATACACACAAGCTTCTAAATAGGAAAACTATGCCCACCTCCCTAAAACCATTTAGCTTGCCAAAAGTTGTAGGTCAAAGACCAGATTATTGGATCTGTCATTACTAGACTAAATCAAACCCCTACTACTAATTACAGATGAGATTACTACCACACCCCATTCAAAATTACAAATTAAATATCAACCTTTTGTTACTTAGTAACCAACATACATACAAAGGCAACCACATCGGAATTACCAATATATTAGTCTTACCATTTGGGTATCTTCTAACATTAATAATATTCTCCTTAGATTTCTCAGTCCAAAGTGGCATTCACATCAAAAATAAAGAAAACTTGAGCAAACCCATCAAAATTCACACTTGTAGCTTGAATGAAACCCATCAAAATTCACACCAGCAACTCGAATAAAACCAATCAAAATTCACACCAGCAGCTCGAATAAAACCCATCAAAATTCACACCAGCAATAAAGAAAACCCCACCCAAAATATTGTTCTTTTTTCTTTCCTGTTCCATCATAGTTCCATCAAACCTCAAAGAAAATATTTGTTTTAACAACTGCAAAAGTCCAAAATTTCTCCCAAACCCACATTAACCTCGCTACAAAATTTAAATTTTTATCCTGTAAACAACTATCTAGCCTACTAAAATTCATTCCTTAACCTACTAATCCATTCAAAATTGATATAGTTATTTCAAGTTCGACACACAATTATTTCAGATGTGAAGAAAACAACCATATCCTACAAAAAATAGATGATTTTTCAAACTTAGAAAACAACCATATGCTGCAAAAATAAGACTTAAAAACTTATGCTTACAGTGGACTGTCTGGTTCCATGGTCCCCTATTGCTATTTGATTTTCCTCGCAATGGTGGATTCCAGAGCTCAAATTTTCTTATAATTTAGAATGGTGGTTTGAATTTGACTTGGAAAACATAAGGAAGGCACCCAAGAAATTTCCCATATAAATAAAAAATGGAGTAAACTAGCAATTGCACCAAGAGGTGCAAAGGAAAATCGATAGGGGAGCGGGGAATGTAGAAGGAAATAATGAATTGAAATATATGGACAATGAATTAAAAGAAGAATTTGAGTTTCTAAATCTCTTCTACGGAATCTAGTAGCTGGTAAAATTTAAGAAGAAAGTTACACTAACATAAATGTTACAAAACAATGGGAATGGAAAAATAAATAGGCATAACTCTTCAAAATGTAGGCAAACTACTATTTTAATAACAAAGTATAATTATGGCCACACGAGGTGAGTTGAGTCATTAAAAGTAAGGCACAAGTATAACACCCATTAGGGTTCAAAGCCTGTTACATCATGTGTACATTTACCAAGAAAGTGGGTGGTGGTGGTTTTGTTCACCCCCACAAGGAGATTTTTGTTCAATGAATGTCGTCATGGTCATTAATTCTAGTTAGGAGGGCAGGGAATCAATCAGATTTGAACCTTCAACCTATATCCTCGCCATTGGAAAGATGCCTTAGGTGGGTGTCTCAACCTAAAGAGGTAAGATCCTTAGAGTTAGATTGTCGTTTGGGGAAATGCATCACACAACATCACAAAGCCCTGAGTTGAAGACTTCCATCCTACATTTTTGGAGTTGCCAACCATTCCACTTCTTGGAAAACTACAAACGTGTCCCTGCATATTTGGGTGCAAAATTCTTTGAAGGTTGTGGGAAATGTTATTAGCCATTTTTTCTCAATTTCATGAGAGAGAGTTTCATTATATTACTGAAACTTAGATCGAATTGGTTTTCATAAAGGTATTCCTCAAATAGTCATTCTTGAGTATTAACACATACACTAGAAATGGAATCTGGAATATGAAAGCATCGCTTTCCAGGTCTACACAAAGTCACATCCAAACTCAACTTGAGAGTCATTCTTGCCCAAAACTCTATAAAACTTGCCCATGACCACAACAACAACATAAGAAACATTTTTTACAACACTGTTAGAGTATCCTAGTGGGCAAATTCCTCCATAAGCATTGTCAATTAACACCTGGTGAGTTCCTTGCAAGAGATGCAGACAGGATCTGCCTAGATTCCCATCAATGGCTGGACAGAGAAACACGATGATGGATTGCTTAGACCGTCCAAGACTCATGAGTCGTGCTGAATCCATTCGTGGAACGAGTCCTCAGTGAAAACTCAACTTGAGATTGGTGCTCACCCAAAACTCTACAAAAAGTGCCCGAAATGTGTTCCACAGGCCAGAATGTAATTTGCTCGAATGATGAAAATGAAGCTCTCAAGGAAACCATATGTCATAAAAAAACACTTGATAAGGAAGATGTGATGTCTTTTATAAATCCTTGAAGTCATCTAGTTTCACAAAATACATTTCCATAATGCCCATAAACCTGTCATTAACCTTCGTTGGACCCGTCGAGTCTCTAACCACCAATGCCCCTGTTTATTTCAAATACTCCATCACTTTATCGCAATAAACTCCTTAAATCCAAACTATACTCAAGTTTTACATTTAGGTTACACACATGCTCAATTGGGTCATGTTTGGAGTCAAACCCATATCCAAATCTACCTATGGATTTCAAGTATGGCTCCAAATCAATCATAGGGGCCTCCATTTATCACTTTCTCAAACACCCAAAAATATTTAGTGGCTTTTACCATTTCCTTATAAAAACCCTAGTCTTGGCTGGATGGTTGTATGCGAACAAAGTTTTCAAAACCTCTTGTTCTTATTCCCTCTAGTCATTGTGGAGCCCTTTGTTCTAGTGACACTCTGGTTTTATTGAGATCTATTTCTTAGACCCATTGGAGCTAGCATGTTTGGGTTTTATCTAGGTTTATAAGAAGGGAAGTGGTGGAGATAGCTCTAATAGTCCTTCTATTGAACTCTACTTCATGATCCCCTTTCATTGTAAGGATTACAGTGGCTCATATTGTGCAAAGGCTAGAAAGCTCGTTCCCTTCAGTATGGCGTTGCGCGCCCCCCCCCCCCCCCCATAAAGTGACGTCGATGATGAAACTTGACATGTCAAATAATTGCTTTCCACATTCCCTCGCTCCTTATCGGTGTTCCTTTGCACCTTTTGGTGAAAATGCTAGTAATATTAATTTATAGTAGTTGGGCTATGAAATCTTTGCTTTCGTGTAAACTTAGAAAAAATGTAAATAGCATAGGGCAAGGCATATTTACTAGTTTATCGAGACATTAATACATGGCGGCAGTATATGTCTAGTACTGGATAATGTATCTGTTTTGATCCAACGGTGGGTATATAATGCCCCACTTATCTATGACTCAATAGACTTGGAAATATTGGTTGTCCCTACTCTTCCTTGACATTTTATATTATATTATAGCTAATTTTCCTTTTTGTTCAAAAATTCTCTCAGGGTCCTTGATTTTTCTTTGTGAGGGCATTTGAAATATTGCTCTCTCTAGAAAAGTCTTATGCAGGCTCCAGTTTCCATACCATGTTAAAGAATGAAAAAATGGAGTAGAGAGTTCTCTTGTGAATATTACTAAACATTTAAATAAAAACTATTACACCTAACCAGTGGTTTAGTTGGAACTAAATTCTCCTAAATGGATGATAAGAAAGTCCATCAATCAATTTAAAGAGTACCATGTTTTTGAAATTCCCACCCTCCTCCATATAAAGTTGAACCGATATTGATAAGTGCATGGAGGGTGGAGATTATTTTTCCTTGGTTATCAAAAGTGAAGAAGATGGCTATATAGCTTGAGGTGAATGGCACATGTTTTGTCTGTTTGTTTGTTTCAGCGTGATTTATATACCCCTGCATTTGAAGTTGAACGCATGAAACTTTCCGTTGATGTTCCTATCCTTTGTTTGTTATTTCAATGCATGTCAAGTAATAGACCATATTGTATACTATGTGCCGAGCTCACATAGTAAGCCAGTAGAGCGTGATGGGGTTGAATTAGTGAGAAGAACATAGGAGAGCAGTAGGGATAAGGGAGGCCATATGATCCAGTGGAGGATTTAGGTACCGTAAGTATCGTAGGTATAGGCTGAGGGTCATTTTGATTCGGAGCTTTCTTATGAATTGAATATGGCTTCCCCATCTGCCCCTCCACATCACTAATTATCTGAATCGCTAACTATGTCTGCTCAACTTTACATATGGAATTTAGCTATACACTCCTTTAATCATTAAAGGAGGAACCGACAAAATATCGGGGGGAACGAATGAAGATGGAATTTAATGGTTGGAATGGGATTATTTGTGCACTGAATTTGATTAGAAATGCAAACATGGTCAACATTTTTAGTTAAGAAAGTTCATCAATTTAATGAGTAGTATGGTTTGAAAATTCCTAGTCTTCTCCATATAAAGTTGAACCGATGTTTGATAGGCGCATGGAGGGTGGATATTACTCTTTTGCTTTGGTTATCAAAAGTGAAGACGATGGCTATATAGCTGAGCTGAATGACAATGCATGTTTTGTCCGATGTTGCTATCCTTTGATAGGACTCCTCTAGATGTCATGGAAATAAACTATAGAATCAAGTTAGGGAGTGAGAAGAAATGAAAAAGTTAAACTATGTAGTTGTTAATGGTGAGACTTATCAAGTTCAAACCTTACTTTTAAGGACACAAATTTCTAATGTAGGTTATATAACACTATCAATATGAAAAAATAACAACCCTACTAGCCCAAACTAGTTGAGCAAGGCTTGACCAATATGAAATAGAAAAAATTGAATCCATCTTTAAGTGTATCTAAATGAACTAACATTAATGATTACTACTCTTCTAATAAGTATTTCCTTCTAGATTAAGAAATATTTTACTTGATGATTTTATTTATATTGCCTTCCTATTCTTCAAAGTGTCCACCTTTACTAGCAACACCTTTTTCTCTTCTATCATATCCCTCACAAAGTGATACTGAACATCAATGTACTTTGTCTTTGAATGGTAAGCAGGGTTCTTTGCCAAGAAAATCGCACTTTGGCTATCACAATCTATCCTTATATCTCCTTATACTAACCCCATACTTGAACACAATCTCTACATTGAAACTACTTCCTTGCTTGCATGAGTGGTTGCCATGTATTCTACCTCTGTAGTTGATAGTGCCACTACAGATTGTTTCTTACTCATCCAATTGATTGCACCTCCAAATAGGTTAAACACATACCCACTTTTAGATCTTCTCTGATCCAGATCTCCAGCTCATATTGCATCAACAAAGCCATGAATATCCAACACTCTATCCAATCCTGGTCTTCCTTGGCAGCACAAACCATAATCACTAGTGCCACACAAATACCTGAAAACCCGCTTCACTGTTGTCCAGTGCTCCTTCCATGGTTTTGACATAATCCTGCTCAATACTCCCATTGCATGTGCAATGTTTGGTCTAGTACATACCATTACATATATCAAGATACCGATTGCACTTGCATATGAAACATGATACATGTCCTCTTCTTCTTCTTGTGTCTTGGGACACTGTTCGACATATAACTTTACACCTACATGAATGGAACCTTCACCGATTTACTATCCTTCATATTAAACCTCTACAATATTGTCTCGAAATACTTCCTTTGGTTTAAGCAGAGCTTCCTCTTTGCTTGATCTCTTTTAATTTCCATGCCCAAAATATAGTTTGCAGCACCAAGAACTTTCATCTTGAAGTTGGAGGACAATTGGGTCTTCAAATCCTAGATAATTTCTTTTTCATTTCCAACCAGCAACATATCATCCAAATACAAGACCAGATAAATAACATGGTCACTAATTAATTTAAAATACACACAGTGATCTACTTTGCTTCTGGTGAAGCCAAGTCCCTGTATAAATGTATCAAATTTCTAATACCACATCCTTGGTGACTGTTTTAACCCATACATAGACTTCCTTAACTTGCATACCAGTTCTTTCTTACCCTTCATCGCAAAACCTTCAGGTTGCTTCATGTAGATCTCCTCTTCCAGATCCCCATGAAGAAATGTTGTCTTCACATCCATCTATTCTACCTCAAAATCAAAAGCAGTAGTAACAAATAAAGGTAATCTAATAGAAGCTACCTTGGAAACAGGAGAAAAAATATCACCAAAATCAATTCCTGACACCTAGGAGTAACCTTTTTCTACCAACCGAGCTTTGTATTTCTCCACCTTTCCTTCTGCATTTGTCTTCTTCTTGAACACCCATTTGCTACCTGTTATGCCCCTATACCAATAGGTGTCATATATCATGATTGATTTGATGAGCTATGTAATATGTTCATGCCTTTATTTGTTGGAAGGGTTTTCCATATTTATAAAAAATCAAAAAATTTAAAAAATGTAAAGAGGGTATACCCTAAAGGAAAAATCAAAGGGTAAAAAGAATAAAAGATGGTCAAAAAATGAAAGAAAATGAACCCCACCAAAAAGAAAGGCCAGAAAAGTGTGCAAGTCTAAATTCCACTACTTTTTCATTTTGTATAATAAATATTGTGTGCAACTTGTTACCTATGCCACAATCCATGGTCACCAAATAGCTTAAACTTGGTTATTCCATGTTTTCAATTTTATGTTTTAGAAATAGAGAATAAAGATCTAACCAAACAATGTAATCTTGGCAGATAAGTAGATAGGTAGCGTGAAAAAAGGAGCTCAGCAGTTTAATCTGAGCCCTTGGATGTAATAAGTGTAGATTTAGATAGACATTACCATGTAAACGAAAAAGAGTTTGATAAGGGTTTGCCAGTCTAAGTACACCCAAATAAAGAAGTAAAAATGCTAGGTTAAAGTAGGTAGGGTAGGTAGATGATGATTGCAGAATGATATGTGGTGAATGATGATTATAAATGTGTAATATTTTACTTTCATCACAAGGCAAAGGCATGTATTATGTTGAAGGCATCTCAAGCATGGCAAAGTCAAATAATTAACCCCCCTACTCATTTCCCAAAAAATTCGCTAATTTCCCCTAAGTGCCAAGGTATTTATTATATTTGAGGGGCTTAGAGCATCTCTCTAACTTCTAGAGGGACCAGACCCTCAGCCCAATAATTTATAATTCCTAAGTACTTAAGCTCATTCATTAATCATCTCACCCCTCCATGAAACATTCATTCCCTTGATAAGTTTTTCCTAAGTAAAATCCTATTTTACTTGGGGAAATTAAAAGATTTTTCCATTAAAACCCCTTTTTCACTTTGGCCTAAGTTTAAATACACACACCAAATGTTTTATACTTAGCGCTTTTCATTTCGATTTCGTATTAACTACTGACCTATATTATATAGATCCCCTATAAAAAGTTTACCTATTCCCGTATTATTTAACTATGTAAAAACCTTGAAATTCTATATATCCCACCCCTTTGGTTAAAATATAACCATAATATGTTTTAAGTAGGGATTAATTAGTTAATCAGTAACTAATTAACAGCCCTGACCCCCCACCATATTAAAAAAGGATTAATTAACCCTCACGGTTAATTAATAACCTCCCCGACCAATCACTTTGCTCCCGATATAATTAAAAACTCTTTAATTACATTGGGTCCGCCTTTATTAAACTCCCATCACCTTTCATCCCTGATAGCCATCCGATCACATCACCTAGATCCAATGACTGTCGTTCATAACGCACGACCTTTTGCGACCACACGTTAGCGTGTGATCACAAAGCAGTTTTATGTACAGTGTTATAGACATTTTTGTGCCTCGCGTCAAGGAGCATGGAATGTCAATAATTACAGGGATCCTCAGTCCCTAAACATGTTGTTCTTACCCCTAAAAGAACAAGGTCATCAAACAACAGCACTTCCAATCAGTTCTCCACCTGAAAACACTTCAAAACAGGCTTATTTTGGATCATGTCAGCTGCTTAACTGAGCATCTGCGCTGTATTGCAACTGTCCCACTCTGTACCTGCGCTGGAAGTCAAAAACAATGAAGGCTACCTGCGCTGGGAAAGATTGGCCAAGTGGCACAGCCATCCTGCAAGGTGTCAATTGCCCAGGAAGCTTCCAAAATGACACTTGGTTCATGAGATTCGCCCTGTGATGAGTAAGAGGTACTTGATCACCATGTGTAAGCAAGGATCTCCAAGTGGACTCAGGAACTGAAGATTAACTGAAGATGGAGAGGACACTAGTCAACTATATGCCAGCCTCCAGCTGACTCATCCTTTCCTCTTCCCTCCTATATATAGAGCTCTTCTATGAGGTCTAGGGAGGCTGGAATTTTGTATAAGCAAGGAGGTGCTGTTGGTATACCGCCAGGATTATTGGGTGATTGTTTTACTAGAGGTGAAGAGGAGAGTTCTTGCTGCCGAGGAGGTGCTGCTGGATTGGATCCAACATCATTGGTTGTAACTTCCTCTGGAACCCTGTTACTTTCTATCAATAAAGTTTGCATGTTCTCCTATATACTTGTTTTACATAGATGCTTTGTGTTTACATGTATATTTGATGCACCCTAATCCATGCTTCAGTTATGAGTACATGTATCTTGTAGTTCGCTCTCTTGTTTTGTGCAGGATCTGTATGTAGCTGGATCGGCTAGGAGAGCAAAGAGCTGGGAGCAGGATACAAAGAGAGAAGGGCAAGGATCGACTAAGCGCAAGACACCAGGTTGGTTGACCTTCTTACTATTCTCTCTGTACTTTCATAAAGTGGAACATGAAAACTTTATCATTCAGTTGTTGCTAAAGACTGTCACCTTTAGAAGGGTTAGTGTCATCCACATCGGATACTTTTCCCCACAACAAACTGGCGACTCCACTGGGGAGCCTAGTATCTTGTTGTTGTTTGTAGTATTTTGCTATTCATTTCTTGAAGAAAAGAGTACCAAATCGAAAAGCTTTTGACTATATCAAAAGCGAAGTAGAGGGACTGCTACTCTTGCTCCTTTGCTGAGCAAATTCAAGATTTAAAGAGCTAATCTACAGATGAATCTTTACTCTTTGTGATAGATCTTTATCCTCTTGATCATCCCTTAGCCTGTACTTGACCTATAGCTTTTTATTTCAGCAAATACAGTGCATTTTTGAGCTTTTTATGACCCGGAATTCTTAGCAGACGTAACTCTCGTGAGTCAGTGCAGGCTGTACACAGGCAGCCTGCATTACAGCGCAGGTGCTCCCTTCGGGAACTGCGCTGAGAGTGAGATTGGCAGACTAGAACCTGCGCTGGTCCAGTTAGCCCTTGTCTTGCTCAGTCTTCCTATTGTGTCTTGGCCCTGTTTGCACTTGTTTTTTGGCTGATTGCTTGCTGGTCATTGTATTTGCTGTAGACCACTTCTCCTTGACTTTATTCCGCCTCAGTTGTGTGATGAAACTGTGAATGTTCTTTCAGTATTTCTTGTTTCAGTTACAGTTTCCCATTGTGAAAAGTGAACCAGTATAGCTGTGACCTCTTAGATCCTGAACTGTAAAAGTGTCTTTGTGATCTTATGAGCTAGTTTTATTACTGTTCATGGCTGTTTGAGTTTGTTTGCTTTTCACTTTTATGGTTTGAATCTATACTTTTCCTGTGTTTAAACAAGTCTATCATAAGGTGTCTTTTTGATTGTGGACAAGCTTGTTTATTTCTACTTGAAAGTTGATTCAAAAATCATACAACAGTTTCCTTTTGTTAGCATCAACATTAAGGATAACAAAAAGAAATACATGCATTGTGCATTTTGCATTTGACTGTGTGCTTGACGATTTAGGAAAATGTGCATTTTAGTGTGTGTTCTTTGATCTGTGGAAAAAGTTGTGTCTTTCTTTTCCCTCAAGTAGATTAAGGTTTTCAAAAGTTGAAAGATTGAAAAGATTTGCTTCTCATTCTTAGATTGCATATAGGAAGTTGTATATATACATCTCGTGGCGAACCTGAAAGGCAAACTGTTAAGAAAGATCAACATTAAAATAAACTCAATTTACATAACAACGCTTTGGAATTTAACGCAAACATCTAGAGGTCTAGGTAGAGACGTGTTCCGGCGTCGTTAAACATAGTGACTGTCGATCTCTACGAAGGTGGGTGATTCCTCCTGAGAGTCGGTGGCACTAACACGGACTTGAGCTCCCGCGTACCGTCGCGTATATTGGGAGACCCCTATAGGCTTTTATCCTTTATCCTTAGGAAACCGTGTCGGCCGCCCTACTGATCGCGATGCAGTGAACACAGCATTCACAAAGATCGACCACCCGTACCGTAAAACGTATTCTGTGGTTTCGCGAAAGGTTTGGCACACACTCTGCCTAGATCTCCAGAGCAGTTTCTTTTGGCCCTTTTCAAACTCTATAACTGAAAAGGTCCAACCGAGCATTTGTCACTTCGGGCTCGTTAATATATCGAAGGCGACTAGAGTCATCTTTAGCTTTTTCTCGACTCTTAAAACATGAAAAAGTAAGTTTGTGTCTAAAAGCGTCGTAAATAAAATTTATTTTAAAGCGGAACATAATCACCTGTTATTCCCACGTTGATCTTTCAGTTGAAAAGTATGGAGCCTACCAACCAAGGAAGTAACCTTGGCGGAAATCCAAATCCCTTCTCCTCTTAGGGAGATGTTGGTGCGCCTCATATGGCTACATTGTCGCTTCCAGGATTGACAATCGGCCTCCCTGTATGGCTCTTTTCAACTAATGTAGTCCAGATCGCCACTAATCCTGAGCATTCGAATCAACAGTCAGAACAATCTAGAACTACCCACCAACCTTCCACTTCTTGTGATACTTCCTCTGATCCTTCATCTTCGCAAGGTAGAGCTGGCAAAAGTCAGCCTCCCAAGGAGAAGAAGGAAAAGAAGAAGAGAGAAAAGAAGCAGAAGGAGCCTCTGGCGAAGGCGACTGGGGGCAAGCAGAAGAAAGCTGACAAAAACCCACACACTGCACCGACCGGGCCTAAAACGCCATGTGTCATTTGCAAAGGGATCCACTTCCATCGTGATTGTCCTTGTATTCCCCGGATACTAAGGGACTGGTCCCCAAGGTTGCACAATCCGGTAGCATCAACCTCTGGTTGTCAAGTTGATTGCATTCCGTCAACTAGCGAGAGTGAAGGACGAAGAAGGGGACCAAGATCACCCTGTCTATTGTGTGAAGGTCATCATGCCATCCACAAATGTCCATTCTTAGATGAGGCCAAGAGAGTTTTGGAAGATCGCCCGGTGTCACCGGTGCAACTTCCTCCTGGATACCGAAAACTCGCGCCTAATCCCTCGATAGTTGAAAATCCAGTTGAACCACTCAGGTGGTCAGCTGAAGTGTCGGTCATTGAGAATGAACCTACCGAATCTAGACCAGACGAAAGTCTAAAGGTCGATACGGCAGTTGGCCCGGTTCTTCCTTCAGAGGTTCTATCGTCCAATGACCCCGTCATTGAAGACCCGTCTTCAAATGACACCGTCGCCGAAGAGTCATCTTCATGCGACACCCTCACTGATGAGAACAAGGATGACACCATCCAGGTTCTTTTCATCAGCACCGATTCAGATGAGCATCAGGGCAATGCGCCCATTCCTTTATCGCAGGAAGGAACATCATCAGAGTCGCATCCGGCCGTATATTCAGTCCCACCACCAAGCAACCTGGTTGTATCCTTTGATTGGAATCAACTAGGCAGACCCCGGTTACCAGCCAGTGTTCCATTCAGAATCATTGTCCAGATCTATAGAATGATTATGGCTGGTACTATCATTGATGAAGGAGCGTCTGTGAGTATCCTTTCCTCTGTTGCTTGGAAAGCACTGGGTTCCCCAGCGCTTTTACCTGAGTTGAGAAATCTCTCAGGTTTTGATAAAGGAACCAGTCGACCATTAGGGATCCTCCCCGATGTACCTGTTACATTGAAAGGGAAGACCGTCAGGATGAACGTGTTGGTAGTTCAAGAACCCTTGGATTATAACCTACTCCTTGGATGCGACTATATTTATTGCATGGGAGCGATAGTCTCCTCACTCTTTAGAGTAATGTGTTTTCCACACGAAGGAAGGGTGGTCAAGCTCGTAGACCAACTTTCATTTCCGGGATCTCGCATCGCAAATAGTCAAATACCAATCCTAAATGGTCTGTTCACTCAAGATTCGCCTCCACCCCCAGTCCTCCTTCCCGATGAGCGCGAGTAATTCGGAAAGAAAGACTAGGACCCAGGGGGCATGCACCCTGGTCTGCTTCGGGCAGAAGAAACTCCGGGTATAAGGAAGAATTTCCGCAAAAGAACATGACTAGTCCGTACCCCGTCCGAAGGAAGTGGGGTTGTTTTGGAATAATGATCTTTTGTTAAAGTTATGTGTTTGGGAATCATTCACCTTTGTCTAAAAAAGTGGGCAATGCCCAAGTAGGAATTCCCTTATTGTAACAAGTAGTCACCATCTTTAAATTCAAGCCTCGCCCATCGAAACATATGTTTTGAAGGATAAGCAGGGGCAGTCAACTAAGAAGGAGACCGTATTGTTGTAACAGAGGGTAACCATCTTTGGACAACCCAATGATAGACACCGCCGAAGAAAGAGATTGATTTGCGGCAGCGAATAGAACCACTCTTCGGATAATAAGAAAGAGGCAAGCCTCCCTCAATAATACCAATGTTTTATCTTTGAGTAGTGTTCTTCTATTGTCACAAATAGCTGTTTGTTCAAAGTGGGCCGACAGGAAGTCTGAGTACTGCGTAAGACCCCTTAAAATAACGAGAAGACAAGTATCGTTAACATTAGATTAGCAAGATGACAAATAAGTAAGAACACCCAAGGAAAAACAGAAGTAGGGGAGAGGAGGGGCAGCCTCGAAATTCTATCCTATACCCAGGGGCATGCAAACTTTCTGGAGTGCAAGCTAGGGGCAGTTATTTATCTGGTTTTAAGATTAGCCGTTTCCGAACTTGCATGAAAGAAAGCCTGTGGGGCAGAAGTAAAATTTGCCAAAAGTGAGCACAGCTGTGGTAAGGCATAAGCTCTATAAAAATTGGTCCTTACGAGAGGCGTTCTTCATATGACTGGTATATCGAGCAGTTTTAGCATATAGTTCATGCTCGTTAAAAAATAAACGCAAATCCGAGCAGTTTTAGGCCTGAATTTAAGCTCGTTAAAAAATAGAAAAGTGTGAGCAAAAGTTTCCCCCAGAGTTCAAGCTCATGGAAAAAATGAACCGGTAAATAACCTTTTGAGATCGTAAATTCATCAGCCATAAGAACCTTGATCGTGTTTTCATCCATCACCTCCACTGTTCATTTGGCCGATCATTCACTTCCATTTGTGTGTTTACCTCTTTTGAGAAACAGCTGCGAAGAGTGATTTCACCTAGCCATCCTTACGACACTGCCGTGATTGGAAAATTCCAACCTGTACCTGGAATCCGTAGCTATCCATGTTTATCACTCGTTCCTCAAAAGACGAGTCTTCTTTCAGCTCTTTTCACTGACTCGTAAAATATGAAAATTTTGCCGAGTTTTGGCCTTCCAGCTCGTTAAAGGACCGGAACGCTATCCCTCCTCTAAATTTTAATCTTTTTGGACCTGAGGGATTATTGCACAAAAGAATCGAGCGCTTGTCTTGTTCGGCTCGTTAAAAGTACCGAACAGCCATCCCTTCTGTATTGTTTTATACTTTTTCGGACTTAAGGGATTTGCTGACGAAAAAGGAATTATGGAGTTAACTTTCTGTACCTTTTTAGACTCTCTAAAAATGAAAAGGACCGAGTTTTCTTTGTCGTTAGACTCGTTAAAATGATTAAATAGCGACAAACTTGTCTTTAGACGAGAACGAGTTTCCCTATCGCTAGGCTCGTTAAATCATAGCGATGGGCTTGCCCGAAGGGCAGGTTATAGAACAAGCATATGTTATCCTCCTCAAGCTTGACAAAAATAAAGAGGTACTAGTCAGAAATGACTGGGGAAAAATTGGGAGAACATCAAAGTTTAAAGGTAGCAAGTCACTCTTGGACATGACACTTTTCCTCCGTACCATATCGGGTTGGGTTGTTTCATTCACCGGTCTCATCACCATGGTCCTCGCCACACCATCCACATTTGGGGTAATGCTACCGATCCATCGCATCAGTGTCGTTATATGTTCAAGAGGGGTCATTCTGGAAGTGTCAACCGTGTCCCATCCACTACCATACATTATCCTTCATCCATTCATGATCGCCACCCTGAATCATATTTCACAGTTTGTTTTCACCTCCACTAAAGTCATTAGCTCCGTTCCGTGTCATTGATGTGGGATTCATTAAGGCCCTCCTTTGACGGATCGCTTCTTGTCGACTTCAGCTCATTATCCAAGAAGTTGATCTAGGAGCACCCCCATCAGTACTTTGAAGCTTGCATGCCTCAATGGCAAGTTTCTCACTTCCGGCGACAGGTATACATCAATGACCTTCGACCAGAAGATTTTGCGTGGCGTTCGACGCCAAGTCCTTTTTCACGCCACGTGAATTGTACTGCAGTACCTTGAGGGTCATCGTCATTATTAGTGATTCCTCTCGCGCTTGTTAACGGTTTTCATTATTGACTGGTAATCAAGCGATGTCTTTCCATGTTCGACTTCAGCGCAATTCTCACGTGGATCGACTTGTACTTAGAGTGAAGATCAAACGAGTTTGAAGACCCCGGATCTAGTTTCATCCATCCGGGCTGCGATATATATTCAGGAAATATAAAAGCATTTTCCATGTACATCATTGCAGCAGATGATCATCCTACTCAAAGGATGATAATTTCAGCAGAAAATTATCAGTCTATCTTCAGACGATCGTCTGTCATATGTACCAAAATGAATTTATAAAAAGCTGAGCATGGGAATGCCCGCCTCAGCTAGATCATGAGAATAATGATGAATGAAAAATAATGTATTGTATTGTATTGTATTACAGGGCACTCTCCTCAGCACTGGAACGAACTTCGGATCCTCTAGCTAAAGCATTTCACCCGATAAACGGCCTCATACTTTAGGGGGCAACTGTTATAGACATTTTTGTGCCTCGCGTCAAGGAGCATGGAATGTCAATAATTACAGGGATCCTCAGTCCCTAAACATGTTGTTCTTACCCCTAAAAGAACAAGGTCATCAAACAACAGCACTTCCAATCAGTTCTCCACCTGAAAACACTTCAAAATAGGCTTATTTTGGATCATGTCAGCTGCTTAACTGAGCATCTGCGCTGTATTGCAACTGTCCCACTCTGTACCTGCGCTGGAAGTCAAAAACAATGAAGGCTACCTGCGCTGGGTGAGATTGGCCAAGTGGCACAGTCATCCTGCAAGGTGTCAATTGCCCAGGAAGCTTCCAAAATGACACTTGGTTCATGAGATTCGCCCTGTGATGAGTAAGAGGTACTTGATCACCATGTGTAAGCAAGGATCTCCAAGTGGACTCAGGAACTGAAGATTAACTGAAGATGGAGAGGACACTAGTCAACTATATGCCAGCCTCCAGCTGACTCATCCTTTCCTCTTCCCTCCTATATATAGAGCTCTTCTATGAGGTCTAGGGAGGCTGGAATTTTGTATAAGCAAGGAGGTGCTGTTGTTATACCGCCAGGATTATTGGGTGATTGTTTTACTAGAGGTGAAGAGGAGAGTTCTTGCTGCCGAGGAGGTGCTGCTGGATTGGATCCAACATCATTGGTTGTAACTTCCTCTGGAACCCTGTTACTTTCTATCAATAAAGTTTGCATGTTCTCCTATATACTTGTTTTACATAGATGCTTTGTGTTTACATGTATATTTGATGCACCCTAATCCATGCTTCAGTTATGAGTACATGTATCTTGTAGTTCGCTCTCTTGTTTTGTGCAGGATCTGTATGTAGCTGGATCAGCTAGGAGAGCAAAGAGCTGGGAGCAGGATACAAAGAGAGAAGGGCAAGGATCGACTAAGCGCAAGACACCAGGTTGGTTGACCTTCTTACTATTCTCTCTGTACTTTCATAAAGTGGAACATGAAAACTTTATCATTCAGTTGTTGCTAAAGACTGTCACCTTTAGAAGGGTTAGTGTCATCCGCATCGGATACTTTTCCCCACAACATACAGTACCTCCACCACGCGTCAATCATTCTATGGAATTGCTAGCCCAAGCCCAAATACTGCCTCCCCTCCATAAGCAGTGCGATATAAACTGTTTACCACCTCCCACTAAATGACAAAACATAATATCATTTGACCGCTAACATCATCCATCCAAATCTCGAAACCCGCCAACTCTTGACTTTGTATATAAAACAAAAAAATCATTTTCGTCGTTTATTCTGCAAACCTGTACATCCATGCAAACTTAAATGACGAAAACAACCATCTTGTACTTCCAACCGCCAAACAGCTTCAACCTTTACAGCAAACATTTCCCAGAGCCATCCAGTCACACCCAGCACCTGCATTCTGTTGCCTGCCCCCAATAACAGGTATTTATCAATTTCCTGACAAGAAAACCCTGCAAATACTTATTTTCCACTGCAAATTGATTAAAAAATTCAAAATTCACCATAATTATGTTACTACTTCTGTAATTCCAGTTCCCTAGGCCATTGGTTTCACCAATTTTATAAAGAAAACCTCAGTTTCCTTTTTGAATCCACAAGAACCAGAATGGAAACCTCGGTAGCCCTAAACATTGCTCCCATTACCACCCCTCATCATGATTTAGACTATCTGCCTCTGATAGACAAGGATTTTCAAATAAAAGACCTAACCACTGATAAAGACCACCTCAAAGTCTTTTTCCAATGCCGAGATAACCATTTGAATGGCTACGATGCCATGGGACTGTGGGAATCCAATCTCCCAATATATTTTCTCCCCTGTGTGCATGTTTTCCCTGACATAATCCATCAGTGCCATGCAAATTATGATCCCATCCACAGAGCAGTCATGTCTCCCAACCAAACAGTCCTATTCACAATAACTGTTGAATCAATCAATGAAATGCTGCAATTTCATCCTAGTCAGGCCCTCACCCCCATTTCCATTGGAAATTTTCTTGAGAAATCAACTCAATTATCCCAAGCTGAGCTCAATCACCTCTGTTAGACTTTCATATTACAAAAGTATCAGACTAAAGATCCCCCCCCTTATATGTCAATTTCCTTCACAGATACAGGCAAAATCATAGTTGATATGATATCAGTAGTCATGGGATTCAGCACTAGTGAATATGTAGATGAATTGACCCTAGTGATGATGTCTATCTTTACCCCAGGACAGCCTCCTACTGTCAAATATGATTATGCCTCTTATATTGCTGAGAAAATTCATGACCAGTTCATGAGACTGGAGAATGAGAAGGTTTTTAAGTACTCCACCTTCATATATCACCTCATCCTCTACCACCAATCAGACAAATTCCCATTTTATATCAAGAAACTTGATACCAAGGGTAAGCCAAGGTCTATCATCTTTTGGACTTCCATCTTCCATAAATATTTTTCTTTCCCTTATTCCTATAATGAGTTCATTGATCATTTTGGTTAAAATATAACCATAATAAGTTTTAAGTAGGGATTAATTAGTTAATCAGTAACTAATTAATATCTTTGACCCCCTGCCATATTAAAAAGGGATTAATTAACCCTCACATTTAATTAATAACCTCCCCGACCAATCACTTTGCTCCCGATATAATTAAAAACTATTTAATTACATTGGGACTGCCTTTATTAAACTCCCATCACCTTTCATCCTGGATAGTCGTCTTCCTAGATCCAATGGCTGTTGTGCATATCGCACGACCTTTTACGACCACACGTTAACGTGCGATCATAAAGCGGTTTTATGTACAGTGCCTCCGCCACATGCCAATCATTCTATGGAATCACTAGCCCAAGCCCAAATACCACCTCCCCTCCATAAGCGGTGCGATATAAACCGCTTACCGCCTCCCACTAAACAACCAAACATCATATCATTTTCCCGCTGACATCACCCGTCCAAATCTCGAAACCCACCAACTCTTGACTTTGTATATAAAACAAAAAAAATCATTTTCATCATTTATTCTACAAACTTGTACATCCATGCAAACTTAAACGACAAAATCAGCCATCTTGTACTTCCAGCCACCAACCAGCTTCAACCTTTGCAGCCAACATCGCCCAGAGCCATCCAGTCACAACCAACACTTACATTATGTTGCCTGCCCCCAATAACAGGTATTTATCAATTTCCCGACAAGAAAACCCTGCAAATACTTGTTTTCCACTGTAAATTGATTAAAAAAGCCAAAATTCACCATAATTATGTTACTACTTCTGTAATTCCAGTTCCCCAAGCCCTTGGTTTCACCAATTTTACAAAGAAAACCTTGTTTTCCTTATTGAATCCACAAGAACTAGAATGGAAACCCCGATAGCCCTAAACGTTGCTCCCATTACCACCCCTCATCATGATTTAGACTATCTGCCTCTGGCAGACAAGGATTTTCAAATAAAAGACCTAACCACTGATAAAGACCACCTCAAAGTCTTTTGCCAATGTCAATATAACCATTTGAATGGCTACGATGCCATGGGACTGTGGGAATCCAATCTCCCAATATATTTTCTCCCCTGTGTGCATGTTTTCCCTGACATAATCCATCAGTTCCATGCAAATTATGATCCCATCCGCAGAGCAGTCATGTCTCCCAACCAAATAGTCTTATTCACAATAATTGTTGAATCAATCAATGAAATGCTGCAATTTCATCCTAGTCAGACCCTCACCCCCATTTCCATTGGAAATTTGCTTGAGAAATCAACTCAATTATCCCAAGCTGAGCTCAATCACCTTTGTTAGACTTTCATATTACAAAAGTATCAGACTAAATATCCCGCCCCCTTATATGTCAGTTGCCTTCACAGATACAGGCAAAATCATAGTTGATATGATATCAACAGTCATGGGATTCAACACTAGTGAATATGTAGATGAATTGACCCTAGTGATGATGTCTATCTTTACCCCAGGACAACCTCCTGCTATCAAATATGATTATGCCTCTTATATTGCTGAGAAAATTCATGACCAGTTCATGAGACTGGAGAATGAGAAGGTTTTTAAGTACTCCACCTTCATATATCACCTCATCCTCTACCACCAATCAGAAAAATTCCCATTTTCTATCAAGAAACTTGATACCAAGGGTAATCCAAGGTCTGTCATCTTTTGGACTTCCATCTTCCATAAATCTTTTGCTTGCCCTTATTCCTATAATGAGTTCATTGATCAGTTTGTCCACCCAGTGACCACCTTGCTGACAGGGAATTCCCCTCCCAGGATTAATGATGACATCAAAAGGATCCTTCAGCTCTCCAAATAGTACAGAGTGGGTGATTGGTATTTATACCAAAATCACACAGAAATTAGGGTATATGGGTGTGAGCTTTCCCCATTCAAGCTACCTAAATATGTTCCAATGAGACTATTTGCATTGGAATATTATAGACAGATGATACATTCAGATTTGACACATTTCACTAAGGCCAAGAAGAAAGCACAACTCAAAATCAAGGATCACTTAGGCCCATTTGTCTGCAACACTAGGGAAGCATGGAAAGCAGTAGAACAAATTTTAGAAGATGATCTGAAATTAAACAAAAGTTTTAGTTGGACTCCATATGACCCTCATAGTTTCATCTGTGATAGAAGGATGAAAAATAGACTAGCACCATACTTGCATCACAGAATTCTAGAAATTGAGCAATTTGCTAATATGGATGAATGGAGGGAAGGAACCCTAGTAGAAATAGATAGTGAGCAGGTCAACATAGAAAATGTAATGAAAGATCTTGAAAAAACACTTGACCTAGATTCTTTTGGACAGGTACATTTTGAGACTTCTCAAAAATCAGCATCAGGGATTAGTGCTTCAACAACTGACACCTCTCAAAAGCACTCACAAGAGACCAACACTCAGGCAACACAACAATCAACCATGTCAAAACAGCCTGAAACTTCTCAGAAGCAGGCCCAAACACAGGCTCACCCAACTCAAGTCAACATTGGAGAGCCCCCAATTTTACAGACTCCTCTGAATGAGGAAAGAAACAAAAAGAGAGATAGGGAAGTAGCTACCCCTGCCAGTGGTCCATCAGAACAGCCTAGTGCTAAGAGGCACATGCTAAATCCTCATTCAGAGGAGGAATTTTTTGAGGAAACTACAGAAAGCCAAAGAAAAGAAGGTGCAGATAGCCAACATACTTTCCCAGTAGGTGGGACACCTTCTAGCTCACAGAGACAAGAACTGGAAAGGAAAAAAAGTGCTGAAGTGTCATCCTTCAGGCCTCCAGGAAATGAGAATCTAGATATTAAGAAGAAATTCAAAGAAATAAAGGCTAAAAACGAACCATTAAGAGCCCAAGTCTATGATCAATATTTGAAAATGGCCCCCACAAATCAAACTAGGTTGATGTCAACCTATGACATCAAAGAAGGCAAGATGCAGATGAGCTTCTTCAAGCCCAAAGTACAGTAGCCTCAATCAATTGCAGATTACCTCAAAACTGATTTTGAGGTCATGGCCAAGGACATCCACCCCTTAGATCAAATTGAGTTACACAAGCAGACAGGGGAGATGGTATATTCAACATTGACTGGTAAAGCTATGATGGCCCAAAGATTAGAAAATTATTTGAATAATACAACTGCTCAGTTACAGCTAGAAAGAGCCTCCTCACATGCTAAATATAATAGAATTAAATATTTGGAGGAGTTGGTTATTGGACTAGGTCATAACCCAAAGGATGTCAAGGCAGCAGAGGCCTTGATAAAGAAGAAAGATGAAGACATAGCTGCCTTGAGAAAGCAGTTAAAATTGCCACCATCAAGACATCCACAAACTGTAGAAGTTGTACAAAAGAAATCTGAAGAAGAGCTTATGGACTTGGTCCTCAAGCTTAATGAACAGTTGAAGGAGACTGAACAAGAATTGGAAAAATCATTGAAAAGCAAGCAGGGAGAGTCAACCTCTCAGCCTCAAAATGTGATACCAATGGTCTCCACAACAGTCCCTTCAACACTTGGAACAGCTCTGGCACCTAATGTCCCTTTGTTCACAGCAGAAGCAATTACAGGTACCAGCATAGGCACATCACCAGCAGGAACTTCAGGTTTGAGTATAGAAGAATTAATCAAATCAATGGAGGATACAAAACCACAAGTCTCTGAATTACGAAAGGTAAAGGAAGAATTTGTTACTTTAGAATAGAAATATGTTGTTACAAAAATTAATTTTTCTGAAGAAATGAGGAAGAATAAAGGCTTATCACAGCAGGTGAAAGCACTAGAGAAGGACCTCACCATTGAGAAGCCCTTAATGGATATTAGGAAAATTATTTGGACCAACGTCACTCAGTTAATAAATGATGCTTGGCCATCCATACAAATAATTTTTGAACAGATTGATTTAGTGCAGCTTGCTCTCCAAGAGATTCAGAGAACTAAGGAAGAATTAGGTAGGAAGCCTGAGGAAGCCATCAGGCTAATAAATTTTTTGAACAGCAAAAACAGGTACCAGCTAGAAGAGCTGAAAATTGAAGACAAAACAAAAACTATCCTAGAAATAAAAAAGGTATTGACTAAAAGAGGTCTAATGCAGAACCTAGAAAGGAAATGCCAGAACATGCAAGAAGAAATTAATGATTTTATGGAGAAGTTTGGTATCTTGCAGAGCAAAGGACTTCCCAGTCCTTTAGTAATTAATGATAAATTGATGAGACATGAAGACTATGTGGAAAAACTGGCTCAATATGCAAACAATCAAGCTAGTTCATCAGCTGGTGCATCTGCACCAAAGGCACTACCTACAGGCAGAGTTATCTATGACAGTCTAGAGAACCTGTTCTATGTTGAGCATGAAATAAAACACCTATTTCCAGTTCAGCCTAGTTTTTTCAAATACACTGAGGCTGATGAAATCTTCAGAAAGCTCCAAAGGACTAGAATACCGAAGGATGATTGGTGGGCTGATATGATAGAAATTTTGTAATTTGCCTTGGTAAAAAGATAAATTTTTAGTATTTACCTTAGTAAATTTTGGTAAAAGAGGATGAACAAGGATCAAACAGGTAAAGAGTATTAGAACAGGTCAAAGAGTATCAGTAAGAAGATGAAAAGAAGAACAGCCAGCACAAAATTACAAAGATGATAGCAATAAGCTCGATCATAGGGCCTGCCTCCAGCTCATTCACCAAAATAGGGAAAGCAAGACATCAGTTCATTTTATCTTCTATCTTCGAGACCATCTGTCTTTAATTTCATGTAACATACAATTAGGCTTCCTAGTTTATATCTCTCTTTGTTAAAAGATATTTTATTGTAACTTTTTGTATAAATAATCCCTCATTCGGAGTATTGAGGGTGGATTCTTTGACATTTCTGTAAAATGTTATTTTGAAAAAGAAGTGCTATTGGAACAACGCTTGTATGGCTAGTTGGATGCATTGAATAAAGCAAAGGACATTTCACAAGGATTCTCGTGCAAAACAATTGTCAATAAGTATTTTATATCTCTTGTTTAGTATTGTTTTTCCTTCGTTCATTAATAATCATATTTGCTTGCATAAATTTGAATGATAAACGAAATAATGATATAAAAGAAAGCGCTTTAGTGAAACCTGTTTTAAAAGGTTTATATTTCTTAATGTTTTCTTCAAACTATCATAGACAAGAAATTCTTAGTTGCTTCTTGTTTCTTAGTTTTTCATTATGATCACTTAGTAAAGAATTCTTAACTGCTCTTCATTAGTGATCAACCACTTTCCCTCCCCTCGAAACTTGTTGAAGGATTCTTAACTGCTCTTCATCCCTTTTGAGACCATTCCACCCTTTAAAGTTCCCATTTGCCTCTTGTTTTACTATCTTGGCCTTTGAAGCCCCCTTTGTAGAATCAACCAATCCTGTTAAGCCATCTTTAGTTGACTCCATAGCCCTATGGCTTGAAGTTCTTTGTCTTACCCATCTATTCCTAAATTCCACCACCAATCAAAATCAAAACCCCCAAGCTTTCATACCTAGCCCAATATCCCACCAAACAAAGCTAAATCATAAATAGAGGGCCCTCTCTGAGTACAGATGGACTAGATTTTGTACTTAAAAGTTGGTTTGTGATTACCTCGGACCCTTTTCTCTTTCTGACAACTTCTAGGAAAATCTGAGTGATAACACTACCAATGGGTTTCCTTCCAACCAGCAACTCCACTAGATCCAAAGATGCCATTTCATCAACCATGGCCTCTTTCCAGAGTTTTCCATCCTCTGAATCTATTGCTTCCTTCATAGTTCTAGGATCATTGTTAGTAACAGATAAAGCAAAATTTGAATAGAAAGGAGATGGACTATACCTTTATGGTTGCCTTCTTTCTCGAACTGATCTTCTTACACCAAGAGTTTATGGCTTTTAATCTTCTGATTCCTCCTCTGTTGTAGAGTTTGATTCTTCCTCCTTAAGTTAAAACTTTATCTTCTCAAGTTCCTTTGGTTGGACTTCATGTTTAATAATATCTTTCTCTTCTCTGAACACCACATCTCGATTGTACACAACCTTCCTTGTTACCAGGTTCCAAAGCTTATAACCCTTTAAACCATCCTGATACCCAATAAAGATGCACCTTTCCAATTTACTATCCAACTTGGTTCTTTTCTCCTTTGGAACATGTACATATGCATCACATCCAAATACCCTCAGATGTGAAAGAGAGGGTTTCTTACCAGTCCATACCTCTTGTGGATTCTTATCCTCCACCATTGATGAAGGTGATCTGTTGACAAGGTAACATGATGTCCCCACCCCCTCTGCCTAGAATTCCTGTCCTAACCTAGCACCAATAAGCATGCTTCTTTCCCTTTCCATCAATGTCTTGTTCATTCTTTCTGCAACTCCATTTTGCTCAGGTGTGTATGGAGTAGTCTTCTGCCGTGCTATACCACACCTCTTATAGAATTCTTCAAATTCCTTGCTGCAAAACTCTCCACTGTTATCTGACCTAAACACCTTTATCTTCTTCTCTGTCTGGTTTTCCACTAGAGCCTTAAATTCTTTAAACCTGTCAAAGACTTCTGATTTCTTCTTAAGGAAATACATCCATGTATTTCTTAAGAATTCATCTATAAATGATACATAGTACATAGGCTTACCTAGTGATGGAACTTTCACAGGTCCAAACACATCACTGTGCACAAGCTCTAATATATGTTTGCCCTCTTACCACTAGAGAAGAAACTCTCCCGATTATGCTTCCCATATACACAATTTTCACAGAAATCAAAATCTAGAGAGCTATTACTCATACCTTCTACCATACCTTTGCCATGAAATATTTGAAGGCCCCTCTCTCCAATATGTCTAAGCCTTTGATACCACAGCATGGTCTTCTCTCCAGAGACCACTAGATTTTATGCTCCACTTTCAGGAACCATATAACTGTTGCACCCATCAACAATAGTGCTACCTTGCAGCTTGTACAGAGTGATGAGCCTCATAAATGCGTAATTATATGGGCTCATTTTACCTCCCAACCTAGTCAAATCAACCATTCTCTTAGCTTATTGTATGATTTTCTAATTATATTTATGCTTATAGGGTGAGTTGAGTTAGTTATTATGCCATGTGGTCTAACATGTATTTAATGCAGATTATTAATGGATTTTGAGGTCAAAGTCAAGGATCTAGTGGCCAACTGCAGGAATAAATCAAAGTAGACAGAGGAGAGGACATATAGGAGGGAATCCCCCTCATTTATTACTCCTCACTTCGAATTCCCCTTCATTCAACTCGGAGTACAAGCAGTCGAATCATGCACTAGAAGGCAACCGAGCAAGTGGAAGATGACTGATAGTTATCTCGAGTTTTGGGAGCCAAGAATCCATGATTTTAAGGAAGATGTTGGTAGCTTCAGATGTATAAGTAGAGAGGCCTAGGACCTCACTAGGGTCAACTTTTTTGTTGGTGTAAACTCTGCTCAAATTTTGAGCTTACTATTTTGTGACAGTGTTATGTAATCTTGCTATTGTTTGATAATGAAGATGGAATCCTTCTTGAGCTAGCACTGACTTACCTCAGAGGGCTAAATCTCTTGGGCTAGGGCCTAATCCAAGCAGCCAAGCTTCTCTTTACTTTTATTTGTATGCTTTACTTCAGTTTGTAGATTAGTTTGCTGTTATATGTATTTCTCTTATGGTTAAGAATGGGTTGCTTTTGATGCTTTAGTACTGTGCTTCCATTTTTTCTTTCTGTAGTAGGTTAAGCAGTGATCAGAGAAGATTGAAAAGGCTAGAAACAATGCCTTGGCCTCTCGTCCTCCCTCTGGGACCATGATTTGAGGAAAAGACTCTCTTTCTGCCCCAAAAACACAGATTTTCCTCATTCTTAGGACTTCTAGTGTTTGCAGCTCTCTAGTAGGTAGATAGTCCAATTTTTCTTTGCTTTAGATCTTATTTATCATTTTCACTTCCTAATTTGAAATATTCCTTTTTCATTCTTTCCTTTCTTACAACATTTCCTAACATTTCCTTCTATACATCATAGTTTAGGCGATTTTAATGCAAAACTCTGTTTTTCCTAGGAAGCACTCATTTCATTGGTTGCTTGATTTTTTTGGTTGACTGTAAGTTTTTATGCAGTAGATATTTTCCAGTAGTAGGCCAGCTTACCAGCAATCACACCCTCAAGGTCCCCCAAACCTCACCTCAATTCTGCCCTAGCTTCCTTCATTTTTCATAGAACTTCTTCCTCTCTCCTTGAGCAAACCCCATCATCTTTCTCTCTCTTAGTGATTCATGGTAGAACTTAGGTGCCCTAACACCTCATTCCAAACTTCATCCACCTTTTCCACCCACTCTCACACCCTCAAAATAGAGAAAATTTCTCTCATCCTCCTCCTGTAGGCCTCCTGTAGTTTCCTTGTTTTCCTCTTGTGGTTTTCCTTTGTCCTTGTGTATATTTTCCTGTAGGCTCTCTTTTGAAGTCCGAGTGTGGGAAAAGCCTCCAAAAGACTAGCTAATACCTTCTAGGACCCATCCACACCATCCTAAATCCTCCCAAGCTCAAAAACCGCCCTCTAAAACCACCTGTACGCTGCCACACTCGCACACAATAAATTAGATGCATGTTAAATTCACATAAAAACACAGAAAAATCCAAAACTATGTTTTTTGCTTATTTACTTCCAGAAATAGCACGGTTAGATTTTGTTTACTCCCTTGAGTAGGTAATGGCATTTCTTTCATGGTTTCTATAGTGTTTCTGGCAAAAGTAGAATTAGCTTGTTAAGTAGGGTTTACTAGGTTTTGCTTTACATTCAAGTATTTCTCCTTTCTGCAGTTAGAATAGGATCTGTAGAGTAATATTTCTTTCCTTTCATCACACATAGAGATTCTTTTGAAATATATAGAAGTTGGCTTGAGCTCCTAGTGATCTCGCACCAGCTGACCAAGTGACAAACTGCAGTGAGAACTAGTACTTGTGCATATAGCACCGACGCTTCCAAGTTTGTTACGAACTACCGAGTTGATAAAAGTAAAGTTGGAAGCCTAGGAGTTGCAGCATTCTTGCTTCCATAAGACCAAGATAAGACCACTTTCACTTGTCCTTCGAGTACCTTTGCATATCGGGTCCTTCCTTTTGGTTTGTGCAACGCTCCAGCCACTTTCCAAAGAGCGGTATTGAGTATATTTTCTGAACTGGTTCATGATGCAGTAGAAATATACATGGATGATTTTACTCCTTATGGCTCTGACTTTCAGTAAGCTTTATCTAACCTAGGAAAAGTTCTAGATAAGTGTATTGAGATGAACCTGTCCGTCAGTCCAGAAAAATGTGAATTTTTTATGACTGAAGGGACCGTGCTAGGTCATGCAATATCTCAACAAGGACTGCAGGTGGACCCCAACAAAATTACCATCTTCCAAAGGGTCCCACCTCCTTAAAAGATGAGAGATGTTAGCAGATTCCTAGGATTAGATGGATATTACAGGAGATTCATTAAAGACTTCAGCAAGTTAGCCTCTCCTTTGTTTGGCCTCCTAGGCAAAGATTTTGAGTTCATATGGTCGGAAAACTGTCAAGAAGCCCTAGATACCTTGAAGAGCAAGTTAGTGACTGCCCCAATTCTCAGAGGCCCAAACTGGACCCTACCCTTTCACATTCTCACCGATGCCTCGAACAAAGCAATAGGAGCAGCCTTAGGACAAATTGATGAAAATTTACCTTATTCCATATAATTTATAAGAAAAAACTTGTCAATGGCAGAGTTAAATTATACAGTGATTGAGAAGGAACTCCTAGTTGTCGTGCATTCCTTAAACAAATTCAAACATTATATCATAGGCTATCAAATCTTTGTGCACACTAATCATGTTGCAATTATATATTTAATGAAAAAACCAGATGTAAATGCTTACATTATTAGATGGTTGCTTTTACTACAACAGTTTGATTTGACCATTATTGATAAACCTGGTAAAGAGAATGTTGTTGCCGACTTTTTGTCTAGAGTAAATTTGCCTACAGGTGAAGAAGGAATGGTGGATGACCAAATGCCAGATGAACACCTATTTTCTATATCAGTACTCCCCCCATGGTTGCTGATATAGAAAACTACTTGGTTTCAACACAGTTCCCACCACACCTATCCTCAAAAGAGAAGAGCAAGATAGTAAGGAAAAGCGCCCCTTTCACCTGGATTGGAGGAAATCTCTTAAAACTTTGCCTAGATCAAATCTTGAGAAGATGTGTCAGGGAGGAGGAAGTCTTTGACATCCTCCTGACGTGTCATGATGGGCCTTGTGGAGGTAATTTTGTAGCAAAAATAACTACCTTCAAGATATTGCAAGCAGGCTACTACTGACCCACTCTTCATCAGGATGTGAGGAGATACACGAGACAGTGTGATCGGTGTTAGAGAATGCGGAAACCCACTCCAAAGGATGAAATGCCCATGCAACCTCAAGTTACCTTTGAGCCATTTTAGAAGTGGGGCATGGACTTTGTGGGGCCTATCAACCCCCCTTCAAACCAAAAGAAGTACATCATTGTGTGCATTGACTACCTGACAAAGTGGATGGAGACAAAAGAAATCAAAACAACGACAGAGGAAAAAATAGCTGATTTTTTTAGGGAAAACATATTCTACAAGTTCGGGTATCTGAGAGAGTTGGTCATGGACCAAGGCAGTTAGTTAACTTCTAATCTGATTGAATACCTGCTCACACATCATAAGATCAATCATAGGACTTCCACCCCTTACCATCCACAAGCCAATGGGCAAGTGGAGGTCACTAACAGAGCATTCAAAGGGATCCTATCCAAGGTAGTGAGTAGCAGCAGAAAAGACTGGGTGGATAGATTAGTTGAGGCCACTTGGGCCTACAACACACCATGGAAGACCACCACTAGGTTCACACCCTATGAATTGGTCCATGGGAAGAAGGCTTTGATGTTAATAGAGTTTGCATTCAATACCCTAAGGATGGCAGCTCAACTGGACCTAGACCTCAGCCATCCACAGAAGGAGAGATTACTTCAGCTCAATGGATTGGATGAATACAGATTGCAAGCCCTTCTCCATACAGAGGTAGTTCAGCTTCCGAGAAAGATATGGCATGACAGAAATATCAGGGAGAAGAAATTCCAAGAGGGAGATTGGGCATTACTCTATGATTCAAGATACAAGGATTTCAAAGGCAAGTTGAGGACAACATGGCTAGGACCCTACACTGTGGAGAAATGTGATGAAAATGGTTTAGTTCTGATCAGAACCATTGATGATGAAGCCATCCCTATGCTTTTTAATGGACATTGGTTGAAAGTCTACAAGAAACCCCTCTCCAAGAGAGAGTTTGTCGAAGATTTGAATAAAACAGTTATGGTAGTGAAGCATGTCTTAGCATCCACTTCACCCACTCACTAAAGAAAAAAGGAAAAATAAGGACTCAAGTGAAAACCTCCATGAAGCTCTTGAGTCCCATCATTGGGTTGAAAACCTCTTATGAGGTGGCCTAGTGATGTCCAAAAAAAAAAGAGAAAAAGAATAATATCCCTGGGTGAAAACCTCCCTTGGAGGTGCCCAGGGCATGCAATTAAGGTGAAAACCTCTCTGAGGCGCCCTAGTTGTTTAAAAAAAAAAAAAAAAGAGAATGAAAAAATGAATTTTTATTGCATTGCAAGTTTGGAGGAGGACTACAAGGAGCAGAAGAAGGTGCCAAGGGGACCCTAACATTCATACCAGCATCCATCTCATCTTCTGCACACCTCCCTCCATCATTTTTGGCATCCCTTTCACCCCACTGTACCTCTTCTTCCAAAATTGTGTTTTCTACAGAAGGCTCTGTTTTTTCTACAGGAGGCTCCTGTAGGAATTACAGAGAGCCAAAAGTGTCTACAAGAGGTAGTTTGAGGGACAAGAAAAGCTTCATGAGGAACCTATAATCCCTCTTACCATCTTCAAACCTCTTTGCCATCATTTCCAAGCCTGCATCACATTCCAAGTATGATTATTATTTTTTTTCCTTTCGAAGAAAAAACACAGAAAAATAGTTTTTCAGTTTTGAAAAAAAAAACAAAAATAAGAGGAGGAAAAGGCACCATTAACTTTACCTGAAGCTTACCTACTATCCCTCCATCATTCATATCGACCTTTGCAATCATTCTTGAGCTCCAAGCACAGGGAAATAGCTGAAGTTTAAAGGGGGGAAGCAACTATAGGAGCTCCTGTAGGAATTCCTGTAGCAGTTGATCCCATAGAAGTCCAACACTAGCAGCAAGGGACAACACATTTGAAGGTTGAAAAGGCACATGCAGCTTAGCTCCAACAAAAGAAGAAACTACAAAAACACACAACACATCAACAAGCAGAGACAACATGCATGAAGGAAAATGAAGGAATGCAGCAGAGAAGGCCACAACACCTCACAGTCGATGGCAGCAAATACACTCGGATTACAGGTAAGTAACTAAGTCACTCCTCTATCTGCATTTGTGTAATTAGGAATCATACGAAGGCAATGAGATGGTTGAAATCGAAAGAAGAAAAGGTGGCTATTTAACTTGGCCACCTTCATTTAATTGACTCCACTTGACCGAGATATCACCCGCACATGCAAACAATCAACTCAAGCAAAGGATGTGAAGGACAGGTAGTGGGAGGAAAAGTTAACTCTAGCACATTAATGAGGGGATGATTATGAGGGAGGGTCATGATGACTAAGTAGGTGGGGACCAACAGTCCTAATTTTGGCAACATACACCTTGCCAACTCAGCACTCATAACCGAAAATAGCCATAAAAGGTAATGAGCACTCCTCCCTGCACATTCTCACCACCTTTCTTTAGTTTCTCCTCATAACTCAGCCACACAACAGTCTTCTTATGCCCCCACAGCCTCGTATCCACCATCCTCAATTGATTTCCTCCATATTTTTTCTCTCGACATCTTCTACAGGAGCCCTATAAGTTTTCTACAGGAGCACATACAGGAAATCTACAGGAGGGACAACGGGTTTCTACAGGAGGGGCGGTAAGTCATTTTGAAGGGACGAAACGTGATTTTTGGCACGAATTTCAGTCTGAAATGGTAGGGTTCATGAATACCCTCTATTGAATATCAAAATGTGAAATAGTTGGTCTTAAATTGAAGATAAAATGAGTCTTTAAGAGGGTAGAAGTACATAAAATAAAAATAAAAATAAAAAATCTTGTTTAAAAAAAAACATAGTCTCCTCTGTTTTTCTATTTCACTCAAAATTCTTTGTCTTAACCTCCATATTTGGTTTTTCAAAATAAGTACAGGCAATATGACAGGGGGTTTTATGAGAAAAGAGCCCACTAACTCCATTAGATTCCATGCACATCCTCAAGTGGTGGAAATACTTACAAGGGAAAACTAGATGAATTTCTTCGAGAAGTTTAGAGGGTTTTATGATGAAATTGCCCATGAATTTGCTCTCTCTCTCTAGTCCCTCACACAAGAACTCATGCTACTATAACCATTAGAGACCTCTCCATTGAAATAACCCCTAAATTCATCAGTAGGGCCACTACCCTTCCTCTTGGGCTGCCTTGGAGTAAAGATGAGAAACCAATGCCAGGCTACCAAGAGGAAATTTTTCCAAGATAATGAAACCCCTGTTAAAGAAAAAATGGAATTAGGATGGCTAGAATACCATATCCCTGGGATGAGATTAGCTACCAAGTGATTAGATACATTTCTTATGATGGGAGGCACAACATTGTTTATGGATATCATTTCAGAATCCTCCAAGAATTGAGATATGGCATGGATACCCCAGCACATCAAAAGCTCTGTATCCCTTACTTTCTCCTTCAGTCCCTCATTGAATCCAGCACCAAGGTACAAGCAGGAAATTCACAACAGCTAGCTCACCATGGCCTAATCAAGATCCTAGTAGAAGAAGCCCTCAATACCATTACAATCCCTATAGCATGGGAAGTTTTCAGAAATATGACAGTTGAGGATGACATCAAGGCATTAACCTATGATGTCAGTCCTGTTGTCAGTGAGGAGGGAGAATAGCAAGGAGGAGAAGATGAAGCCAGTGGCGAAATAGTAGAACAAGAGAGGAAGGAGGAAAGAAAAGAAATAGAGGAGGGGACAATAGAAGAGACAGAACAGGGGGTATAAAAAGAGACAGAGCAGGAGAAGGAAAAAGGGACAAAAGAGGGAGAAAAGGAGGCAGAGAGGGCAGAGAAAAGAGAAGAGTCCATTGAAACTTGGGAAAGAGAAGCAGCAGCTGCCCTCACTACCCTCAGCACACCAGTCAAGCAGAAGCAGAAGAGGAAAAGAAAAACCTCCATGTATTTCAGGGCAAGGAAGAGTACCAAAATTAAAACAGGCAAACCTCATCCCTCATCAAAGACTCCCATTAACATTGAAGATTCACCATCTACCAAGGTGAAAGAATCTCCTGCCAAGATACCCATAACCTGTGAAAGGGGGACTACAAGATCTTCTACATGGAAGGGAAAGGCAATTCTAAAGGCCCCCAAACTAGACCTACAGGAAGCTAAAATAGTCCTACAAGAGACACTGTCCAAACTACAGGAGACACAAAAACCTCACCCCCAGCCTAATATTTCCTCCTTTTACAATCTACTTGAGGGAGGCAAGATAATCCCATAGAAATTTGCAATTCCATTGTTTTTCAAATTGGAAAAAGAGAGAGTGAGAACGCATAGGTGGATGTGATAGCCAAGTCCAAAGGAGTTGAGGATATTGGCCATATGGAAAACAAACTCAAGGAAATGGGCAGGGAATTGAGTGCTCTCAGAGATAGAGAAGCCATGACAAGAAGCCACCTTGAGAATGAGAATGAATTACTAAGGAGGAAACTACAGGAGAAAGAGGCTCATTTGGCATACATGGCCAGCTTATCCATAGAAGCATTACAATGCAGAACAGCATCCAAATCTTATGGCCTTTATCTGAAGGATGAATGGCTTTAATTCCAAATAAAAACTTTGGCATAAACAGGCACAATGCCTTTCCAAGACTACAGGCAGTTCATGGATTTGTGTGACCAAAGCACCTCCGAGGACAAAGCAAATATGGCAAAGTTATATCTACACAACATGGTCTTCACAGACTTGAATGTGTGGGACCCTAATGCCAAGCTAGGGGATCTGTAATTAATGGCCATGGCATCATGGATGAACCATGAAGAATTGAGGGCAACAAAAATGAAAATATTGTCAATAAAAGAGTAGAATGAACCATTGATGATAAGAGTTGAGCCATCAAATCCTATGGCACTCATCAACACACACAACCTACTTGCCAATTACCCTCAAATTGCCCCTAAATATCTAGCCAATCAGGAACAAGCCATTGCACAATTTGAAGATATGTTTAGGCTACTTGGGGATGACTATGTGCATGCATGCATGGGAAGATGGAACACCCTACCCCATAGCTTGCAGATCAGAGAATACCATTCCCCCATGAGGCTGAAGGAGGCATTGAAAAGAGTGCCAATGTACAAGCGCTCCATGCAAAGGCTGACGGTCAACTGGATTGGCCTCAAACTGAGTCCTCCACTCATATTAGGCATGCTATAAGGCAGAAGAGAAGAAGAAGAGAAGGAGCAGTGGAAGGACATAGAAAGAAAGGCAGGATTTTATGGATAACATGAGTAGACCACATCAGAAGCCTGAAATTCTAGGGAGGCCGCCAGGGCCATAAAAGATGAAGAGATTGACTAGGTTGCTCAAAGGATGAGCAACACCTTCAGTAGAAGGGTGATGATGAGCCTCATAAATGGGTAATTATATGGGCTCATTTTACCTCCTAACTTAGTCAAATCAACCATTCTCTTAGCTTATTGTATGATTTTATGATTATATTTATGATTATAGGGTGAGTTGAGTTAGTTATTATGACATGTGGTCTAACATGTATTTAATGCAGATTATTGATGGATTTCGAGGTCAAAGTCAAGGATCTAGTGGTCAAACTGCAGCAATAACTCGAAGTAGACAGAGGAGAGGACTTATAGGAGGGAATCCCCGTCATTTATTTCTCCCCACTTTGAATTCCCCTTCATTCAGCTCGGAGTACAAGCAACTGAATCATGCACTAGAAGGCAGCCGAGCAAGTGGAAGATGATTCATAGTTATCTCGAGTTTTGGGAGCCAAGCCTCCCTGATTTTAAGGAATTTGTTGGTATTTTCAGATGTATAAGTAGAGAGACCTAGGGCCTCACTAGGGTCAACTTTTTTGCTGGTCTAAACTCTGCTCAAATTTCGAGCTTACTATGTTGTGACAGTTTTATGTAATCTTGCTATTGTTTGATAATGAAAATGGAATCCTTTTTGAGCTAGCACTGAGTTACCTCAGCGGGCTGAAGCTCTTTGGCTAGGGTCTAATCCAAGCCGCCAAGCTTCTCTTTAATTTTATTTGTATTCTTTACTTCAGTTTGTAGATTAGTTTGCCACTAGATGTATTTCTCTTATGGTTAAGAATATGTTGCTTTTGATGATTTAGTATTGTGCTTCCATTTGTGCTTTCTGTAGCAGGTTAAGCAGTGATCAGAGAAGATTCAAAAGGCTAGAAACAGTGCCTTGGCCTCTCTTCCTCCCTCTGGGACCATGATTTGAGGCAAAGACTCTCTTGCTGCCTCAAAAACATAGATTTTCCTCATTCTTAGGACTTCTAGTGTTTGCAGCTCTCTAGTAGGTTGATATTCTAGTTTTTCTTTGCTTTAGATCTTATTTATCATGTTCACTTCCTAATTTGCAATATTCCTTTTGCATTCTTTCCTTTCTTACAACATTTCCCAACATTTCCTTCTATACATCATAGTTTAGGTGATTTTAATGCAAAACTTTGTTTTTCCTAGGATGCACTCATTTCATTGGTTGCTTGATTTTCTTGGTTGACTGTAAGTTTCTATGCAGTAGGTCTCTTCTAGTAGTAGGCCAGCTTACCAGCAATCTCACCCTCCATATAATCCATGCCCTTTAAGGTCTCCCAAACCTCACCTCAATTTTTCCCTAGTTTCCTTCATTTTTCATAGAACTTCTTCCTCTCTCCTTAAGCAAACCCAATCATATTTCTCTCTCCTGGTGATTCATGGTAGACCTTAGGCATCCTAACACCTCATTCCAACCTTCGTCCACCTTTTCCACCCACTCTCACACCCTCAAAATAGCGAAAATTCCTCTCGGCCTCCTCCTGTAGGTCTCTTGTAGTTTCCCTGTTTTCCTCTTGTGGTTTTCTTGTGTCCTCCTGTAGTTTTTCCTGTAGGATCTCTTTTGAAGGATGAGTGTTGAAAAATCCTCTAGAAGGCCACTTAAGACCTCCTAGGACCCATCCACCCCATCCTACATCCTCCCAAGCTCCAAAACCGCTCTCTAATGCCACCTATTCACTGTCGCACTCACACACAATAATTTAGATGCATGCTAAATTCACATAAAAACACAAAAAAATCCAAAAATATGTTTTTTTCTTATTTTCTTCCAGAAATAACATGGTTAGATGTTCCTTACTCCCTTGAGTAGGTAATGGAATTTCTTTCATGGTTTTCATAGTGTTTCTGGCAAAAGTAGAATTAGCCTGTTAAGTAGGGTTTACTAGGTTTTGCTTTACATTCCAGTTTTTCTCCTTTCTACAGTTAGAATAGCATCTGTAGAGTAATATTTCTTTCCTTTCACCACACATAGAGCTTCTTCTGAAATCTATAAAAGTTGGCTTGAGCTCCTAGTGATCTCGCGTCGGCTGACCAAGTGACAACCTGTAGTGAGAACTATTACTTGTGCATATAGCATCGACGCTTCCAAGTTTGTTACAAACTACCGAGTTGATAAAAGTAAAGTTGGAAGACTAGGAGCTGCAGCATTCTTGCTGCAATACTGGCGCTCACCACTGGGTTCCAATCCAAACTCCCCACATCAATACTAGTGCTCCCCAAACCATCTTGCAGGTATCCTTCTCGAACATTGTTTTTAAACCTGCATCATCCAACTTGCTTACAGAAATCAGATTTTTGGCCAATGTAGGAATATGTAGAACACCTGAAAGTGTTCTAACCCTTCAACCTTACAACTTCAACTTTACCTTTCCATGACCAATGATTCTAGCCTTCCTATCATCCTCTAAGAAGACATCACCACCATCGTATTTCTCATACTCATAGAACCACTTTCTATGGGGAGTGAAGTGAAAGGATGCACCTAAGTCAATCAACCATGTCTCATGATCTACATGTGTACTTGAAGAAGAAAAGTACACATCCACACCTTCATTTGAGGTGGCTTTCACCTCTGCATAAGGAGCATCATCAGATCCCTTTCCTTTGTTAGGATCTTTAGATTTACAGTCCCTTTTGGGTGCCCTTCCTTTCTGCATTTCCAGCACACCGCCTTTACAGTTTTTCCTAGATATTTAGATCTCCCTCTATATTTAGATCTCCCACTCAATGACTTATTTTTTTTTATGTTCTGGGACCTTCCTCGTATAGAGAAGGCATCACCATTCTGGCTCTCCATATTTTTCCATCTCATCTCTGTTTCTGGGAGAACTAGTGCCTTTTCGAGCAACTAGCCCTCTAGGTTTGGCAGCTACCCTAGAAACAATTGTTCAATGCAATTCAATGATTTATTCTATGTGTAATGGATAAGAGAAAGATAATGGGACCAACCTCAAACTTCCACTTAATCCTTTACTTGATCTCTCTCCCCTTGACAGAGCTTGCAACTCCTCCACGTACTTATCCCGCTTGGAGAGTACCTATAGAAACACAATAACAAAGAACTGTCAAAGCATCTTGAGCTATTACAACATACACATTACAGAATCAGATATATAATGAACATATAATAGTATTCACAAATGATAACATTCACAATTACACAATCATATGGAAGAAAACTTGAAGAAATTTATTAAATAGAAGGGAGAATTACAACCCAGTTGTCTAATCCAGCATCATCCTCCCAGCATCAAGTCCTCTTCACCTCATGAAATATCAAGATCACACCAACAATACAATGCTCTTTTTCTTAATTACAAACTATCAAAACTTCCTTACAATTCACAATATTCCAGCCTCTAGATCTCCTAGATGAGGGATCCATTTATAGATGTGTGCAAGGGTGTGAGTCATCTCTGGGGTTTTTATTAGTGTCATTCCACTTGAATATTTCTTGGATCTCTTACTCATCCCTGGGCGAATTCAGAGAAGCAGGTGTCATAGGAGAAGTTTCTAAAAGATTCCCTGAGCAACCACCTAGCAAACTGTCTTGGACATTTGTCCATCCTCGCCCATCACACCCTATAGAAGTCCCAAACAGTATGCATCGCACCTGGGTAGTGTACCACTCAGTATGCATCGCACTTGACCAGTGTAGCAATCAGTATGGTTCAGTTTAGGTCATTTATGGATGGTTTCTTAGGTGGAACTTTTGGGGAATGATGTAATCAGATGACCATGTTCTTTTAGGGTATGAAATAACTCTTTTAGGGGTTGAAGAGTCCTATTTTATTAACATATAAGATTGGGGTTGAAGTGTCCAAATATGTCTATAACAGCTGCCCCCTGAAGCATGAAGTCGTAACTCTTAATGTCGGGTGAAATACTTTATCATGAGGATCCGAGGTTTCGAACTAGAAGGTGACCTTCATAAGTTACAATACAATACATCATCATAATATAATTTTCATGATCTAGATAAGGTAGGCATTCCCATGCTCAGCTTTAAAAATTAATTTCATGTACATAGATCAGATAGTTTTTTGTAGATGCAGACTGATGATTCTTCAGATGTAGAGACATCATCCCTGGTTTGGATGACCATCTGTGTAGATCCTTTGTACATTTGACGTTTTTATATCCCTGAATATACCGCAACCTAGATGGATAAAACTAGATTCAGGGTCTTCACACTCGTTCAATCTTTGCCCAATGTACAAGTCAATCCATGTGAAGAGTTGTTCTGAAGTCGAACATGGAAAGACATCGCCTGATTACCAGCCAATAATGTGAGCTATTAATAGACGCAAGAGGAATCACTGATAATGATAATGACCGTCAAGGTACTACAATACAGTTCACGTGGTGTGAATATATGATCCGATGTCAAACACCACGCAAAATCTTTTGGTCAAAAACCATTGATGTCAACCTGTCGCCAGAAGTGAGAAACTTGCCATTGAGGCATGCAAGCTTCAAAGCACTGAAAGGGATGTTTCTAAGTCAACTTCTTGGATAACGAGCTGATGTTGACAAGAAGTGACCCGTCGTAGGAGGGCCTTAATTTATCCCACATCTACGACACAAAACGAAGCAAATGATTTTTGGAGGTGAAAACGACCTGATGACACAAGGTTCAGGAATGGTGGTCATGAAATATGAAGGTTGAAGTTATTGCAGTGGATGAGGCATTAACTGGATTGTGGTTTCTCAACTGAATGACTTCTTTTGAACATGTCAGTGACACTGAGATGGATTGGTAGCATTAACCCCAAAAGATGGATGGTGTGAAAGACCAATGGTGAGATGACCAGTGAACGGAATAACCCAACCTGACTCAAACACGGAGATGAAGTGAAAGTGTCATGTTCAAGAGCGACCTGCTACCATAAAGTTTTCAAGTTTTCTTCCCTTTTTCCCCAGTCCTTTTTGACCAGTACCTCTTTATTATTGCCAAGCTTGAGGATGATAACATATGCTTGTTCTATAATTTTCCCTTCGGGAAAACTTGTCGCTATGTTTTAACGAGTCTAGCGACAGTGAAACTCAGTCTTGTCTAGAATGAACAAGTTTGTCGTTATTGTTTTAACGAGTTTAACGAAAAGGATAACTTGGTCCTTTTCATGTTTATAGAGTTTGAAAAGGGATGGAAAGAAAACTCCAGAAGTTCTTTTTCGTAAAATAATCCCTTAAGTTTGAAAAAGGATAAAATAAGACAAAAGGGATGACTTTTCGATCACTTTAACGAGCTGAAAAAGACAAGCGCTCAAAATTTTTCTTGAGATAATCCCCAGGTCTGAAAAAGATTAAATTATATAGGAGGGATGACATTTCCAAGAATTTTAACGAGATGGAAAGGCCAATTGTTCGACAATCTTTTCATATTTAACGAGTCTGAAAAGGGTTTAAAGGAGACTCGATTTTGAGGAACGAGTGGTGTCTATGGTAGCGACTGGTTCCGGGTAAGCTTGGAACTTCTCAAAACATGGTGATTTCTATGAAGAGGTTGGCTAACAAGACCACTCATCGCAACTATTCCTCAAAATGCATAAACAACCAAGTGGAATCATATGATCGGCCGAAGAGATGTAGGTGATGAGAGGTACACAAGGCTAAAAAAACTAATAGAATGGAAATCACAAAGGTTATTTACTTGAAGGTGGGTTCATTTTTCAACAAGATTGAACCATGGGGGAACTATGCTCAGATTTAGTTTCATTTTTATACAAGCTAGAAATGACAAAATTAAAAAGGTAGAAAAGACAAAACTAAAAAGCTAGAAACAACAAAACTAAAAATTGAAAATGGAAAAAAATGTTTGCATGCCCCCTGCATGATGAAAAGGAGATTCTCCTGTAACCATATGGAAACTACTAAGGTTAGGTAGGACGGTTTCGTCTAGAATACAAAACACTACCTTGGCTTCATCCAGCATAGACAAAGGTGAATGGTATGTCAGACCAATCACTTAACCTACATGGAAACTTATCTTTTCAACTGGGTTTGTCCACAATAGACAAGCGTGCATGCCCCCTAAGCTTCGTTACATTCACCAGACTACTCATGGCAATCAGGTGGATGGAATGAAGGTTCAAGAGATATAGCTGATGTAAAAGGACCATTTAGGGATGATGATTGACTTGGAGCTATGCTTGAACCAGGAAATGAAAGTTGGTCAATGGTGACAATCTTGCCTTCATGCAAGAAACACATCACTCGGAAGAGTGTTGAAACAATAGCCTCCATGTTATAAACATAGTCACTTCCAAGGAGTAAATTGTAATCTAACGGTCCTAGGACTACCATCACATTTAGATGAACGATTTTTCTTCCCAAAGTGATCAGTAACTTAGGAAGGATCCCTAATGGTCGACTGGTTCCTTTGTTAAAGCCTAACAGATTCTGCGTAACAGGCATAAGCGATGGCGAACCAAGCACTTTCCAAGAAGTTGAGGAAAGGATACTCATTGATGCACCCTCATTTATGATAGTGCCAGACATAATCATTTTGTAAACTTGTATTATGATTTGGAAAGGTACATAATAAGGAAGGCGGGATCTTGCTAGTCGATTCCAATCAAAGGAAGTGACTAGACTACTTGGAGGGGGTACTAAATAAATGGGTGAACTAACCCCTTGAGTTATGAGAACTGGGGGGTTTTCCTCCTATTTTGGAGGAACAGGCGGAATGCCCCCAAGCTCATCAGTATCTGAAGTAACAAAGAGGATTTGAACGGTATCATTCTCACTCTCTTTGGGAAGGGTACGATTTTCTGAAGGTAAAACTAGGTCAACTATCACCTCAACTTGTTGACTTTGGTTGGGTATAGACTCATAAGATTCACTTTCAAAGAGAGTGGCTTCGACCGTCGATTGATTTAATTCAGTCAGTTTTTCAACTAGTAAAGGACTTGGGGAGAGTTTCCTGTAGCCAGATGGAAGTCATTGCGTTGAAGCAGGACAGTTATCCAACACTCTTTTGGCTTCATCCAAAAAGGGACAAGGGTGAAGGGCATGGTTCCCTTCACATAACCTACATGGAAATCTATCTTTTCCCATCTGTCCATGAACTTTATTATCACCAGTTGAAGGTGTGTTATTAACATGATCTCCAGAAGTTGATGACACAGGACAGTGTGAACGGGGAGACCATTCTCTCAAGATCTGAGGAAATCAAGGACAGTCTCAAGAAAAATGGTTACTCGCACAAATTATGCATGGATATTTGTCTTTGGAATTCTAGTGTGCGGATTTTCACCAGATGATGTATTCAAAGCATGGTTGCTTTGTTGCCCCCCTGCTGAATCAGCTTCTTCTTCTTCTCCTTTCCTTTCTTCTTCTTCTTAGCCACTTGGTTACTTGCATCACTACTTTCACCAAGCGAAGAGGAAGAAGGGGATGGAGAAACAAATGAAGAAGAAGGCAAAGGGTCAATTTCAGTATCAACTGGAGGTTGATTCGATTGCGGAGGAATCATGACATTTTGAACCACAGAGGTTGAAAATAGCCATACCGGCAGGCCAATGGTAATTCCCAGAAGGGATAATGTAGCCATATACGGAGCACCAATATTTCCCCAAGAAGAAAAAGGACTAGGATTCCCCTCAATAGGGATTCCTTGATTGGTGGATCCTGAATTTGTCTCCATATATCTCAATATAAGATCAACTAAGGAATAGGGATGTTATTCCGAATTCAATTAATTTTAAAGACGCTTTGACACAACTTTGCTTTTTTAGTTTTTAAGAGTCGAGAAAAAGCTAAAGATGACTCTAGTCTACTTCAATTTTTAATGAGCTTGAAGTGACAAGTGCTCAAATGGACCTTTTATTTTAAAGAGTCAAAAAGGAACGAAAGTGACTACTCTGGAAATCTAGATAGATGGATTACCAAACCAATCACAAAACTGCAATATACACCTTGGTGATAAATTAAAGAAAAATTACCAAGGACTTATGTACGGTAGTCAATCTTCCTGAATGTTGTGTTCAGTGCATTGCAACCAATAAGGTGGCAAACTGGGCTTCCTATGGATAAAGGATATAGGCCTATTGTGGTCTCCCAATATATACGTGACGGTATGGGGAGCACAAGTCCGTCCTAGCACTTCTCGTATCAAGGAGGAGGAATCACCCAACCTGCAATGAAAACTATAGTTACTAGTTTTTACGACACTGGAACACGTCTCTAGCCTAGACCTCTAGATGTGTTGCGTTATATCCCAAAGCATTGTTAGATTCATTGAAATTTATTTTAGAGTTGATCTTGTTTATAGTTTTCCTTTCAATGGTTCACCGCATGATGATGATTTTGAAATTCATAAAATGCAATCTACAATGATAAACAATCTTTGTTTATTTTGAGCAATGAAAATCCTAGCTACTAGGGAAAGAAGATTACCATTCTTTCAAACAAAGAGCAAAGAGCACACGCTAGTGCATTTTCCTAAATCATTTTTCGCACAGAAAATAAATGCAAATGCAAATGCATGTATTTGTTTTTCGTTCTCCTTAATGTGAAAATTTCCAAAAAGGAAAACTAAATGCAGCAAAGATCTAAAATATTTCTTTCAAAATGACATTTTCGACAATTTATTCTTCAAAAGAGAAAGGAAGACTAAACAACACTTTTCAATTTTGAATAAAAATGCTTTCGACACTTCGAATATAAACAAATCAAACCAAATACATGACGAAAATTTCAATCGACTATCCAAGGAAGGAAGAATCTACAACACTTCTCTTTTTGAAATAAAACGACAGTTATGACACTTTTTGTACCAAACCGACAGATCGATTTAAGAAAATTTTCGACAAAGGATTTAAATGATGAACAAATACATAAAAAACATTCACTAATCCTAAATTTATGGAGGCTGATCTATGTGATGCAAGTAGGCTTTAGTAATCAGGCACTGTTCATAAGCAACAAAAAACAACTAAACAAAACTGAAAACAAGGACATAAACCCCCAATTTCTAAAATGGAAACAGGTTCCGTCAGTTATCGTACCTGGTCTTCACAAAAATAGGGATGCATCGCACTTTACACACTTGGGAGGTGCGATGCATACTAGGCTACAATGACAGACAGTGCGATGGGCTAGGGATGCAACTGAAAAGGATTTTGGCTCAGATGTGCAACTATTTTCAGTGAGTTAAGCTGAGCTATGATGGATAGTAAAGAGAAAAGTATAGAGGAATGTCTTGAGAGGTTACTAAGCTACCAAAAGGGCATTTAGAATGTGTGTAAGTCAAATTTTTAATTCATTAACTAAACCAGAGATTGACTGAAGTAGCATTCATCTACTATGCAATTGCAGAGCAAGAGAAGTTCAAAGGCTACTTGGCTGACTTCAGGCTCTATCTATAGTTTATAAAACAAAAAATAACAACAAACAAACATCTATTCATCCCTAGCGGAGTCACCAATTTGTTTCTGGGAAAACTAGTGTCTTTTCGAGCGACTGGCCCTCTAGGTTTGGCAGCTACCCTAGAAATAATTGTTCAAAGAAATTCAATGATTTATTCTATGTGTAATGGATAAGAGAAAGATAATGGGACCAACCTGGAACTTCCGCTTAATCCTTTGCTTGATCTCTCTCCTCCTTGACAGAGCTTGCAACTCCTCCCCATACTTATCCCACTTGAAGAGTACCTGTAGAAACACAGTAACAAAGAACCATCAAAGCATCTTGATCTATTACAACATACACATTACAGATTAGATATATAATGAACATATAATAGCATTCACAAATGATAACATTCACAATTGCACAATCATATGGAAGAAAACTTGAAGAAATTTATTAAATAGAAGGGAGAAATACAACCCAGTTGTCTAATCCAGCATCATCCTCCCAGCATCAAGCCCTCTTCACTTCATGAAATAAAAAGATCACACCAACAATACAATGCTATTTTTCTCAATTACAAACTATCAGCACTTCCTTGCAATTCAAAATATTCCAGCCTCTGGATCTTGTAGATGAGGGATCCATTTATAGATGTGTGCAAGGGTGTGAGTCATCTCTGGGTTTTTGAATAGTGTCATTCCACTTGTTACAGTTGGTTCCACTTAGAGATTTCTTGGATCTCTTACTCATCCCTGGGTGAATTCAGAGAGGCAGGTGTCATAGGAGAAGTTTCTAGAAGATTCCCTGAGCAACCACCTAGAAAACTGTCTTGGACATTTGTCCATCCTCGCCCATTGCACCCTATAGAAGGCCCAAATAGTATGCATCGCACCTGGGTAGTGTACCACTTAGTATGCATCGCACCTGACCAGTGTAGAAGTCAGTATGGTTCAGTTTAGGTCATTCCTGAATGGTTTCTCAGGTGGAACTTTTGGGGAATGATGTAATTAGATGACCATGTTCTTTTAGGGTATGAAACAAATATTTTAGGGGTTGAAGAGTCCTAGTTTATTAACATATAAGATTGGGGTTGAAGTGCCCAAATATGTCTATAACAATCTCCTCCGTCAGCAAGGATGAGACTATTTCATCAAATTGCAAGGAAATTGCATTGCTACCTATTGCAATAACTAGACTATCCCACGAATCTGGTAGAGAACACAACAAACTAATGCACTTGTCTTCATCTGAAATTTTAATATCAACAGACAATAACTGACTTCCCACAATATTAAATACATTCAGATGCTCTGTCACCGAGTCTCCATCTTTCATCCTTAGGTTATACAACTTTTTCCATAGGAACAGTTTATTCACCAGAGACTTAGATTGGTACAAAGTCCCTAACTTATCCCACAAATCCTTCGTCGTAGCTTCCCCTGATACATTCAACAATACTGAATCCGAGACACATAATCGTATTGTGCTCTTTACCTTTTGATCCAACTTCTTCCATTCTTCATCGGACACTCCCGTTGGTTTAGTACCTGGATCTACCACAATCCACTGATATTTATCCACCAATAGATCCTCCATCTTGAGTTTCTATAACTCATTAAATTTTTCGATCTCTATCTTTCCACTGCTCGCCATCTTGTTTCACCACCAAAATCGATCCTGCAAATCTCCCACTGAACAGGGTCTACCACAGGTCCAAGAAAAACCCCTCAACAATAAAGGCGTCTCCTTGAATCCAAAACAACTCTGATGCCAAATGTAGGTTTTAACCCTACATAGAATTTACCTACGTACCAATTCTAAAACACGGAAAATAAACAATACGAGAGCATAACACATAAAATTCATATACACATAGATTTTCCCCTAGATCCAAAAACTGGGACTACCAGCTTGATTTTTCATTATGTTCCTTTCAATGTTATAATACATATTTATACATGGCAAAGAATCCAATACCATGGACCAAAAACCATCGCGCCCAAAACCATGTGTGAAAACCATGCACAAAAATATAGGTAGGTCTGCCCAACCTAATATAAGGTCCAAAAAAATTTTCCCTAGGGCACTGCCCCAGACCCCGTAGAGGGGGGGCTAACCAACCCCCTCAAACCCCCCTGTGACCCCCTCACTGTGCAGTCACCACAATGAAGGGGGGGCTCCATCCCCCCTCTAACCCCCTAGTTAACTAGGTGGGTTAGTCGTGGAAAAAATATAACACAACCCAACAACTCCTTCACTCATGCAATGCGAAAAGCCATATTAGGAAGGGTGATGATTTTGATGAATGGGGACAATAGTTAAAAGAAGATATTTCTAGAAATGCCATGTCACCATAGCACTCCAAGCCCTCCATCCACTTCATACCCACTATCTATCCATCATTCATCCATCCCATTTCATAAGAAAAAAATTAACATTTTTCAAGAACAAACCCTACACTCTGTCTCACCCTGAAAATTTCTTGAAAAAAACACACACAACACATCCTCTCCATTTTCACAAACCTACACTACTCCCTCTGAGCCCTAACATCATCCTCCAACCCCTCTACATCATTTTTCATCACTCCAATACAGTGAGAAGACACTGAAAGAGAATGGATGACTGTTATAGGAAGGCATAATGTTGCTACAAGAAGGAAGAAATGAACAAATTGTGCTAAAACCCAAAATGGTAGTGCCTAAGAGAGACCTAATCATGATAGAGAACTTCAAGGCCATTAGGCAATCATCTAAGCCACAAAAGAGAAGACGAAGGCAACAAAAGGAAAGAAGGCATTCACCATCAAAATAGAACTCAATTGCAGTGATGAAAATAGGCTTTCCAAGAGGTCTCTAATCTCGTTGTAGCTTTTGTCCAAGGCCTAAAAGATGTTATAGAAAAGGGATAAAGGAATGGAAGTCAAGTTGAGGGTCAACCCTAGGCTCAGACTATCATTTTTACACAAAAAAGGTTTAAATAGGATGCTACAGGGTCTCCTATAATTCTACAGAAACTGCTACAGGGTTCCCTATAGTACTACAGGAACTGCTACAATGTTTCCTGTAATTATTACATAAATTACTACAAGATGTCCTAGTTCTGGTATAGAGGCATTTTGAAGGTTCTAGAGGTGTCCAAATGGTGTAAAAAGGTAGTAGGATGTTGGAAAAAGATATAGAAGACCTTTCCAAACTGAAAAAATATTCAAGAAACCATCTTGAATTAGGGGAAGAAGGTAGGCTAAGGGTCTCAAGAAACATTGTGATTTTCTCTATGTACAAACAATTTTGGAAAAAAATAGTGAAATTTGAATAAAGGTTTCAAGAGAGAGGATATGAATAAAATGGATCTACAAGGCAACAGAGTTCACTTGCAAAGAGGAAAGTTATGTTTTTTTTGCTTGAAAGACTATTAAACAATCATGAAAATAACAACTACATTTTTGTGCTTGTCCTTGCAGAATTTATAGACAAGATTATTAAGAGAAAGGATTGATAAATGCACAAGAGATATGCCAACAGGGCCATGAATGAGGCATAACGAGGTCACTAAGTTGCTTAGAGGATGAGCAACACTTTCAGCAAAGGGTATGATGGGCCTCTAAATTAGACATAAATTAATGCCCATGCCTCTAAATTAAACATATAATAAGGCCCATCTGACCATCCTTCAACACATTAAACCTTTCTTTTTGCATTAGATAATGTAATTTTAACTTGAATATGTTCATTAGGAAGGTTTATGGATAATTACATATTTGTGCCTACTATTATTTATTTTTGTGGAATATTGTGAGAATATTAGGCAGATTATGAAGATTTGCAGGAGATAATTTAGGAACTTCCTCCCTACTACAAGAGGATCAACATTAAATAATAAATCAACAATATATTTTGGAATTATGACACATATTGTGGAGCTCCAATGATTGATAAAATCTAGGAATGTGTGCCCTGCGATTTAATGCAGATTCCTAGTATTGGCAACTGAATCCACTAATAAAGGGATTTTTGGTGGGGAAAGCTTCCTCCTTTCATGGGGAATGATTCCTAATAATTTTTTATAAGTACCAAGTCAAATTTTCCTTTAGGGTTGGATTTTTCTTAGCCTTCTTGTGGAAAAAACTCATATTTTGCAGCTCCACTTTCATTTTCTGTAGGGATGTAATTGTATTGATGGAAATAATGAATATTTGTGCCATGTTCAGCTTCTAAATCTTGGTATCCTCCATAGGACTCTGATTTTCATTGGGCTTGGCCATCCCATGAGGCTCAGATCCCTTTTGTATCATTTACGTTTCTTCTTTTCACTTCTTATTCACATGCATCTCATGTTCTTGTTTTCTATTTCTCCATTTAGTATTAATGGTTTCTTGTTGTAGTATTGGGTTAAATTGTTGAAGTAAGCTATTTTGTAGGATGAAGAGCATAATTTAATCATTGTAACATATTTGTAAGGTCATAGTAATCATTGAGCTACTTGGATTAGCTTGCTTATTCTCAAATCTAGATTTCTAGAAGTCCCTTGTGGCAAATAACAGTAAATTTCTGCTATTTTTTGGAGCATGATAATGAGCTTCAATTGAGTTGATTTCACTTGCATAATATCACAAAAACATTCTAGTTCATAACAAAAATCACCCCATTTAATTTTCACTTGATTAGGTTAGGCATTTGATAGAGTTACTAGCTCACTAGCTATCGAATTTCTAGATTTTAGACTAGTAATTTTCTGCCATTCTTTAGCATGGGTTAGTAGTGGTATTTTTGGGTGATTCCACTTGGAATGGAGGCCTAATACATCCTAGTCAATAAAAATAAATTTCCCATTCAATTTGGATTTTATTTGGTTGGTCATTCGGTGAATTATAACTCCCTATAGCAAATTTGTTGTTTCACGTAGTAAACTACAGGAAACCCTGTAACATCCTTCCAACATGTATATATTTGCCCAAATTCACTCAAGAAGCTTGGTTATTGTCCCTTAGGGTTGAATCAATACCCCTAGGCTCTAAATAAATTATTATAGAAGACTAAAGGCCACTTAGGACTTGCCTCTTTACCCATGCAAAACATTTCAACGATTTGGGCTAATGGACAAATTTATGGATTGGATAATACAACGATGATTTACTTGATTTCCACATCCAATGAACTCTATTAATGGATATAAAATTTTTGAAATGTAATGTGTTAGCTACCTATACCAATAGGTTTCATTTTTCATGATTGGCAGGGGAAGTGCCAAATATGCTCTACTTTGGTGATGCAAAGATATCATATTTTTTGGGAAACACTTGCCTTCAGTTGCTTGATGCTGTCCTACTTCTGAATGGGTGATCCAACAATCTAAGCTGGGTCATGCCATGTTTCAATTTTTGTGGTAGACTAGAGAAAGAAATCTGTCCAAACTGTTCAATCTTGGCAGATGAGTAGTCAGGTAGAGAATGAAGGTTCCCAACTACTTAATCTGGGGCCTTGGAAGTGATAAGGCTAGCCTTAGATAGAAAACCAAAAGAAATGCCAAAAGAAAAGAAAAGGGCACATGAGGGTTTGCAAGTCTAAGTGCACCCTCCTTGAAGTAATAAAAAATGCTAGGCAATAGAATGGGTAGGTAGATGGGGTTGCAGAAGCATGATTCCTTTCATATCACTGGCCTAAGCAAAGGAAACACATGGTGGCCAGTGCAGATCTTCCTATTCAGCAGTTTTGTAGCAACAAAGTGAAGCATGTCTAACTTCCCAATCATCCCCCATCAAACTCCTTGCTAACATCCCAATACCACCTTTGTTCATGAGAGAAATCAAACTCTTTTGTTGATCCTTGTTGTATAGAAGAGCCACATTTCTTGTGTAAAAATCTTTTCATTTTGATCTACTCTCCTAACTAAGTTTGTTTCCTATAAAACTTAGTCTTTGCTTCCTCTCTTCCATATATCTCATCCAAAACTAACTACTAACCACTTTATTACCTAATTCCCTATGTTCCCCTTTCCCTATTACTATATCACTATTGTGTACATAAAAAACCCCAAGAAAATGTATATATCCCTTCCCCTAGGCAATATAGCCTAATAGTTCTAAAAGGTCGGAGTGCAAGGAAACTAAAGTGCTAAAGGAAAAACAGCACTAGTATAATGTCTTGGGATTAAACCAAGATCTGCTTGGTTTAACAGCCCTAACCCCTTGTTGTGAATAAACACCAATAAACCCATTTTCACCCACAAAACATTGGAAAACCCAAAACCCACTATGATGTCTAACCCGCGCTATTTGCAAAAACATTGTAAAAACCCACTTTTTCCGCTTACCCAAAGTTTTGATTAAAGCGCGTATTTCACAAAAAACAAAAGAAATTATTAAAAAATGCCGCCGGGTCCCACCGTATCGTCCTATCACATTTGCTTCCCGTCGACCGTTGGATCTGGGCCCTCCCATCTGACGGCCCATATCAATATCGGGCCGCCCCCGATGCCTGCACGTTAGCACCCGAAAAATGTCAGAGGGTGACGTCAGGGCTCGGCCACGCGTCGCTCCCATATTATATCGGGCGGCCTCCTGCCAATACCGCGCCCGTACAATAAGCGGTCCGATAATACCGCTTACCGCCCTCCGTATACCGCCTGCCTACGTCACGTCCATGCCACGCCCACGTCACTGCCACCTCAGCGCTGCATCACCGCTCCATTCGCCATTGCCCTGAGCTGTCCACCACGTCCCCCATCCACGCGGACCACTCACCGGCTACCACGTCATCATTTCGTACCCGACCCCACCCGATGACGTCATGCTGACGTCATCCCAAAAAACGCGCCAAAGCCAAAAATGTCCATATTTGGCTAAAAATCATGGTTTTTTCGCACTTTTCGTCAAAAGACTACTATGCTCCCTGCATGTAATTTCACGACCATTTCGCCGCCAACCTGCTGAAATGCACTCTAGAGCCATGGTTGCCTACAAGTCAAGTTGAACCAAGCCTCCACATTGTGCTGCGACCAGGTATTTACTGCATTCTTCTTGCGCCTGGTATATTCCGTTATGTACTGGTTAAAACACCATAAAACTGCCAATTTCACCGTGAAGTTAAGCTGCATTGCCCTGCAACTAAGTCAATTGCCCTCATATCAGCCAATTGTGCCTAGTTGTACCTCAGTTACCCTGTTGTCACTGCAAATTCGCCAAGTTTATATCAACCTACTATGCAAGTGTTACATTTGCCCGCAATTCACTAAAATTCTGCTTAAAACACACAAAAACCATGGAAACTCCAGTGGCATTGAACATTCCACCCTTGAATGCCCCACACAGAGAGATAGAATGGCAAGCCTTGGGTGATAGAGACTACCAGATGACAGAAGTACTCTCACTGGACACCAAATATAATATTCATGTACTCAATGAGCTGAAGGCCAAGCACCTCAGTGGAACTGATATTCTAGGGATTTGGGACTCCAATTTGCCCATTTTCAATCTTCCTCAAGTCAATGTCCTCCCAGATTTGATTCATTGATGCAGTGCCAACTATGATCCATGTCAAATCGCTGTCCTCAGTCCCTCAGGTTCAGTTTTGTTTCATATCACCACTGAGGCTATAAATCAAATGCTACAATTTCACACTACAAAGCCTTTGAATCCTCTATCCATGATGCACTTAATAGACCAAGGAAGCAAGCTATCCAGTGCCCAAATCATAAAGATTAATCAGCTATTCATTCAATCAGGCTCTCAAACTGTGAGGACTCCTCCTATAGGAAATGTATATTTCAATGAGTTGGGCAAGTTGCTTGTGGATTTGATCAGTTATGTCCTGGGTTACAGATCATCTGAGGATGCTGATGAAACCATTCTGGCAATGTTGTCTATCTTCTCCCCTGGAAAGCCTCCTTCTGTTCATTATGATTATGTTGCATACATTGCCAATAAAATTCATGAGCAATTGATGAATTTAGAGAGGGAAAGGATATTTAGATATACTTCTTACATCTATCACTTATTCCTTTTTTACCAGCCTGATAGCTTCCCTATCACTCTCAAGAAGTTTGATGCTCAGGGAAACCCAAGGTCTGTGGTATTTTGGTCTTCAATCTTTCATCAAAAATCTTATTCACCATACAGCTACTATGAATTTATAGACCTTTTCATCCATTCAGCCATGTCCTTGCTGTTGAGTGCCCCCCCTCCAAGATTGACAGATGAGATGCAAAGAATCCTCCAGCTCTCAAAGGCCTACAGCATTGGGGATTGGTACTTTTACCAACACCATACAGTAATCAGAATATATGGTTGTGAGTTAGCCCCATATAGGCTACCAAGATATGTCCCTATGAGACTCTTTTCTTTAGAGTATTTCAGGAAATTTGGAAATGCAGACATGGTCCATTTCCACAGAAAAAAGAAGAAGGTACAACTCAAAATCAGGAACCAGCTAGGCCCATTTCTTTATAACAAAAGGGAGGAAGGATGGAAAGAAGCAGATAAGATCCTAGAGTGCCTCGAATTGCAAACCAGTTTCCTCTGGATACCCTATGATCCCAATCATTTCATTAGTCTTAGAAGGGTCAAGTATAAGTTGGCTAGCTATGATCATATCAGGTTGCCTCATATTGAAAAATATGCAAATATGTTAAGATGGAAAGAGGGCACCCTAGAAGAGGCAAGCACTAAAGAGGAAATAGCACAAAGAGAAGCAAAGAAACTTGAGAAAGAAGCTGACTTGGAACATTGTGGACAGGTTTCTTCCTCTTATCATCCTCAACTTGGAGCAGCTGCCTCATCTTCTACAGCTCCCCAGCAAGCAGCCCAAACTACTCCTCAAGTTGCTAGCACAGATAAAGGAAAAGAAATGGAGCAGGAGCAGACACCACCAACAACAGAACAGCAGAAAGAACAGACCGAACAGCAAGAGGAAATGGCCGAGGCCCCTGTATCTACAGAGCAACAGGCTCAAGAAAGTGTGCCTCCAAGGCAGGAAACAGCAGCGGATACCTCAGTGCTGCAGACCCCAATAAATGAAGAAAGAACTAGGAAGAGGGACAGAGAACAAGAAACTCCCCTCACTACGTCAGCAAGTCAACAAGGGGAGAAAAGACAAAGATTAAACCCCTTTTCTGAAGAAGAGATGCCTATTGGGCCTGTTATCACTGAAAATGTTGTAGTAAAAAAATTTTTAGCTTGGCTTAAAGTCAGGGTATTTTCGCAGCGCCAGAATTCTTTTTAGCAGTTTCGCAGCGCTACCTGTTTGAGTGGTTTCGTAGCGTGCTACGAAACTGGGGATTTGTTTGAGTTTTCAGTGAAGGTCCAAATCCTAGCATGCTTATTGTACAGATTTCTACTTCCCTCCAGGAATTTTGATGAGAGCAGTGGCAGTATGTTCAAGGAGACACCTTATGATGATGCAGCTATTGTAGGATTGCCATCAAATACATTAAGGGAGTTATCTCTGAATTCTGGCTCATGGGTGATTGTGAAAGATGTACATACTAATGTGGGAGACTTGCAGGAGATTTTGTGTTGAATCCTCTAGACAAAGAATCTATTAAATTTTATAAGTCATAGAGTGTTTGATATTTGGGATTGTCTTTTCACAATCTGTAACTTCTTTCACAAAGCAGGGCGCCACAATGGATTGAAAGATTTGAAAAATATTTATGATATAGTTCATGTTCCCGTTTGTTGGGTATTGGTGTTCAAAGTTGGATTAGGTAATAAAGGGGCTGCGCTTGCAAATTGCATTTCCAATTGGCTAAATATGGCACTTCTATCAATTTATGTTAAATCTTCCCCTACATGCAAGAAGACATGGACATCTTTCTCAAGGGAAGCTTTATGTGACATTACAAACTTTCTTAAGCTTGCTATTCTATCTGCAGTAATGCGTTGCTTGGAATACTGGTCTTTTGAAATGCTTGTTCTCTTCTCCGGTTTGTTGCCTAAGCCTGAACTTGAGATATCAGTTCTCTCCATCTGTCTTAGCACTGATGCAGTTGCATATATGATCCCCTTTGGCGTGGGTACTGCTGTAAGTACACGAGTTTCCAATGAACTAGGAGCTGGACGCTCACGCACTGTACAGTTATCAGTGTGTGTCGGGGTTTGTATGGCAGTCAATGAGGCTCTTATGATAGGATATATTTTATTCTCTATCAGAAATGTATGGGGCTATGCTTATAGCAATGAAGTAGAGGTAGTTGAATGCATTTCAACCATGATGCCACTACTTGTACCCTCAACATTTATGGATGCCATCCAAGGTGTTCTATCAGGTATTGCTAGAGGATGTGGATGGCAAACGTTGGGTGCCTATGCAAATCTTGGGGCATACTATGTGGTTGGCATGCCTATAGCTGTCATTTTAGCCTTTGCACTGCATGCTGGCGGCAGGGGACCTTCGGCATTTAAGCACCTGTTCTGTTGCTAAGAACATTGCGCTAACAAAGGAAAATCTTATCAAAAATTTATCACTGCTGCACAGAAAAGGATATATGGGAGCACCCAAAAGAAGTTGATCAGGTTTTGGTTAAATATGAGCGCCTTCAAAAATTTCGCATTCATACTCCAAGGTATGCACTTGTGAACAGAGATTACCCCTATTAAGAGTTGAACTACTTTGTGGAGCAAGGGATTTTGTTCAAAACCATGCATAGCGAATTATCAAGCCTTTTGTGGAAAAAACCAGTTTATGGAGATGATCACAGTGTCTATGGTTTAGTGGCCAATCTTCTGGCTTATCATATGTTTTCGAGCCTCTTACACTATTATGGAGGATTGAACCCGCGTTATCAAAGGCAAACAGAGCGAAAAGTTGTAGAAGGACAATGGGATTTCCAAGAGCTAAGGCCGCTGCATTACTTGTATCATTTTGTCCGACAATATCCATATGGAGGAGGCGAAGGCAGATATGAAGAATGCAGTTCTGAAAGTGTTCATGTCGAAGATCGAGGAAGCTAAAAGCCAGAACCTTATCAATATGAAGGTTGAATCAATTTTGGAAGATTTGTCTTCGGGATTATTAGAGTCTATGAAGAGACACGTCTTTTGGTCCCGTGGCAAATTCATGGAATAGCTTAATGTATGGGCGCAAGTGTTTGATGAAACAGACGTAGCTCATTATCATCGTGGCCTAGCTTCATAAGACCTCTTTTTCTACGCGAACAGGTGGCAGGGGTGATCAATAGTCACTGTTGTTATAATGAGACATCTGGCAATTATGTTTCCAGGAAAATGATCAAAATGCGTATCAATTCTGTTTTCAGCTTCCCAAATTATCGGCTTTTATTGGAAGCACGCCAGAGAAACTATTTTATAGGAATGACAACCTTGTTTCAAGTGAAGCAGTTGCTGGAACCCGCGCTCGAGGACATAATAGCATGGAGGATTTACAGATTGGACTATTGATTTCTTTGTGCACCTGTAGCAAAAAGGTTAAATCAATATGCTAAATATGTAATACAAAAGTCAGAAGCATAGCAATTTGGGTAGCCTGTAATGTAAACCGCTCTACATAATAGGTGGTCGATTCCCTAAATGTCAGTTGAACCTGTGGTTGTTATATGCATTGAATGGAGCATATCATGGTACCGGTGAATGAGGGAGGTCGAGAGCGCCTGATGAATTAATGTGTTGTTGTGTATGAAAGTTGATTGTCATGTGGTTGTTTGAACAGAGTGTCTGCAAGCTGAATTTCTTATACCTGAAGGATGATGGATGGGCAAGCAGATGATGACTCAAAATATAAAGATGGGGAATACAGAAATCTAATTCTTATTATTGGGATGAAGACAATACTATTCAACGGGTTAACTATCAGATAAAACGGGAAATATCAACCATGAAGTTGATTAAGCATCCAAATGTTGTCCAGCTGTATGAGGTCATGGCCAGTAAGACAAGAATTTACATTATACTTGAGTTTATATCTGGAGGCGAGCTCTTTGACAAAATAGTTAACCATGTAAGGTTGAAGGAAGATGAAGCAAGGAGATACTTCCAGCAGCTTATTAATGCTGTTGATTACTGCCATAGTAAGGGTGTCTACTATAGGGACTTGAAGCCAGAAAATTTGCTTCTGGATACATATGGAAATCTTAAAGTATCAGATTTTGGCCTAAGTGCACTGTCTCAACAAGTCAGGGATGACGGTTTGCTTCACACTACTTGTGGAACACCCAATTATGTTGCTCCTGAGGTCATCAATGATAAAGGTTATGATGGGGCAACTGCAGACTTGTGGTCATGTGGTGTCATCCTATTTGTTTTAATAGCAGGTTACTTGCCTTTTGATGATCCAAACCTTATGACATTGTATAAAAAGATATATAAATCAGATTTTACGTGCCCTTCATGGTTTTCTTCTGATGCAAAGAAATTAATTACAAGGATTTTGGACCCAAACCCTAAGACACGAATTACAGTACCTGAGATTTTAGACAATGAATGGTTCAAGAAAGGTTATAAGCCACCCAAGTTTAATGAAGAAGAAGATGTAAATCTGGATGATGTTGATGCTGTTTTCAATGGTTCAGAAGAACATCTTGTTACAGAAAAAAAAGGGAAACAAAACCAGAGGTGATGAATGCATTTGAACTTATCTCCATGTTCCAGGGTCTCAATCTTGGCAATCTCTTTGAAATGGACATGGGTATGGTTAAGCGAGAAACGAGGTTTGCATCTAAACGCCCTGCAAACGAGATAGTATCGAAAATTGAGGAAGCTGCAAAGCCTCTTGGATTCAATGTGCAAAAGAGAAATTACAAGATGAAGATGCAAGGTTCAAAGACTGGAAGAAAGGGTCATTTGAATGTAGCTACAGAGGTATTTGAAGTAGCTTCTTCTCTTTTTATGGTTGAAGTCCGCAAGGTTGGAGGTGATACCTTGGAATTTCATAAGTTTTACAAGAACCTTTCAGCAGGCCTAAAAGTATCTCCAGAAAGCAGAGGAATCCGAGCATGCTGTTTGAGTTTGTTTTTAGGAAAAGCTATTGACATTGAAGCCTGGCAGCTAAACAGGATTATTTGCAAATTGTTGTTCATTTGTTGGAATGAGGAAGATCATTAATAAATGTAGCACAGTGTTAGCAGAAAACCAGTGAGGGGGACTGTGTTTTTAAATCACACAGCAGTTTCGTAGCGCGCTACGAAACTGCTGTAGGTGATGATTTAAAGCGCAGAGCAGCTAGTGTAATACTGTGAGCAGGAGTTGTGAAAGAGAGACATCTGTCTATGCCACCTACAGTACATTCAAAAACATGGTAGTACTTCATGCCTGGGGTTGTTAAATGATTTGGGAACATGTTGCTACACTTTCGGAGAAGGTTGGGAGACATAGACCATTATAATAGGAGCACACTTTCTGGTCATTAAATGAGCCATCAGCGCTTTCAAGCATCCCAAGTCAGCATGCATTGCATCCGTAACTCAGCCATATCAGATTAATTGAAGGAGGACAGCTGCCAAAGCATTCAAGAAAGTATCAAGTATACGAGGAGAATGAAATTAGTATTTTAGTTTGATTAGGATTGTGTGTAATTATAGTTCAGCATGTTTGTAATTAATGCATTAGTTAGTAGCATGTAGGAATAGTTAATAGCCACCTTCGAGGCTCCCCTCATGCTGGAGGAGGAAGCTCGAGGTGTTTTAGTTTGCTTGCCTATATATGGGCCAAGGTTAGATGTAAAAAGGGTTGGATACTTAATAGAAAAACAGTGTTGTTTTGGGCCATTGTAAGACCTTTTTTGACAGTAATAGTAAAACAGAGTTATTCTCTTCTCAAGATTCTCGAAGGATTGTCATGATCAAATGTAGTGATGATGTGTGGTACTTTATGTTATTTTATGGTTTTGTTGTATGCAATCACTCAGAATTCATAAATATATGCTCTGACTTCCTGTGTATACAGCAAGCTATGTTTTGGTGAAATATGTTTGACATGTAATGCTAAGAGCCTTGATTTCTATGAGGTCACTGTGTTTTCCTTGTTTACTTGATATTATAGACTCCATAGCCCAATGAGAGCCAGTTTGATGTGTTTCCAACCAATTATGCTTTCATAAGTGAATAAAGAGTTAGCCATCTAGTGTTTGAAGGATTTTATCAAGAGTTGTGAGAGAGCCCTCTCTGATTAGGAAGGCTAATTCCTAATCTAAAGTATGGTCTGAAACAGTTACATGAAGCTTTGCTTGGTTGCAGCCCCTAGTACTGGTTTTGTGATAACATTTTGGTGCGTCTGCCGGGAGCTTAAGTTTGGATTTCTGAAGGTAGCAGGAGTTCAAAATGATTTTCATGGCTGCAGAACTACCTTGGCGACTCCATTGTTGAAGAAGTCAAAGTTCATACATTCAGGGTGATTCCACTGGAGCTATGAAAGACCCAGAAGCTGCCATTATTTGTTCAAGGTATGCATGCATAGATTTCTCAGGACTACATGGTTTCCCAAACCATTTTCCCAAGGATGTTTATTTTCTAAGGAATGGTCCAAAATTTAACGGTGAAGATTTGAGTTTAACCTTGGATCATATTTCAGATTTCTGTCATTTTGCTGAGCTTCTTAGAGTTAAACATGAGGATGTTTGCATAAGGTTATTTTATGATTCACTCCAAGGGAAATGCAAACAGTGGGTTGAATGCTTGCCTGCCAAGTCCATTAAGTCATTGCCAGACTTTTGGCTTATGTTCTTGGAGGAATGGATAGATAGGACAGAGGTGGTGGCAGAATCTCCCTCAGTAGAAGGTTTTAAACAATGGAATAGTGATCATAGTACAAAAGAAACTAATGAATCTTTTTCTTTGTCCTTATCCTCATATCTGAAATCCTTTGACTGCAAGTCAGAGGATAAGATGAAATTTTTTGATGAATTTGCCAAAGATATTGAGAAAGAGATTGAAGGTTTAGAAGGACAAATTCAAGCATACAGTTTTCATGATCATGATTATTATTCTCAAAAGTTTTCTGTGACAGAGAGCAAGGAGACTATGCTGCTTCCATTCTCCTTCATGATTGAGGAACTGAACACTGTAATTGAAGATCAGTTTGCACAGCTGGAAAGTCTCAAGGAAGGACAAGCTGATCATGTGTTTTGGGACCCTATAGCTGATTACATGGAAGAGTTTTACTCTCCAGTGTTTCAGTTTTCATATGAAGATTAGAGACTATTTCAGTGGCAGTGGTCTTTACACTATCACATTGGATTTGAAATCCAATACATTCAGATAAGATTTCAGTGGCAGCGGTCATCACACTATCACATTGGCTCTGAACTCCAGGACAGTCAAAGAAATCAAATATCAGATGAGGCTAATAATTGGCTGCATTGGAAGTTTCATATTGATTGAGCTGAAGAGTTTGAATTGTTAGGGTAGGTAGGTAGGTAGATTGCAAATAAGCTCAAGGTTGGCTGAGCATTTATTTTTCAGTAGCAGTAGTTTCTTTCTCCTACAGTCATGCTTGTCAAGCAAATTTTTGTTTGTCACAAATGGATAAGGCACTGGAGCTGCATGTTCTTAGTGCACCACAGGGGCACACTATCCCAAGTGGAGCCACTGTTATCACTGAAAATGCTGTAGTAAAAAAATTTTTAGCTTGGCTTAAAGTCAGGGTATTTTCGCAGCGCCAGAATTCTTTTTAGCAGTTTCGCAGCGCTACCTGTTTGAGTGGTTTCGTAGCGTGCTACGAAACTGGGGATTTGTTTGAGTTTTCAGTGAAGGTCCAAATCCTAGCATGCTTATTGTACAGAGTTCTACTTCCCTCCAGGAATTTTGATGAGAGCAGTGGCAGTATGTTCAAGGAGACACCTTATGATGATGCAGCTATTGTAGGATTGCCATCAAATACATTAAGGGAGTTATCTCTGAATTCTGGCTCATGGGTGATTGTGAAAGATGTACATACTAATGTGGGAGACTTGCAGGAGATTTTGTGTTGAATCCTCTAGACAAAGAATCTATTAAATTTTATAAGTCATAGAGTGTTTGATATTTGGGATTGTCTTTTCACAATCTGTAACTTCTTTCACAAAGCAGGGCGCCACAATGGATTGAAAGATTTGAAAAATATTTATGATATAGTTCATGTTCCCGTTTGTTGGGTATTGGTGTTCAAAGTTGGATTAGGTAATAAAGGGGCTGCGCTTGCAAATAGCATTTCCAATTGGCTAAATATGGCACTTCTATCAATTTATGTTAAATCTTCCCCTACATGCAAGAAGACATGGACATCTTTCTCAAGGGAAGCTTTATGTGACATTACAAACTTTCTTAAGCTTGCTATTCTATCTGCAGTAATGCGTTGCTTGGAATACTGGTCTTTTGAAATGCTTGTTCTCTTCTCCGGTTTGTTGCCTAAGCCTGAACTTGAGATATCAGTTCTCTCCATCTGTCTTAGCACTGATGCAGTTGCATATATGATCCCCTTTGGCGTGGGTACTGCTGTAAGTACACGAGTTTCCAATGAACTAGGAGCTGGACGCTCACGCACTGTACAGTTATTAGTGTGTGTCGGGGTTTGTATGGCAGTCAATGAGGCTCTTATGATAGGATATATTTTATTCTCTATCAGAAATGTATGGGGCTATGCTTATAGCAATGAAGTAGAGGTAGTTGAATGCATTTCAACCATGATGCCACTGCTTGTACCCTCAACATTTATGGATGCCATCCAAGGTGTTCTATCAGGTATTGCTAGAGGATGTGGATGGCAAACGTTGGGTGCCTATGCAAATCTTGGGGCATACTATGTGGTTGGCATGCCTATAGCTGTCATTTTAGCCTTTGCACTGCATGCTGGCGGCAGGGGACCTTCGGCATTTAAGCACCTGTTCTGTTGCTAAGAACATTGCGCTAACAAAGGAAAATCTTATCAAAAATTTATCACTGCTGCACAGAAAAGGATATATGGGAGCACCCAAAAGAAGTTGATCAGGTTTTGGTTAAATATGAGCGCCTTCAAAAATTTCGCATTCATACTCCAAGGTATGCACTTGTGAACAGAGATTACCCCTATTAAGAGTTGAACTACTTTGTGGAGCAAGGGATTTTGTTCAAAACCATGCATAGCGAATTATCAAGCCTTTTGTGGAAAAAACCAGTTTATGGAGATGATCACAGTGTCTATGGTTTAGTGGCCAATCTTCTGGCTTATCATATGTTTTCGAGCCTCTTACACTATTATGGAGGATTGAACCCGCGTTATCAAAGGCAAACAGAGCGAAAAGTTGTAGAAGGACAATGGGATTTCCAAGAGCTAAGGCCGCTGCATTACTTGTATCATTTTGTCCGACAATATCCATATGGAGGAGGCGAAGGCAGATATGAAGAATGCAGTTCTGAAAGTGTTCATGTCGAAGATCGAGGAAGCTAAAAGCCAGAACCTTATCAATATGAAGGTTGAATCAATTTTGGAAGATTTGTCTTCGGGATTATTAGAGTCTATGAAGAGACACGTCTTTTGGTCCCGTGGCAAATTCATGGAATAGCTTAATGTATGGGCGCAAGTGTTTGATGAAACAGACGTAGCTCATTATCATCGTGGCCTAGCTTCATAAGACCTCTTTTTCTACGCGAACAGGTGGCAGGGGTGATCAATAGTCACTGTTGTTATAATGAGACATCTGGAAATTATGTTTCCAGGAAAATGATCAAAATGCGTATCAATTCTGTTTTCAGCTTCCCAAATTATCGGCTTTTATTGGAAGCACGCCAGAGAAACTATTTTATAGGAATGACAACCTTGTTTCAAGTGAAGCAGTTGCTGGAACCCGCGCTCGAGGACATAATAGCATGGAGGATTTACAGATTGGACTATTGATTTCTTTGTGCACCTGTAGCAAAAAGGTTAAATCAATATGCTAAATATGTAATACAAAAGTCAGAAGTATAGCAATTTGGGTAGCCTGTAATGTAAACCGCTCTACATAATAGGTGGTCGATTCCCTAAATGTCAGTTGAACCTGTGGTTGTTATATGCATTGAATGGAGCATATCATGGTACCAGTGAATGAGGGAGGTCGAGAGTGCCTGATGAATTAATGTGTTGTTGTGTATGAAAGTTGATTGTCATGTGGTTGTTTGAACAGAGTGTCTGCAAGCTGAATTTCTTATACCTGAAGGATGATGGATGGGCAAGCAGATGATGACTCAAAATATAAAGATGGGGAATACAGAAATCTAATTCTTATTATTGGGATGAAGACAATACTATTCAACGGGTTAACTATCAGATAAAACGGGAAATATCAACCATGAAGTTGATTAAGCATCCAAATGTTGTCCAGCTGTATGAGGTCATGGCCAGTAAGACAAGAATTTACATTATACTTGAGTTTATATCTGGAGGCGAGCTCTTTGACAAAATAGTTAACCATGTAAGGTTGAAGGAAGATGAAGCAAGGAGATACTTCCAGCAGCTTATTAATGCTGTTGATTACTGCCATAGTAAGGGTGTCTACTATAGGGACTTGAAGCCAGAAAATTTGCTTCTGGATACATATGGAAATCTTAAAGTATCAGATTTTGGCCTAAGTGCACTGTCTCAACAAGTCAGGGATGACGGTTTGCTTCACACTACTTGTGGAACACCCAATTATGTTGCTCCTGAGGTCATCAATGATAAAGGTTATGATGGGGCAACTGCAGACTTGTGGTCATGTGGTGTCATCCTATTTGTTTTAATAGCAGGTTACTTGCCTTTTGATGATCCAAACCTTATGACATTGTATAAAAAGATATATAAATCAGATTTTACGTGCCCTTCATGGTTTTCTTCTGAAGCAAAGAAATTAATTACAAGGATTTTGGACCCAAACCCTAAGACACGAATTACAATACCTGAGATTTTAGACAATGAATGGTTCAAGAAAGGTTATAAGCCACCCAAGTTTAATGAAGAAGAAGATGTAAATCTGGATGATGTTGATGCTGTTTTCAATGGTTCAGAAGAACATCTTGTTACAGAAAAAAAAGGGAAACAAAACCAGAGGTGATGAATGCATTTGAACTTATCTCCATGTTCCAGGGTCTCAATCTTGGCAATCTCTTTGAAATGGACATGGGTATGGTTAAGCGAGAAACGAGGTTTGCATCTAAACGCCCTGCAAACGAGATAGTATCGAAAATTAAGGAAGCTGCAAAGCCTCTTGGATTCAATGTGCAAAAGAGAAATTACAAGATGAAGATGCAAGGTTCAAAGACTGGAAGAAAGGGTCATTTGAATGTAGCTACAGAGGTATTTGAAGTAGCTTCTTCTCTTTTTATGGTTGAAGTCCGCAAGGTTGGAGGTGATACCTTGGAATTTCATAAGTTTTACAAGAACCTTTCGGCAGGCCTAAAAGTATCTCCAGAAAGCAGAGGAATCCGAGCATGCTGTTTGAGTTTGTTTTTAGGAAAAGCTATTGACATTGAAGCCTGGCAGCTAAACAGGATTATTTGCAAATTGTTGTTCATTTGTTGGAATGAGGAAGATCATTAATAAATGTAGCACAGTGTTAGCAGAAAACCAGTGAGGGGGACTGTGTTTTTAAATCACACAGCAGTTTCGTAGCGCGCTACGAAACTGCTGTAGGTGATGATTTAAAGCGCAGAGCAGCTAGTGTAATACTGTGAGCAGGAGTTGTGAAAGAGAGACATCTGTCTATGCCACCTACAGTACATTCAAAAACATGGTAGTACTTCATGCCTGGGGTTGTTAAATGATTTGGGAACATGTTGCTACACTTTCGGAGAAGGTTGGGAGACATAGACCATTATAATAGGAGCACACTTTCTGGTCATTAAATGAGCCATCAGCGCTTTCAAGCCTCCCAAGTCAGCATGCATTGCATCCGTAACTCAGCCATATCAGATTAATTGAAGGAGGACAGCTGCCAAAGCATTCAAGAAAGTATCAAGTATACGAGGAGAATGAAATTAGTATTTTAGTTTGATTAGGATTGTGTGTAATTATAGTTCAGCATGTTTGTAATTAATGCATTAGTTAGTAGCATGTAGGAATAGTTAATAGCCACCTTCGAGGCTCCCCTCATGCTGGAGGAGGAAGCTCAAGGTGTTTTAGTTTTCTTGCCTATATATGGGCCAAGGTTAGATGTAAAAAGGGTTGGATACTTAATAGAAAAACAGTGTTGTTTTGGGCCATTGTAAGACCTTTTCTGACAGTAATAGTAAAACAGAGTTATTCTCTTCTCAAGATTCTCGAAGGATTGTCATGATCAAATGTAGTGATGATGTGTGGTACTTTATGTTATTTTATGGTTTTGTTGTATGCAATCACTCAGAATTCATAAATATATGCTCTGACTTCCTGTGTATACAGCAAGCTATGTTTTGGTGAAATATGTTTGACATGTAATGCTAAGAGCCTTGATTTCTATGAGGTCACTGTGTTTTCCTTGTTTACTTGATATTATAGACTCCATAGCCCAATGAGAGCCAGTTTGATGTGTTTCCAACCAATTATGCTTTCATAAGTGAATAAAGAGTTAGCCATCTAGTGTTTGAAGGATTTTATCAAGAGTTGTGAGAGAGCCCTCTCTGATTAGGAAGGCTAATTCCTAATCTAAAGTATGGTCTGAAACAGTTACATGAAGCTTTGCTTGGTTGCAGCCCCTAGTACTGGTTTTGTGATAACAGGGCCATCCATAGGTATGGGCCCCCCTAGCATGGAAGAATCAGCCAGTTCCTTCCAACAGGAACAGGAAAGACCACTTGGAGGAGAAGTCAGCTCCTCAAGCCAGCAAAGAAGGGCAGAATCTAGCATCAAGCAGCAATTTATTGATATTAAGAAAAGGAATGAGCCAGTCAGACTCCAGCTTTACAATCATTTGCTCAAGATGGCTCCCACAAACCAGCAGAGGCTCATGTCAGCATATGACATTACAGAAGGAAAGATGACTATGAGCCATTTCATGCCTACCCTGCTGCAGCCACAGTCAGCTGCAGATTACATCAGGACCAACCTGGAGGTATTTGCAAAAGACATCCACCCAATGGACCAAATAGAGCTGCATAAGCAAACGGGTGAGATGGTCTATTCCACTCTGGCAGATAAGACATTTCTGGCCCACAAACTGCAGAACTCTCTCCATAATACTACTGCCCAATTAGAATTGGAGAAAGCTTCTTCTCAAGCCAAAGACAACAGGATTAGGTCTTTGGAAGATATCATTATAGAGCTTGGGCATGACCCAAGTGATCCCAAAGCTGTGCAGGCACTGCTCAAGAAAAAAGAGGAAGATATAGCAGCTTTGAGGAAGATGGTTAAACTTCCAGCAACCCTTCACCCTCAAACAGAAGATGTTGCTCAGCAGAGAAAAGATCAAGATGTAGCAGCCATGCTGCTGACATTACATAAGCAATTAGTAGAAACAGAAGGGCGATTGGTAGCAACAGAGGGTGCATTACAGGCAGCCCTGAAACAGAAAGAAGGTGAGCAGATATCTCAGCCCCCTCAGCCAGTAATTGACCTTGAGGAGCCTCCTCAAATTATAAGTCCTCCCACAGGACAAACAGCTGGGACAGGCCCTTCAACATCAGCACCAAATACAACAACAGAACCAGCAACAACATCAGGAGAGGCACCCAGCCTTGATATGCAGAATATGATGAAAGAACTTCAAGTTCTGGAGGCCCATATGGCAGAACTAAAAGAGGCCAAGGAAAAACTGACTACACTTAATGAAAAATATGATAAATCAAAGCAGAGTGTAGCTGAAAAGGCAAGAGAGGTAAAGGCTCTTGAGAGGAGAATAAAAGAACTGGAGAAAGAGCTATCTCTTGACAAAGTTGTAGCTGAAATCAAGAAGGTCCTGTGGGCCAATATTGGTCAGTCTATAACAGATCAATGGCAGTATATTGAGACCATCCATGAGCACATAGATCTCATTGGCAGGGCCCACAAGGAAAGTCAAAAGGCAAGGGCATCTCTAGGCAATATGCCTGAGATAGCCAACAGGATGATCAATGTCCTTAACAACCGCACAGGCCCCCAGCTGGCAGCAATGGGTATCTCTAATAGAACTGATACCATATTATTAGTAAAAAGGGTGCTCACTTTGAGAAACCTGGTGCAAACATTGGATAGAAGATGCCAGGAAATGCAAACAGAGGTGAATAAATTTGTGGAGAAGTTTACAGCATTGCATAACAGAGGCCTTCCCAGCTTACTGAATAGTGCAGGAAGGTTACTTTCTCATGAAAACTATGCCAAGAGGGTAAATACTTTTGCTACCAATCAGATCACTGCAACATCAAGTGTTTCGGAGGAAACAGGGCCTGCATCTGGGCAGAGCCTCTATGACAGAATAGAATTTTTTTTTTTTATCATGAATGAGATTAGACATCTGTTTGAAGTGCCTCCAAATTACTATAAATATATTGATGCAGATGAAACCTTAGGCACAATTTCGAGACATCAGTTGCCTACTCAAGAATGGTGGACAAGCATGATACAGACATTGCTGTGAAGAGACAGACTTTTCACCAAGTTTTTGTGCATCAATTATAAATCATCATGTTCAGAAAATTGATATATTCATTATGACTGGAGAGGAGTGGACAGAGCCAACTCAGCAAGCAAAATTCGGCCACTAAAGCAACACTGACAGATGCAGATGACAGGGCCGGGATAGCTACAGCACAACAAAGCAATAAAGGCGTATTACTCAGAATTAATACAAAGCACCAGGCAGACCCAGTTACCCTCAAAAGTCAAGAACTTCTGACAAACAACAAATAGCTGTTGTATATTCATTAAAGTAGCTTTTAATTTTGTAAGAAATATCTTTGAAAGTTGGTAAGAGCAGTTATTGTGTAATAACTCAGAACTGAGATATTTTTATGATATTTTTGTATATATGCACCCCCGCTTAGCTTATTGGGGGTTGTTGTTACTAATTTTTTCAAGAGAACTCGGCTGTATATCCTCTGAAAGATATAATACAAAGGAGCTGTTGGTTTCCAGAAGATATGTTTGGCTTGGAAGTGCTGTGATGAAACTATTGACTGCTGCAGGATTCTCGTGTTATGTCGTGATACAATAAGTGTTCTCTTACTGTATTTGTGTTTCATTTCTTGTATGATTTGTCTGTGATGTATGGTGATTAATCTTAGTAGGAAGGTAAAAGACTAGTTTCAGGATTTGTCCATTAAAAGACACCCTAAACTCAATCCTTACTACTAAATATGTTTTCTTCAGGATTAGCTGCAACTATGGAATTCTTAAATGCTCCTATTGGCTCTAATCATATGATAAATCTTTATTCAGTAATTCTCTTTTGCTGCTGAGTAGGATTTGTTCTTCTATTCTCTGTTACACTTTGAAAGAACTCTTAACTGCCTTTCCTGGTGTAGTTTATACTGTTTATTGTCTAAAATCAAAGTCTGTATCATGAATACCAACCTAGCCTTGCAGTGAACCTTTCTTTATCACACACATCAAACCCTATTCATTTCTGGACTCCACATGCCCAATGGACTAAACTCTTTGATGCTTGCATGCCCTTCTTTGAACAATAGCCTACAACCAAAATTCAAACAAAACTCTCACCTCATAACTAGCCTAGAATCTTCAAAAACAAAGTTAAAACTAAAAGAGAGAGCCCTCTCTGATTACAAGTAGGCTAGGACCTGTAATCCAAAGCTTGGTTAGTGGTTACGCCGACCGTATTCCCTCTGGAGTCAAAGGGAACAACCTGGGTGTTAACATAATGTTTGACATTTAGTTCATGATATTTACTTTATGCAATTAGAATATGTTTGTTTCCTTGTTTTTTCTTTCTTGCAATAGGTTAAGGTTTCCATTTCGAGCATTTCATTTTTTGCAATTAGTTTAGGATTTGATTTCATTACATGCAATCCATTACATCATGGCAGTAAAGGAAGGACATATTGTATGTTGCACATATAGTGTCGATATCTCTTAATTTTGTACGAACCCTGGGTTGATAATTAAAGATGGTAGCCTTGGGAGTTGCAGCATTCTTGTTGCAATACTGAGGCTCATCAAAAGTAATGAATGATTTATGCTTCTTTAGTATTGATTAAGACAATTCCAATTTTTAATATCCTTGATCATTAGATTAAGCTTGTTTGAATTGCTATTGTCTTCACCCTATTTTCTACTCCATTATAGTGAGAGAAACCCAATATCAACTTATCTCAGTTGTTTGGCTAAAATGCATCCCTTTTCACATTTTCTTTTACTTAGGTGAGATTTATCCCACGATAAATGGGTTAAATTACATAAAAGAGGAATTTCTCATAATTATTTTTTAGAATATTATAATTATGAGATAATAATTTTTTCATAATTGAGATAATTGAGAAAAAAATCATAATTCTGAAAAAAGGTTTCTAGAGTTTTTCATTCCCAAGGATATCAACTTGACCCAATTGGGAGTTTGTCATTCCCAAGGAGTAATTTCTCATACTTTATAGCATCATAAATTGCATGGAACCTGCATGCATGACCATCTAGATTGGGGATCATTATTACATTGTATTAGGGATTATATTTTGTTGTCTGGTGATCTCAATCGGGCATGCGATCGCGGAGCTATAACTCCTTGCATAATTAAATGCAACAACTATGATTGCATAAATCTTTGATCTCTTTTGTGTTTGTGATTGTAGGTCCTTTTTGAGCATTTGGAAGCTTCATCAAGATAGAGTGGGGATCTTCATCAAGCATTTTTCAAATAGGTAAGAGATATATTCTCCTACTATTGTACTTGCAATTTCAATGCAATAATCTTAGGGAAAGAGTTATTCAATTGTCTGTTTGTTTCTAGTTTCCTCTAGGATCTAGGGAGAATTCCCTTTTCAACAAGAGGGATTTATATGCCATAACATCACTCTAGAATACAAAGGAAAAATCTACACCATACGGTGACAACCTTGTAAGCTTATAAATGTTTTTGACATGGACAGGATATTCTTTATCAAGCCATAGCGAACCACCTTGGATTCTGATAGTGATAATTTTGGTATAGTGCATGGCCTCTCTTGTGGTGCCAAAGATAGGAAAATATTGCAATTTTATCAAAGAACACTGTTGCAAGGGACGAAACTCAATTTTCAACCTTAGATTATCACCACCACCTAGAGAAATGATAGAGTCCATATATAGTTATGACTTGAGGGTGGGGAATAGAACATGAACAAACAAATCATTGTCAACCAAAGTAGTTTTCTCATATTTTCCTACAACATATTTCTTGGGATTGATGTGGGGATCTGAAAAATCTGCAAGGATTGTGGGTTTAGTAGCATGACCCATAGAAATAAATTGAAGACTATAAACAAATTGGATAGGGGGACAGTGACATACTTGAGACACAAAGGAGTTAGATACAGAAACCAGGTTGGAAACTCTGAGGCACAAAATAAAAAATGATTATTGACACTTTGATATTGGTATTTGTAATGAAAACCATCAACTCAATGCAAAATGACTTTATCATTGAGCATTAAATGTAGCAACTTTCCAAATTAAACTTTATTTGGATATCACAATTACCAAAACACAAAACTCTATGACACGACTCAAATGATGAAAAAGGGGATGAAATGACATAAAAATTAATTGAAAATGGTAAATCAATATGCCAATGTAAAAATAAAATAAAATAAATAATTGTTACAGGGATATTGATTAGGTAATTGAAAATACCCACATTAATGACTTAAATAATGTTATAAATGACAATTTAGACTCCCCCCTCCCTAACCACAATGATTTTTTGTGGGTCGCAACTAAGAACTAATACAAATGATAGATGCAACTAAACTAACTAACTGATTGATGAAATTTAATTAAGCCTAAACCTAACTTATGCCACATTATTGAGAGAAAAAAGCATGAAAATGTGACCATGGTACAGCTTCAAGGGTGTGCATTTGACCCATCCAGGGAAAAGTATTCCATGAAGTTGAGCAAGCTTGATGGCTCCATGTTCTCTTATCTTTGCAATAAAGGAATGGTCCCAACTAGTGCATCTGTAATTTACCAAGATGTTTGAGATACTTATTATCATACAACAACACTTAATCTCCTACCATGAAAGACTTGCATTTGATATTTATCATGGCAAGCCTTTTTTCATTCCTTCTGAATAGTCTGGTGAAAATACACAATAAACCATTGTTCATCCAGTTCCCATGACTCTTGTAGATGATTTCAAATAGACTCATCATTTGACATTTTTCTCACTTGAGTGATGAAAATATTTGGAACAATAAATTCTATCGGCACTACTGCTTCTCGACCATATACAAGTTAGAAAGGGGTATACTTATGAAATTGCTTCACAGTAGTACAATAATCCCTCTCTATGGTTGGAACACTTTCATCCCATTCATATCTATTTGCAGATCAAAACTTAGTAAGTCCTTCTCCATAATCATGTTAAATTCTTTAATAGTTCCATTTTCTTGTGGATGATAGGGGGTGCTTTTATGATGCTTGATCATAAATTCCTACAGTAGTGTAGCAACAATTTCATTAATAAAATGTGATCCCTGATCACTTGTGAGGCTTCATGGACATCCAAATATAGTGATGATATTCTCAAATATAAACCTGGTGGAAACCTCAGCAGTAAAATCTTTGACAGGAGTTGATTCAACCCAGCACGTTAAATAATCAGTTGTGGTGATTATATAGCGGGAATGAGAATGTCACTATGGATAATAGTCCCTACAAAATCAATAGCCCACCTCTCAAGGGCATTAAGAGCTCTCATTGGGTGCAATGAAAGTTCATCATGATGGAAGGGTCTCTTAACGCGTTGACAAACATCACATTTCCTTGCATATACCTTCACATATTTAAAAAGGATTGGCCACCAAAGTATAGCTTGTAACACCTTCCTTGTGGTTGATTTTCCCCTAACATGGCCACCTGCAATGCCAGAATGATACTCCCATAAGATAAAATATCTCTCATGATCAAAATCACATTGACACAGAATATGATCCATCCCCATATTATATAGTTGAACCACAATTAGTTGATAGTCTATAGCACAAACTAATAGATGCTTCTTTTCAAGGGTAGTGTAATTGTGAGTAAATTTTCCAGTCATTAAAATTAGTGAAATATCCTCCAAGTAGTTTGGTACATCCTCAATTCAAAATAGATTGGCATCAATTAATTGATCATCAAGTGATCCTCATGCTTCTCCAGACTCTAAGCAAGATAGATTATTAGGACCCACATTAGCTTGACCTGATTTGACAACAACTTCTAAAGAGAACTCTTGAAATAATAATAAACATCTAAAAATATTTCCTTCAAGCACATGCTTATTAACAACATATTTTAATGTGGAATGAGAAGTAAATAATTTAAATGGACCGGCCAACAAGTAATGTCAAAATTTTTTAAGAGAGTACACCATAGCTAGAGCTTCTCATTCATTTTTTGTATAATTCTTCTCAGTAGTAGAGATATTTTTGATAGAAAATAGATAGAATGATCTATATTTCCCTCACATGGTTGCTCCGAAAAAACACCTAAGGAAATACCATATGCATCTATATGTGCATGAAATTGTTTGTTTGGGTCTAGATAAACCAAGATCGATGCACCTGCAAGCTTTTATTTGAGAAAATAAAATGTGGCATCACACTCCTCAGTCCATGTGAAGTGCTTGGATTTATTTTAAAACTTCTCTAAAGGTGTAATAATGGAGTAGGGAATGGATCATGGACACAAAAATTATTAAGGCTCTGATAATCTACATAGGTTCTAATGTGATATGAATCATTTTTTTCTTGAATAAAAATAGGACTAATCCACTTGACTTCATCAACTGGAAATATAAGACCTATAGTTAACCTTTTATCTATCTCCCTCTTGAACTTTTCTTCAACTCGTGGATTCAATCAATAGGGTCGATGCTTGATAGGCCTCATATCAATTTTCAACAAAATTTTCATTTCTCTTGAATCTCCTTTGATCTATTTGAGCTCTGAAACTGATGCCAGAAAAACATCTTCATACTCTTTCAATAATTCAAAGATTTCCTTTGTAATTTTCTCATCCTAGTAGTCACTAATGGAGGATAATTTAGGCTTTTATTCAAATCTAATGTTATGTTTCCATAACGTTAAACGCTTCAGGTGTGGAGATATAAGAACCTCGAGTTAAAATCTCATGTAATAAAGTTAATAAATTCAAAATAAGACCAAGGTCATGGGACACCTATTCTAAGATAAATGTTTGGCAAAACATCCTAGTGGCCATCACTTGTTGTTTATTATGGCTAAAGGAAATTAGAAAAGGCATTGACAAAGGCTTTGGAAAGGAAAAGAGGTATTTATTAGCATTTATTTATGAAAATAAAGGAAAATAGGAGAAAAGGGAGATGAAAGGTCATGTTTGCATGAGACGAAAATTAAAGGAAATTGAAGGAAAATGAGGAAAATAGAGGCCTAAATGATAAGAAGGCTTCTAAGGATCAGTTCAAATATTTTTATCAGTTTTTCTTTGGAATTAATTTACAGAGAGAGAAGAGCACCAAGAGGAGAACTAGTCAGATTCAACTTTATTGGATGGCCTAATGGGGCAAATCCTAGTGACACGTGTCACCCCCAAGGAGACGCTACGTGGGGTTGATGACAAGAACATGGTGTCATCCTGGAAGCATATCGAAGGTCGAAGATTTTATAACTCCTCTATATTTGAAATTTGAAGAAATTTTGATATAGGGAGCTATGATGTTGTTTCCATTTGGTCATGGAGGAAAAAGAACCAAGGGTGTAGAGCAAGGCTTACCATCTAATTGTTATGGATACACCACATGGGAAGTATATTTCGGAGGTCATAGTTTTCGTAACTCCTCTCTAACTAAAATTTGAGAAAGATTTGATATAGGGAGTTTCTAATGTTGTTGGAACTTGGTTGTGGAGCCCAAAAGACCAAGGTCGTAGAGAAAGAACACAAGGAGATAGGCCCTCAGCCAGATCCTAAAGGGATTAGAACCTAAGTGCTATGTCGCCGGTCACAACACCTGGTCCTATGGTGAAAAAAATAAGATGCTAAGAAAAGGTGGCTAAAGGCCAATATTGGAATCTCGTGATTTCGTAACATCCTTCCTTAATAAAGTTACGAAATGTGGGCCTCCAAAATTGCAACATATAGGAGTATGAATGATGAATGTGTCAGCATCTAAGTGAACGTGCATAGTAATGTTGGTGTCGCAGGAGCAATGGCAATTGAAGAGATCATTGAGTCAAGGCAGCAAGGACAACAATTGCGCAAAATGATTTAAAGGATTTTGTCATGAGCTGAGACAAGCCATCCCTGATATTGATTCCAAGCTACGATAAATTTAATGAAGATCAGAGCCTCAGGTACAGGATATTTGTTCAAAGAAAGTACAAGAGCCTCGTTGGAGTGTTCAGGATTGATTGAAAATTTATGTCTCAGCATGGGAACACTCAGGTGGGAATTCCTTTCATTAATTGAACAACAACCACAGTTGGTGAGAGAACGAATCCCATTCTCAGTGATTAATGAAGCTACAATGCCTATGTATTAGACACAACAACAGGAAGGAGTGCCAAGTGCAGGCGTACACTTGGGCAATGTGAATGGTATAGTGATGGGTGACAGAGACAACATTGATCACAACAACAGAATTCAAGCAATGACATTCAACCGTATGATGGAGAAGCCATGTACACGTACACTTTGATACTATGAATGGTAGAGTGATGGCTGATAGAGAAAACATCAATCACTATGTTTCAGTGAAACAAAACCTGGGATTATAGTTGAGCAATGTAGGGGAAAATTGTATTATTTTCAGTGAGTTGTGTGGAGAAATATGTGGGGGTGTGTGCACTGCTAAGGAGAGGCCAAGTCTACTGGTGTTAAAGAGAGAGGCTAAGAGTGCCTCTGTAGAGGAAAAATACCTTGAGAGAGCCTGTGTTGTTCTATGAGAGGCTGAGCGAGCCTGTGATATTGAGAGAGATTGAGAGAGCCTATGGAATAGGCGGGGTCGAGTACTGAATGTATGTTATTGAGAGAAAACAGACAAAAAAAGTAGAGTGTTGTGTGGGTTGTGTATTAGTGAATTTTTTGAGTGAAACAATGGGTCGTTAAACTGTGTGCAGAGGACAGAGTGTTGCGTGTTCCAAAAGGATACTGAGGAGAACTAAGATGATATGTAGAGTAGCTACCATCTACAAAGAACATTAGTTCATTTTTGAGTTTGGGTTGGAGCCTGCATATAGAAATTTTGTGCTTCCATCTCTAGTGGGTGTCTAAGAAGGCTTGGGGGTTGGTTCCTCTTGCAAGTTGGTTCTTGCAACAAACCTACAAAGTTAGTGCTTCAAATGATGCTTCTGGTAGGCTGATCAGGTGTCTGCAAAAGGGGGAGTTGGTCTTCCTGCTAGTGGGTGCTAGTAACCAATCAAAGGGAGTTGTTGCTTCCTATGAGTGGTGGCTCACAAGTAGATTGATGTAATAGAGTAGGCGCTCTCATTTTTACATCAATAAAAACAACAATCTTTGGTGGGTTTTTCTTGGAAGGGTTAACTCGTTAAACCTATGTGTCTCATTTGTTTTTTGCTCATGATGTGTATGCTTGTATTGGTTGACATGGTTGTTGTTATGGTTTGTTAATGGTTGATATCATATAATTGATGCCAAGTTTGAATGAGTAAAGATAAATTGGCATAAAAGTTTAAATTAACCTTGACACTGATTCACCCCCACCCTCTCAGTATTAACATTGTTTCCAACAAGGAAACCTTCCGTTGAGTATTTTTCATCATTAATATTCTACTGCAACATAATTTTATAATAAAAAAATATTTCTTCACGACTCCACTTCATGAAAATATCATTAATGTTTTCATTATCTATGTTGCCTTCCACATTCATTCTGCAACTTCTATGCAGACTTTTTCAAGACATGGTGTTGCAAGCCATGCTTCAAGGAAATTTAACTCTTCTACAAAATCATCTTATTTACCTTCACATTGGAAGTCAACGGTAAGTGTAAAAACATCTACAAAACCACATTGGTTTTGTTCCTTCTGCTATGCAATGATAGATTTCTCCTGTTGCACTTCCTTCTCTACCTTTGTCACTTCCACTTCTTTACTAACCTCGATTGCTTCAAACAGGTTGTCTTCCACTTATTTTGTAGACTCAACTGGGATTCTCTCACCAAATATCATCATGTCGATGTCATGTTTTTGTTGCATTATCTACAACCATTCATCATTTGGCAACAAAATTTAATCAAACTTTACATCAACAAATTAAATTGTTGGATTCACCATAGACTTGAGTGCTTCAATGGCAACTTCATTGTCATCAGCAAGCTCTGTTGCTGGATTCACAAAATCTTCATCCACTTGTGGATGTGCACAGTGGGGTCAACGAACATCTACATTCTCCTTCTCTCTTGTTTCTGCAAATTCTTCACTATCATCATCCACTTGTGGCTGAGCATAGTGGAATTCACCAAACTCTTCATCTTCAAATCGATTACTTCCCCATACACCAAAATTCCTCTCAATGGTATCCCAAGCTTCCTTTATTGTCTTTGTTTCTGCAATGAGGGAAAGAATGTTGTCATCAACGCATTATTTTATGCATTTTAATGTGAAGGAACTCTTTTGCCTTGTCACTTCCAAATCTCTCAAAGAGATCTCGAACATTTCGTGTTGTCGCTTTAGCCTTCTTAGCCTCTTACCTTTTCCCATTGTTGAGTGCTAACAGAATGCAACTCAACAAACAAATCGACCTACAGACATAGTTGTTACCTGCAATAAAAAAATCTTTGTGGTGCCTTCTCTACTGCTTAAATTCTACAAATAAATAGTCTACAAATTATTTACAATGGCAACTCTTTACAATATTTCAACGTTGCCAATAGTTTTTAGCAACACCCTCTTCTCTTTTTTAATAAACCCTCTTATTAAAAAATGAGCATATTTTGTCCTTTTTGAAAGGAACAATTAACGAAGGATTTTCATGTAAAAGTTATATGAGTCCTTTCTATACCTGCCGAAGGTGGATTATATTGTAATCAATTTGTCAAATTTGTCTCTGAGTTTCAATTATTTTTTTTGCATAAATACTTGTGAAATATTTAAATGTTAAACCAAATGTTTGTTACAATTAATTTTAATTTTTTATAAAAAAATTATATTCCTATTTTATGATTGGTTAAAGACATTGATATGACTAATTTTATGGCATTTGAAATTCGTTTGTCAAAAAAAAATTATTTAAAAAACAAAAAGAAAAAAAAAAACTTCACTTTAACACTTGTCCAGTAAATTATTTACAATGTTGATTTTATGCATGCACAATACACCTCTAGTAAAAATCATTATCCATGCCAAGTACGATCCAGATCCAGCAAATTTCATTGATGTTGCAAGTTTTGTCATTTTTTAATACAGTTGGATGCAATAGGTTCGTTGAGTTTTCGTGATTCCCAAAACACCAAGTCCACTAGATCTGAATCTGGGTTGTCACATGCCTCCGTAAACACATATTCTTCTATGGTGACTCATTCTTCTGCGTCATCCACTCACACTCCTCCGACTCTTGCATTTAACACTGATTCTTTCATTACTGCCTTGATACCCAGATCACGCTAAATCTGTTGCTTAAATGAAACAGATTTCAATTAGTGCTCCTACATTAATTTTATATGGTGTGTTTCAACGAAGCAATCAATGACATAGATATAGAGCTAAATGTAACCCATGAAGCAATTTGCGTGAGTCCTATGCACACAGCCATACAATAATTGGAAGCTTTCATTCTTATAATTACGCGGATAAGCATTTCCTTTGCTGGCTTTGGGTGGGAAAACACTATTCACCCAGCTAATGGGAGAGCTTGAATTTCGCCCTTCCAACCAATTAAATTTTTCCATATGTTTGTCCTCTGACCAATGAAAATTTTCCATCTGTGCAGCTTGCTTTCATCCTAGTTTTCCCTACTGCCAGTTTCTACAGCCCCTGCCTGTTTCTACAACTCTCTACTGACATGGCATCCTCTGCCATAACAGTTTGCAAACATTTCCCTTTGTTTCACGTTTTTTCTCCTCTCTAGAACCATCTCCCTCACATGGTGTAACTAGTGGTTGTACCCTTCTCCTTCGGTCGATGTACCCTTCTCCTTCCGACTGGTCAGTGGAACCCGTCTGCCATACCTCTTGCATTAAATTGAATTGCACGCTTCATTTTTGTCCATTTACCCCAAAGAGTGAGTGGTTGCTCAAGCACCTTATAGCTAATTAAATGAACATTAGAAAAATCCTGAACTTCTCTTTGGAGCCTTTACTATTCCTCTGTTATATTGTAGAGGGTTTCACCTTAACATTAAGGGCTTGTGAAGTATCCAGTGTTCATTAATAGAAACCATAGAGCAATGCGACAGTTCATCCAGATTGGGATCAAAAACTAAGTTGAGGCACAGTCAGCATCTGAGTTGCAAGGCAACAACAACAGTTGCAAGGGCGAACCATTGTTTTCGTTGCCAGGATTTATCAATTATCATTTGAGAGTGGCGTCTTGATATTATCTACTGCAAACCATAAAAAAAGGAAATGTTTTTCTTTTGATTGAAAATGAGTGTGGGGACATCTTCAAAGTTACTTTAGAGCACGAGAATGATGGGGTGAGTAGGGAAAGGTAAATAGTTTAATTACTTGTTTCATAAAATAACTCTTGTAGCTATTGAAGTGGCATGTTCATCAGGAGACTTTCAGCAAAGTTGAGATGTAGGCAGGGCACATACATTTGTATTACAGAGTGAAAGCAATAAGATATGTTTTTTATGATAGAAAATTTATTTAATATTTTTAATCTCGCTGAATAATAGTACCATGGTAGAATTTGGCAGTGGATCCAAAGGCCGATCTGTGATGATTGGGGCTTGCCAAAAGCGGAAGCTTGTTTAGGCAATGCTGCGAGAGTCACCATTTCTTCTCCCTGGGAAGCCTGTAAGTCTCACACGATATTGTATTCAATATTCGGGGTTGATTGTCTTTTCGATAACCCTATTTTTTCTCCAATACAACTTCATTATTCAGAAGCTTATTAGGACTACAGAACTATAGATAAAGACCCTACTCCATTAAAACTTGACATCAAATCTTACGCAATAAGAAGCTAACATGACTTCTAGGCAAGCTGAGAGGATAGCCTCGTATTCTTATCAAATATTAAGGCCATATATTGTTTTTTCTATTATGTTAAAGCTCCAAAAGTCCTGGACTTAAAAATAAAAACAAGATTCATAGATTTTCAATCTTGTTGCATATAGAGAAGCTAGATGCTTTACATCGTAGGTGGAGAACATGAAAATAAAGAAGATTCACAAAATTGCAATTTTGATGTATGTAGAGAAGCTAGGTGTTTTATATCCTAGGTGGAGGAAATCTTTGTATGCCTTTGCGTTTCTAACTAAAAAAACCCATTATTAATATGAACCAAAGATGTATTAAGCTTCAAGCACTTAAAAGTTTTGTTTTTCTTTTGGTTCTTAATAGATTTAAGGTTAACATTCATCAATGCTTTTTTATCTCTTAGTTCTTAATAGATCTACGATTAAAAACCTTATATTAGAATCCATAAAACCATAAGTCTTTAAAGGCCTTTACTAGTATAGAAAATAACAGCAAATCAAGAAACATTAAATGTAATTTTTTTTGGAAAGAAATTGAGTATTACCTAGACCCCAACACCAATAGCTTCTAGCTGCAATGAGATTCCCATCTCATAAAATGAAGTCAATTCAAGATTTGCAAATATTTTACCACTAAAGGACTTTTCTATGACATTTTTCAAAATAGAACCATACCCTATATGCTCTGAAAAACAATCATGTACAATCTCACCAGAAGAAGATTTTTGTCTTTGCATTGTCCAACTAAGCATTTTCAAAATTGTTTTAGAGTTTTCAATACAAGTTGCACAATTGCTTGAGAAAAACATGTAAGTTCCAAAAGGCCTTTATGGGATTTTCGCATCTGATTCCGTTAGAAAATCAAGGACAATATTGAAAAGTTTCCTACAAGCTTCTTGAATAGAAGAATATTTCAGTTTTCCTTGCTAGTAAGGAGATATAGTAGACAAAGCTCTAGCAATTAATTCAAATGGTGCAAGGAGCATCTGAGGAACAATATCATGCTTGGAAACCACATGACAAAAGTTGCCAGCATATTTCTCTCAGCCAATAGCTTTAACAAGACTTTCATCTCCCACTAAAGCGAAACCAAATGTGATACAAAAGGGAGAAATTTGTCTTAAACTCTTTTCAAGTACCCATAGTGTGCCCAAGGTTGCAATTTCCCCTCCTAAGGAAATGACCCAAAAATATAATGGGCTTGATATTCCTTTTTTTTGAGTTCATATACATCTACAATTGATCAATCATAGAATAATACATGAATAGAATGTTACTTTCATATGAAATTTCAAAAAAATCATCTCTGATAAATGAAGTAGCAAACCCTCCTTTCATGAAACTAAGGTCACTTTGTCCTAATAGCTACAGTAGATAAATCAATTTACCTTTGTTTTAAAAAAAAAAATCTCCAAAATATGCAAGAAAAACTTAAGAGTTCCCTGATGTACAAGGGTCTGTTGATCATCATTACCCTTGAGGAAATCAGAGAAGACCTTGTTGTCAGTTTGTATATTGCCATCTCCATATTGTCTACCTTTGACAATGAAGTCTTCAATATTATGAAATGAAGGGAAGGAAACATATGCAAATCCTTCATACTCATTCAGAGTAAAAATCTTTGATTTGCTTGCCAGACATGACTCTTCCCAAGCCTTCGACAATACTCCGCATGAAAGAATGAAAGTTGCCATCTCCTAACCAACATTGAGCTTGCAACAATGTTTCTGCTAATTAGCACCATATGGGCAAACAAGAATGGGTAATCTCAATTTAGAATTATTTGCATTTACTATGATTAAATCTCAAAGTTTTTCTCATTAGGAGATGATGACAATGGTGAAGTGAGCTCTAGTTCCTTCACAATTCAAATTTATGTGGATTAAATATGTCACGTATGCATAATTTTTGTAGATCAAAAGACATGAAGGAGATGACCAGATAAAAAAAAATACAACCATACCTTCATTACTTGAAATGAATATTAAAAGATATCATTAACGAAAAACAAATGTAGAAAAATATAGATACGCACAAGCTTCTAAATAGGAAAACTATGCCCACCTCCCTAAAACCATTTAGCTTGCCAAAAGTTGTAGGTCAAACACCAGATTATTGGATCTGTCGTTACTAGGCTGAATCAAACCCCTACTACTAATTACAGATGAGATTACTACCACAACCCATTCAAAATTGTAAATTAAATATCAACCTTTTGTTAATTAGTAAACAACATACATACAAAGGCAAACACACTGGAATTACCAATATATTAGTCTTACCATTTGGATATATTCTAACATTAATAATATTCTCCTTAGATTTCTCAATCCAAAGTGGCATTCACATCAAAAATAAAGAAAACTTGAGTAAACCCACCAAAATTCACACCTATAGCTTGAATGAAACCCATCAAAATTCACACCAGCAGCTCAAATAAAACCCATCAAAATTCGCACCAGTGGCTCGAATAAAACCAATCAAAATTCACACCAGCAATAAAGAAAACCTCGACCAAAATATTGTTCTTGTTTCTTTCTTGTTCCATCATAATTCCATCAAACCTCAAAGAAAATTTTTGTTTTAACGACTGCAAAAATCCAAAATTTCTCCCAAACCCACATTAACCTCACTACAAAATTTCAACTTTCATCCTGTAAACAACTATCTAGCCTACTAAAATTCATTCCTTAACCTACTAATCCATTCAAAATTGATATAGTTATTTCAAGTTCAACACACAATTATTTCAAATGTGAAGAAAACAACCATATCCTACAAAAAGAAGATGATTTTTCAAACTTAGAAAACAACCATATCATGCAGAAATAAGACTTAAAAACTTATACTTACAGTGGATTGTCTGGTTCCATGGTCCCCTATTGCTGCTTAATTTTCCTCGCAATGGTGGATTCTAGAGCTGAAATTTGCTTATAATGCAGAATGGTGGTTTGACTTTGACTTGGAAAACATAAGGGAGGCACCCAAGCAATTTCCCATATAAATAAAAAACGGAGTAAACTAGCAATTGCACCAAGAGGTGCAAAGGAACGTCGATAGGGGAGCGGGGAATGTAGAACGAAATAATGAATTGAAATATATGGACAATGAAATACAAGAAGAATTTGAGTTTCTAAATCTTTTCTATAGAATGTAGCAGGTGGTTAAATTTAAGAAGAAAGTTACATTGACATAAGTGTTCTAAAACAATGGGAATGGAAAAATAAATAGGCATAACTCTTCAAAATGTAGGCAACCTACTATTTTAATAAGAAAGTATAATTTTGGCCACACGAGGTGAGTTGAGCCATTGAAAGTAAGGCACAACTATAACACCCATTAGGGTTCAAAGCCTGTTACATCATGTGTACATTTACCAAGAAAGTGGGTGGGGGTGGGGTTTGTTCACCCACACAAGGAGATTTTTGTTCAATGAATGTCATCATGGTCATTAATTCTAGTCAGGAGGGCAAGGACTCAATCAGATTTGAACCTGCAACCTCTATCCTCGCCATTGGAAACATGCCTTAGGTGGGTGTCTCAACCTAAAAAGGTAAGATCCTTAGAGTTAGATTGTCATCTGGGGAAATGCATCACACAACATCACAAAGCCCTGAGTTGAAGACTTCTATCCTACATTTTTTAAGTTTCCAACCATTCCAATTCTTTGAAAACTACAAACGTGTCCCTGCATATTTGGGTGAAAATTTCTTTGAAGGTTGTGGGAAATGTTATTAGCCATTTTTTCTCAATTTCATGAGAGAGAGTTTCATTATATTACTGAAACTTAGATTGAATTGGTTTTCATAAAGGTATTCCTCAAACAATCATTCTTGAGTATCGACACATAAAATTTGTCATATGAAAGCATCGATTTCCAGGTCTACACAAAGTCACATCCAAACTCAACTTGAGAGTCGTTCTTGCCCAAAACTCTACAAAAATTTCCCATGCCCACAACAACAACATAAGAAAGATTTTTTATGACACCGTTAGCAAATCCTAGTGGGAAAATTTCTCCATAGGCATTGTCAATTAACCCCTGGTGAGTTTCTTGCAAGAGATGTAGATAGGATCTACCCAGATTCTCGTCAATGGCTGGACAGAGAAACACGACGATGGATTTTTTAGACTGCCCAAGACTCATGAGTCGTGTTGAATCCATTCGTGAAACGAGTCCTCAGTGAAAACTCAACTTGAGACTGGTGCTCACCCAAAACTCTACAAAAATTGCCCGAAATGTGTTCCACGTGCCTGAATGTAATTTGCTCGAACGACGAAAATGAAGCTCTCAAGGAAACCATATGTCATAAAAAAACACCTGATAAGGAAGATGTAATGTTTTTTATTAATCCTTGAAGTCATCTAGTTTCTCAAAATACATTTCCATAATGCCCATAAACTTTTACATTAACCTTTGTTGGACCCGTCGAGTCTCTGACCACCAATGCCCCTGTTTATTTCAAAGACTCCATCACTTCATCGCAATAAACTCTTTAAATCCAAACTATACTCGAGTTTTCCATTTAGGTTACACACAGGATGAATCGGGTCATGTTTGGAGTCAAACCCACATCCAAATCTACCTGTGGATTTCAAGTATGGCTCCAAATCAATCACATGGGCCTCCATTTATCACTTTCTCAAACACCCAAAAATATTTAGTGGCTTTTACCATTTCCTTACAAAAACCCTAGTCCTTGGCTGGATGGTTGTATGCGAAAAAAGTTTTCAAAACCTCTTATTCTTATTCCTTCTAGTCAATGTGGAGCCCTTTGTTCTAGCAACACTCTAGTTTTATTGAGATCTATTTCTTAGACCCGTTGGAGCTAGCATGTTTCAGTTTTATCTGGGTTTTATCAATGCGTGTCAAGTTACAGACCATATTATATACTGCGCGCCAAGCTCAATAGTAATCCACGGAGGATTTAGGTACCGGGACAAAATATGGAGTAGAAAGTCAGGATTGAATGCAGCTTCTCCATGTGACCGTCCACATCAGTAATGCTATGCATTTTGATATCACTGTCTTATCTAAATAGTGATTACTTTACGTATATAGTCCTGTAATAAAAGGAGAAACTCACAATATTTATCATCAATAATTTCAGTGCAAAATTAATAAATGCTATTATATTTTTATAATTACACTAATCATAATAATTTTCAAAAATTATACTACTATAATGATTTTTATAACAATTATATTAAAATTATATAATTATTATTATTATTATTATACTATTATAATGGTCAATAATTATAACTATTATTATTATTATGTAATGATAAGCATAGCTTGGGTCATCATTGACTTTAAAGGAAATTAAGAAGTAAAATATTCTTAAGATTTGAGATTACCATGAACAATGAAACTAAGATATTAACTTTATATAAATGCCTCTTTCTATTTAAATCCCAAACAATTCATGTGACAACAATTACAAGAGATTCTATAGTCTAAGAGTATTATAATCAAATCTATCTCCAAAAGTTGAAAGTTGGCTCACTTGGATCCCTCCTAGTGATTGTTGAAAAGGATCAATGTTGAATTTTTTGCAAATTATTTTCACATCTAACAAAATATGAAATAATCAACCTAAACGTGTACCTGATTAACATGGGAGGGTTTTGAAACTCGAAAATAAGTCCAAGATGGCCTCACTAAAAGTCAAATCATTTGGAGCTTGAAAGAAGGAAAATAAGGATATATTCTCAATTATCCATGGGTTGGAGCTTCACATGTAACTAATATATCAACATAACACACTAATATCAATCCAATAAGTAGTATAGTGAAATCAAAAAGATGAAAGAATAAAACTCAAGTAAGGCCACATAATTCTAACGAAGCACAAGATAGGACTCCTCTAAATGTCATGGAAATAAACTATAGAATCAAGTTAGGGGAGTGAGAAGATATGAAAAAGTTAAACTATGTAGTTGTTAATGGTGAGACTTATCAAGTTCAAATCTTACTTTTAATGACACAAATTTCTAATGTAGGTTATATAACACTATCAATATGAAAAAATAACAACCCTACTAGCCCAAACTAGTTGAGCAAGGCTTGACCAATATGAAATAGAAAAAACTGAATCCATCTTTAAGTGTATCTAAATGAACTAACATTAATGATTGCTACTCTTCTAATAAATATTTCCTTCTAGATTAAGAAATATTTTACTTGATGATTGTATTTATATTGCCTTCCTATTCTTCAAAGTGTCCACCTTTACCAGCGACACCTTTTTCTCTTCTATCATATCCCTCACAAAGTTATATTGAACATCAATGTGCTTTGTCTTTGAATGGTAAGCAGGGTTCTTTGCCAAGAAAATTGCACTTTGGCTGCGACAGTCTATCTTATAGCTCCCTTTACTAACCCCATACGTGAACACAATCTCTACATTCAAACTACTTCCTTGCTTGCATGAGTGGCTGCCATGTATTCTGCCTCTGTAGTTGATAGTGCCACTATAGAATGTTTCTTACTCATCCAACTAATTGCACCTCCAAATAGGTTAAGCACATACCCACTTGTAGATCTTCTCTGATCCAGATCTCCAACCCAATCTGCATCAACAAAGCCATGAATATCCAACACTCTGTCCAATCCTGGTCTTCCTTGGTAGCACAAACCATAATCACTAGTGCCACACAAATACCTGAAATCCCACTTCACTGTTGTCGAGTGCTCCTTCCATGGTTTTGACATAAACATGTTCAATACTCCCATTGCAAGTGCAATGTTTGGTCTAGTACAGACCATTGCATACATCAAGCTACCGACTGAACTTGCATATGGAACACGAGACATGCCCTCTTCTTCTTCTTGTGTCTTGGGACATTGTTCGACAGATAACTTTACACCTACAGGAATAGGAACCTTCACCGATTTACTATCCTCCATATTAAACCTCTGTAGTATTGTCTCGACATACTTCCTCTACTTTAACCAAAGCTCCCTCTTTTCCTGATCTATTTTAATTTCCATGCCCAAAATATAGTGTGCAGCACCAAGATATTTCATCTCAAATTTGGAGGACAATTGGGTCTTCAAATCCTGGATAATTTCTTTTCCATTTCCAACCAGCAACATATCATCCACATACAAGACGAGATAAACAACATGGTCACCAATTAATTTAAAATACACATAGTGATCTGCTTTTCATCTGGTGAAGCAAAGTCCCTATATAAATGTATCAAATTTCTAATACCACATCCTTGGTGACTATTTTAACCCATACAAAGACTTCTTTAACTTGCATACCAGTTCTTTCTTACCCTTCACCGCAAAACCTTCAGGTTCCTTCATGTAGATCTCCTCTTCCAAATCCCCATGAAGAAATGTTGTCTTCACATCCATCTATTCTACCTCAAAATCAAAAGCAGCAGTAACAAATAAAAGTAATCTAATAGAAGCTACCTTAGCAACAGGAGAAAAAACATCACCAAATTCAATTCCTGCACTTGGGAATAACCTTTTGCTACCAACCGAGCTCCGTATTTCTCCACCTTTCCTTCTGCATTTGTCTTCTTCTTGAACACCCATTTGCTACCAATGGGTTTCCTTCCAGCTGGCAACTCCACTAGATCCCAAGCCTCATTTTTGTGCAAAGATGCCATTTCATCAACCATGGCCTCTTTCTAGAGTTTTTCATCCTTTGAATCTATTGCTTCCTTCATAGTTCTGAGATCATCATCAGTAACAGATAAAGAAAAATTTGAACAGAAATCAGATGGACTATACCTTTATGGTTGCCTTCTTTCTCGAACTGATCTTCTCACACCCAGAGTTTGTAGCTCTTCATCTTTTGATTCCTCCTCTGCTGTAGAGTCTGATTATTCCTCCTTAAGTTCAAACTTTATCTTTTCAGGTTCCTTTGGTTGGACTTCATGTTTAATAACATCTTTCACCTCTCTGAACACCACATCTCGGTTGTACACAGCCTTCTTTGTTACTAGGTTCCAAAGCTTATAACCCTTTAAACCATCTTGATACCCAATAAAGATGCACTTTTCAGATTTACTATCCAACTTGGTTCTTTTCTCCTTTGGAACATGTACATATGCATCACATCCAATACCCTCAGATGTGAAAGAGAGGGTTTCTTACCAGTCCATACCTCTTGTGGATTCTTATCTTCCAATGCTGATGAAGGTGATCTGTTGACCAGGTAACGTGATGTCTCCACCGCCTCTGCCTAGAATTCCTGTCCTAACCTAGCACCAATAAGCATGCTTCTTTCCCTTTCCATCAATGTCTTGTTCATTCTTTTTGCAACTCCATTTTGCTCAGGTGTGTATGGAGTAGTCTTCTGTCGTGCTATACCACACTTCTTACATAATTCTTCAAATTCCTTGCTGCAAAACTCTCGACCATTATCTGACCTAAACACCTTTATCTTCTTCTCTATCTGGTTTTCCACCAGAGCCTTAAATTCTTTAAACCTATCAAAGACTTTTGATTTCTTCTTAAGGAAATATATCCATGTATTCCTTAAGAATTCATCTATAAATGATACATAGTACATAGGCTTACCCAGTGATGGAACCTTCACATCTCCAAACACATCACTGTGCACAAGCTCTAATATTTGTTTTGCCCTCTTACCACCAGTGGGGAAACTTTCCCGATTCTGCTTCCCATATACACAATTTTCACAGAAATCAAAATCTAGAGAGCTATTACTCATACCTTCTACCATACCTTTACCTTGAAGTATTCAAAGGCCCTTCTCTCCAATATGTCCAAGCCTTTGATGCCACAAGATTGTCTTCTCTCCAGAGACCACTAGATTTTCTGCTCCACTTTTTAGGAACCACAGAACTATTGCATCCATCAACAATAGTGCTACCTTGCAGCTTGTACAGAGTGATGAGCCTCATAAATGTGTAATTATATGGGCTCATTTTACCTCCTAACCTAGTCAAATCAACCATTCTCTTAGCTTAATGTATGATTTTCTGATTATATTTATGCTTATACGGTGAGTTGAGTTAGTTATTATGCCATGTGGTCTGACATGTATTTAATGCAGGTTATTGATGGATTTCGAGGTCAAAGTCAATGATCTAGTGGTAAAACTACGGCAATAACTCAAAGTAGACAGAGGAGAGGACTTATAGGAGGGAATTCCCCTCATTTATTTCTCCTCACTTCGAATTCCCCTTCGTTTAGCTCGGAGTACAAGCAACCGAATCATGCACTAGAAGCCAGCCGAGCAAGTGGAAGATGATTGATAGTTATCTTGATTTTTGGGAGCTAATCCTCCCTAATTTTAAGGAAGTTGTTGATAGCTTTAGATGTATAAGTAGAGAGGCCTAGGGCCTCACTAGGGTCGACATTTTTGCTGGTGTAAACTCTGCTCAAATTTTGAGCTTACTATTTTGTGACAGTTTTATGTAATCTTGCTATAGTTTGATAATGAAGATGAAATCGTTTTTGAGCTAGCACTGAGTTACCCCAAAGGGCTGAAGCTCTTGGGTTAGGACCAAATCCAAGCAGCCAAGCTTCTCTTTACTTTTATTTGTATGCTTTACTTCAGTTTGTAGATTAGATTGCTGTTAGATGTATTTCTCTTATGGTTAAGAATAGGTTGTTTTTAATGATTTAGTAGCTTGCTTCCATTTGTGATTTTTGTAGCAAGTTAAGAAGTGATTAGAGAAGATTCAAAAGGCTAGAAACAATTCCTTGGCCTCTCTTCCTCCCTCTGGGACCATGATTTGAGGCGAAGACTCTTTTTCTGCCCCAAAAACACAAATTTTCCTCATTCCTAGGACTTCTAGTGTTTGCAACTCTCTGGTAGGTTGATAGTCCAATTTTTATTCGCTTTAGGTATTATTTATCATGTTCACTTCCTAATTTTCGATATTCCTTTTGCATGCTTTCATTTCTTACAAAATTTCCCACAATTTCCTTCTATACGATATAGTTTAGGCAATTTTAATGCAAAACTATGTTTTTCCTAGGATGCACTCATTTCATTGGTTGCTTGATTTTCTTGGTTGAATATCAGTTTCTATGTAGTAGATCTCTTCCAACAGTAGGCCAGCTTACCATCAATCACACCCTCCATATGATCCATGCCCTATAAGGTCTCCCAAACCTCACCTCAATTCTGCACTAGTTTCCTTCATTTTTCATAGAACTTCTTCCTCTCTCCTTGAGCAAACCCAATCATCTTTCTCTCTCATGGTGATTCATGGTAGACCTTAGGCACCCTAACACCTCATTCCAACCTTCATCCACCTTTCTCACCCACTCTCACACCCTCAAAACAGCGAAAATTGCTCTCGTCCTCCTCCCGTAGGCCTCTTATAGTTTCCCTGTTTTCCTCCTGTAGTTTTCCTGTGTCCTCCTGTAGTTTTTCCTGTAGGCTCTCTTTTGAAGTCTGAGTGTGGGAAAAGCATCCAGAATGCCACCTAAGTCCTCTTAGGACCCATCCACATCATCCTACATCCTCCCAAGCTCCAAAACCACCATCTAACGCCACTTGTTCGCTGCCACACTCACACACAATAAATTAGATGCATGTTAAATTCACATAAAAACACATAAAAATCTGAAAATATGTTTTTTGCTTATTTACTTCAAGAAATAGCATGGTTAGATGTTGTTTACTCCCTTGAGTAGGTAATGGCATTTATTTCATGGCTTTCATATTGTTTCTAGCAAAAGTAGAATTAGCTTGTTAAGTAGGGTTTACTAGGTTTTGCTTTACATTCGAGTCTTTCTCCTTTCTGCAGTTAGAATAGCATCTCCAAAGTAATATTTATTTCCTTTCATCACACATAGAGCTTCTTCTGAAATCTATAGAAGGTGTCTTAAGCTCCTAGTGATCTCGCGTCAGCTGACCAAGTGACAACCTGCAGCGAGAACTAGTACTTGTGCAAATAGCATCGACGCTTCCAAGTTTGTTACGAAGTACCAGATTGATAAAAGTAAAGTTGGAAGCCCAGGAGTTGCAGCATTCTTACTTCTAGAAGACCAAGATAAGACCACTTTCACTTTTCCTTGGGGTGCCTTTGCATACCGGGTTCTTCCTTTTGGTTTGTGCAACGCTCCAGCCACTTTCCAAAGAGCGGTATTGAGTATATTTTCTGAACTGGTTCATGATGCAGTAGAAATATACATGGATGATTTTACTCGTTATGGCTCTGACTTTTAGGAAGATTTATCTAACCTAGGAAAAGTTCTAGACAAGTGTATTGAGATGAACCTGTCCCTTAGTCCAGAAAAATGTGAATTTTTTATGACTGAAGGGACTGTGCTAGGTCATGCAATATGTCAACAAGGACTGCAGGTGGACCCCAACAAAATTGCCATCATCCAAAGGTTCCCACCTCTTCAAAACATGAGAGATGTCAGAAGCTTCCTAGGCTTAGCTAGATATTACAGGAGATTCATTAAAGACTTCAGCAATTTAGCCTCTCCTTTGTTTGGCCTCCTAAGCAAAGATGTTGAGTTCATATGGTCAGAAAACTGTCAAGAAGCCCTAGATGCCTTGAAGAGCAAGCTAATGACTGCCCCAATTCTCAGAGGCCCAAACTCGGCCCTACCCTTTCACATTCACACCAATGCCTCGAACAAAGTAACAGGAGCAACCTTAGGACAAATTGATGAAAAGTTACCTTATACCATATAATTTATAAGCAAAAAATTGTCAAAGGCATATTTAAACTATATAGTGACTGAGAAGGAACTCCTAACTGTCGTGCATTCCTTAAACAAATTCAGACATTATATCACAGGCTATCAAACCTTTGTGCACACTAATCATGCTATAATTAGATAAATTAATGAACAAACTAGATGTAAATGCTCGCATTATTAGATGGTTGCTTTTACTATAGCAGTTTGATCTGACCATTATTGATAAGCCTAGTAAAGAGAATGTTGTTGCTGACTTTTTGTCTAGAGTAAATTTTCCTGCAGGTGAAGAAGGAATGGTGGATGACCAAATGCCATATGAACACCTATTTTCTATATCATTACTCTCTCCATGGTTTTTTGATATAGAAAACTACTTGGTTTCGACACAGTTCTCACCACACCTATCCTCAAAAGAGAAGAGCAAGATAGTCAGGAAAAGCACCCCTTTCACCTGGATTGGAAGCAATCTCTTCAAACTTAGCCTAGATCAGATCTTGAGAAGATGTGTCAGTGAGGAGGAAGTCTTTGACATCCTCCTGACCTATCATGATGGGCCTTGTGGAGGTCATTTTGGAGCAAAAAGAACTGCCTTCAAGATATTGCAAGTAGGCTACTACTGGCCCACTCTTCATCAGTATGTGAGGAGATACATGAACCAGTGTGATCGGTGTCAAAGAATGGGGAAATCCACTCCAAAGGATGAAATGTCCATGTAACCTCAAGTGACCTTTGAGCCATTTGAGAAGTGGGGCATGGACTTTGTGGGGCCTATCAACCCCCCTTCAAAGAAAAAGCAGTACATCGTTGTGTGCACCAACTACCTGACAAAGTGGGCGAAGACAAAAGAAATCAAAGCAGTGACAGAGGAAAAATAGCTGATTTTTTTAGGGAAAACATATTCTACAAGTTTGGGTATCCAAGAGAGTTGGTCATAGACCAAGGCAATTAGTTCACTTCCAACTGGATTGAAGACCTGGTCACACATAATAAGATCAAGCATAAGACTTCCACCCCTTGCCATCCACAAGCCAATGGGAAAGTGGAGGTCACTAACAGAGCATTGGAAGGGATCCTAACCAAGGTAGTGAGCAGTAGCAGAAAAGACTGGGCAGACAGATTAGTTGAGGCTACTTGGGCCTACAACACAACATGGAAGACCACCACCGGGTTCACACCCTATGAACTAGTCCATGGGAAGAAGCCTTTGTTATCAATAGAGTTTGAATTCAATACCCTAAGGATGGCAGCTCAGCTGGACCTAGACATCAGCCATGCACAGAAGGAGAGATTACTTCAACTTAATGGATTGGATGAAAACGGATTACAAGCCCTTCTCCATACAAATGTAGTTCATCTTCAGAGAAAGATATAGCATGACAGAAATATCAGGGAGAAGCAATTCCAAGAGGGAGATTGGGCACTACTCTATGATTCAAGATAAAAGTATTTCAAAGGTGAGCTAAGGACAAGATGGTTGGGACCCTACACTGTGGAGGAATGTAATGACAATGGTTTAGTTCTGATCAGAACCATTAATGATGAAGCCATCCCCATGCTTTTAAATGGACATCGATTGAAAGTCTACAAGAAACCCCTCTCCAAGTGAGAGTTTATTGAAGATTTGAATAAAACAGTGATGGTAGTGGAGCATGTCTTAGCTTCCACTTCACCCACTCACTAGAGAAAAAAGAAAAAATAAGGACTCAAGTGAAAACCTCCATGAGGCGCTTGAGTCCCATCATTGGGTTGAAAACCTCTTTTGAGGCAACCTAGTGATGTCAAAAAAAAGAAAAAAAAGGAGAAAAGAATAAGATCCCTGGGTGAAAAACTCCCTTGGAGGCACCCAGGGCAGGCAATTAAGGTGAAAACCTCTCTGAGGTGCCCTAGTTGTTTTCAAAAAAAAAAAAAGGAGAAAGAAAAAATGAATTTTTATTGCATTGCAGGTTTGCAGGAGGACTATAGGGAGCAGAAGAAGGTGCCAAGGGGATCCTGACATTCATACCAGCATCCATCTCATCCTCTCCACACCTCCCTCCATCATTTCTGGCATCCCTTTCACCCCACTATACCTCTTCTTCCAAAATTGTGTTTTCTACAGGAGGCTCTGTTTTTTCTATAGGAGGCTCCCATAGGAATTACAGAGAGCCAAAAGTGTCTACAAGAGATAGTTTGAGGGACAAGAAAAGCTTCATGAGGAACCTATAATCCCTCTTACCATCTTCAAACCTCCTTGCCATCATTTCCAAGCCTGCATCACATTCCAAGCATCATTATTATTATTTTCCTTTCCAAGAAAAAACACAAAAAAACAGGTTTTCAGTTTTGAAAAAAAAACAAAAATAAGAGGAGGAAGAGGCACCATTAACTTTACCTGAAGCTTACCTACTATCTCTCCATCATTCATATCCACCTCTGGCATCATTCTCGAGCTCAAAGCATAGGGAAATAGCTGAATTTTCAAGGGGAGAAGTAGCTACAGGAGCTCCTATAGGAATTCTTGTAGCAGTTGATCCCATAGAAGTCTAACACCAACAGCAAGGGACATCACATCTGAAGGTTGAAAAGGCACATGCAGCTCAGCTCTAGCAAAAGAAGAACTTGCAAAAACACACAACAACAAATCAGCAAGTAGAGACAGCATGCATGAAGGAAAATGAAGGCATGCAGCAGAGAAAGCCACGGCACCTCACAGTCGATGGCAGCAAATATACTCGGATTACAGGTAAGTAACTAAGTCACTCCTCTATCTGCATCTGTGTAATTAGGAATCATACGAAAGAAATGAGATGGTTGAAATCGAAAGAGGGAAAGGTGGCCAGTTAACTTGGCCACCTTCATTTAGTTGACTCCACTTAACTAAGATATCACCCACACGTGCACACAGTCAACTCAAGCAAAGGATGCGAAGGACAGGTAGTGGGAGGAAGAGTTAACTCCGGTGCATTAATGAGGGGATGATTACAAGGGAGGGTCATGATGACCAAGCAGGTGGGGACCAATCATCCTAATCTAGGAAACGTACACCTTGCCAGCACAACACTCATAACTGAAAATAGCCATAAAAGGTAATGAGCTCTCCTCCCCATGCATTATCACCACCTTTTCTTCAGTTTATCCTCATAACTCAGCCACATAGCAGTCTTCTTATGCCCCCACAGGCTTGTATCCACCATCCTTAATTGATTTCCTCCATATTTTTTCTCTTGGAATCTTCTATTGGAGCCCTATAGGTTTTCTACAATAGCACCTAGCACGAATTTCAGTCTGAAGAGGTAGGGTTCATGAATTCCCTCTGTTGAATATCAAAATGTGAAAGAGTTGGTCTTAAATTGAAGATAAAATGAGTCTTTAAGAGGGTACAAGTACATAAAAAAAAAAAAAAAAAAAAATTGTTTAAAAAGAAAAAACACAGTTGTTGGGTTGTGTTATATTCTTTCCACATAGTTAAGAGGGGGTTTGAAGGGAAACTGTAACCCCTCTTTATGGGTTCCAGGGCAGCGCCACGGAAAATTTTGGTTTTGGACCCTATGTTAGGTTGGGCGGACCCACCTATGGTTTTATGCATGATTTTCACACATGTTTTTTGGACGTGATGGTTTTCGGTCCATGGTATTGGACACGATGGTTTTTGGTCCATGGTATTGGATGCTTTAGTGTGTATAAATATGTATTGTAATATTGAAAGGAACATAATGAAAAATCAAGCTAGTAGTCCCAGTTTTGGGATCCAGGGGAAAATCTCTGTGTATATGTGTTTTATGTGTTCTGCTCTCACATTATTTATTTTTTGTGTTTTAGAATTCGTATGCAGGTAATTTCTGTACGGGGTTAAAACCTACATTTGGTATCAGAGTAGTTTCGGCTTCAAGGGGATGCCTTTATTGCTAAGGGGTTTCGCTCAGGCCTGTGGTAGACCCTGTTCAGTGGGAGATCTGCAAGATCGATTCTAGTGGTGAAAGAAGATGACGAGCAGTGGAAAGATAGAGATTGAGAAATTTAATGGTCAAAGTTTTGAGTTGTGGAAACTCAAGATGGAGGATCTGTTGGTGGATAAAGATTAGTGGATCATGGTAGATCCGAGTACTAAACCAACGAGAGTGTATGATGAAGAATGGAAGAAGTTGGATCGGAAGGCAAAGAGCACAATACGATTGTGTGTCTCAGATTCAGTATTGCTGAATGTATCAGGGGAAGCTACAGTGAAGGCTTTGTTGGAAATAATACTGAGAGGGGAGGGTGAATTAGTATTATCAAATCAAACATTTTTTCATTTTCATACTCAAATTCATATAAGCTACTTCAATTAAGGATACCCACGTATATACGCAACTGTGTTTAATGAAACTAGCGTATATCCAGTAAACTTATGGTTTAGTTAGTTGATCTTCAATGAGTGCATTAGAACATTATTAATCATATGAATAGTAAACAGGTGTAGTAAAATAGAACAGATCATCACACATAAGAAACACACATGAATACCATGATATAAGGTGGAAACCCAATGTGGGTGAAAACCACCTGTTGCAATTCATCTCTATCTTCTTTTAATAAGAAACTTCTTTTTACAATATTTCTGTACTGGTGCAGTCTTATACCAGTATGCAAGCTTCTACCGGCAGAAGGCTACAACCTTCTCTTTTCTTCTAGGGACCACGTTTCATAAATTTTTAGACTAGATCCATAAATACCAAACAATCACAACTACAATACAATCATTAACTTTGAATCACCCAACAACTAAATCACTGAAACTCTGTCATCAAAACACAGTCACCAGAACACAAACCAGAGCCTAGAACTCTGCAACAACCACTAAAACCAACAACAACCTGAAATATGTATACGCTACTTGATTTTGTCAAACCAGCGTGTATATGCCCTTTCACCAGGGAGAACCCACGTACAAATCTGAAAATAATTACTTATACCTTCGCTGCAATTTCCAACTTCAGATATACCTAGACCATAAGATATAAAGGATAAAACATGCATTAGTATTCAGATCTATTCATGATTATACCATATAATGATAATACGTTTAGTCTTCAAGATCCCGGTCCATCAACCTTTATCAACCGCATAGGAGCCTCCTTGATTCAGATCGAGCCAAGCATCAACAACCCATAATCAGCATACTAGATCTCACATTTCATCAGATATTGATCACTTACACACTTTCACATCTTGGCCTAATGATCTTCTCCTTATATAGGTTTAGGCCTCTCTCAATACCATGGTCCAAAACCATGTAGGACTAATACCTTGGACCCAATACCTAGGGTCAACACTTCGGACCAAATACCATGGACCAAAACTTAGTTTTCCATCATGTATGCGCCTTTCCTTTTGTGAACATGCGTGTGTACGTATACATGCCTTTTGTTCTGCTAGCCCGCATGTATATGCACTTTCATCAAGGTTAACCTGCGTATACCTTTCTCTTGACCTGCTTCACTATGATCTGTCATCTGAGTGAGTTGTCATCAAGGACAACACCTGTATCATACCTCTAAGTGAGTTGTCATCAAGGACAAAACCTGTATCATAATGCCAACAATCTCCCCCATTGGACTTGATGGAAACCACCACACCAAGTTACTCTCCCCCTTTGACATCAAGGGCAAAGGTCAGACCAAGATATTCTCTTCCTTGATACACATTCTGCTATCCATACTTCCCCTGAGTACCTACTGAAATCTCTAATTGAGCTCCCCCTTTGTACATTCCAATATGTACCAATCCATCCATGCTCCCCCTAAGCACATGCAAGGTCTGCAAAAGCATAACATGACTCTATACATACATCAACCTCCCAACCAAGTGGGAATACACCATTTTGACTCATCCACCCAGCCAAGTGGGGATATATCAAATGTTTAAACATGACTCAAACTCAAGAACCATTACATCATCCATCCCATGCATAGTGGGGTAACAAGATACATCATATGGCTCACAAAGACCAGGGACCTAAACAAGACCATGACAGTTATCAGCAGCTATCATACACCATATGACCTACACTATAAGCATCTGTCACCAGCATCCAGACATGTAACCTGCAATACCATTCTTTTGACCAACCAACCATAAGTAGCAAGATGTATCATTTGGCTACATAAGCATCATCACTAAAGAATTCTCATCAAAATGCCAACAATGCATTATTTGAAGTATATGCTCCCCTTGAACCTGTGCCATGCCACCATCAAACAGTGATAGAACCATATCAGACTTCTGTATTGCTGCTTTTCTTCAGAATCATCATATATGCGACTGTGCAGCATCCAACTCACATATATATGTGACTTATCTTCATAATATATGCGTATGCAAATTGGAATACTGAAGGTCTACACTTTTAGTTTCCCTTGTGTCTGTTATGTTAGCTATCTGAGTTATGCCACATCTTTCTATCTCTAATTTTGTCTTCTTTAATACCTGGAATTGTGATGATGTATGATCCTCTTGCTTTGGAGTTTGAATTTTGCTCCTGCATTCCCTTGCTTTATGTCCAAACTTGTTACATGCATAACATCTTACATATTTCATATTCCTCCTATAGCAGTCAATGGCTTTGTGACCAAACATATTGCAAGAAAAACAATATCCCTTGAAGTACTTGGAGCGTGATGATATTTTTGTGTGATGGTCTTGACCCATTTTACTTCTACATCTAGCTGTAATATGTCCAAAGTTATGACATAAATAACATTCAACATTATTCATTTGAGGAAATAACTGACTATCACTTCCATAGTTAGGAGGAAAAGGTCTTCTTTGAAGAATTTCTTTCCTTGGTTGTTGCTGGGGTTGACCACTTATCTCTTTGTTGATCATTTCAGAGTTTTCATTAGAATTCCTTTCCTCACCCTGTGAGCTAGATTCACCTTCGACAGTTTCATAAAAACCAAGACCAGTTTTGATAGCAGGGGATCTTTGACTACGAAGAATATCGTCCAAAATCTTAGTACTGTCTTGAAATTGTAACTGTTTATCCTTTTCTTCTAATTTACCTTTTAAGATATTTACCTCAACCTGATGTTGTTCTTCCTTTTCTAGATATTGCTTCCTTATCTCTTCTTCAACTTTTCTTCCTTCTTCCACTTGTTGCCTTAATTCGAGCACTTCATGTTCTTGTTCTTCAAGAGATTCTTTATTCTGCTTCTTTCATTCTTTAAGATCTTCTTTTAGAGAGAGGATCTTAGATTCAAGTCTCTGAATTGTTATGCTCTGATCTTTTACTACATCCTGTAGTTGCTCCTTACTCTGGTTACTGTCTCCAACTATTCTTTTAATATGGTAACTTCTTCTGTTTCTACGTCCTTCTTTTCATATGCCATGAGAAGTATAATGTCTTCATCATTATTGGATGAGTCATTACTTTTATCATGAGTATAATAACTTCTATTACCTTCTTCAGACATCTTTTCTTTGTTATGAGGGCATCTAGCAACATAGTGACCAACTCTACCACATGAAAAGCATTTGAAAGGTAGCTTACCTTTGAACCTTCCAGATCCCCGTTCAAGATTCTTGACAAAATTTTCCTCATCTCTCCTTCTGAAATGTATCCTGATTCATTGAGTTTTTCTTTTCCATTTGATGATACTTCAAATGTGGCTTCTCTCATATCTGATGGTCCTCCTTTTCTCATCTCAAAAGCAGTTAAGATTCCATGTAGGTGTGTCATAGTGATTTTCTACAGATCTTCCTTTTCTTCTATGGCAGACACTTTGGATTCAAATTTAGCAGACAACAATCTCAAAACATTTTCAACTAAGACAAGTTCCTTAATTTCTTCACCCAGATTCATCATACAATTGACAATCTCATCTATACGCAGGAAGTAATTAGATATGCTTTCATTACTATGCATCTTAAGAGTTTCATATCGTATTCTGAGAGTTTGAAGCTTAGCACGTTTTACCTGATCATCTCCTTCGTAGCTTAGAATGATTTTGTCCCATATTTATTTGGCTGATTTGAACTACATGACCTTGACAAATTATGATTGTGACAAACTTCCCAATAAGATAGTAATAGCTTTAGTATCGAGTTCATATTGCTTTCTTTCTGCTGTATCAGTAGGAGTTTTTGATGGATATGTATATCCTCCTTCTACGATTCCCTAAACATCTATCCCAAGTGATTGTAGATATGTTGTGGTTCTTATCTTCCAGTAGACAAAATTTCTTCCATCGAAGATTGGTGGTCTAATGGATCCCTCTCTTTTGTGATTACTCATCCTGATGGATCTTCCTTTAAGTGATCAAGATTCTTTTGAATGACCTACTCTGATACCAATTGTTGGAAATAATACTGAGGAGAGGGGGGGTGAATTAGTATTATCAAATCAAACACTTTTTCATTTTCATACTCAGATTCATATACGCTACTTCAGTTAAGGATACCCATGTATATACATAATTGTGTTTAATGAAACTAGCGTATATCCAGTAAACTTATGATTCAGTTAGTTGATCTTCAATAAGTACATCAGAACATTATTAACCATATGAATAGTAAACAGGTGCAGTAAAACAGAATAGATCATTACACATAAGAATCACACATGAACACCATGATATAAGGTGGAAACCTAATGTGGGTGAAAACCACCTGCTGTAATTCGTCTCTATCTTCTTTTAATAAGAAACTTATTTTTACAATATTTCTGTATTGGTGCAGTCTTATACCAGTACGCAAGCTTCTACCTGCAAAAGGCTACAACCTTCTCTCGTTCTCCAGCTTCTCCTGGAAGGGAGCTACAACCCCCTAGCTTTTGTACTAGTGAATGTACTAGTACGTAGGTGCTGACCTACAGAAGGCTACAACCTTCTCTTTTCTTCCAGGCACCACGTTTCATAAATTTTCATATTGGATCCATAGATACCAAGCAATCACAACTACAATACAATCATTAACTCTGAATCACCCAACAACTAAATCATTGAAACCCTGTCATCAAAGCACAGTCACCAGAACATAGACCAGAGCCTAGAACTATGCAACAACCACTAAAACCAACAGCAACCTGAAATATGTATACGCTACTTGACTGTGTCAAACCAGCGTGTATATGCCCTTTCACCAGAGAGAACCCACGTATAGTTCTGAAAATAATTACTTATACCTTTGCTGCAATTTCCAACTTCAGATATACCCAGACCATAAGATATAAGGGATAAAATATGTGTCAATATTTAGATCTATTCATGATCATACCATATAATGATAATACATTTTAGTCTTCAAGATCCCGGTCCATCAACCTTTATCAACCGCATAGGAGCCTCCTTGATTCAGATCGAGCCAAGCATCAACAACCTATAATCAACATACTAGATCTCACACTTCATCAGATATTCATCACTTACACACTTTCACCTCTTGGCCTAATGATCTTCTCCTTATATAGGTTTAGGCCTCTCTCAATACCATGGTCCAAAACCATGTAGGACCAATACCTTGGACCCAATACCTGGGGTCAACACTTCGGACCAAATACCATGGACCAAAACTTAGTTTTCCAACATGTACGTGCCTTTCCTTCTGTGAACTTGCGTGTGTATGTATATGCACCTTTTGTTCTACTAACCCGCGTGTATACACACTTTCATCAAGGTTAACCTTCGTATACCTTTCTCTTGACCTGCTGCACTATGATTTGTCATTTGAGTGAGTTTTCATTAAGGAAAACACCTGTATCATATCTCTGAGTGAGTTGCCATCAAGGATAACACCTGTATCATAATTCCAACAGGCTTTGTGGGAGAAGTTAGGGACTTTGTACCAATCTAAGTCTCTAGTGAATAAACTGTTCTTGCCGAAAAAGCTGTATAACTTGAGGATGAAAGATGGAGACTCGGTGATAGAGCATTGAATGCATTTAATACTATGGTAAGTCAGTTAGCATCTTTTGGTATTAAAATTTCAGATGAAGATAAGTGAATCAATTTGTTGTGTTCTCTACTAGATTTGTGGGATAGTTTGGTTATTGCAATAGGTAGCAATGCAACTTCCTTTCATTTTGATGAAATAGTCTCATCCTTGTTGATGGAGGAGATGAGACAGAAAAATACAAAGATCTAGAATGGTGATGCATTGTCTGTACGAGGGCAGTCCTAGAACAGAAACAAAAATAAGTCACCGAGTGGGAGATCTAAATCTAGAGGGAGATCTAAATCTTCAGGAAAACCTATGAAGGTGGTGTGCTGGAAATGCGGAAAGGAAGGGAACTACAAAAGGGACTGTAAATCTAAAGCTCCTGATAAATGAAAGGGATTTAATGATGCTCCTTCTACAGAGGCGAAAACCACTTCAGATGAAGGTGAGGATGTGTACTTGGCTTCTTCAAGTACACATGTAGACCACGAGGCATAGTTGATTGACTCAGGTGCATCCTTTCACTTCACTCCCCATAGAGAGTGGTTCTCCGAGTATGAGAAATACGATGGTCGTGATGTCTTCTTAGGGGATGATAGGAAGGCTAGAATCATTGTTCATGGAATAGTAAAGTTGAAGTTTCAAGGTGGAAGGGTTAGAACACTTCAGGGTGTTTTGCATATTTTTGCATTGGCGAGAAATCTAATTTCTGTAAGCAAGTTCGATGATGCAGGTGTAAAAACAGTGTTCAAGAAGGATACCTACAAGATGGTTCGAGGAGCACTAGTATTGATGCGGGGAGTTCAGATTGGAACTCTGCACAAGCTGCAAGGTAGCACTATTATTGATGGGTGCAATAGTTCTGTGGTTTCTGAAAGTTGACCAGAAAATCTAGTGGTCTCTGGAGAGAAGACCATGTTGTGGCATCAAAGGCTTGGACATATTGGAGAAAAGGGCCTTCGGATACTTCATGGTAAAGGTATGGTAGAAGGTATGAGTAATAGCTCTCTGGATTTTGATTTCTGTGAAAATTGTGTATATGGGAAGCAAAATCAGGTGAGTTTCCCCTCTAGTAGTAAGAGGGCGAAACAGATATTAGAACTTGTGCACAGTGATGTGTTTGGACCTGTGAAGGTTCCATCACTAGGTAAGTCTATGTACTATGTATCATTTATAGATGACTTCTCAAGGAATACATGGATATATTTCCTTAAGAAGAAATTTGAAGTCTTTGAGAGATTTAAAGAATTTAAGGCTCTGGTGGAAAACCAAACAGAGAAGAAGATAAAGGTGCTGAGGACAGATAACGGTGGAGAGTTTTGCAGTAAGGAATTTGAAGAATTCTGTAAGAAGTGTGGTATAGCATGGCAGAAGACTACTCCATATACACCTCAGCGAAATGGAGTTGTAGAAAGAATGAATAAGACGTTGATGGAAAGGGCAAGAAGCATGCTCAGTGGAGCCGAGTTAGGACAGGAATTCTGGGCAGAGACGGTGGATACTGCATGTTACCTAGTCAACAAGTGACCTTCATCAGCGTTAGAGGATAAGACTCCACAAGAGGTATGGACTGGTAAGAAACCTTCTCTTTCACATCTGAGGGTATTTGGATGTGATGAATATGTACATGTTCCAAAGGAGAAACGAACCAAGTTGGATAGTAAATCTAAAAATTGAATCTTTATTGGGTATAAGGATGGTTTTAAGGGTTATAAGCTTTGGAACCCAGTCACACGGAAAGTTGTGTACAACCGAGATGTGGTGTTTAGAGAGGTGAAAGATGTTATTAAACATGAAGTCCAACAAAAGGAACACGATAAGATAGAGTTTGAGCTAATGGAGGAAGAATCAGACTCTACAGCAGAGGAGGAATCAGAAGATGAAGAGCCACAAACTCCTACTGTGAGAAGATCAGTTCGAGAAAGAAGGCAGCCTGAAAGGTATAGTCCATCTACTTTCTGTTCAAATTTTGCTTTATCTATTAGTAACGATGATCCTAGAACTGTGAAGGAAGCAATGGATTCAGAGGATGGAAAACTCTAGAATGAAGCCATGGTTGATGAAATGGCATCTTTTCACAAAAATGAGGCTTGGGATGTAGTGGAGTTGCCGGGTGGAAGGAAACCCATTGGCAGCAAATGGGTGTTCAAAAAGAAGACAAATGCAGAAGGAAAGTGGAGAAATACAAAGCTCGGTTGGTAGCAAAAGGTTATTCTCAGGTGCCAGGAATTGATTTTGGTGATATTCTTTCTCCTGTTGCCAAGGTAACTTCTATTAGATTAATTTTATCTGTTGTTGTTGCTTTTGATTTTGAGGTAGAACAGATGGATGTGAAGACAACATTTCTTCACGAGGATCTAGAAGAGGAAATCTACATGAAGCAACCTGAAGGATTTGCAGTGAAGGGTAAGAAAGAACTAGTATGCAACTTAAAGAAGTCTCTGTATGGTTTCAAACAGTCACCAAGGATGTGGTATCAGAAATTTGATACATTTATAAGGGGATTTGGCTTCACCAGAAGCAAAGCAGATCATTGTGTGTATTTTAAATTAATTGGTGACTGTGTTATTTATCTAGTCTTGTATGTGGATGATATGTTGCTGGTTGGAAATGACAAAGAAATTATCCAGGATCTGAAGACCCAATTGTCCTCCAAATTCGACATGAAAGATCTTGGTGTTGCAAACTATATTTTGGGCATGGAAATTAAAAGAGATCGGGCAAAGAGGAAGCTCTGGTTAAACCAGAGGAAGTATGTCGAGATAATACTGTAGAGGTTTAATATGCAGGATAGTAAACCGGTGAAGGTTCTTATTCCTGTAGGTGTGAGGTTATCTGCTGAACAATGTCCCAAGACACAATAAGAGGAAGAGGACATGTCCCGTGTTCCATATGCAAGTGAAATCAGTAGCCTGATGTATGCAATGGTTTGTACTAGACCAGACATTGCACATGTAGTGGGAGTATTGAGCAAGTTTATGTCAAAACCAGGAAAGTAGCATTGGATAGCAGTGAAGCAGGTTTTCAGGTATCTACATGGCACTAGTGATTATGGTCTATGCTACCAAGGAAGACTAGGATTGGACAGAGTGTTGGATATCCGTGGCTTTGTTGATGCAGACTAGGCTAGAGATCTGGATCAGAGAAGATCTACAATTGGGTATGTGTTTAACCTATTTGGAGGTGCAGTCAGTTGGATGAGTAAGAAATAATCTGTAGTGGCACTATCAACTACAGAGGCAGAATACATGTCAGCCACTCATGCAAGCAAGGAAGCAGGTTGGTTGCAGAGGTTGTGTTCAAGTATGGGGTTAGTACAGGAAGCTATAAGTATAGACTGTGATAGCCAAAGTGCAATTTTCTTGGCAAAGAACCCTGCATATCATTCAAAGACAAAGCACATTGATGTTCAGTATCATTTTGTGAGGGATATGATAGAAGAAAAAAAGGTGTTGCTGGTAAAGGTGGACACTTTGAAGAATACTGCAGATGTATTGATAAAATTTGTGAACTCTGAGAAGTTCTATTGGTGTAGAGAGACAATGCGCATTTCAGGGTTGGGAAAATGACTAAGCTCTCTTGTGGCCCCCTTTGGAAAGAAAAAAACAAGTGGAAGAATGTTGGATTGTGTTATATTCTTTCCACGTAGTTAACAGGGGGTTTGAAGGGCACCAGTAACCCCACTTTATGGGGTCCGGGGCAGTGCCTTGGAAAATTTTGGTTTTGGACCCTATGTTAGGTTGGGCGGACCCACCTATGGTTTTGTGCATGATTTTCGCACATGTTTTTTGGACGTGATGGTTTTCGGTCCATGGCATTAGATGCGATGGTTTTCGGTCCATGGTATTGGATGCGATGGTTTTCTGTCCATGGTATTGGATGCTTCGGCATGTATAAATATGTATTGTAATATTGAAAGGAACACAATGAAAAATCAAGCTGGTAGTCTCGGTTCTGGGATCCAGGGGAAAATATTTGTGTATATGTGTTTTATGTGTTCTTCTCTCGCATTATTTATTTTCTGTGTTTTAGAATTCGTATGCAGGTAATTTCTGTACAGGGTTAAAACCTACAACAGTCTCCTCTATTTTTCTATTTCACTCAAAATTCTTTGTCTCCACCTCCATATTTGGTTTTTCAAAAGAAGTACAGGCAGTATGACAGGGGGTTTATGAGAAAAGAGCCCATTAATTCCACTAGACTCCATGCACATCCTCAAGTGGTGGAAATATTTACAAGGACAAATTGGATGAATTTCTTCGAGAAGTTTAGAGGGTTTGATGATGAAATTGCCCATGAATTTTCTCTCTCTCTAGTCCCTCACACAGGAACTCATGCTACTGTAACCATTAGAGGCCTCTCCATTGAAATAACCCCTGAATTCATTAGTAGGGTCACTACCCTTCCTCTTAGGCTACCTTGGAGTAAAGATGAGAAACCAATTGGATAGGCTGCCAAGAGGAAATTTTTCCAAGATAATGAAACCCCTGTTGAAGACAAAAATGGAATTAGGAGGGCCAGTATACTATCTCCCTGGGATGATATTAGCTACCAAGTGATCAAATACATTTCTTGTGAGGGGAGGCACAACATTTTTTATGGATATCATTTCAGAATCCTCCAAGAATTGAGATATGGCATGGATACCCCAGCACATCAAAAGCTCAGTATCCCTTACTTTCTCCTTCAGTCCCTCACTGACTCCAGCACCAAGGTACAAGTAGGAAATTCACAGTAGCTAGCTCACCATGGGCTAATCAAGATCCTAGTAGAAGAAGCCCTCCTTACCATTACAATCCCTATAGCATGGGAATTTTTCAGAAATATGACAGCTGAGGATGATATCAAGGCATTGACCTATGATGTCAGTCCTGCTATCAGTGAGGAGGGAGAACATCAAGGAGGAGAAGATGAAGCCAGTGGTGACATAGCAGAGCAAGAGAGGAAGGAGGAAAGAAAAGAAATAGAGGAGGGGAGAATTGAAGAGATAGAACACGAAGTAGAAAAAGAGATAGAGCAGGAGAAGGAAAAAGAGACAGAAGAGGGAGAAAAGGAGGTAGAGAGGGTAGAGCAAAGAGAAGAGTCCCCTGAAACTTGGGAAAGAGAAACAACAGCTGCCCTCACTACCCTCAGCACGCCAGTCAAGCAGAAGTAGAAGAAGAAAAGAAACCCTCCATGTATTTCAGGGCAAGGAAGAGTACCAGAATTAAAACAGGCAAACCTCAGCCCTCATAAAAGACTCCCATTAACATTGAAGATTCACCATCTACCAAGGTGAAAGAATCTCCTGCTAAGACACCCATAACCTATGAAAGGGGGACTACAAGATCTTCTACATGGAAGGGAAAGGCAATTCTACAGGCCCCCAAACCAGACCTACAGGAGGCTAAAACAGTCCCACATGAGACACTATCCAAACTATAGGAGACACAAAAACTTGAGGAAAAGATAGGAGGATAGCTAGAGGTGAAAGAGGAAGAACAAGAGTTACAAGAACCTAAACCCCAACCTAATCTTGCCTCCTATTAAAATCTACTTGAAGGAGGCAAGATAATCCCATAGAAGTTTGCAATTCTACTGTTTTTTGAATTGGAAAAAGAGGGAATGAGAATGCATACGTGGATGTAGATAGCCAATTCCAAAGGAGTTGAGGATATTGGCCATATGGAAAACAAACTCAGGAAAATGGGCAGAGAATTGAGTGCTCTGAGAGACAGAGAAGCCATTACAAGAATCCAACATGAGAATGAGAATGAATTACTAAGGAGGAAACTGGAGGAAAAAGAGACTCATTTGGCATATATCGCCAGCTTATCCATAGAATCATTACAATGCAGAACACCAGCTAAATCTTATGGCCTCTATCTGAAGGATCAATGGCTTCAATTCCAAATAAAAACTTTGGCATAAAGAGGAAAAATGCCTTTCCAAGACTACAGGAAGTTCATGGATTTGTGTGACCAAAGCATCTTCGAGGACAAAGCAAAGATGGCAGAGTTCTATCTACACAACATGGTCCTCATAGACCTGAATGTGTGGGACCCCAATGCCAAGCTAGGGGATCTGCAATTAATGGCCATGGCGTCATGGATGAACCATGAAGAATTGAGGGCAGTAAAAATGAAAATATTGTTAATAAAAGAGCATAATGAACCATTGATGATAAGAGCTGAGCCATCAGATCCTATGGCACTCATCAGCACACACAACCTGCTTGCCAATGACCCTCAGATTACCCCTAAATATCTAGCCAATCAGGAACAAGCCATTACACACTTTGAAGATATGTTTAGGCTACTTGGGGATGACTGTGTGCATGCATGCATGAGAAGATGGAACACCTTACCCCACAGCTTGCAAATTAGAGAATACCATTCCCCCATGAGGCTGAAGGAGGCATTGAAAAGAGTGCCAATGTACAAGTGCTCCATGCAAAGGCTAAAGGTCAACTGGATTAGCCTCAAAATGATTCCTCCACTCATATTAGGCATGCTGGAAGGTAGAAGAGAAGAAGAAGAGAAGGAGCAGTGGAAGGACATAGACAAAAAGGAAAGATTTTATGGAGAACATGAGCAGACCACATCAGAAGCCTGGAATGCTAGGGAGATCACCAGGGCCATAAAAGACGAAGAGATTGACTAGGTTGCTCAAAGGATGAGCAACACCTTCAGTAGGGGGGTGATGATGAGCGTCATAAATGGGTAATTATATGGGCTCATTTTACCTCCTAACGTAGTCAAATCAACCATTCCCTTAGCTTATTGTATGTTTTTTTTATTATATTTATGTTTATAGGGTGAGTTGAGTTAGTTATTATGCCATGTGGTCTAGCATGTATTTAATGCAGATTATTGATCGATTTCGAGGTCAAAGTCAAAGATCTAGTTGTCAATCTGCAACAATAACTTGAAGTAGACAGAGGAGAGGACTTATAGGAGGGAATCCCACTCATTTATTTCTCCCCACTTCGAATTCCCCTTCATTGAGCTCGGAGTACAAGCACCTGAATCATGCATTAGAAGGCAGTCGAGCAAGTGGAAGATGATTGATAGTTATCTCGAGTTTTGAGAGCCAAGCCTCCCTGATTTTAAGGAAGTTGTTGGTAGCTTCAGATGTATAAGTAGAGAGGCCTAGGACCTCACTAGGGTTGATTTTTTTGTTGGTGTAAACTCTACTCAAATTTCGAGTTTACTATTTTGTGATAGTTTTATGTATCTTGCTATTGTTTCATATTGAAGATGGAATCCTTTTGAGCTAGCACTGAGTTACCTCAAAGGACTGAAGCTCTTGGGTTAGGGCCCAATCCAAGCAGCCAAGCTTCTCTTTACTTGTATTTGTATGCTTTACTTCAGTTTGTAAATTAGTTTGTTGTTAGATGTATTTCTCTTGTGGTTAAGAATAGGTTGCTTTTGATGATTTAGTAACTTTCTTCCATTTGTGCTTTTTGTAGTAGGTTAAGCAGTGATCAAAGAAGATTCAAAAGGCTAGCAACAATTCCTTGGCCTCTCTTCCTCCCTCTGGGACCATGATTTGAGGCAAAGGCTCTCTTTCTGCCCCAAAAGCACAGATTTTCCTCATTCCTAGGACTTCTGATGTTTGCAGCTCTCTAGTAGGTTGATAGTCTAGTTTTGCTTTGATTTAGATCTTCTTTATCATGTTAATTTCCTGATTTTCAATAGCCATTTTTCATGCTCTCCTTTCTTACAGCATTTCCCAGCATTTCCTTCTATACATCATAGTTTAGGCCATTTTAATGCAAAACTCTATTTTTCCTAAGATGCACTCATTTCATTGGTTGCTTGATTTTCTTGGTTGACAGTAAGTTTCTATGCAGTAGATCTCTTCCAGAAGTAGGCCAGCTTACCAACAATCACACTCTCCATCTGATCCATGCCCTATAAGGTCTCCCAAACCTCACCTCAATTCTTCCCTAGTTTCCTTCGTTTTTCATAGAACTTCTTCCTCTCTCCTTGAGAAAACTCAATCATCTTTCTCTCTCCTGGTGATTCATGGTAGACCTTAGGTGCCCTAACACCTTATTCCAACCTTCATCCACCTTTTCCACCCACTCTCACACCCTCAAAACAATGAAAATTTCTCTCAGCCTCCTCCTGTAGGCCTCTTGTAGTTTCCCTATTTTCCTCCTGTAGTTTTCCTGTGTCCTCCAGTAGTTTTTCCTGTAGGATCTCTTTTGAAGGCTGAATGTGGCTAAAGCCTCCAGAAGACCACCTAAGACCTCCTAGGACTCACCCACACCATCCTACATCCTCTCAAGCTCCAAAACTGCCCTCTAACGCCACCTGTTCGTTGCCACACTCACGCACAATAAATTAGATGCATGTTAAATTCACATAAAAATCCAAAAACATGTTTTTTGCTTATTTACTTCTAGAAATAACATGGTTAGATATTGTTTACTCCCTTGAGTAGGTAATGGCATTTCTTTCATGGTTTTCATAGTGTTTCTGGCAAAAGTAGAATTAGCTTGTTAAGTAGGGTTTACTAGGTTTTTCTTTACATTCCAATCTTTTGCCTTTCTGCAGTTAGAATAACATTTGTAGAGTAATCTTTCTTTCCTTTCATCACACATAGAGCTTCTTCTGAAATCTATAGAAGTTGGCTTTATCTCCTAGTGGTCTCGTGCTAGCTGACAAAGTGACAACCTGCAGTGAGAACTAGTACTTGTGCATATAGCACCAATGCTTCCAAGTTTGTTACGAACTACCGGGTTGATAAAAGTAAAGTTGGAAGCCTAGGAGTTGCAGCATTCTTGCTGCAATATTGGCACTCACCACCGAGTTCCAATCCGAACTCCCCACATCAATACTGGTGCTCCTTGAACCATCTTGCAGGTATCCTTCTCGAACGCTGTTTTTAAAGTTGCATCATCCAACTTGCTTACAGAAATCAGATTTTTGGCCAATGCAGGAATATGCAGAACACTTGAAAGTGTTCTAACCCTTGAACCTTACAACTTCAACTTTAATTTTCCACGACCAACAATTCTAGCCTTCCTATCATCCCATAAGAAGACATCACCACCATCGTATTTCTCATACTCGCATAACCACTCTCTATGGGGTCCAGTGAAGTGAAAGGATGCACCTGAGTCAATCAACCAAGCCTCATGATCTACATGTGTACTTGAAGAAGCCAAGTACACATCCCCACCTTCTTCTGAGGTGGTTTTCACCTCTGCAAAAGGAGCATATTCAGATCCCTTTCCCTTGTCAGGAGCTTTAGATTTACAGTCCCTTTTGTAGTGCCCTTCCTTTCTGCATTTCCAACACACCACCTTTACAGGTTTTCCTGGAGATTTAGATCTCCCTCTATATTTAGATCTCACACTCAATGACTTATTTCTTTTTTTGTTCTTGGACCTTCTTCATACAGACAAGGCATCGCCATTTTGGCTCTCCATATTTTTCCGTCTCATCTCCTCTGTTAGCAAGCATGAGACTATTTCATCAAATTGCAAGGCAATTGCATTGCTACCTATTGCAATAACCAAACTATCCCATGAATCTGGTAGAGAACACAACAAACTAATGCACTTATCTTCATCTGAAATTTGAATATCTACAGACAATAACTGACTTCCCACAGTATTAAATGCATTCAGATGCTCTTTCACTGAGTCCCCATCTTTCATCCTCAGGTTATACAACTTTTTCCGTAGGAACAGTTTATTCACCAGAGACTTAGATTGGTACAAAGTCCCTAACTTGTCCCACAAATCCTTCATCGTAGCTTCCCTTGATACATTCAGCAATATTGAATCTAAGACACACAATCGTATTGTGCTCTTTGCCTTCTGATCCAACTTCGTCCATTATTCATCGGACACTCCCGTTGGTTTAGTATCTGGATCTACTGCAATCCACTAATCTTTATCCACCAACAGATCCTCCATCTTGAGTTTCCATAACTCAAAACTCTGACCATTAAATTTGTTGATCTCTATCTTTTCACTGCTCGCCATCTTCTTTCACCACCAAAATCGATCCCGCAGATCTCCCACTGAGCAAGGTCTACAACAAGTCCAAGCGAAACCCCTCAGCAACAAAGTTGTCCCCTTGAAGCCAAAACAGCTTTGATACCAAATGTAGGTTTTAACCCTGTACAGAAATTACTTGCATACGAATTCTAAAACATAGAAAATAAACAATGTGAGAGCATAACACACAAAATGCATATACACATAGATTTTCCCCTAGATCCCAAAATTGGGACTACCAGCTTGATTTTTCATTATGTTCCTTTCAATGTTATAATACACATTTATACATGCCAAAGCATCCAATACCATGGACCGAAAACCATCGCACCCAAAACCATGTGCAAAAACCATGCACAAAACCATAGGTAGGTTTGCCCAACCTAATATAGGGTCCAAAAAAAAATTCCCTAGGGCACTGCCCCGGACCCCATAGAGGGGGGTTAACTGTCCCCCTCAAACCCCCCTGTGACCCCCTCGCTGTGTAGTCAACACAATGAAGGGGTGGCTCTGCCCTCCCTCTAACCCCTTGGTTAACTAGGTGGGTTAGTCATGGAAAAAATATAACACAACCCAACAACACCTTCACTCATATAATGCGCAAAGCCAAATTAGGAAGGGTGATGATTTTGATGAATGGGGACAACAATTAAAAGAAGAAATTTCTGGAAACGCCATGTCACCCTAGCACTCCAAGCCCTCCATCCACTTCATACCCACTATTTATCCATCATTCATCCATCCCATTTCATAAGAAAAAAATAAACATTTCTCAAGAACAAACCCTACACTCTGTCTCACCCTGAAAATTTCTTGAAAAAGACACGCACAACACATCCTCTCCATTTTCACAAACCTACACTACTTCCTCTAAGCCCTAACATCATCCTCCAACCCCTATACATCATTTTTCATCACTCCCATACAGTGAGAAGACCCTGAAAGAGAAGGAATGATTGTTATAGGAAGGCAAAATGTTGCTACAAGAAGGAAGAAATGAACAAATTGTACTAAAACCTAAAATGGTAGTGCCTAAGAGAGACCGAATCACGATAGAGAAATTCAAGGCCATTAGGCAATCATCTAGGCCACAAAAGAGAAGAGGAAGGCAACAAAAGGAAAGAAGGCATTCACCATCAAAATAGAACTCAAACTGGAGTGATGAAAATAGGCTTTCCAAGAGGTCTCTAATCTCTTTGTAGCTTTTGTCCAAGGCCTAAAAGATGTTATAGAAAGGGGATAAAGGCATGGAAGTCAATTTGAGGGCCAACCCTAGGCTCAGACTATCATTTTTACACAAAACGGGCTTAAACGGGATGCTATAGGGTCTCCTATAATTCTACAGAAACTGCTACAGGGTTTCCCGTAGTACTACAGGAACTGCTACAGTGTTTCCTGTAATTATTACATAAATTACTACAAGATGTCCTAGTTCTTGTATAGAGGCATTTTGAAGGTTCCAAAGGTGTCCAAATGGTGTAAAAAGGTATTAGGAGGTTGGAAAAAGATATAGAAGACCTTTCCAAACTGAAAAAATATTCAATAACCCATCTTGAATTAGGGGAAGAAGGTAGGCTAATGGTCTCAAGAAACACTGTGATTTTTTCTATGCACAAACAATTTTGGAAAAAAGAGTGAAAATTGAATAAAGGTTTCAAGGGAGAGGATATGAATAAAATGGATCTACAAGCCAACAGAGTTCACTTGCAAAGAGGAAAGTTATGTTTTTTTGCTTGAAGGACTGTTAAAAAATCATGAAAATAACAACTACATTTTTGTGCTTGTCCTTGCAGAATTTATAGCCAAGATTATTAAGAGAAAGGATTGATAAATGCACAAGAGAGATGCCAACAGGGCCATGAATGAGGCATAAGGAGGTCACTATTTTTCTCAGAGGATGAGCAACCCTTTCAGCAGAGGGTATGATGGGCCTCTAAATTAGGCATAAATTAATGCCCATGCCTCTAAATTAAACATATATTAAGGCCCATCTGACCATCCTTCCACACATTAAACCTTTCTTTTTGCATTAGATAATGTAATTTTAACTTTAATATGTTCATTAGGAAGGTTTATGGATAATTACATATTTGTGCCTAATATTATTTATTTTTGTGGAATATTGTGAGAATATTAGGCAGATTATGAAGATTTGGAGGAGATAATATAGGAACTTTCTCCCTACTACAAGAGGATCAATATTAAATAATAAATCAACAATATATTTTGGAATTATGACACATATTGTGGAGCTCCAATGATTGATAAAATCTAGGAATGTGTGTTGAAAATGCAACAAGATGATGGAGCTTAGTGGAAAGGAGTCACCTTCACTAAGTGGGCCCGCGGGCTATTTTTGGCGCAAAGTCTATTTTTAGACATATGGATCATGGTCTATGAGTTGCAGGATGTTGTTTATGGATGATTGGTCATGTTGGGAAAAATAGATGGACTTCTATTTTTGGTTCACAGCGGAGTGATCAGAGTCTATTTTTAGACTGTCAGGCTAAAAATAGAAACAGTTAAATATTATTAGCCCTTAGTAATATTTGGACTCTAAACATTATCTTATTCTCTTGGAGCACTTTAGTTCGAGCTACGGATGTGGCACACGTAGTTGACAGAAGGAATCACGTGGTTTCTTATGTTAGTTGAGCTATTGCATGGAGGACTTCAGTTAGAACTCATGCATGTGAGTTCTATGGAGTTGGATGTGGAGTTGATGGTGTTGTGTTCAGTGTGACTTGGTTAAACTAGTTGTATTTAGTCTAACTAAAGAATACACTAGTGATGAGTTGTGTGAATTGATTTTTAATTAATTCACTAATTATTAACTCATAAAGCAACTAAAGAATACATCAGTTAACTCAGTGCATGGACAATTCAACAGAGACAGGTGTTAGAGGTAAGTGAAAGGTGAGTTGTGACTATCAGTTGTGCATGAGATTTGCACATGCATGGGATTGAGTTATGCCAATGAGGACTGCGCAGTTTGGGCCAATACGAAGGAAATTGTAGCTTGTGCTCACATGATTTTGGATCAGCCAAGGTAAATAGGAGTTTGGACCAGCCATTCTCATTCATTCTCACGCAGGATTGCGCAGTGGAGGCAGGCAAAGCAGTGGAGGAGATTTGAACCTGTGATTGATCAGATCTGAGCTAGTTTTGTGTGTAACAGGTGGAGATAGTACTGAGTACTTGTGAGGAGTATTGTACTATATATTGTTACATGTTCTAAATCATTATAATATACAGATAATGTGGGGTTTTCAGCTGTATGCTTTCCCCGGGTTACATATTGTGTTAATATGTGCATGAGATTGATGTTTCATTATTTTTGATGCTGCTAAATTGATGATCAACGTAGAGGAGGTTATGTATTATGCATGTATTCTGCAATAGTGTATAATCAGGATAATATCTGTGAATAAGTGTCATATTATTCAAAATTTCTACATGGTATCGGAGCCAAGTTGATCATCAGATCTATTATTCAGAAAGTGTTTACATTTTATTTCTTCACGCAAAGTCTGTAATCGGGCCAGGTAGCCTCTACATTCATCCTTCTTTTGGAAGGTGAGATATTCGGTGAATGCCCATACAGTCGATCTCTGTACAAGAAATACTTTGTTCTCATGAATTTTAGATCAGAAGCGGTTGAGTTTTGAGCTGGTGGAATGGCGCTCAAGGATAAACTTAGAAACATCAAAGCTGAGAATAGAGATGCCACAGATTGTCCGCAGAAGAAGAAAAATAAGCAAGTTGTTGGATCTGCAGCGGGAGAGGCCTTATCCTCACAGTTTGAGCTGGATTTTTCGCTAATCACATGCTTGGTAGCAAGTGTGATGGGATTAGTATGGTTCTTGGATAGTGGTGCGTCTTCTCACATGACAAGAGATCGAGATTTGTTTTCTGATCTGGATGAGAAAGATCTTGGAGTGCACATTGAGATGAGCGATGATGGTAGATACAGTGCGACTGCTATTGGTACCATTTCCTTTGAGAGGGAGTCTAGTAAACCCTTCATATTGAAGGAAGTGATGCATGTTCCAGGATTGAAGAAGAATCTTATCTCTGTGGAGATGTTAGAAGACAAGGGATATGATGTTGTCTTCAGCGAGGGAAAGGCTTTCCTGCGCAGCAAGACAACTAGAGAAACCCGGAAGATAGGGGTTCGAGTCAGGAACCTTTATCAATTTCATGTAGATGCATGCAAAGCATTGAGCGGTGAGGAAACTAATGGAGACTTGGTGGTTGAGAGAGAGCATATATTACCTCTCAACATGTAGAGCCAGAAGAAGTCTCAGACGATTGTGGAGGAGCCACGATTGGTGCAGCAGCTTCAGGAGGTTATGGAGCAGCCACAACAAGGGAAGCTGAGAGGAGATCGAGTAGAGACATCTACTCATGCAGAGACCTCCAGTAGGGGGAAACTTTGATCCAGGTGGGCAGAGGGATCGCATGCAACCATACCTCCAGGTAGGAGGTGGGGTGATGTGGATTGATCGTCCCAAGGAGGAGGGGCAAGATCCTTGAGGTACCCAACCTCTTGGATGAGACCTTTCTATAGGAGCCCCAATGTGGAGTAGTAGAAACTGACTAATTGGGTAGAGACAGATGCGAATGGAGCAACAGAGAGAGTGACAGTGTAGGGAATCCCAGGACAGCGCATAGCTAGCAGGTTGCAGAAATGCGAGAGGCACAAGTGTTTTGCACAGTGCTAGGTGGCATAGAGAGGTGTGCAATGGTGTGAGATGCATGGAGATGTTGTAGTAGCACAGATGTCAGAGAGGGAGCACTTGTCAGCAGCAGGTAGAGCTTCAGGATCAGAGTATGTTCCTAGCCCATCAGAGTGGTCAGTTGGGAGTGTTTTTGTTCCAAGTGTTGTTGGAGCAAGTGGATTGGGCAGATGTCTTGCATGAAGAACATTCCAAAGTTACAGGATAAGGGTTGCAGATAATCCATATCTTGTTGAGATGGAGTGTTGAAAATGCAACAAGATGATGGAGCTTAGTGGAAAGGAGTCGCCTTCACTAAGTGGGCCCGCAGGCTATTTTTGGCGCAAAGTCTATTTTTAGACATATGGATCATGGTCTATGAGTTGCAGGATGTTTTTTATGGATAATTGGTCATGTTGGGAAAAATAGATGGACTTCTATTTTTGGTTCACAGCGGAGTGATCAGAGTCTATTTTTAGACTGTCAGGCTAAAAATAGAAACAGTTAAATATTATTAGCCCTTAGTAATATTTGGACTCTAAACATTATCTTATTCTCTTGGAGCACTTTAGTTCGAGCTACGGATGTGGCACACGTAGCTGACAGAAGGAATCACGTGGTTTCTTATGTGTTATTTGAGCTATTGTATGGAGGACTTCAGTTAGAACACATGCATGTGAGTTCTGTGGAGTTGGATGTGGAGTTGATGGAGTTGTGTTCAGTTTGACTTGGTTAAACTAGTTGTATTAAGTCTAACTAAAGAATACACTAGTGATGAGTTGTGTGAATTGATTGTTAATTAATTCACTAATTATTAACTCATAAAGCAACTAAAGAATACATCAGTTAACTCAATGCATGGACAGTTCAACAGAGACAGGTGTTAGAGGTAAGTGAAAGGGTGAGTTGTGACTATCAGTTGTGCATGAGATTTTCACATGCATGGGATTGAGTTATGCCAATGAGGACTATGCAGTGTGGGCCAATACCAAGGAAATTGTAGCTTATACTCACGTGATTTTAGATCAGCCATTCTCATGCATTCTCATGCAGGATTGCGAAGTGGAGGCAGGCAACGCAGTGGAGGAGATTTGAACCTGTGATTGATCAGATCTGAGCTAGTTTTGTGTGTAACAGGTGGAGATAGTACTGAGTACTTGTGAGGAGTATTGTACTATGTATTGTTACATGTTCTCAATCATAATAATATACAAATAGTGTGGGGTTTTCAGCTGTATGCTTTCCCCGTGTTACATACTGTGTTAATGTGTGCATGAGATTAATGTTTCATTGTTTTTGATGCTACTAAATTGATGATCAACGTAGAGGAGGTTATGTATTCTGCAATATTGTATAATTGGGATAATCTCTGTGAATAAGTGTCATATTATTCAAAATTTCTACAATGTGTTCCCTGTGATTTAATGCAGATTCCTAGTATTGGCAATTGAATCCACTAATAAACGGATTTTGGTGGGGAAAGCTTCCTCCTTTCATGGGGAATGATTCTTAATAATTTTTTATAAGTACCAAGTCAAATTTTCCTCTAGGGTTGGATTTTTCTTAGCCTTCTTGTGGAGAAAACTCATATTTTGCAGCTCCACTTTCATTTTCTATACGGATGTAATTGTATTGATGGAAATAACGAATATTTGTGCCATTTTCAGCTTCTAAATCTTGGTATCCTCCATAGGACTCTGATTTTCCTTGGGCTTGGCCATCCCAAGAGCCTCAGAGCCCTTTTGTATCATTTACTTTTCTTCTTTTCACTTCTTATTCACATGCATCTCCTGTTCTTGTTTTCTATTTCTCCATTTAGTATTAATGGTTTCTTGTTGTAGTATTGGGTTAAATGGTTGAAGTAAGCTATTTTGTAGGATGAAGAGCATCATTTAATCATTGTAACATCTTTGGAAGGTCATAGTAATCTTTGAGCTACTTGGATTAGCTTGCTTATTCCCAAATCTAGATTTCTAGAAGTCCCTTGTAGCAAATAACAGTAAATTTCTGCTATTTTTTGGAGCATGATAATGAGCTTCAATTGAGTTGATTCCACTTTCATAATATCACAAAAACATTCTATTTCATAACAAAAATCATCCCATTTAATTTTCACTTGATTAGGTTAGGCATTTGATAGATTTACTAGCTCACTAGGTATCGAATTTCTAGATTTTAGACTAGTAATTTTCTGCCATATTTTAGCATGGGTTAACAATGGTATTTTTGGGTGATTACACTTGGAATGGAGACATAATACATCCTAGTAAATAAAAAAAATTGTCCCATTCAATTTTGATTTTATTTGGCTGGTCATTCGGTGAATTATAATTCCCTATAGCAAATTTGTTGTTTGATGTAGTAAACTACAGGAAACCATATAGCATCCTTCCAACATGTATATACTTAACCAAATTCACTCAAGAAGCTAGGTTATTGTCCCTTAGGGTTGAATCAAGACCCATAGGCTCTAAATAAATTATTATGGAAGACTAAAGGCCACTTAGGACTTTCCTCTTTACCCATGCAAAACATTTCAACAATTTGGGCTAATGGATAGATTTATGGATTGGATAATACAATGATGATTTTCTTGATTCCATATCCAATGAACTCTATTAATGGATATAACCTTTTTGAAATGTAATGGTTGACATTTAGTTCATTATATTTACTTTATGCAATTAGAATAGGTTTTTTTCCTTGTTCTTTCTTTCTTGCAATAGGTTAAGGTTTCCATTTCGAGCATTTCATTTTCTGCAATTAGTTTAGGATTTGATTTCATTACATGCACTCCATTACATCATGGCAATAAATGAAGGACACATTGTAATTTGCACAAATAGTGTCAATATCTCATAATTTTGTACGAACCCTGGGTTGATAATTAAAGTTGGTAGCCTTGGGAGTTGCAACATTCTTGTTGCAATACCGAGGCTCATCAAAAGAAATGAATGATTTATGCTTCTTTAGTATTGATTAAGACAATTCCAATTTCTAATATCCTTGATCATTAGATTAAGCTTGTTTGAATGGCTATTGTTTTAACCATATTTTCCACTCCATTATAGTGAGAGAAACCCAATATCAACTTATCTCAGTTGTTTGGCTAAAATGCATCCCTTTTCATGTTTTCTTTTACTTAGGTGAGATTTATCCCATGATAAATGGGTTAAATTACATAAAAGAGGAATTTCTCATAATTATTTTTCTAGAATATTATAATTATGAGATAATAATTTTTTCATAATTGTGAAAAATGTTTCTAGAGTTTTTCATTCCCAAGGAGATCAACTTGACCCAATTGGGAGTTTGTCATTCCCAAGGAGTACTTTCTCATACTTTATAGCATCATAAATTGCATTGAACCTGCATGCATGACCATCTGGATTGGGGATCATTATTAGATTGTATTAGGCATTATATTTTGTTGTCTGATGATCTCAATCGGGCATGCTATTGCGGAGCTATAGCTCCTTGCATAATTAAATGCAACAACTATGATTGCATAAATATTTGATCTATTTTGTGTTTGTGATTGTAGGTATTTTTTGAGCATTTGGAAGCTTCATCAAGATAGAGTGGGGATCCTCATCAAGAATTTTTCAAATAGGTAAGAGATATATTCTCCTACTATTGTACTTGCAATTTGAATGCAATAATATTAGGGAAAAAGTTTTCAATTATCTATTTGTTTCTAGTTTCCTTTAGGATCTAGGGAGATTTCTCTTTTCAACAAGAGGGATTTATATGCCATAACATTGCTCTAGAATGCAAAGGAAAAATCTAGACCATACGATGAAAACCTTGTAAGCTTATAAATATCTTTGACATGGACAGGATATTCTTTATCGAGCCATAGCAAACAACCTTGGATTCTGATAGTGATAATTTTGGTATAGCGCATGGCCTCCCTTGTGGTGCCAAAGATAGGAAAATATAGCAATTTTATCAAAGAATACTGTTGCAAGGGACAAAACTCAATTTTCAACCTTAGATTAGCACCACCACCTAGAGCAATGATAGAATCCATATATAGTTATGATTTGAGGGTGGGGAATAGAACATTATCAGACAAATCATTGTCAACCAAAGTATTTTTCTCATATTTTCCTAAAACATATTTCTTGGGATTGATGTGGGGATCTGAAAAATCTGCAGGGATTGTGGGTTTAGTAGCATGACCCATGGAAATAAATTGAAGACTATAAACAAATTGGATAGGGGGAGGGTGACATAATTGAGACACAAAGGAGTTAGATACAGAAGCCATGTTGGAAACTCTAAGGTAAAAAATAGAAAATGATTATTGACACTTTGATATTGGTATTTGTAATGAAACCCATCAACTCAATGCAAAATGACTTTATCATTGAGCATTAAATGTAACAATTTTCCAAATTAAAATTTATTTGGATATCACAATTACCAAAACACAAAACTCTATGACACGACTCAAATGACCAAAAAGGTGATGATTTGACATAAAAAATAATTGGAAATGGTTAATCAATATGCCAATGTGGAAAAAAGATAAAATAAATAGTTGTTACAGGGATATTGATTAGGTAATTGAAAATACCCACAGTAATGACTTAAATAATGTTATAAATGACAATTTAGACTCCCCCCCACCCAACCACAATGATATTTTGTGGGTCGCAACTAAGAACTAATACAAATGACAGATGCAAATAAACTAACTAACTAACTGATGCAATTTAATTAACCCTAAACCTAACTTATGCCACATTATCGAGAGAAAAAAGCATGAAAATGTGACCATGGTACAACTTCAGGGGTGTGCCATTGACCCATCTAGGAAAAAGTATTCCATGAAGTTGAGCAAGCTTGATGGCTCCATGTTTTCTTATCTCTGAAATAAAGGAATGGTCCCAACTAGTGCATCTGTAATTTACCAAGATGTTTGAGATGCTTATTATCATACAACAACACTTGATCTCCTACCATGAAATACTTGCATTTGATATTTATCATGGCAAGCCTTTTTTCATTCCTTCTCAATACTCTGGTGAAAATACACAAGAAACCATTGTTCATCCAGTTCCCATGACACTTGTAGATGCTTTCCAATACACTCATCATCTGACATTCTTCTCACTTGAGTGATGAAAATATTTGGAACAATAAATTCTATCGGCGCTACTGCTTCTCGACCATATACAAGTTAGAAACGGGTATACTTATGAAATTGCTTCACAGTAGTACGATAATCCCTCTCTATGGTTGGAACACTTTCATCCCAATCATATCTATTTGTAGATCAAAACTTAGTAAGTCCTTCTCCATAATCATGTTAAATTCTTTAATAGTTCCATTTTCTCGTGGATGATAGCGGGTGCTTTTATGATGCTTGATAATAAATACCTACAGTAGTGTAGCAACAGTTTCATTAATAAAATGTGATCCCTGATCACTTGTGAGGCTTCATGGGCATCCAAATATAGTGATGATATTCTCAAATATAAACCTGGTGGCAACCTCAATAGTAAAATCTTTGACAAGAGTTGCTTGAACCCAGTGCGTTAAATAATAAGTTGTGGTGATTATATAGTGGGAATGAGAATGTCGCTAGGGATAATAGTTCCTACAAAATCAATAGCCCACCTCTCAAAGTAATTAAGAGCTCTCATTGGGTGCAATGAAAGTTCATCATGATGGAAGGGTCTCTTAACATGTTGACAAACATCACATTTCCTTGCATGTTCCTTCACATATTTAAAAAGATTAGCCTCCAAAGTATAGCTTGTAACACCTTCCTTGTGGTTTATTTTCTCCTAACATGGCCTCCTGCAATGCCAGAATGATACTCCCATAAGATAAAATCTCTCTCATGATCAAAATCACACTAACACAGAATATGATCCATCCCCATATTATATAGTTGAACCACAAGTAGTTGATAGTCTATGCACAAAATACTAGATGCATCTTTTCAAAGGTAGTGTAATTTTGAGTAAATTTTCCAGTCATTAAAATTAGTGGGATATCCTCCAGGTAGTCTGGTACATCCTCAATTCAAAATATATTGGCATCAATTAATTGATCGTCAAGTGATCCTCATGCTTCTCCAGACTCTAAGCAAGATAGATTACTAGGACCCACATTAGCTTGACTTGATTTGACAACAACTTCTAAAGAGAACTCTTGAAATAATAATAAACATCTAAAAAGATTTCGTTCAAGCACATGCTTATTAACAAGATATTTTAATGTGGAATGAGGAGTAAATAATTTAAATGGACCTCCCAACAAGTAATGTTAAATTTTTTAAGAGAGTACACCATAGTTGGAGCTTCTCATTCATTTGTTGTATAATTCTTCTCAGAAGTAGAGATATTTTTGATAGAAAAATAGATAGGATGATCTATATTTCCCTCACATGGTTGCTCCAAAAAAAACACCTAAGGAAATACCATATGCATCTATATGCGCATGAAATTATTCTTTTGGGTATGGATAAAACAAGATCGATGCACTTGCAAGCTTTTATTTGAGCAAATAAAATGTGGCATCACACTCCTCAGTCCATGTGAAGTGCTTGGATTTATTTTTAAACTTCTCTAAAGGTGTAATAATGGAGTAGCGAATGAATCATGGACACAAAAATATTAAGACTATGATAATATACACAGATTCTAATGTGATATGAATCATTTTTTTCTTGAATAAAAATAGGACTAATCCACTTGACTTCATCAACCTAGAAATATAAGACCTATATTTAACCTTTTATCTATCTCCCTCTTGAACTTTTCTTTAACTCATGGATTCAATCAATAGGGTCGATGCTTGATAGGCCTCATATCAATTTTCAACAAAATTTTCATTTCTCCTGAATCTCCTTTGATCTATTTGAGCTCTGAAATAGATGCCAGAAAAACATCTTCATACTCTTTCAATATTTCAAAGATTTCCTTTATAATTTTCTCATCCTAGTAGTCACTAATGGAGGATAATTTAGGCTTTTATTCAAATCTAATGTTATGTTTCCATAACGTTAAACACTTCAGGTGTGGAGATATAACAACCTTGAGTCAAAATCTCATGTAATAAAGTTAATAAAGTCAAAATAAGACCAAGGTCATGGGACACCTATTCCAAGATAAATGTTTGGCAAAACATCCTAGTGGCCATCACTTGTTGTTTATTATGGCTAAACGAAATTAGAAAAGGCATTGACAAAGGCTTTGGAAAGGAAAAGAGGTATTTATTAGCATTTATTTATGAAAATAATGGAAAATAGGAGAAAAGGGAAATGAAAGGTCACGTTTGCATGAGACGAAAATTAAAGGAAATTGAAGGAAAATGAGGAAAATAGAGGCCTCAATGATAAAAAGGATTTTGAGGATTAGTTCAAATATTTTTATCATTTTTTCTTTGGAATTAATTTACAAAGAGAGAAGAGCATCAAGAGGAGAAGCAGTCAGATTCAACATTATTGGATGGCCTAATGGGGCAAATCCTAGTGACACATGTCACCACTAAGGAGACACTACTTGGGGTTGATGACAAGAACATGGTGTCATCCTAGAAGCATATCGAAGGTTGAAGATTTCATAACTCCTCTGTAACTTAAATTTGAAGAAATTTTGATATAGGGAGTTCCGATGTTGTTTACATTTGGTCGTGGAGGAAAAATAACCAAGGGTGTAGAGCAAGGCTTACCATCTGAGTGTTATGGAGACACCACATGGGAAATATATTTTGGAGGTCATAGTTTTCGTAACTCCTCTCTAACTAAAATTTGAGAAAGATCTTATATAGGGAGTTTCTAATGTTGTTGGAACTTGGTTATGGAACCCAAAAGACCAAGGTTGTAGAGAAAGAACACAAGGAGATAGGCACTCGGCCAAATCCTAAAGCAATTAGAACCTAAGTGCTATGTCGCTGGTCACAACACCTGGTCCTATGGTGAAAAAAATAAGAGGCTAAGAAAAAGTGGCTAAAGGCCAATATGGGAATCTCGTGATTTTGTAGCATCCTTCCTTAATAAAGTTACGAAATGTGGGCCTCCAAAATTGCAACATATAGGAGTATGAATGATGAATGGGTCAGCAGCTAAGTGAATGTGCATAGTAATGTTGGTGTCGCAGGAGTAATGGCAACAGAAGAGATCATTGAGTCAAGGCAGCAAGGACCACAATTGTGCAAAATGATTTAAAGGAGTTTGTCATGAGTTGAGACAAGCCATCCCTGATCTTGCTTCCATGCTACAATAAATTGAATGAAGATCAGAGCCTCAGGTATAGGAGATTTGTTCATAGAAAGAACAAGAGCCTTGTTGGAGTGTGCAGGATTGACTGAGGATTTATGTCTTAGCATGGGAACACTCAGGTGGGAATTCCTTTCATTAATTGAACAACAACCACAGTTGGTGAGAGAACGAAGCCCATTCTCAGTGATTAATGAAGCTACAAAGCCTAAGTATTAGACACAACAACAGGAAGGAGTGCCAAGTGCAGGAGTACACTCGGGCAATGTGAATGGTATAGTGACAACTGACAGAGACAACATTGATCACAACAATAGAATTCAAGCAATGACATGCAATGGTAGGATGGAGAAGCCATGTACATGTACACTTTGATACTATGAATGGCAGAGTGATGGCTGATAGAGACAACATCGATCACTGTGTTTCAGTGAAACAAAACTCGGGATTATGGTTGAGCAATGTAGGGGAAAGTTGTATTATTTTCAGTGAGTTGTGTGGAGAAGTATGTGGGTGTGTGTGCGCTACTAAGGAGAGGCCAAGTCTACTGCTGTTAAAGAGAGAGGCTAAGAGTGCCTATGCAGAGGAAAGAGACCTTGAGAGAGCCTGTGTTGTGTGAGAGGTTGAGTGAGCCTATGATAATGAGAGAGATTGAGAGAGTCTGCGGAATAGAGGGGGTCGAGTACTGAATGTATGTTATTGAGAGAAAAGGGACGAAAAAAGTAGAGTGTTGTGTGGGTTGTGTATTAGTGAATTTTTTTTAGCGAAACAATGGGCCATTGAAGAATGTGCAGAGAACAAAATGTTGCATGGTCCAAAAGGATACTGAGGAGAACAAAGATGATATCATGTAGAGTAGCTACCATCTATAGAGAACATTAGTTCATTTTTGAGTTTGGGTTGGAGCCTGCATATAGGAATTTGGTGCTTCCATCTCTAGTGGGTGTCTAAGAAGGCTTGGGGGTTAGTTCCTACTTTAAGTTGGTTCTTGTAGCAAACCTACAAAGTTGGTGCTTCATATGATGCTTTTGGTAGGTTGATCAGTTGTCTACAAAAGGTGGGGTTGGTCTTCCTGCTAGTGTGTGCTAGCAACCAATCAAAGGCAGTTGGTGCTTCCTATGAGTGGTGGCTCACAAGCAGATTGATGTAATAGAGTAGGTGCTCTCATTTTTACATCAATAACAACAACAATCTTTGTTGGGTTTTTCTTGGAAGGGTTTTCACATTAAACCTATGTGTCTCATTTGTTTGTTGCTCATGATGTGTATGCTTGGATTGGTTGACATGGTTGTTGTTATGGTTTGTTAATGGTTGATCTCAATAATTGATGCCAAGTTTGAATGAGTAAAGATAAATTGGCATAAAAGTTTAAATTAACCTTAACACTGATTCATCCCTACCCTCTCAGTATTAACATTGTTTCCAACAATGAAATCTTCTGTTGTTAGTGTTTTTCATCATTAATATTCTACTGCAACATAATTTTATAATAAAAAAATATTTCTTCATGACTCTACTTCATGAAAATATCATTAATGTTTTCATCATCTATGTTGCCTTCAACATTCATTCTACAACTTCTATGCAGACTTTCTCAAGACATGGTGTTGCAAGACATGCTTCAAGGAAATTTAACTCTTCTTCAAAATCATCCTATTTACCTACACATTGTTAGTCAATGGTAAGTGTAAAAACATCTACAAAACCACATTGGTTTTGTTCCTTCTGCTATGTAATGATAGATTTCTCCTGTTGCACTTTCTTCTCTACCTTTGTCACTTCCACTTCTTTACTAACCTCGATTACTTCAAAGAGGTTGTCTTCCACTTATTTTGTAGACTCAACTGGGATTCTCTCACCAAATATCATCATGTCAATGTCATTTTTTGTTGCATTATCTACAACCATTCATCATTAGGCAACAATTTTTAATCAAACTTTACATCAACAAATTAAATTCTTGGATTTTTCGTAGCATTGAGTGCTTCAATGGAAACTTCATTGTCATCAGCAAGCTTTGTTTCTAGATTCACCAAATCTTCATCCACTTGTGGATGTGCACAATGGGGTCAACAAACATCTACGTTCTCCCGCTCTCTTGTTTCTTCAAATTCTTCACAATCATCATCCACTTGCAGCTGAGTACAGTGGAATTCACCAAACTCTTTATCTTCAACTCGATTACTCCCCCATACACAAAAATTCCTCTCAATGGTATCCCAAGCTTCCTTTATTGTCTTTGTATCTGCAATGAGGGAAAGAATGTTGCCATCAACGCATTATTTTATGCATTTTAATGCGAAGGAACTCTTTTGCCTTGTCACCTCCAAATCTCTCAAAGAGATCTCGAACATTTCATGTTGTCGCTTTGGCCTTCCTAGCCTCTTAACTTTTCCCATTGTTGAGTGATGACAGAATGCAACTCAACAAACAAATCGACCTGCAGACATAGTTGTTGCCTGCAATAAAAAAATCTTTGTGGTGGCTTCTCTACTGCTTAAATTCTACAAATAAATAGTCTACAAATTATTTACAATGGAAACTCTTTACAATATTTCAATGCTGCCAATAGTTTTTAACAACACCCTCTTCTCTTTTTTTAATAAACCCTCTTATAAAAAACGAGTATATTTTGTCCTTTTTGAAAGGAACAATTAATGAATGATTTTCATTTAAAAGTTATATGAGTCCTTTCTATACCTGCCAAAGGTGGATTATATTGTAATCACTTTGTCAAATTTGTCTCTGACTTTCAATTAATTTTTCTGCATAAATACAAATTTCTAAATGTTTACAATACTTGTGAAATATTTAAATGTTAAATAAAATGTTTGTTAAAATTAATTTTCATTTTTTATAAAAAAAAATTATATTCCTATTTTATGATTGGTTAAAGACATTGATATGACTATATTTATGGCATTTGAAATTCGTTTGTCAAAAAAAAAAAAATATTTAAAAAAAAACCTTCACATTAACACTTGTCCAATAAATTATTTACAATGTTGATTTTATGCATGTACAATACACCTCTAGTAAAAATCATTATCCATGCCAAGTACGATCTAGATCCAACAAATTTCATTGATGTTGCAAGTTTTGTCATTTTTAATACAGTTGGATCCAATAGGTTCGTTGGTTTCTCGTGATTCCAAAAACACCAAGTCCACTAGATCTGACTCTGGGTTGTCACATGCCTCCATAAACGCATCTTCTTCTACGATGACTCGTTCTTCTGCGTCATTCACTCACACTCCTCCGGCTCTTGCATTTAACACTGATGCTTTCATTACTGACTTTATACCCAAATCACGCTAAATCTGTCGCTTAAATGAAACAGATTTCAATTAGTGCTCCTACATTAATTTTATATGGTGTGTTTCAATGAAGAAATTAATGACATAGATATAGAGCTAAATGTAACCCATGAAGCAACTTGCATGAGTCCTATGCACACAACCATTTAATAATTGGAATCTTTCATTCTTATAATTATGCGGATAGGCATTTCCTTTGTTGGCTTTGGGTGGGAAAACAATATTCACCTAGCCAATGCGAGAGCTTGAATTTCACCTTTCCAACCAATTAAATTTTTCCATATGTTTGTCCTCTAACCAATGGAAATTTTCCATCTGTGCAGCTTGCTTTCATCCCAGTTTTCCCTACTGCCAGTTTCTACAGCTCTTGCCTATTTCTACAACTCTCTACTGACATGAAATCCTCTGCCATAACTGTTTGCAAACATTTCCCTTCATCTCACGTTTTTTCTCCTCTCTAGCACCATCTCCCTCACATGGCATAACTAGTAATTGTACCCTTTTCCTTCGGTCGATGTACCCTTCTCCTTCTAGCTAGTTAATGGAGCCCGTCTGCCATACCTCCCGCATTAAATTGCATTGAACCCTTCATTTCTGTTCATTTCCCCCAAAGAGTGAGTGGCTGCTCAACCATCTTATAGCTCATTAAATGAACATCAGAAAAAACCTAAACTTCACTTTGGACCCTTTACTATTCCTCTATTATAATGTAGAGGGTTTCATCTTAATATTAAGGGCTTGTGAAGAATCCATTGTTCATTAATAGAATCCATAGAGCAATGTGACAATTCATCTAGATTGGGATCGAAAACTGAGTTGAGGCACAGTCAGCGTCTAAGCTACAGGGTGTCAACAACAGTTGCATGGGCGAACCATTGTTGTTGTCGCCAGGATTTATTAGTTCTTGATTGAGTGTGGTGTCTTGATAGTATCTACTACGACCCGTAAACAAAAGGAAATGTTTTTATTTTGATTGAAAATGGAGTGCGGGGACATCTTCAAAGTTACTTTAGAGCACGAGAATGATGGGGTGAGTAGGGAAAGGTAAATAGTTTAATTATTTTTTTCGTAAAATAACTCTTGTAGCTATTGAAGTAGCATGTTCATCAGGAGATTTTCGGCAAAGTCAGAATGTAGGCAGGGCACATACATTTGTATTACAGAGTGAAAGCAATAATATATGTTTTTTATGATAGCAAATTTATTTAAGACTTTTAATCTCGTTGAATAATAGTACCATGGTAGTATTTGGCAGTGGATCCAAAGGCCGATTGTGATGATTGGGGTTTGCTAGAAGTGGAAGCTTGTTTAGGCAATGCTGCAAGAGACACCATTTCTTCTCCTTGGGAAGCCTGTAAGTCTCACACGATATTGTATTCAATAGTCGGGGTTGATTGTCTTTTTGATAACCCTGTTTTTTCTCCAATACAACTTGATTATTCAAAAGCTTATTAGGGCTATAGAACTATAGATAAAGACCTTGCTCCATTAAAACATGATATCAAATCTTACGCAATAAGAAACTAACATGACTTCTAGGCAAGCTTAGAGGATAGCCTCGTATTCTTATCAAATATTAAGGCCATATATTGTTTTTTCTATTATGTTAAAGCTCCAAAAGTCCTGGACTTAAAAAGAAAAACAAGATTCATAGATTTTCAATCTTGTTGCATATAGAGAAGCTAGATGCTTTACATCGTAGGTGTAGAACATGGAAATAAAAAAGATTCACAAAATTTCAATTTTGATGTATGTAGAGAAGCTAGGTGTTTTATATCCTAGGTGGAGGAAATATTTGTATGCCTTTGTGTTTCTAACTAAAAAAACTCATTATCAATATGAATCAGAGATATATTAAGCTTCAAGTACTTAAAAGTTTTGTTTTTCTTTTGGTGCTTAATAGATTTAGGGTTAACATTCATCTATGCTTTTCTATCTCTTAGTTCTTAATAGATCTAAGACTAAAAACCTTATATTAGAATCCTTAATACCATAATTATTTAAAGGCCTTTACTAGTATAGAAACTAACATCAAATCAAGAAACATTAAATGTAATTTTTTTTGGAAAGAAATTGAGTATTACCTAGACCCCAACACCAATAGCTTCTAGCTGCAATGAGATTCCCATCTCATAAAAGGAAGTTGATTCAGGATTTGCAAATATTTTCCCAGTAAAGGAATTTTCTATGATATTTTTCAAAATAGAACCATACCCTATATGCTTTGAAAAACAGTGCTATACAATCTCACTAGCAGAATATTTTTGTCTTTGCATTGTCCAAGTAAGCATTTTCAAAACTGTTTCAGAGTTTTCAATACAAAATTTACCATTGCTTGAGGAAAACATGTAAGTGCCAAAAGGCCTTTATGGGCTTTTCACATTTGATTCCGTTAGAAAATCAAGGACAATATTGAAAAGTTTCCTACAAGCTTCTTGAATAGAAGTATCTTTCACTTTGCCTTGCTAGTAAGGAAAGATAGTAGACAAAGCCCCAACAATTAATTCAAATGGTGCAAGGAGCATCTGAGGAACAATATCATGCTTGGAAACCACATGACAAAAGTTGCCAGCATATTTCTCTCGGCCAATAGCTTTAACAAGACTTTCATCTCCCACTAAAGGGAAACCAAATGTGATACAAAAGGGAGAGATTTGTCTTAACCTCTTTTCAAGTACTCGTAGTGTGCCCAAGGTTGCAATTTCCCCTCCTAAGGAAATGACCCAAAAATATAATGGGTTTAATATTCCTTTTGGTCGAGTTCGTATACATCTACAACTGATCGATCATAGAATAATACATGAACAAGATGTTACTTTCATATGAAATTTCAAAAAAATCATCTTTGATAAATGAAGCAACAAACCCTCCTTTTATGAAACTAAGGTCACTTTGTCCTAACAACTACAGTAGATAAATCAATTTACCTTTGTTTTAAAATTTGTTTTCTCCAAAATATGCAAGAACAAATAAAGAGCTCCTTGATGTACAAGGGTTTGTTGATCATCATTACCCTTGAGGCAATCAGAGAAGACCTTGTTGTCAGTTTGTATATTGCCATCTCCATATTTTCTACCTTTGACAATGAAGTCTTCGATATTATGAAATGAAGGGAAGGAAACATATGCAAATCCTTCATACTCATTCAGAGTAAAAATCTTTGATTTTCTTGCCAGACGTGACTATTCCCAAGCCTTCGACAATACTTCACATGAAAGAATGAAAGTTGCCATCTCCTGAACAACATTGAGCCTGCAACAATGTTTTTGCTAATTAGCACCATATGGGCAACCAAGAATGGGTAATATCATTTTAGAATTATTTGCATTAAATATGATTAAATCTCAAAGTTTTTCTCATTAGGATATGATGACAATGGTGAAGTGAGCTCTAGTTCCTTCACAATTCAAATTTATGTGGATTAAATATGTCACGTATGCATAGTTTTTGTAGATCAGAAGACATGAAGGAGATGACCAGATTAAAAAAAAAATACAACCATACCTTCATTACTTGAAATGAATATTAAAAGATATCATTAACGAAAAACCAATGTAGAAAAATATAGATGCGCACAAGCTTCTAAATAGGAAAACTATGCCCACCTCCCTAAAACCATTTAGCTTGCCAAAAGTTGTAGGTCAAAGACCAGATTATTGGATCTGTCATTACTAGACTGAATCAAACCCCTACTACTAATTAAAGATGAGATTACTACCACACCCAATTCAAAATTACAAATTAAATATCAACCTTTTGTTACTTAGTAAACAACATACATACAAAGGCAACCACATTGGAATTACCAATATATTAGTCTTACCATTTGGAAATATTCTAACATAAATAATATTCTCCTTAGATCTCTTAGTCCAAAGTGGCATTCGTATCAAAAATAAATAAAACTTGAGTAAACCCATCAAAATTCACACCTGTAGCTTGAATGAAACCCATCAAAATTCACACCAGTAGCTCGAATAAAACCCATCAACATTCACACCAGCAGCTCGAATAAGACCCATCAACATTCATTCCAGCAGCTCGAATAAGACCCATCAAAATTCACACTAGCAATAAAGGAAACCCCACCCAAAATATTTTTCTTGTTTCTTTCCTATTCCATCATAATTCCATCAAACCTCAAAGAAAATCCTTGTTTTAATGACTGCAAAAATCCAAAATTTCTCCCAAACCCACATTAACCTCACTACAAAATTTAAATCTTCATCTTGGTAAACAACTATCTATCCTACTAAAATTCATTCCTTAACCTACTAATCCTTTCAAAATTGATATAGTTATTTCAAGTTTGACACACAATTATTTCAAATGTGAAGAAAACAACCATATCCTACAAAAATAAGATGATTTTTCAAACTTAGAAAACAACCATATCCCGCAAAAATAAGACTTAAAAACTTATACTTACAGTGGACTGTCTAGTTCCATGGTCCCCTATTGCTATTTTATTTTCCTTGCAATGGTGGATTCCAGAGCTGAAATTTGCTTATAATGCAGAAAGGTGGTTTGAATTTGACTTGGAAAACATAAGGGAGACACCCAAGCAATTTCCCATATAAATAAAAAATGGAGTAAACTAGCAATTGCACCAAGAGGTGCAAAGGAACATCGATAGGGGAGCGGGGAACGTAGCAGGAAATAATGAATTGAAATATATGGACAATGTTCAAATAAAAGAAGAATTTGAGTTTCTAAATCTCTTCTACAAAATGTAGCAGGTGGTTAAATCTAAGAAGAAATTTACATTGACATAAATGTTCCAAAACAATGGGAATGGAAAAATAAATAGGCATAACTCTTCAAAATGTAAGCAACCTACTATTTTAATAACAAAGTATAATTTTGGCCACACGAGGTGAGTTGAGTCATTGAAAGTAAGGCACAACTATAACACCCATTAGGGTTCAAACCCTATTACATCATGTGTACATTTACCACGAAAGTGGGTGGGGGTGGTTCTGTTCACCCCCACAAGGAGATTTTTGTTCAATGAATGTCATCATGGTCATTAATTCTAGTCACGAGGGCAAGGAATCAATCAGATTTGAACCTGCAACCTATATCCTCATCATTGGAAAGATGCCTTAGGTGGGTGTCTCAACCTAAAGAGGTAAGATCCTTAGAGTTAGATTGTCGTTTGGGGAAATGCATCACACAACATCACAAAGCCCTAAGTTGAAGACTTCCATCCTACATTTTTGGAGTTTCCAACCATTCCACTTCTTGGAAAACTACAAACGTGTCCCTACATTTTTGGGTGCAAAATTCTTTGAAGGTTGTGGGAAATGTTATTAGCCATTTTTTCTCAATTTCATGAGAGAGAGTTTCATTATATTACTGAAACTTAGATCAAATTGGTTTTCATAAAGGTATTCCTCAAAAAATCATTCTTGAGTATTAACACATACACTAGAAATGAAATTTGGAATATGAAATCATCGCTTTCCAGGTCTACACAAAGTCACATCCAAACTCAACTTGAGAGTAGTTCTTGCCCAAAACTCTACAAAAATTGCCCATGACCACAACAACAACATAAGAAACATTTTTTACAACACTGTTAGAGAATCCTAGTGGGCAAATTCCTCCATAGGCATTGTCAATTAACACTTGGTGAGTTTCTTGCAAGAGATACAGATAGGACTTGCCTAGATTCCCGTCAATGGCTGGACAGAGAAACATGACGATGGATTGCTGAGACTGTCCAAGACTCATGAGTCATGCCGAATCCATTCGTGAAATGAGTCCTCAGTGAAAACTCAACTTGAGACTGGTGCTCACCCAAAACTCTATAAAAATTGCCCGAAATGTGTTCCACATGCCAGAATGTAATTTTCTCGAACGATGAAAATGAAGCTCTCAAGGAAACCATATGTCATAAAAAAACACCTGATAAGGAAGATGTGATGTCTTTTTTTAATCCTTGAAGTCATATAGTTTCTCAAAATACATTTCCATAATGCCCATAAACCTGTCATTAACCTTCGTTGGACCCGTCGAGTCTCTAACCACCAATGCCCCTGTTTATTTCAAAGACTCCATCACTTCATCACAATGAACTCTTTAAATCCAAACTATACTCCATTTTTACATTTAGGTTACACACAAGCTCAATTGGGTCATGTTTGGAGTCAAACCCACATCCAAATCTACTTGTAGATTTCAAGTATGGCTCCAAATCAATCATAGGGGCCTCCATTTATCACTTTCTCAAACACCCAAAAATATTTAGTGGCTTTTACCACTTCCTTATAAAAACCCTAGTCCTTGGCTGGATGATTGTATGCGAACAAAGTTTTCAAAACCTCTTGTTCTTATTCCTTCTGGTCATTGCGGAGTCCTTTGTTCTAGTGACACTCTGGTTTTATTGAGATCTATTTCTTAGACCCATTGGAGCTAGCATGTTTCGATTTTATCTGGGTTTATAAGAAGGGAAGTGGTGGGGATAATTCTAATAATCCTTCTATTGAACTCTACTTCATGATCCCCTTTCATTGTAAGGACTATAGTGGCTCCAATTGTGCAAAGGCCAGAAAGCTCATTCCCTTCAGTATTGTGTTGTGCCCCCCCATAAAGTGACATCGATGATGAAACTTGACATGTCGAATAATTGCTTTCCACATTCCCTCGCTCCTTATCGGCGTTCCTTTGTACCTTTTGGTGCAAATGCTAGTAATATTAATTTATAGTAGTTGGGCTATGAAATCTTCGCTTTCGTGTAAACTTAGAAAAAATGTAAATAGCATAGGGCAAGGCATATTTACTAGTTTATCGAGTCATTAATACATGGTGGCAGTGTATGTCTAGTACTGGATAATGTATCTGTTTTGATCCAATGGTGGGTATATAATGCCCCACTTATTTATGACTCAATAGACTTGGAAATATTGGTTGTCCCTACTCTTCCTTGACATTTTATATTATATTACAGCTAACTTTCCTTTTTGTTCAAAAATTCTCTTAGGGTCTTTGCTTTTTTTTTGTGAGGGCATTTGAAATATTGCTCTCTCTGGAAAAGTCTTATGCAGGCTCCAGTTCTCTTCTGAATTTTACTAAAATTTAAATAAAAACTATTACACTTAACTAGTAGTTTAGCTGGAATTAAATTCTCCTAAACAGATGATAAGAAAGTCCATCAATCAATTTAAAGAGTACCATGGTTTTGAAATTCCCACCCTCCTCCATATAAATTTGAATCGATATTGAATTAAATTCTCCTAAACAGATGATAAGAAAGTCCATCAATCAATTTAAAGAGTATCATGGTTTTGAAATTCCCACCCTCCTCCATATAAAGTTGAACCGATATTGATAAGCGCATGGAGGGTGGAGATTAATTTTCCTTGGTTATCAAAAGTGAAGAAGATGGCTATACAGCTTGAGGTGAATGGCACATGTTTTGTTTGTTTGTTTCAGCGTGATTTCTATACCCTTGCATTTGAAGGTGAACACACGAAACTGTTTGTCGATGTTCCTACCCTTTCTTTGTTATTTCAATGCGTGTCAAGTAATAGACCATATTGTATACTACACGCCAAGCTCACATAGTAAGCCAGTAGAGCGTGATGGGGTTGAATTAGTGAGAAGAACATGGGAGAGCAGTAGGGATAAGGGAGGCCATATGATCCGACAGAGGATTTAGGTACCGTAACTATCTTAGGTATAGGTTGAGGGTCATTTTGATTCGAAGCTTTCTTATGAATTGAATATGGCTTCCCCATCTACCCATCCACATCACTAATTATCTGAATGGCTAACTATGTGCGCTCAACTTTACATATGGAATTTAGCTATACACTCCTTTAATCATTAAAGGAGGAACCAACAAAATATCCAAGGGAATGAATGAAGATGGAATTTCATGGTTGGAATGGGATTATTTGTGAACTGAATTTGATTATAAATGCCACATGGTCAACATTTTTAGTTAAGAAAGTTCATCAATTTAATGAGTAGTATGGTTTGAAAATTCCTAGCCTTCTCCATATAAAGTTGAACCGGTGTTTGATAGGCACATGGAGGGTGGAGATTATTCTTTTTCTTTGGTTATCAAAAGTGAAGACGATGGCTATACAACTGAGGTGAATGGCAATGCATGTTTTGGCTGATGTTGCTATCGTTTGATAGGACTCCTCTAGATGTCATGGAAATAAACTATAGAATCAACTTAGGGGAGTGAGAATATATGAAAAAGTTAAACTATGTAGTTGTTAATGGTGAGACTTATCAAGTTCAAATCTTACTTTTAAGGACACAAATTTCTAATGTAGGTTATATAGCACTATCAATATGAAAAAATAACAACCATACTAGCCCAAACTAGTTGAGCAAGGCTTGACCAATATTAAATAGAAAAAACTGAATCCATCTTTAAGTGTATCTAAATGAACTAACATTAATGATTGCTACTCTTCTAATAAATATTTCCTTCTAAATTAAGAAATATTTTACTTGATGATTGTATTTATATTGCCTTCCTATTCTTCAAAGTGTCCACCTTTACCAGCAACACTTTTTTCTCTTCTATCATATCACTCACAAAGTGATACTGAACATCAATGTGCTTTGTCTTTGAATGGTAAGCAGGGTTCTTTGCCAAGAAAATTGCACTTTGACTGTCACAGTCTATCCTTATAGCTCCTTATACTAACCCCATACTTGAACACAATCTTTGCATTCAAACTACTTCCTTGCTTGCATGAGTGGTTGCCATGTATTTTGCCTCCGTAGTTGATAGTGCCACTACAGATTGTTGCTTACTCATCCAACTGACTGCAATTCCAAATAGGTTAAACACATACCCACTTGTAGATCTTATCTGATCTAGATCCCCAAACCAGTCTGCATCAACAAAGCCACAAATATCCAACACTCATTCCAATCCTAGTCTTCCTTGGCAGCACAAACCATAATCACTAATGCCACACAAATACTTGAAAACCCGCTTCACTACTGTCCAATGCTCCTTCCATGGTTTTGACATAATCCTGCTCAATACTCCCATTGCATGTGCAATGTTTGGTCTAGTACAAACCATTGCATACATCAAGCTACCGATTGCACTTTCATATGGAACAGGAGACATGTCCTCTTCTTCTTCTTGTGTCTTGGGACACTATTCGACATATAACTTTACACCTACAGGAATAGGAACCTTCACCAATTTACTATCCTACATATTAAACCTCTGCAATATTGTCTCGAAATACTTCCTCTGGTTTAACCAAAGCTTCCTCTTTGCTTGATCTCTTTTAATTTCCATGCCCAAAATATAGTTTGCAGCACCAAGATCTTTCATCTCGAATTTGGAGGACAATTAGGTCTTCAAATCCTAGATAATTTCTTTTTCATTTCCAACCAGCAACATATCATCCACATACAAGACCAGATAAATAACATGGTCACTAATTAATTTAAAATACACACAGTGATCTGCTTTGCTTCTGGTGAAGCCAAGTCCCCGTATAAATGTATCAAATTTCTGATACCACATCCTTGGTGACTATTTTAACCCATACAGAAACTTCTTTAACTTTCATACCAGTTCTTTCTTACCCTTCACCGCAAAACCTTCAAGTTGCTACATGTAGATCTCCTTTTCCAGATCCTCGTGAAGAAATGTTGTCTTCACATCCATCTATTCTACCTCAAAATCAAAAGCAATAGTAACAAATAAAGGTAATCTAATAGAAGCTACCTTGGAAACAGGAGAAAAAATATCACCAAAATCAATTCCTGGCACCTGGGAATAACCTTTTGCTACCAACCGAGCTTTGTATTTCTCCACCTTTCCTTCTGCATTTGTCTTCTTCTTGAACACCCATTTGCTACTTGTTATGCCCTTATACCAATAGGTGTCATATATTATGATTGACTTGATGAGCTATGTAATATGTTCATACCTTTACTTGTTGCAAAGATTTTCCATATTTATAAAAAATTAAAAAAATTTAAAAATGTAAAGACGGTATACCCTAAAAGAAAAATCAAAGGGTAAAAAGAATAAAATATGGTCAAAAAATAAAAGAAAATGAACCCCACCAAAAAGAAAGGCCGGGAAAGTGTGTAAGTCTAAATTCCACTACTTCTTCATTTTGTATAGTAAATATTGTGTGCAACTTGTTACCTATGCCACAATCCATGGTCACCAAATAGCTTAAACTTGGTTATTCCATGTTTTCAATGTCATGTTTTAGAAATCGAGAATAAAGATCTGACCAAATAGTGTAATCTTGGCAGATAAGTAGATAGGTAGCGTGAAAAAAGGAGCTCAACAATTTAATCTAAGCCCCTGGATGTAATAAGTATAGATTTAGATAGACATTACCATGTAAAAGAAAAAGAGTTTGATAAAGGTTTGCTAGTCTAAGTGCACCCAAATAAAGAAGTAAAAATGCTAGGTTAAAGTAGGTAGGGTAAGTAGATGATGATTGCAGAATGATATGTGGTGAATGATGATTATAAATGTGTAATCTTTTACTTTCATCACAAGGCAAAGGCATGTATTATGTTGAAGGCATCACAAACATGGCAAAGTCAAATAATTAACCCCCCCTACTCATATCCCAAAAATTTCACTAATTTCCCCAAAGTGCCAAGGTATTTATTATATTTGAGGGGCTCAAAGCATTTCTCTGACTTCTGGAGGGATCGAACCCTCGGCCCAATAATTTATAATGCCTAAGTACTTAAGCTCATTCATTAATCATCTCACCCCTCCATGAAACATTCATTCCCTTGATAAGTTTTTCCTATTGTTTAGATTATCTTCCGGATACATCGCATAACGATTATTTTTCATCGACGTTTCAAACCAACAACGGTGGTTCATCTTCAGGATGTGAAAGAATATTGAAAGACTGTTCTTATTTTTCAATTATATATATAGAGATGCTTAGCCGACAGATATAATTAATTTATTTTAATTATTCTTTTTTTTTATGGTTATATTAATTATATTTGTTATAATTATCTAATTATATATTATTTTAATTTTATTTTAATTATTACTTATTTTAATTATAATTATTTATTTTGATTATTTTAATTATAATTCTTTCAATTATTAAACTTAATTTTAGTTGTTGTAATTATATTTATTTATTGATAATTAATTTTAATTATTTATTTTACTTGAATTCATTTTATATTTATATAATTAATTTTTGCTTTTTTTTCTAGTTATATTTATTTTAATTAATTAATTATTTTAATTGTTTTAATTATAATTATTTTAATTATTAATTTTAATTGTTGTAATTATATTGGTTCTATAATTGTTTTTAATTGTATATATTTTAATTATTTGTTTATTTTGATTATTATTTTAATTAATTATTAGTTATTAATTTTAATTATTTTGATTATTTATTTGTTTTAATTATTATTTTAAGTAATTATTAATTTTAATTGTTGTAATTATATTTACTTCAATTTCTTTATTAATTATTTATTAATGAGTTATTTTTACTTTGTATTTGTATTAGTTTTAAATCTATGTCATGATTATTTATTAAGGTTCCCTACATATTATCCTATGTTGAGGAGTTTATTATAGTTAAGATATTTTTGATTGATGTTTGATGGGAATCCCCCTCATTTATTGCTCCTCACTTTGAATTCCCCTTCACTTAGCTAGGAGTACAAGCAGCCGAATCATGCACTAGAAGGCAGTCGAGCAAGTGGAAGATGATTGATAGTTATCTCGAGTTTTGGGAGCCAAGCCTCCCTGATTTTAAGGAAGTTGTTGGTAGTTTCAGATGTATAAGTAGAGAGGCCTAGGGCCTCACTAGAGTCGACTTTTTTGCTGGTGTAAACTCTGCTCAAATTCGAGCTTACTATTTTGTGACAGTTTTATCTAATCTTGCTATTGTTTGATAATGAAGATGGAATCCTTTTTGAACTAGCATTGAGTTACCTTAGAGGGTTGAAGCTCTTGGGTTAAGGCCCAATCCAAGCATCCATACTTCTCTGTATTTGTATTTGTGTGCTTTACTTCAATTTGTAGATTAGTTTGTTGTTAGATGTATTTCTCTTATGGTTAAGAATAGGTTACTTTTGATGATTTAGTAGCTTGTTTCCATTTGTGCTTTCTATAGTAGCTTAAGCAGTGATCAATGAAGATTTAAAAGGCTAGCAACAGCACCTTGGCCTCTCTTCCTCCCTCTGGTACCATGATTTGAAGCAAAGACTCTCTTGTTGCCCCAAAAACATAGATTTTCCTCATTCCTAGGACTTCTAGCGTTTGCAGCTCTCTAATAGGTTGATAGTCCAATTTTTATTTTCTTTAGATCTTCTTTATCACGTTCACTTCCTGATTTGCAATATTCCTTTTGCATTCTTTCCTTTCTTACAACATTTCCCAGCATTTCCTTCTATACATCATAGTTTAGGCCATTTTAATGCAAAACTCTATTTTTCCTAGGATGCACTCATTTCATTGGTTGCTTGATTTTATTGGTTGACTGTAAGCTTTTATGCAGTAGATCTCTTCTAACAGTAGGCTAGCTTACCAGCAATCACACCCTCCATCTGATCTATTCCCTATAAGGTCTCCCAAACATCACCTCAATTATGCCCTAGTTTCCTTCATTTTTCATAGAACTTCTTCCTCTCTCCTTGAGCAAGCCCAATCATATTTCTCTCTCCTAGTGATTCATGGTAGACTTTAGGCATCCTAGCACCTCATTCCAACCTTCATCCACCTTTTCCACCCACTCTCACACCCTCAAAATAGCAAAAATTTCTATCGGCCTCCTCCTGTAGGCCTCTTGTAGTTTCCCTATTTTCCGCCTGTAGTTTTCTTGTGTCATCCTATAGTTTTTCATGTAGGATTTATTTTGAAGGCCAAGTGTGGGAAAAGCCTCCAGAAGGCCACCTAAGACCTCCTAGGACCCATACACACCATCCTACATCCTCCCAAGCTCCAAAACCGCCCTCTAACGCCACCTGTTCCTTGCCACACTCACACACAATAAATTAGATGCATGTTAAATTCACATAAAAACACATAAAAATCCAAAAATATGTTTTTTGCTTATTTACTTCTAGAAATAACATGGTTAGATGTTGTTTACTCCCTTGAGTAGGTAATTGCATTTCTTTCATGGTTTTCATAGTGTTCCTGGCAAAAGTAGAATTAGCTTGTTAAGTAGGGTTTACTAGGTTTTGCTTTACATTCCAGTCTTTCTCTTTTCTGCAGTTAGAATAACATCTGTAGAGTAATATTTCTTTCCTTTCATCACGCATAGAGCTTCTTCTAAAATCTATAGAGTTTGGCTTGAGCTCCTAGTGATCTCATGTCAGCTGACCAAGTGACAACCTGTAGTGAGAACTAGTACTTGTGCATATAGCACCGACGCTTCTAAGTTTGTTACAAACTACCAAGTTGATAAAACTAAAGTTGGAAGCCTAGGGGTTGCAGCATTCTTGCTGCAATACTAGCACTCACCACCGAGTTCCAATCTGAACTCCCCACATCAATATTAGTGCTCCCCGCACCATCTTGTAGGTATCCTTCTCAAACACTGTTTTTAAACCTGCATCATCCAGATTGCTTACAGAAATCAGATTTTTGGCCAATGCAGGAATATGCAGAACACCTGAAAGTGTTCTAACCCTTCAACCTTACAACTTCAACTTTAATTTTCCACGACCAACGATTCTAGCCTTCCTATCATCCCCTAAGAAGACAACACCACCATGGTATTTCTCATACTCATAGAACCACTTTCTTGGGGAGTGAAGTGAAAGGATGCACCTGAGTCAATCAACCATGCCTCATGATCTACATGTGTAGTTGAAGAAGCCAAGTACACATCTGCACCTTCATTTGAGGTGGTTTTCACCTCTGCAGAAGGAGCATCATCGGATCCCTTTCCTTTGTTAGGAGCTTTATATTTACAGTCCCTTTTGTAGTGCCCTTCCTTTCCGCATTTCCAGCACACCGCCTTTACAGGCTTTCCTAGAGATTTAGATCTCCCCCTATATTTAGATCTCCCACTCAATGACTTATTTTTGTTTCTGTTCTAGGACCTTCCTCGTACAGACAAGGCATCACCATTCTGGCTCTCCATATTTTTCTGTCTCATCTCTATTTCTGGGAAAACTAGTGTCTTTTCGAGTGACTAGCCCTCTAGGTTTGGCAGCTACCCTAGAAACAACTATTCAAAGCAGTTCAATGATTTCTTCTATGTCTAATGGATAAGAGAAAGATAATGGGACCAACCTCGAACTTTCGCTTAATCCTTTGCTTGATCTCTCTCCCCCTTGACAGAGCTTGCAACTCCTCCCTGTACTTATCCCGCTTGGAGAGTACCTGTAGAAACACAATAACAAAGAACCGTCAAAGCAACTTGATCTATTACAGCATAGACATTACAGAATCAGATATATAATGAACATATAATAGCATTCACAAATGATAACATTCACAATTGCACAATCATATGGAAGAAAAGTTGAAGAACTTTATTAAATAGAAGGGAGAATTACAACCCAGTTGTCTGATCCAGCATCATCCTCCCAGCATCAAGCCCCCGTCACCTCATGAAATAACAAGATCACACCAACAATACAATGTTATTTTTCTTAATTACAAACTATTAGCACTTCCTTACAATTCACATTATTCCAGCCTCAGGATCTCTTAGATGAGGGATCCATTTATAGATGTGTGCAAGGGTGTGAGTCATCTCTGGGGTTTTGATTAGTGTTATTCCACTTGTTACAATTGGTTCCACTTGGAGATTTCTTGGATCTCTTACTCATCCTTGGGTGAATTTAGAGAGGTAAGTGTCATAGGATAAGTTTCTAGAAGATTCCCTGAGCAACCACCTAGCAAAATGTCTCGGAAATTTGTCCATCCTCGCCCCCCTGTAGAAGGCCCAAATAGTATGCATCACACCTGGGTAGTGTACCAATCAGTATGCATCACACCTGACCAGTGTAGCAGTCAGTATGGTTCAGTTTAGGTCATTTCTGGATGGTTTCTCAGGTGGAACTTTTGGGGAATTATGTAATCAGATGACCATGTTCTTTTAGGGTATGAAACAACTCTTTTAGGGGTTGAAGAGTCCTATTTTATTGACATATAAGATTGGGGTTGAAGTGCCCAAATATGTCTATAACAGCTACCCCCTAAAGCATGAAGTCATAAATCTTGATGTCGGGTGAAATGCTTTATCATGAGGATCCGAGGTTTTGAACTGGAAGGTGACCTGCATAAGTTACAATACAATACATCATCATAATATAATTTTCATGATCTAGCTGAGGTAGGCATTCCCATGCTCAGCTTTAAAAATTAATTTCATGTACATAGATCAGATAGTTGTTTGTAGATGCAGATTGATGATTCTTCAGATGTAGAGTCATCATCCCTGGTTTGGATGACCCTCTGTGCAGCACCTTTGTACATTTTATGTTTTTATATCCCTGATTATATTGTAACCCGGAAGGATGAAACTAGATCCAAGGTCTTCAAACTCCTTCAATATTTGCCCGATGTACAAGTTAATCCATGTGAAGAGATGTTCTGAAGTCGAACATGGAAAGACATCGCCTGATTACCAGTCAATAATGTGAGCTGTTAATAGATGCGAGAGGAATCACCGATAATGATAATGACCCTCAAGGTACTACAGTACAATTCACGTGGTGTGAATATATGATCTGATGTCGAACACCATGTAAAATCTTTCAGTCGAAGACCATTGATGTCAACCTGTCGCCGGAAGTGAGAAACTTGCCATTGAGGCATGCAAGCTTCAAAGCACTGAAAGGGGTGTTTCTATGTCAACTTCTTGGATAACGAGCTAATGTCGACAAGAAGTGACCCATCGTAGGAGGGCCTTAATGTATCCCACATCTACGACACGAAACGAAGAAAATGATTTCTGGAGGTGAAAACAATCTGATGACACAAGGTTCACGAATGGTGGTCATGAAAAATGAAGGTTGAAGGTATTGCAGTGGGTGAGGCATTAACGGGATTGTGGTTTCTTGACTGAATGACTTCTTTTGAACATGTCGGTGACACTGAGATGGATTGGTAGCATTAACCCCAAAAGATGGATGGTGTGAAAGACCAATGGTGAGATGACCGGTGAACGGAATAACCCAACCCGACTCAAACACAGAGATGAAGTGAAAGTGTCATGTTCAAGAGCGACCTGCTACCATAAAGTTTTCAAGTTTTCTTCCCTTTTTCCCTAGTCATTGTTGACCAGTACCTCTTTATTTTTGTCAAGCTTGAGGAGGATAACATATGCTTGTTCTATAATTTTCCCTTCGGGCAAACCTGTCGCTATGTTTTAATGAGTCTAGCGACAGTGAAACTCGGTCTTGTCTAGAATGGACAAGTTTGTCGCTATTGTTTTAACAAGTTTAACGACAAGGATAACTTATTCCTTTTCATGTTTAGAGAGTTTGAAAAGGGATGAAAAGAAAACTCCAGAAGTTCTTTTTCGTAAAATAATCCCTTAAGTCCCAAAAAGGATAAAATAAGACAAAAGGGATGACTTTTCGATCACTTTAATGAGATGAAAAAGACAAGCGCTCGAACTTTTTCATGAGATAATCCCTCAGGTCTGAAAAAGATTAAAATATACAAGAGGGATGACATTTCCAAGCACTTTAATGACCTGGAAAGGCCAATTTCTTGCCAATCTTTTCATATTTAACAAGTCTGAAAAGGGTTTAAAGGAGACTCGATTTTGAGGAACGAGTGGTGTCTAGGGTAGCGAATGGTTATGGGTAAGCTTGCAACTTCTCAAAACATGGTGATTTCTGTGAAGAATATGGCTAACAAGACCACTCATCAGAATTGTTCCTCAAAAAGCGTAAACCAAGTGGAAGCATATGATCGGCCGAAGAGATGGAGGTGATGAGAGGTACACAACCAAGGCTCAAAAAACTGATAGAATGGCAATCACAAAGGTTATTTACTTAAAGGTGGGTTCATTTTTTAACGAGCTTGAGCCATGGGGGAACTATGCTCAGATTTAGTTTCATTTTTATACAAGCTAGAAACAACAAAATTGAAAAGCTAGAAAAGACAAAACTAAAAAGCTAGAAACGACAAAACTAAAAATTGAAAATGGGAAAAAAGGTTTTCATGCTGCCAACATGATGAAAAGGAGAGTCTCCTGTAACCATATGGAAACTACTAAGGTTAGGTAGGACGGTTTCGTCCAGAAGACAAAAAACTACCTTGGCTTCGTCCAGCATAGACGAAGGTGAATGGTGTGTCAGACCAATCACTTAACCTACATGGAAACTTATCTTTTCAGTTGGGTGTGTCCATAATAGACAAGGGTGCATGCCCCCTAAGCTTCGTTACATTTACCAGACTACTCATGGTAATCAGGTGGATGGAATGAAGGTTCAAGAGATACAGCTGATCTAAAAGGACCATTTAGGATGATGATTGACTTGGAGCTATGCTTGAACCGGGAAATGAAAGTTGGTCAATGGTGACAATCTTTCCTTCATGTGGGAAACACATCACTCGGAAGAGTGTTGAAACAATAGCCTCCATGTTATAAACATAGTCACGTCCAATGAGTAAATTGTAATCTAATAGTCCTGGGACTACCATCACGTTCAGATGAACGGTTTTCTTCCCAAAGTGATAGGTAACTTAGGAAGGATCCCCAATGGTCGACTGGTTCCTTTGTTAAAGCCTAACAAATTCTGCATAATAGGCATAAGCAATGGTGAACCAAGCGCTTTCTAAGTAGTTGAGGAAAGGATATTCATTGATGCACCCTCATCTATGATAGTGCCAGACACGATCATTTTGTAAACTTGTACTATGATCCGGAAAGGTACATAAGAAGGAAGGAAGGATCTTGCTAGTCGATTCTAATCAAAGGAAGTGACTAGACTACTTGGAGAGGGTATCGAATAAATGGGTGAACTAACCCCTTAAGTTACGAGAACTGGGGGGTTTTCCTCCTGTTGTGGAGGAACAGACAGATTTCCCCCAAGCTCATCGGTATCTGAAGTAACAAAGAGGATTTGAATGGTATCATTCTCACTCTCTTCGGGAAGGGTACAATTTTTTGAAGCTAAAACTGGGTCAACTGTCACCTCGACTTGTTGACTTTGGTCGGGTATAGACTCATAAGATTCACTTTTAAAGAGAGTGGTTTTGACTGGCGGTTGATTTAAGTCAGTCAGTTTTTCAACTAGTAAAGGACTTGGGGATAGTTTCCTGTAGCCAGATGGAAGTCGATGCAGTGAAGCAGGATGGTTATCCAACACTCTTTTGGCTTCACCCAGAAAGGGACAAAGGTGAAGGGCATGGTTCCCTTCACATAACCTACATGGAAATCTATCTTTTCTCATCTGTCCATGAACTTTACTATCACCAGTTGAAGGTGTGTTATCAAAATGATCTCTAGAAGTTGATGACAAAGGACAGTGTGAACGGTGAGACCATTCTCTCAAGATCCGAGGAAAGCAAGGGCAGTCTTGAGAAAAATGGTTACTCGCACAAATTATGCATGGATATTTGGCTTTGGAAGTCTAGTGTGCATATTTTCACCAGATGATGTATTCAAAGCAATGGTTGCTTTGTTGCCCCTTTGTTGAATCAACTTCTTCTTCTTCTCCTTCCCTTTCTTATTCTTCTTAGCCACTTGGTTACTTGCATCACTACTTTCACCAAGCGAAGAGGAAGAAAGGGAGGGAGAAACAAACGAAGAAGAAGGTGAAGGGTCGATTTCAGTATCAACTGGAGGTTGATTCGATTGTCGAGGAATCACGACATTTTGAACCATAGAGGTTGAAAACAACCATACTGGCAGGCCATTGGTAATTCCCGGAAGGGATAATGTAGCCATATACGGAGAACCAATATTTCCCCAAGAAGAAAAATGACTAGGATTCCCCTCAATAGGGATTCCTTGATTGGTGGATCCTGGATTTGTCTCCATATATCTCAACCTAAGATCAACTAAGGAACATGGATGTTATTCTGAATTCAATTAATTTTAAAGATGCTTTGACACAACTTTGCTTTTCCAGTTTTTAAGAGTCGAGAAAAAGCTAAAGATGACTCTAGTCTACTTCAATTTTTAATGAGCTTGAAGTGACAAGTGCTCAGGTGGACCTTTTCTTTTAAAGAGTCAAAAAAGAATGAAACTGACTACTCTGGAAATCTAGATAGAGGGATTACCAAACCAATCGCAAAACTGCAATATACACCTTGGTGATAAATTAAAGAGAAATTACCAAGGACTTATGTACGACAGTGAATCTTCCCAAATTTTGTGTTTAGTGCATTGCGATCAATAAGGTGGTAGACTAGGCTTCCTATGGATAAAGTATATAATCCTATTGTGGTCTCCCAATATATATGCGATGGTACAACGAGTACAATTTTTTGCTAGCACTTGTCGTATCAAGGAGGAGGAATCACCCAACGTTCGATGAAAATGATAGTTACTAGTTTTTACGACGTTGGAACATGTCTCTAGCCTAGACCTCTACATGTGTTGCATTAAGTTCCAAAGCGTTTTTAGATTCATTGAAATTTATTTTAGAGTTGATCTTGTTTAGAGTTTTCCTTTCAATGGTTCACCGCGTGATGATGATTTTGAAATTCCTAAAATGCGATCTACAATGATAAACAATCTTTGTTTATTTTGAGCAATGAAAATCCTAGCTACTAGAGAAAGAAGATTACCATTCTTTCAAACAAAGAGCAAAGAGCACACTAGTGAATTTTCCTAAATCATTTTTTTCACACAAACTAAATGCAAATGCAAATGCATGTATTTGTTTTTCGTTCTCCTTAATGTGAAAAATTCCAAAAAGGAAAACTAAATGCAGCAAAGATCTGAAATATTTCTTTCAAAATGACATTTTCAACAATTTCTTCTTCCAAAGAGAAAGGAAGACTACATGAAACTTTTCAATTTTTAATAAAAATTCTTTCGACACTTTGAATATAAACAAATCAAACCAAATACATGACGAAAAGTTCAATCAACTATCCAAGGAAGGAAGAATCGATGACACTTCTCTTTTTGACACAAAATGACAGTTACGACACTTTTTGTACCAAAGCGATAGATCGATTTAAGCAACTTTTCGACAAAGGATTGTAAATGATGAACAAATACGTAAAAAACATTCACTAATCCTAAATTAATGGAGGCTGATCTATGTGATGCAAGTAGGCTTTAGTAATCAGGCACTGTTCATAAGCAGCAAAAAACAACTAAACAAAACTGAAAATAAGGACAAAACCCCCCAATTTCTAAAATGGGAATAGGTTTAGTCAGTCATCGCACCTGGGATTCATAGAAACAGGTATGCATCATACTTTGCACACTCGGGAGGTGCAATGCATACTGGGTTACAGTGACAAATAGTGTGATGGGCCAGGGAGCGCAACTGAAAAGGATTTTGGCTTATATGTGCAGTTGTTTTCAGTGAGTTAAGCTGAGCTATGATGGACAGTAAAGAGCAAAGTATAGAGGAATGTCTTGAGAGGTTACAGAGCTACCAAAAGGGCATCTAGAATGCTTCTAAGTCAAATGTTTAATTCATAAACTAAACCAGAGATTGACTGAAGCAGCATTCATCTACTATGCAATTACAAAGCAAGAGCAGTTCGAAGGCTACCTGGCTGACTTCAGGCTCTGTCTATAGTTTATAAAACAAAAAATAACAACAAACAAACATCTATTCACCCCCAGCGGAGTCGCCAATTTGTTTCTGGGAAAACTAGTGTCTTTTCAAGTGATTAGCCCTCTAGGTTTGGCAGCTACCCTAGAAACAATTGTTCAAAGAAATTCAATGATTTCTTCTATGTGTAATGGATAAGAGAAAGATATTGGGACCAACCTCGAACTTCCGCTTATCCTTTGCTTGATATCTCTCCCCCTTGACAGATCTTGCAACTCCTCCCCTTACTTATCCCGCTTGGAGAGTACCTGTAAAAACACAGTAACAAAGAACCGTCAAAGAATCTTGATCTATTACAACATACACATTATAGATCAGATATATAATGAACATATAATAGCATTCACAAATGATAACATTCACAATTGCACAATCATATGGAAGAAAACTTGAAGAAATTTATTAAATAGAAGGGAGAATTACAACCCAGTTGTCTGATCTAGCATTATCCTCCCAGCATCAAGCCCTCTTCACCTCATGAAATAGCAAGATCACACCAACAATACAATGCTATTTTTCTCAATTAAAAACTATCAGCACTTCCTTGCAATTCACAATATTCCAGCCTCTTGATCTCTTAGATGAGGGATCCATTTATAGATGTGTGCAAGGGTGTGAGTCATATCTGTGGTTTTGGATAGTGTCATTCCACTTGTTACAATTGGTTCCACTTGGAGATTTCTTGGATCCCTTACTCATCCCTGGGCAAATTCAGAGAGGTAAGTGTCATAGGAGAAGTTTCCAGAAGATTCCCTGAGCAACCACCTAGCAAACTATCTCGAAAATTTGTCCATCCTCGCCCATCGCACCCTATAGAAGGCCCAAATAGTATGCATCACAGCTAGGTAGTGTACCACTCAGTATGCATCGCACCTAACCAGTGTAAAAGTCAGTATGGTTCAGTTTAGGTCATTTCTAGATGGTTTCTCAGGTGGAAATTTTGGGGAATGATGTAATCAGATGACCATGTTATTTTAGGGTATGAAACAACTCTTTTAGGGGTTGAAGAGTCCTAGTTTATCGACATATAAGATCGGGGTTGAAGTGCCCAAATTTGTCTATAATGATCTCCTCCGTTAGCAAGGATGAGACTATTTCATCAAACTGCAAGGAAATTGCATTGCTACCTATTGTAATAACCAGACTATCACACGAATTTGGTAGAGAACACAACAAAATAATTCACTTATCTTCATCGGAAATTTTAATATCAATAGACAATAAATGACTTCCCATAGTATTAAATGCATTCAGGTGCTCTGTCACCGAGTCTCCATCTTTCATCCTCAGGTTATACAACTTTTTTCGTAGGAACAGTTTATTCACCAGAGACTTAGATTGGTACAAAGTCCGTAACTTATCCCACAAATCCTTCGTCGTAGCTTCCCCTGATACATTCAGCAATACTGAATCTGAGACACACAATTGTATTGTGCTCTTTGCCTTTCAATCCAACTTCTTTCATTCTTCATCGAACACTCATGTTGGTTTAGTACCTAGATCTACCGCAATCCACTAATCTTTATCCACCAACATATCCTCCATCTTGAGTTTCCATAACTCAAAACTCTAACCATTAAATTTGTCGATCTCTATCTTTCCACTGCTTGCCATCTTCTTTCACCACCAAAATCGATCTCGCAAATCTCTCACTGAATAGGGTCTACCACAGGTCCAAGTGAAACCCCTCAACAACAAAGGCATCCCGTTGAAGCCAAAACAACTTTGATACCAATTGTAGGTTTTAACTCTGTACAGAAATTACCTGCATACCAATTCTAAAACACAGAATTAAACAATGCGAGACCATAACACATAAAATGCATATACACATAGATTTCCCCTAGATCCCAAAACCGGGACTACCAGCTTGATTTTTCATTATGTTCCTTTCAATGTTATAATACATAATTATACATGGCGTAGCATCCAATACCATGGACCAAAAATCATCGCGCCCAAAACCATGTGTGAAAACCATGCACAAAAACATAGATAGGTTTTCCCAACCTAATATAGGGTCCAAAAAAAATTTCCCTAGCACGCTACACCGGACCCTATAGAGGGGGGCTAACCACCCCCCTCAAACCCCCTTGTGACCCCCTCACTATACAGTCGGCACAATGAAGGGGGGGCTCCGTCCCCCCTCTAACCCCCTAGTTAACTAGGTGGGTTAGTCGTCGAAAAAATATAACACAACCCAACAACTCCTTCACTCATGCAATGCGAAAAGCCAAATTAGGAAGGGTGATGATTTCGATGAATGGGGACAATGGTTAAAAGAAGATATTTTTGGAAACGCCATGTCACCATAGCACTCCAAGCCCTCCATCCACTTCATACCCACTATCTATCCATCATTCATACATCCCATTTCATAAGAAAAAAATTAACATTTTGCAAGAACAAACCCTACACTCTATCTCACCCTGAAAATTTCTTGAAAAAAACACACACAACACATCCTCTCCATTTTCACAAACCTACACTACTCCTCTGAGCCCTAACATCATCCTCCAACCCCTCTACATCATTTTGCATCACTCCCATACAGTGAGAAGACACTGAAAGAGAAGGAATGACTGTTATAGGAAGGCAGAATGTTGCTACAAGAAGGAAGAAATGAAAAAATTGTGCTAAAACCCAAAATGGTAGTGCCTAAGAGAGACCTAATCATGATATAGAACTTCAAGGTCATTAGGCAATCATCTAGGCCACAAAAGAGAAGAGGAAGGCAACAAAAGGAAAGAAGGCATTCACCATCAAAATAGAACTCAAACTGCAGTGATGAAAATAGGCTTTCCAAGAGGTCTCTAATCTCTTTGTAGCTTTTTTCCAAGGCCTAAAAGATGTTATAGAAAAGGGATAAAGGCATGGAAGTCAAGTTGAGGGCCAACCCTAGGCTCAGAATATCATTTTTACACAAAAAAATGTTTAAACAGGATGCTGCAGGGTCTCCTATAATTCTACAAAAACCGCTACAGGGTTCCCTGTAGTACTACAGGAACTGCTACAGTGTTTCCTATAAATATTACATAAATTACTATAAGATGCCCTAGTTCTGGTATAGGGGCATTTTAAAGGTTCTAGAGGTGTCCAAATGGTGTGAAAAGGTAGTAGGATGTTGGAAAAAGATACAAAAGACCTTTCCAAACTAAAAAAAAAATAAATAAATAAAATAAAATAAAATAAATAAATAAATAAATAAATAAAAAATAAAATAAAATAAATAAAATAAAATAAATAAAAATAAAAATAAAATAAATAAATAAATAAATAAATAAAATAATATATATATATATATATATATACAAGAACCCATCTTGAATTAGGGGAAGAAGGTAGGCTAAGGGTCTCAAGAAACACTGTGATTTTTTCTATGCACAAACAATTTTGGAAAAAAGAGTGAAAATTGAATAAAGGTTTCAAGGGAGAGGATATGAATAAAATGGATCTACAAGCCAATAGAGTTCACTTTCAAAGAGGAAAGTTATGTTTTTTTGCTTGAAAGACTATTAAACAATCATGAAAATAACAACTACATTTTTGTGCTTGTCCTTGCAGAATTTATAGCCAAGATTATTAAGAGAATTTGATAAATGCATAAGAGATATGCCAACAAGGCCATGAATGAGGCATAACGAGGTATGATGGGCCTCTAAATTAGACATAAATTAATGCCCATGCCTCTAAATTAAACATATATTAAGGCCCATCTGACCATCCTTCAGCACATTGAACATTTCTTTTTGCATTAGATAATTTAATTTTAACTTTAATATGTTCATTAAGAAGGTTTATGGATAATTACATATTTGTGCCTAATATTATTTATTTTTGTGGAATATTGTGAGAATATTAGGCAGATTATGAAGATTTGGAGGAGATAATTAAGGGACTTTCTCCCTACTACAAGAGGATCAATATTAAATAATAAATCAACAATATATTTTGGAATTATGACACATATTGTGGAGCTCCAATGATTGATAAAATCTAGGAATGTGTTCCCTTCGATTTAATGTAGATTCCTAGTATTGGCAACCGAATCCACTAATAAAGGGATTTTGGTGGGAAAGCTTCCTCCTTTCATGGGGAATGATTCCTAATAATTTTTTACAAGTACCAAGTCAAATTTTCCTTTAGGATTGGATTTTTCTTAGCCTTCTTGTGGAGAAAATTCATATTTTGCAGCTCTACTTTCATTTTCTGTAGGGATATAATTGTATTGATGGAAATAATGAATATTTATGCCATGTTCAGCTTCTAAATCTTGGTATCCTCCATAGGACTCTGATTTTCCTTGGGCTTGTCCATCCCAGGAGCATCAGAGCCCTTTTGTATCATTTACTTTTCTTCTTTTCACTTCTTATTCACATGCATCTCTTGTTCTTGTTTTCTATTTCTATATTTAGTATTAATGGTTTCTTGTTGTAGTATTGGGTTAAATGGTTGAAGTAAGCTATTTTGTAGGATGAATAGCATCATTTAATCATTGTAACATCTTTGGAAGGTCATAGTAATCATCGAGCTACTTGGATTAGCTTGCTTATTCCCAAATCTAGATTTCTAGAAGTCCCTTGTGGCAAATAACAGTAAATTTATACTATTTTTTAGAGCATGATAATGAGCTTCAATTGAGTTGATTCCACTTGCATAATATCAAAAAAAAATTCTAGTTCATAACAAAAATTACCCCATTTAATTTTCACTTGATTAGGTTAGGCATTTGATAGATTTACTAGCTCACTAGCTATCGAATTTCTAGATTTTAGACTAGTAATTTACTACCATTTTTTAGCATGGATTAACAGTGGTATTTTTGGGTGATTCCACTTGGAATGGAGACCTAATACATCCTAGTCAATAAAAAAAAATTCCCATTCAATTTGGATTTTATTTGGTTGGTCATTCGGTGAATTATAACTCCCTATAGCAAATTTGTTGTTTCATGTAGTAAACTACAGGAAACCCTGTAGCATCCTTCCAACATGTATATACTTGCCCAAATTCACTCAATAAGCTTGGTTATTGTCCCTTAGGGTTGAATCAATACCCCTAGGCTCTAAATAAATTATTATGGAAGACTAAAGGCCACTTAGGACTTGCCTCTTTACCCATGCAAAACATTTCAACGATTTGGGCTAATGGACAGATTTATGGATTGGATAATACAATGATGATTTTCTTGATTTCCACATCCAATGAACTCTATTAATGGATATAAACTTTTTGAAATGTAATGGTTGACATTTAGTTCATGATATTTACTTTATGCAATTAAAATACGTTTTTTTCTTTGTTCTTTCTTTCTTGCAATATGTTAAGATTTCCATTTCGAGCATTTCATTTTCTTCAATTAGTTTATGATTTGATTTCATTACATGCACTCCATTACATCATGGTAGTAAAGGAAGGACACATTGTATGTTGCACATATAGTGTCGATATCTCTTAATTTTGTACGAACCCTTGGTTGATAATTAAAGTTGGTAGCCTTGGGAGTTGCAGCATTCTTGTTGTAATACCGAGGCTCATCAAAAGTAATGAAAGATTTATGCTTCTTTAGTATTGATTAAGACAATTCAAATTTATAATATCCTTGATCATTAGATTAATATTGTTTGAATTTCTATTGTCTTAACCCTATTTTCCACTCCATTATAGTGAGAGAAACCCAATATCAACTTATCTCAATTGTTTGGCTAAAATGCATCCCTTTTCATGTTTTCTTTTACTTAGGTGAGATTTATCCCATGATAAATGGGTCAAATTACATAAAAGAGAAATTTCTCATAATTTTTTTCTAGAATATTATAATTATGAGATAATAATTTTTTCATAATTGAGATAATTGAGAAAAAAATAATAATTTTGAAAATGGTTTCTAGAGTTTTTCATTCCCAAGGAGATCAACTTGACCCAGTTGGGAGTTTGTCATTCCCAAGGAGTACTTTCTCATACTTTATAGCATCATAAATTGCATCGAACCTGCATGCATGACCATCTGGATTGGGGATCGTTATTAGATTGTATTAGGCATTATATTTTTTTGTCTGGTGATCTCAATCAGGCACGTGATTGCGGAGCTATAGCTCCTTGTATAATTAAATGCAACAACTATGATTGCATAAATCTTTGATCTCTTTTGTGTTTGTGATTGTAGGTCTTTTTTGAGCATTTCGAAGCTTCATCGAGACAGAGTGGGGATCTTCATCAAGAATTTTTCAAATAGGTATGAGATATATTCTCCTACTATTGTCCTTGCAATTTAAATGCAATAATCTTAGGGAAAGAGTTATTCAATTGTCTGTTTGTTTCTAGTTTCCTTTAGGATCTAGGGAGATTTCTCTTTTCAACAAGAGGGATTTATATGCCATAACATCGCTCTATAATGCAAAGGAAAAATCTAGACCATACGGTGAAAACCTTGTAAGCTTATAAATATCTTTGACATTGACGGGATATTCTTTATCAAGCCATAGTGAACCACCTTGGATTCTGATAGTGATAATTTTGGTATAGTGCATGGCCTCTCTTGTGGTGCCAAAGATAGGAAAATATTGCAATTTTATCAAAGAATATTTTTGCAAGGGGCGAAACTCAATTTTCAACCTTATATTAGCACCACCACCTAGAGCAATGATAGAATCCATGTATAGTTATGATTTGAGGGTGGGGAATAGAACATGATCAGACAAATCATTGTCAACCAAAGTAGTTTTCTCATATTTTCCTAAAACATATTTCTTGGGATTGATGTGGGGATCTGAAAAATCTGCAGGGATTGTGGGTTTAGTAGCATGAACCATGGAAATAAATTGAAGACTATAAACAAATTGGATAGGGGGACGGTGACATACTTGAGACACAAAGGTACAGAAGCCAGGTTGGAAACTCTAAGGCACAAAATAGAAAATGATTATTTACACTTTGATATTGGTATTTGTAATGAAAACCATCAACTCAATGCAAAATGACTTTATCATTGAGCATTAAATGTAGCAACTTTCCAAATTAAACTTTATTTGGATATCACAATTACCAAAACACAAAACTCTATGACATGACTCAAATGACGAAAAAGGGGATGAAATGACATAAAAATTAATTGAAAATGGTAAATCAATATGCCAATGTGGAAATAAAATAAAATAAATATTTGTTACAGGGATATTGATTAGGTAATTGAAAATACCCACATTAATGACTTAAATAATGTTATAAATGGCAATTTAGACTCCCCCCTCCCTAACCACAATGATTTTTTGTGGGTCGCAACTAAGAACTAATACAAATGATAGATGCAACTAAACTAACTAACTAATTGATGCAATTTAATTAACCCTAAACCTAACTTATGCCACATTATCGAGAGAAAAAAGCATGAAAATGTGACCATGGTACAGCTTTAGGGGTGTGCCATTGAACCATCCAGGAAAAAGTATTCCATGAAGTTGAGCAAGCTTGACGGCTCCATGTTCTCTTATCTCTAAAATAAAGGAATGGTCCCAACTAGTGCATCTATGATTTACCAAGATGTTTGAGATACTTATTATCATACAACAACACTTGATCTCCTACCATGAAAGACTTGCATTTGATATTTATCATGGCAAGCCTTTTTTCATTCCTTCTCAATACTCTGGTGAAAATACACAAGAAACCATTGTTCATCCAGTTCCCATGACTCTTGTAGATTCTTTCCAACAGACTCGTCATCTGACATTCTTCTCGCTTGAGTGATGAAAATATTTGGAACAATAAATTCTACCAGCACTACTGCTTCTCGACCATATAAAAGTTAGAAAGGGGTATACTTATGAAATTGCTTCACAGTAGTACAATAATCCCTCTCTATGGTTGGAACACTTTCATCCTAGTCATATATATTTGCAGATCAAAACTTAGTAAGTCCTTCTCCATAATCATGTTAAATTCTTTAATAGTTCCATTTTCTTGTGGATGATAGGGGGTGCTTTTATGATGCTTGATCATAAATTCCTGCAGTAGTGTAGCAACAATTTCATTAATAAAATTTGATCCTTGATCACTTGTCAGGCTTCATGGACATCCAAATATAGTGATGATAATCTCAAATATAAACCTAGTGGCAACCTCAGTAGTAAAATCTTTGACAGGAGTTGCTTCAACCCAGCGCATTAAATAATCAGTTGTGGTGATTATATAGCGGGAATGAGAATGTCTCTAGGGATAATAGTCCCTACAAAATCAATAGCCCACCTCTCAAAGGCATTAAGAGCTCTCATTGGGTGCAATGAAAGTTCATCATGATGGAAGGGTCTCTTAACGCGTTGACAAACATCACATTTCCTTGCATATTCCTTCACATATTTAAAAAGGATTGGCCACCAAGTATAGCTTGTAACACCTTCCTTGTGGTTGATTTTCCCCTAACATGGCCTCCTACAATGCCAGAATGACACTCCCATAAGATAAAATCTCTCTCATGATCAAAATCACATTGACATAGAATATGATCCATCCCCATATTATATAGTTGAACCACAATTAGTTGATAGTCTATAGCACAAAGTACTAGATGCTTCTTTTCAAGGGTAGTGTAACTGTTAGAAAAATTTCCAGTCATTAAAATTAGTGCAATATCCTCCAGGTAGTCTGGTACATCCTCAATTCAAAATAGATTGGCATCAATTAATTAATCGTCAAGTGATCCTCATGCTTCTCCAGACTCTATGCAAGATAGATTATTAGGACCCACATTAGCTTGACTTGATTTGACAACTACTTCTAAAGAGAACTCTTGAAATAATAATAAACATCTAAAAAGATTTCCTTCAAGCACATGCTTATTAACAACATATTTTGATGTGGAAGGAGGAGTAAATAATTTAAATGGACCGCCCAACAAGTAATGTCAAAATTTTTTAAGAGAGTACACCACAGCTAGAGCTTCTCATTCATTTGTTGTATAATTCTTCTCAGCAATAGAGATATTTTTGATAGAAAATAGATAGGATGATCTGTATTTCCCTCACATGGTTTCTCCAAAAAAAAAACCTAAGGAAATACCATGTGCATCTATATGTGCATGAAATTATTTGTTTGGGTCTGGATAAATCAAGATCGATGCACTTGCAAGCTTTTATTTGAGCAAATAAGATGTGGCATCACACTCCTCAGCCCATGTGAAGTGCTTGGATTTATTTTTAAACTTCTCTAAAGGTGTAATAATGGAGTAGGGAATGGATCATGGACACAAAAATTATTAAGGCTCTGATAATCTACATAGGTTCTAATGTGATATGAATCATTTTTTTCTTGAATAAAAATAGGACTAATCCACTTGACTTCATCAATTGGAAATATAAGACCTATAGATAACCTTTTATCTATCTCCCTCTTGAACTTTTCTTTAACTCGTGGATTCAATCAATAGGGTCGATGCTTGATAGGCCTCATATCAATTTTCAACAAAATTTTCATTTCTCTTGAATCTCCTTTGATCTATTTGAGCTCTGAAACTGATGCCAGAAAAACATCTTCATACTCTTTCAATATTTCAAATATTTCCTTTGTAATTTTCTCATCCTAGTAGTCACTAATGGAGGATAATTTAGGCTTTTATGCAAATCTAATGTTATGTTTCCATAACGTTAAACGCTTCAAGTGTGGAGATATAACAACCTCGAGTTAAAATCTCATGTAATAAAGTTAATAAAGTCAAAATGAGACCAAGGTCATGGGACACCTATTCCAAGATAAATGTTTGGCAAAACATCCTAGTGGCCATCACTTGTTATTTATTATGGCTAAAGGAAATTAGAAAAGGCATTGACAAAGGCTTTGGAAAGGCAAAGAGGTATTTATTAGCAATTATTTATGAAAATAAAGGAAAACAGGAGAAAAGGGAGATGAAAGGTCACGTTTGCATGAGACGAAAATTAAAGGAAATTGAAGGAAAATAAGGAAAATAGAGGCCTCAACGATAAAAAGGCTTTTGTGGATTAGTTCAAGTATTTTTATCAAATTTTCTTTGGAATTAATTTATAGAGAGAGAAGAGCACCAAAAGGAGAAGCAGTCAGATTCAACATTATTGGATGGCCTAATGGGGCAAATCCTAGTGACACGTGTCACCCCTAAGGAGACGCTACGTGGGGTTGATGAAAAGAACATGGTGTCATACTAGAAGCATATTGAAGGTCGAAGATTTCATAACTCCTCTGTAACTGAAATTTGAAGAAATTTTGATATAGGGAGCTCCGATGTTGTTTGCATTTGGTCATGGAGGAAAAAGAACCAAGGGTGTAGAGCAAGGCTTACCATCTAAGTGTTATGGAGATGCCACATGGGAACTATATTTCGGAGGTCATAGTTTTCGTAACTCCTCTCTAACTAAAATTTGAGAAAGATCTAATATAGGGAGTTTCTAATGTTGTTGGAACTTGGTTGTGGAGCCCAAAAGACCAAGGTCATAGAGAAAGAACACAAGGAGATAGGCCCTCGACTAGATCCTAAAGGGATTAGAACCTGAGTGCTATGTCGCCAGTCACAACACCTGGTCCTATGGTGAAAAAAAATAAGATGCTAAGAAAAAGTGGCCAAAGGCTAATATCAGAATCTCGTGATTTCGTAACATCCTTCCTTAATAAAGTTACGAAATGTGGACCTCCAAAATTGCAACATATAGGAGTATGAATGATGAATGGGTCAACATCTAAGTGAATGTGCATAGTAATGTTGGTGTCGCAGGAGCAATGGCAATTGAAGAGATTATTGAGTCAAGGAAGCAAGGACAACAATTGCGCAAAATGATTTAAAGGAGTTTTCATGAGCTGAGACAAGCCATCCCTGATCTTGATTCCATGCTACGATAAATTGAATGAAGATCATAGCCTCAGGTACAGGAGATTTGTTCAAAGAAAGTACAAGAGTCTTGTTGGAGTGTTCAGGATTGACTAAAAAATTATGTCTCAGCATGGGAACACTCAGGTGGGAATTCCTTTCATTAATTGAACAACAACCACAGTTGGTGAGAGAACGAAGTCCATTCTCAGTGATTAATGAAGCTACAGTGCCTATGTATTAGACACAAAAATAGGAAGGAGTGTCAATTGCAGGAGTACACTCGGGCAATGTGAATGGTATAGTGATGGCTGACAGAGACAACATTGATCACAACAACAGAATTCAAGCAATGACATGCAACGGTAGGATGGAGAAGCCATGCACATGTACACTTTGATACTACGAATGGCAGAGTGATGGCTGATAGAGACAACATCGATCACTGTGTTTCAGTGAAACAAAACCCGGGATTATAGTTGAGTAATGTAGGGGAAAATTGTATTATTTTCAGTGACTTGTGTGGAGAAAAATGTGGTTGTGTGTGCACTGCTAAGGAGAGGCCAACTCTACTGGTGTTAAAGAGAGAGGCTAAGAGTGCCTATGCAGAGAAAAGAGACCTTGAGAGAGCCTATGTTGTTGTGTGAGAGGCTGAGCGAGCCTATGATACTGAGAGAGATTGAGAGAGTCTGTGGAATAGAAGGGGTCGAGTACTGAATGTATGTTATTGAGAGAAAAGAGACAAAAAAAGTAGAGTGTTGTGTGGGTTGTGTATTAGTGAATTTTTTTGAGTGAAACAATGGGCCGTTGAAGAGTGTGCAGAGGACAGAGTGTTGCATAGTCCAAAAGGATATTGAGGAGAAAAAAGATGACATCATGTAGAGTAGCTACCATCTATAGAGAACATTAGTTAATTTTTGAGTTTGGGTTGGAGCCTGCATATAGGAATTTGGTGCTTCCATCTCTAGTGGGTGTCTAAGAAGGCTTGGGGGTTGGTTCCTCTTGCAAGTTGGTTCTTGCAACAAACCTACAAAGTTAGTGCTTCGGATGATGCTTCTGGTAGGCTAATCAGGTGTTTGCAAAAGGGAGAGTTGGTCTTCCTACTAGTGGGTGCTAGTAACCAAGCAAAGGGAGTTGGTGCTTCCTATGAGTGGTGGCTCACAAGTAGATTGATTATCTATGTTGCCTTCAACATTCATTCTACAACTTCTATGCAGACATTTTCAAGACATGGTGTTGCAATCCATGCTTCAAGGAAATTTAACTCTTCTTGAAAATCATCCTATTTACCTACACATTGGAAGTCAACAGTAAGTGTAAAAACATCTACAAAACCATATTGGTTTTGTTCCTTCTGCTATGTAATGATAGATTTCTTCTGTTTCACTTCCTTCTCTACCTTTGTCACTTCCACTTCTTTACTAACCTTGATTGCTTCAAATAGGTTGTCTTCCACTTATTTTGTAGACTCAACTGGGATTCTCTCACCAAATATCATCATGCCGATGTCATGTTTTTGTTGCATTATCTACAACCATTCATCATTAGGCAACAATTTTTAATTAAACTTTACATCAATAAATTAAATTGTTGGATTCACCATAGAATTGAGTGCTTCAATGGCAACTTCATTGTCATCGGCAAGCTCTGTTGCTGGATTGACCAAATCTTCATCCACTTGCGGATGTGCACAGAGGGGTCAACAAACATCTACATTCTCCTTCTCTCTTGTTTCTGCAAATTCTTCACAATCATCATCCTCTTGTGGCTGAGCATAGTGGAATTCACCAAACTCTTCATCTTCAACTCGATTACTCCCCCTGTTAACACCCAGGTTGTTCCCTATGACTCCCAAGGGAATACGGCCGGGGTAACCACTAACCAATCTTTGGATCACTGTTTCTAGCCAAACTGTGATCAGAGAGGGCTCTCTCTTTATGATTTGTAACTGTTTATGATAGGGTTTTAGGCTAGCTATTATGCACAGGTTTTGTTTATGTTTTGGTTGAAGAGTTTCTTTTAGGTCTTATGATGTAATTTTCAAAGAGTCAAATATCATTGGGCAATGGAGTCTGTGGCTGTATAGGTGTCTAGAAACCTTGAGGTGAACTGGTGAAACTTACAGGGCCATTTGGATGCTTCATACAACGAAATTTTTGTTTTATAACACGAACAGGTGAAAAAACCAGTGAAAGCAATTAAGAATTTTCACTAAAGTATTCGAGTATTTCCACCAAACTAGGTATGAGAAACAGATAGATGCCTCAGGAGCAAAACTTGAATCCCTGGGGATGTCTATCACTGCAAAAGATATAGTTTTAAAGTGCAGCAATTAAGAATTACACTTCATTCACTGTATCTGAAGAAAAACATGGATAATAGCTCAGATTGAGTTCAGGGTAATCAGTGATTAAATCCTGGAACTATTCTTCTACTTTGCTATTAAGTTTAAACATTTAGACAATAAAAGAGAACAAAAGACTCGAAAACATGTAACACAGAGATTTAAGAAAACTTATTGTTTTATGAAACACTCTGGAATCCTGCAACATTCACCATTCATCACAACGCATCAAATACACCAAGCTTCGGAAATTCCATTCTCCCTTTGCATTACTTCTCTGAGAATTTTACAGCAAGTGAGACTTCCAAAAGGAAAATAACAACAACCCCCTGAGCTTCTGCCAGGGGTGAATATATACTTGCGATTTTTACAAAAATATCTGAGTCCTGAGTTATCTCAGACTTAATATTCTCACCAGCTTTGAGATATTATTATCAGAAATTTATTACAGCATTGAATACAAAATAAAGGCGCCTTAATGTTCTGTCAGAAGATATTTTGGCCTTTGGGATCTGCTGAGTTGGTGGAGATACTTTGATTAAATGCTGGAGAACCCGACTTTATGGCTTGTACGCTGTATTTTGGGTTGTCACCTGTGATTGTGACTGCTGCTGTGGTGAGTAAATAGCTCTGTTGAGTTGGCTCAGCATCTGCCTCTTCCTTGTAGATTTTATTCATCAAAATTGTGCCTGCGCATGACTGCTCATGTACTGGAGAAAACTAACGCTACAAGTTCTGGCCTGATAAAATTATCTGTGTCAAATTCCTCCATACTTCCTGTGTGGGCAATTGATGATTTATGATTGCCCCCATAGTCTCATCTGCTTCAGTATACTTAAAGAAATTTGGTGGTGTATCAAACAGATGATCAATTTCATTCATAATAAAAAACAGATTATCCACCCTATCATACAGATTCTGCCCTGATGCTGGCCCTGTGTCTGTTGAGGTACTGGGCTGTTTTGCAATCTGTGCTACTGCATGGGCATCAATCCTTTTGTTGTAATTTTCTAGGGTGAGCAGTCTTCCTACACTGCTTAAAATGCTGGGGAGGCCTCTGTTCTGCAATGCCACAAATCTGTCCAGGAACTTGTTGATCTCGGTCTGCATATCCTGTGTCCTCCTCTCCAGCGTACCAACTAGACTTCTTAGTGTCAGGACTCTTTTAACTACTGAGATTGTTTCAGTCCTGTTAGTAATTCCCATGGTAGCTAGTTGAGAGCTAGTTTTGTTATTTAAAACATTGATCATTCTGCTGGCAGCATCTGGCATGTGGCCAAGGCTTGCTCTGGCTCTGTGTATTTCCTTGTTTGCCTTGGTGATGAGTACTATTTGCTCATCCATAGTCTCAATATACTGCCATTGATTGGTGATGGACCGCCCAATGTTACCCCAGAGGACTGCTTTCAATTCTGCTGTTACTTTTTCTAATGCAAGCTCTTTTTCTAGTTCAGCTATTCTCTTTTTTAGAGCTTTTATCTCTCTCTCCTTTGCTGCTTCATTCTGCTTGCTTTTGTCAAATTTTTCATTCACCTTGGCCAAAGATTTATTGACTTCATCAAGCTCTTTCATTTGAGATTCAAGAACTTGGATCTCAGCTTGCAGCTTCTGCATATCCAGACTGGGAGTCTGTCCTGGTGTTGGTGTAGTTGTTGCTGTAGATGGTGCTGTAGATGGTGTTGTAGTTCCCGTTTGCTGAGGAGGAGGAGTAGTTGTTGGAGGGACTTCCTCAAGATTAATTATCACAGGAGGAGGCTGGGAGGGTTGGCCCTCTTCTCTTTGCTTCATTGCTATTTGTAGTGCTGCCTTTGCAGCTTCTGATTGTCCTAGCTGGTCTTGAGTTCGAACCAGCTCCTTGTACAGGGATATCAGTAGGTCTGTAGCATCCTTTTCCTGCCTTTGCTGGGCAACCTCGTCGGTTTGTGGATGGATGGTAGCTGGGAGCTTGATTTTCTTTCTTAAGGCCGCCATGTCTGCATCCCTTAGCTTCAAGAGTTCTTGGATACCCTTAACATCTTTAGGATCATGTCCTATTTCTATAATTACCTCTTCCAAGGACTTGATCCTGTTGTCCTTGGCTTGTGATGATGCTCTCTCCAATTCCAGCTGAGATGCTGTGTTATCAAGGCTGCTCTTCAATTTGTAGTTCTCCAATGTCTCATCTGCCAAGGAGGCATACACCATTTCACCAGTTTGTTTATGTAATTCAATCTTATCCATAGGGTGTATGTCTTTGGCTAGCACCTCCATGTTGGTTCTTAGGTAATCCGAGGTATTTTGAGGATGCAGCGTTGTGGGCATGAAGTGACTCATGATCATCTTGCCTTCACTTACATCAAAGGCAGACATGAGTCTTTGCTGATTGGTAGGAGCCAGGTTCAGCAAATGATTATACAGCTGTACTTTAATAGGATCACTCCTCCTCTTAATGTCAATAAATTGCTGTTTGATGCTGGACTGTCCTTCTCTGTGCTGGCTGGAGGAGCTGACCTCTCCTCCTATAGTTCTATCATGTTCATGCTGAGATGAACTGGCTGAAACTTCTCCACTGGGTGGGCTCATGCCCATTGCTTGCCTCACTGCTATGTCATCCTCTTGAGAGTCATTTAGTCTTTGTCTTTTCTCTCCCCGATTGATGGATGAAGTCAGGGGAGTCTCTCTATCCCTTTTCCTGGTTAAGTCCTCCTTTTGTGGGGTTTGGAGGACTGAGGTATCAACAGTAGTTTCTGCCCTAGGAGGCACTATTGTCTGAGCCTGTTGCTCAGTGGAGCTTGGAGCATCAACCACTTTTTCTTGCTGCAAGGACTGCTGTTCACTAAACTGTTCCTCTTCCTGTTGCTGCCCGAGTTCCTGCTGCTCCATCTCTTCTTGTTGTTGTAGCAATGTATCCACTTGTTCTTCTGTCAATGGAGGTGGCTGTTCCACCCGCTTCCCTTTATCCTCGCTTGCTGTCTGTGGTGCTTTCTCGGCAGTTTGCTGCTGTGCTGTTGATGATGTAGCAGCTGCTCCAAGTTGCTTTTTGTAGGAGAGGGGCACCTGTCCACAAGTTTCCAAGTCAGCTTCCTTTTGCATATTTCTAGCCTCTCTCTCAAGTAACTCTTCATTAGTAATTTCCTCCTCTAGGGTACCCTCTTCCCAATTTGATGCGTTGGCATACTGTTCAATCTCGGGTTGTCTCTTGTGTGCATAGCTACCCAATTTGTATCTAATCCTCCTAAGGGAGATAGCATGATTGGGGTCATAGGGTATCCATTCAAAGCTGGTTTGCAGTCTGAGGCCTTCCAGGATAGTGTTTGCCTCTTTCCATCCCTCTTCTTTTCTGTTATATAGGAAAGGACCCAGCTGGTTCCTTACCTTCAACTGTGACTTCTTGTTGTTGCTCTGAAAATGAAGATAGTCTGAGTTCCCAAACTGTCTGAAATATTCCAAGGCAAAAAGCCTCATGGGGACATACCTTGGCAACCTAAATGGGTTCAACTCACAGCCATATATCCTGATGACTGTGTGGTTTTGGTAGAAGTACCAATTACCAATGCTGTAGGACTTATTCAAATGGAGAATTCTCCTCATGTCATCAGTTAGTCTAGGAGGAGGAGTACCATGCAATACTGTCATGACTGGATAGATGAATAAGTCAATGAACTCAGTGTATGTGTAAGGTGATACAGAGGTATGATGAAAAACAGAAGTCCAGAACACAACTGACCTTGGAATTCCCTAGGCATTGAGTGGCTTCAAAGGAACAGAGAAGGTGGCTGGCTGATAGAACAAGAATAGGTGGTATATATATGAAGTATACCTGAATAATCTTTCCCTCCTCAAGTTCATAAACTGCTCATGGATTTTATCTGCAATGTAGGTTGCATAGTCATAATGTACAGCTGGGGGTTTGCCAGGAGAGAATATAGACAGCATTGCCATTAGGCTATCATCCACATCCTCCATCCCCCTGAATCCTAGGACATAACTGATTAAATCCACTAACATCTTGCCCAATTCATTCAAATAGTGATACCCAATAGGAGGGGTTCTGACTGATTCAGAGCCTGGTCTTACAAACAACTGATTGATTTTAATGATTTGGTCATTTGACGGCTTGGTCCCTTTGTTTATCAAATTCTGCATAAAGAGGGGGGTCAATTGCTTGGCAGTTTGGAAGTGCAGCATTCCATTTATACTCTCTGGGGTAATCTGGAACAGGATTGAGCCTGTGGGGCTGATGACAGCTCTTTGGTTTGGGTCATAACATTCCTGGCAGCTGTAGATCAGTTCTGGCATAGGATTTACTTGGGGAAGGTTGTAGATGGGCAAATTTGAGTCCCAAATTCCCAAGATGTCTGCCCCACTCAGGTGCTGGGCTTTTAACTCATTCATCATCTGGATATTGTATTTGGTTCCCATAGGGAACCAGTCCAGCATTTGGTAATCCATGTCTCCCAGGGCTTTCCATGCTAATTCCTGGTGAGGAGCATTGAGGGGCTTGATATTTAGAGCAATAGGAGTCTCCATAGTTCTTCAAAGTGCAACAATTGTAGGTGAATAGTCAAAATGGAAGCAACACAGAATAGAGGTGATTCTCTGTAAAGACAGTTTTGTATTTTGGATACCAGAGGGGAATTTACTCAACAGCAATTGAAATACTGTTTGTTTTTAGGAGCAGAGCTTCTCTAAGGTCTAACTGTCCCCTTCCAGCGGGTGAATTGTATTTATCAAGAAATCTGCCGGGAAATGCAGAGGGACAGTGGTTTTGAGCGAAATTACAAGTATTAAGGCTCGGCCGGTGCTTTTTGGACTTCACAGTTACAATGGTGGACGTGCAGAGGGAAATGGGCGGTGTAAATGTAGTTTCAAGGTGTCTTAAGCCTTCTGAGCAACTTAAATTTCAATAACAGTCGTATGGAGGGCAGAACAATGGTAAATACCTGTTAATTGACGAACAGAGGTTGCGCAGGTGTGCACGGTTGATGCTGAGGAGGTCGCCCGGGTTAACTCAGCAGGTTGGCGGAAATTTCGAACGTAAACGGTCATGCAGAAAGAACAATAGCGACAGGAGAGAAAAGTGGGAAAAACACGGTTTTTTGGGTAAATATAGACTTTTTTACCATTTTGGCGCTTTTTAGTGATGACGTCAGCATGACGTCATTGGTGGGTCAAGGTGAGGTGACGTCAGCTGACGTCATCGGGTGACGTGGCGGTAGACTATTGGTCCAAGGGGCGATGAGGTGGCGGCCATGTCAGCGGCCAGGTGGACGAATAGCGGGGCGAGTACAGGTGGGCGTGACGTGGCGATGCGTTGGCGGAAAACAGGTGGCGGTTAGGACCGTAGCGGTTACGGTTAAGGTTAACCGCTACGGTTTCTCGGGGCGGTTTGGGTACGGCGCCGAAGTTGTCAGGCCCGGCTCCGAGATACCTTAGCGCTTGACGCGTGGAGAGGTACTGACGTGACGCAACGTCACCTTCTCGGGCGGTAAAGGACGGCAGTGGGGGCCGCTCCGATATTGCTGTGGGTCGTCGGATCTCAGAGACTTGATCCGACGGTGGGCGGAGTGCGGAGATGCTCGGGTTGTATGAGGGCGGAAAACTTTGGGTAGAGGGTTTTTCGTTGGTTTTTCATTGGTTTTTCATTGTTTATTATTTAAAACAAACAATGCGCTAACCTTTGGAAATGCGCCAGAGGCAGGTTTTTTGGCTTTGGTAACTTTTGCAAAGGATTTAAAGGCGGAAGAGGGTTTTATAAGGGTTTTCCAATGCAAATGGTGGTTTTAAGGAGCAATTTGACTTGCAGCAAGGGGGAATGGGATGGAACAGGTTCACCAAAGTGACCAGATGTCATTTTGGTCCCTTTTGAAGAATATAGGGCTATAATGCCAAGGGGAAGGAGTATTTATAAGATTTGGGGCTTTATACACCATAGTGTTAGTATTATTAGGGGAAGGGGTAAAATAGGGGAGCTATATAGTAGAATTAGAGGTTAATATGAATGAAGGGAGCAAATGAAGGGGATTTTACTGAGTTTATCTGAAATTGACTTGGTTTTGAGAGTAGATCAAAATGAAAAGATCTTAGACAAGAAATGTGGATTCTGAATGAACTAGAACCACTATAAAACCATGATCTCTCTTCATAAATCTCAGTAAAAAAAAAAAAAAAAAAAGGGAGTGTTAGTAATGGAATAGAGGGGAAGAGGGAAGTTAGTCATGCTCCTTGCTGTAATATGATGGGATTAACCACTTTGTTCATTGATAGATTTTTGCCTTGGCAAAACACCTCTTGATATATGAGTAATGGTGAAAATATCCTTTCTGCAACCACAACTGCCTACCCAGCTATTTTCCTAGCATTTTTTTTTTCTCCCTAGAGGGTGCATTTGGACTTGCAAACCCTTACTTGCCCTTTCTTTTCTTTGGCTTTTTCTTTTTTCTTTTCTATCTACTTATAACCTTATTTCTTCCAAGGTCCCAGATTAAGCTGTTGGGAACCTTTACTCCTCTACCTAAACTACTTGTCTGCCAAGATTAAGCAGTTTGGACAGACTTCTTTCTCTATTCTATAACTCAAAATTGAAACATGGCATGATCCAGATTAGACTGTTGAATCATCCACAAAATTGAAATAAGGTCCTCAATATTTGAAACGCTTTACCCACCTCTTGCTTTCTAGGAAATATGGGATCTTTGTGAACTCAAAGCAGAGCATATTTGGACTTTCTTTGGCCAATCATGAAATATGAAACCTATTAGTATAGGTATCCAACACCCCCATACACCAAAGTTCCTCTCAATGGTATCCGAAGCTTCCTTTATTGTCTTTGTATCTGCAATGAGGGAAAGAATGTTGTCATCAACGCATTATTTTATGCATTTTAATGTGAAGGAACTCTTTTGCCTTGTCACTTCCAAATCTCTCAAAGAGATCTTGAACATTTCATGTTGTCGCTTTGGCCTTCTTAGCCTCTTACCTTTTCCCATTGTTGAGTGCTGACACATTGAAACTCAACAAACAAATCGACCTACAAACATATTTGTTACCTGCAATAAAAAAAATATTTGTGGTGCCTTCTCTACTGCTTAAATTCTACAAATAAATAGTCTACAAATTATTTACAATGGCAACTCTTTACAATATTTCAACGCTGCCAATAGTTTTTAAAAACACCCTCTTCTCTTTTTTTAATAAACCCTCTTATAAAAAAACGAGTATATTTTGTCCTTTTTGAAAGGAACAATTAACGAAGGATTTTCATTTAAAAGTTATATGAGTCCTTTCTATACCTATCGAAGGTGGATTATATTGTAATCAATTTGTCGAATTTGTCTCTGACTTTCAATTAATTTTTCTGCATAAATACAAATTTCTAAATTTTTACAATACTTGTGAAATATTTAAATGTTAAACCAAATGTTTGTTAAAATTAATTTTCATTTTTTATAAAAAAATTGTATTCCTAATTTATGATTGTTTAAAGACATTGATATGACTAATTTTATGGCATTTGAAATTCGTTTTTCAAAAAAAAAATTATTAAAAAAAAAAAACTTCACATTAACACTTGTCCAATAAATTATTTACAATGTTGATTTTATGCATGCACAATACACCTCTAGTAAAAATCATTATCCATGCCAAGTACGATCCAGATCCAGCAAATTTCATTGATGTTGCAAGTTTTGTCATTTTTTAATATAGTTTGATGCAATAGGTTCGTTGAGTTCTCGTGATTCCCAAAATACCAAGTCCACTAGATCTGAATCTGGGTTGTCACATGCCTTCGCAAACACATCTTCTTCTGTGGTGACTCGATCTTCTGCGTCATCCACTCACACTCCTCTGACTCTTGCATTTAACACTGATGCTTTCGTCACTGACTTGGTACCCAGATCACGCTAAATTTGTCGCTTAAATGAAACAGATTTCAATTAGTGCTCCTACATTAATTTTATATGGTGTGTTTCAACGAAGCAAACAATGACATAGATATAGAGCTAAATGTAACCCGTGAAGCAACTTGCGTGAGTCTTGTGCACATAGCGATACAATAATTGGAAGCTTTCATTCTTATAATTACACAGATAGGCATTTCCTTTGCTGGCTTTGGGTGGGAAAACACTATTCACCCAGCTAATGGGAGAGCTTGAATTTCGCCCTTCCAACCAATTAAATTTTTCCATATGTTTGTCCTCTGACCAATGGAAATTTTCCATCTGTGCAGCTTCCTTTCATCCAGTTTTCCCCACTACCAGTTTCTACAGCTCCTGCTTATTTCTGCAACTCTTTACTGACATGACATCCTCTACCATAACTGTTTGCAAACATTTCCCTTCGTTTCACGTTTTTTCTCCTCTCTAGCACCATCTCTGTCACATGGCGTAACTAGTGGTTGTACCCTTTTCCTCCGGTTGATGTACCCTTCTCCTTCGGACTAGTCAATGGAACCCGTCTACCATACCTCTTGCATTAAATTGCATTGAACCCTTCATTTCTATTCATTTACCCCAAAGAGTGAGTGGCTGCTCAAGCACCTTATAGCTAATTAAATGAACATCAGAAAAAACCTGAACTTTGATTTGGAGCCTTTACTATTCCTCTTTTATACTGTAGAGGGTTTCATCTTAACATTAAGGGCTTGTGAAGAATCCAGTATTCATTAATAGAATCCATAGAGCAACGTGACAGCTCATCTAGATTGGGATCAAAAACTAAGTTGAGGCACAGTCAACGTCTGAGCTGCAAGGCGACAACAGCAGTTGCAAGGGCGAACCGTTGTTGTTGTTGCCAGGATTTATCAGTTATCAATTGAGTGTGGCATCTTGACAGTATCTGCTGCGAACCATAAACAAAAGGAAATGTTTTTCTTTTGATTGAAAATGGAGTGCGAGGACATATTCAAAGTTACCTTAGAGCACGAGAATGATGGGGTGAGTAGGGAAAGGTAAATAGTTTAATTACTTGTTTCATAAAATAACTCTTGTAGCTATTGAGGTAGCATGTTCATCAGGAGACTTTCAGCAAAGTCGGGATGTAGGTAGGGCACATATATTTGTATTACAGAGTGAAAGTGATAAGATATGTTTTTTATGATAGAAAATTTATTTAAGATTTTTAGTTTCGCTGAATAATAGTACCATGGTAGTATCTGGCAGCAGATCCAAAGGCTGATCTATGACGACTGGGGCTTGCCAGAAGCGGAAGCTTGTTTAGGCAATGCTGCGAGAGTCACCATTTCTTCTCCTTGGGAAGCCTGTAAGTCTCACACACTATTGTATTCAATAGTCGGGGTTGATTGTCTTTTCGATAACCCTATTTTTTCTCCAATATAACTTGATTATTCAGAAGCTTATTATGACTACAGAACTATAGATAAAGACCCTACTCCATTAAGACCTAATATCAAATCTTACGCAATACGAAACTAACATGACTTCTACGCAAGCTGAGAGGATAGCCTCATATTCTTATCAAATATTAAGGCCATATATTGTTTTTTCTATTATGTTAAAGCTCCAAAAGTCCTGGACTTAAAAAGAAAACAAGATTCATAGATTTTCAATCTTGTTGCATATAGAGAAGCTAGATGCTTTACATCATAGGTGGAAAACATGAAAATAAAAAGGATTCACAAAATTGCAATTTTGATGTATGTAGAGAAGCTAGGTGTTTTATATCCTAGGTGGAGGAAATCTTTGTATGCCTTTGTGTTTCTAACTAAAAAAACCCATTATCAATATGAACCAGAGATGTATTAAGCTTCAAGTACTTAAAAGTTTTGTTTTTCTTTTGGTTCTTAATAGATTTAAGGTTAACATTCATCTATGCTTTTTTATCTCTTAGTTCTTAATAGATCTAGGATTAAAAACCTTATATTAGAATCCATAATACCATAATTCTTTAAAGGCCTTTACTAGTATAGAAACTAACAGCAAATCAAGAAACATTAAATGTAAATTTTTTTGGAAAGAAATTGAGTATTACCTAGACCCCAACACCAATAGCTTCTAGCTGCAATGAGACTCCCATCTCATAAAAGGAAGTTGATTCAGGATTTGCAAATATTTTCCCACTAAAGGACTTTTCTATGACATTTTTCAAAATAGAGCCATGCCCTATATGCTCTAAAAAACAGTCATGTACAATTTCACCAGAAGAAGATTTTTGTCTTTGCATTGTCCAACTAAGCATTTTCAAAACTATTTCAGAGTTTTCAATACAAGTTGCACCATTGCTTGAGAAAAACATGTAAGTGCCAAAAGGCCTTTATGGGATTTTCACATCTGATTCTGTTAGAAAATCAAGGACAATATTGAAAAGTTTCCTACAAGCTTCTTGAATAGAAGAATATTTCACTTTTCCTTGCCAGTAAGGAAAGATAGTAGACAAAGCTCCAACAATTAATTCAAATGGTGCAAGGAGCATCCAAGGAACAATATCATGCTTGGAAACCACATGACAAAAGTTGCCAGCATATTTCTCTCGGCCAACAACTTTAACAAGACTTTCATCTCCAATCAAAGCAAAACCAAATGTGATACAAAAGGGAGAGATTTGTCTTAACCTCTTTTCAAGTACCCGTAGTGTGCCCAAGGTTGCAATTTCCCCTCCTAAGGAAATGACCCAAAAATATAATGGGCTTAATATTCCTTTTTGTCGAGTTCATATACATCTACAACTGATTGATCATAGAATAATACATGAACACGATGTTACTTTCATATGAAATTTCAAAAAAATAATCTCTGATAAATGAAGCAGCGAACCCTCCTTTTATGAAACTAAGGTCACTTTGTCCTAACAGCCACAGTAGATAAATCAATTTACCTTTGTTTTAAAATTTGTTTTCTCCAAAATATGCAAGAACAACTTCAGAGCTCCCTGATGTACAAGGGTCTGTTGATCATCATTGCCCTTGAGGCAATCAGAGAAGACCTTGTTGTTAGTTTGTATATTGCCATCTCCATATTGTCTACCTTTGACAATGAAGTCTTCGATATTATGAAATGAAGGGAAGGAAACATATGCAAATCCTTCATACTCATTCAGAGTAAAAATCTTTGATTTGCTTGCCAGACATGACTCTTCCCAAGCCTTCGACAATACTCCGCATGAAAGAATGAAAGTTGTTGTCTCCTGACCAACATTGAGCTTGTAACAATGTTTCTGTTAATTAGCACCATATGGGCAACCAAGAATGGGTAATCTCAATTTAGAATTATTTGCATTTAATACGATTAAATCTCAAAGTTTTTCTCATTAGGAGATGATGACAATGGTGAAGTGAGCTCTAGTTCCTTCACAATTCAAATTTATGTGGATTAAATATGTCACGTATGCATAATTTTTGTAGATCAGAATACATGAAGGAGATGACCAGGTTAAAAAAAATACAACCATACCTTCATTACTTGAAATGAATATTAAAATATATCATTAATGAAAAACCAATGTAGAAAAATATAGATACGCACAAGCTTCTAAATAGGAAAACTATGCCCACCTCCCTAAAACCATTTAGCTTGCCAAAAGTTGTAGGTCAAAGACCAGATTATTGGATCTGGCATTACTAGGTTGAATCAAACCCCTACTACTAATTACATATGAGATTACTACCACACCCCATTCAAAATTGCAAATTAAATATCAACCTTTTGTTACTTAGTAAATAGCATACATACAAAGGCGACCACACTAGAATTACCAATATATTAGTCTTACCATTTGGATATCTTCTAACATTAATAATATTCTCCTTAGATTTCTCAGTACAAAGTGGCATTCACATCAAAAATAAAGAAAAATTGAGTAAACCCATCAAAAGTCACACCCGTAGCTTGAATGAAACCCATTAAAATTCACACCAGCATCTCGAATAAAACCCATCAAAATTCACACCAGAGGCTCGAATAAAACCCATCGAAATTCACACCAGCAATAAAGAAAACCCCGCCCAAAATATTGTTCTTGTTTCTTTCCCTTTCCATCATAATTCCATCAAACCTCAAAGAAAATCTTTGTTTTAACGACTGCAAAAATCCAAAATTTCTCCCAAACCCACATTAACCTCACTACAAAATTTCAATTTTCATCCTGTAAACAACTATCTAGCCTACTAAAATTCATTCCTTAACCTACTAATCCATTCAAAATTGATACATTTATTTCAAGTTCGACACACAATTATTTCAAATGTGAAGAAAATAACCATATCCTACAAAAAGAAGATGATTTTTCAAACTTAGAAAACAACCATATCCTGCAAAAAGAAGACTTAAAAACTTATACTTGCAGCGGACTGTCTGGTTCCATGGTCCCCTATTGCTGCTTGATTTTCCTCGCAATGGTGGAGTCTAGAGCTGAAATTTTCTTATAATGCAGAATGGTGGTTTGACTTTGACTTGGAAAACATAAGGGAGGCACCCAAGCAATTTCCCATATAAATAAAAAACGGAGTAAACTAGCAATTGCACCAATAGGTGCAAAGGAACGTCGATAGGGGAGCGGGGAATGTAGAAGGAAATAATGAATTGAAATATATGGACAATGAAATACAAGAAGAATTTGAGTTTCTAAATCTCTTATACAAAATGTAGCAGGTGGTTAAATTTAAGAAGAAAGTTACACTGAAATAAATGTTCTAAAACAATGGGAATGGAAAAATAAATAGGCATAACTCTTTAAAATGTAGGCAACCTACTATTTTAATAACAAAGTATAATTTTGGCCACACGAGGTGAGTTGAGTCATTGAAATTAAGGCACAACTATAACACCCATTAGGGTTCAAAGCTTGTTACATCATGTGTACATTTACCAAGAAAGTGGGTGGGGTGGGGTCTGTTCACCCCCACAAGGAGATTTTTGTTCAATGAATGTCATCATGGTCATTAATTCTAGTCAGGAGGGCAGGGACTCAATCAGATTTGAACCTGCAACCTATATCCTCGCCATTGGAAACATGCCTTAGGTGGGTGTCTCAACCTAAAAAGGTAAGATCCTTAGAGTTAGATTTTCGTTTGGGGAAATGCATCACACAACATCGCAAAGCCCTAAGTTGAAGACTTCCATCCTACATTTTTGAAGTTGCCAACCATTCTAATTCTTGGAAAACTACAAACCTCTCCCTGCATATTTGGGTGCAAAGTTCTTTGAAGGTTATGGGAAATGTTATTAGCCATTTTTTATGAATTTCATGAGACAGAGTTTCATTATATTACTGAAACTTAGATCGAATTGGTTTTCATAAAGGTATTCCTCAAACAATCATTCTTGAGTATCAACACATACAGTAGAAATGAAATCTGGAATATGAAAGCATTGATTTCCAGGTCTACACCAAGTCACATCCAAACTCAACTTGAGAGTCGTTCTTGCCCAAAACTCTACAAAACTTGCCCATGACCACAACAACAACATAAGCAACATTTATTATGACATTGTTAGTGAATCCTAGTGGGAAAATTCCTCCATAGGCATTGTTAATTAACACCTGGTGAGTTTCTTGCAAGAGATGCAAATAGGATCTGCCCAGATTCCTGTCAATGGTTGGACAGAGAAACATGACGATGGAATGTTGAGACTACCCAAGACTCATGAGTCATGCTGAATCCATTCGTGAAACGAGTCCTCAGTGAAAACTCAACTTGAGACTGGTGCTCTCCCAAAACTCTACAAAAATTGACAGAAATGTGTTCCACGTGCGAGAATGTAATTTTCTCGAACGACGAAAATGAAGCTCTCAAGGAAACCATATGTCATAAAAAAACACCTGATAAGGAAGATGTGACGTCTTTTATTAATCCTTGAAGTCATCTAGTTTCTCAAAATACATTTCCATAATGCCCATAAACTTGTCATTAACCTTCATTGGACCCGTTGAGTCTCTAACCACCAATGCCCCTATTTATTTCAAAGACTCCATCACTTCATCGCAATAAACTCTTTAAATCCAAACTATACTCGAGTTTTCCATTTAGGTTACACACAGGCTAAATCGAGTCATGTTTGGAGTCAAATCCACATCCAAATCTACCTGTGGATTTCAAGTATGGCTCCAAATCAATCATAGGGGACTCCATTTATCACTTTCTCAAACACCCAAAAATATTCAGTGGCTTTTACCATTTCCTTACAAAAACCCTAGTCCTTGGCTAGATGGTTGTATGCGAACAAAGTTTTCAAAACCTCTTATTCTTATTCCTTATGGTCATTGTGGAGCCCTTTGTTCTAGCGACACTCTGGTTTTATTGAGATCTATTTCTTAGACCCGTTGGAGCTAGCATGTTTTGGTTTTATCTGGGTTTATAAAGAAGGGAAGTGGTGGGGATAATTCTAATAGTCCTTCTATTGAACTCTATTTCATGATCCCCTTTCATTGTAAGGACTATAGTGGCTCCTATTGTGCAAAGGTCAGAAAGCTTGTTCCCTTCAGTATGGCGTTGTGCCCCCCACCATAACGTGACATCGATGATGAAACTTGACATGTCAAATAATTTCTTTCCACATTCCCTCGCTCCTTATCGGCGTTCCTTTGCACCTTTTGGTGCAAATGCTAGTATTATTAATTTATAGTAGTTGGGCTATGAAATCTTCGCTTTCGTGTAAACTTAGATAAAATGTAAATAGTATATATAAAATTACAAAAATCATATTTATTTTTTTAAATGATTATTTTCTATGAATATTAAATTTCAATTTTAATATAAAAATAATATCTATTTAATTATTATAATAAATAATTATATTAATATTTATCTAGTTATTATTATAAATAAGTTAAAAATAATTTGAAGTGTTATATTCTTTTTTTTATGTTTTATTTTGATTTGGTTATATTTTAAAATCTTAGATATAAGAATTATATTTTATTTTATTTTTTCTTTCAAATTCTATTGTATTTTTTAAACACATAAATAAATTTTTACTTTTAAACTTCACAAAAATAACATAGTAATTACTACAAATTTTTTAATTATTTAGTGTTTTATTTTAAAATTTATATTATTATTATTTTTAAAATATTAAGAATGCATTTATATTCATTTTATTTTAAAAATAATAAAAAAGTTTGCTATTAATTTCATTATTCAATTTCCACATGATTTCAACATCTAATTAATGAATCCATTTTTTAATGGTGATTTTGACTATTTTCATATTCACTAGTTAAATATCTAATTATTCATCTTTTTCAATAATTTTTATATTCCTTGTTGTAGTAACAATATATGCAATCATATTAACTTCTTACTTTTACATAAAATTCCAGTACTAAGCAGTGACGCTACATATTACACTTGTTTTAATATCACATTTTTTCTTTTTGACAAACTCCTTTAAAATAAAAACTTAAATAATACACTTTTGAATCACATTTTTTCTTTTTGACAAACTCCTTTAAAATAAAAACTTAAATAATACACTTTTGAATCACATTTCCTTACTATTGCCTTACTATTTTTTAAATCTAGAATAAAGAAACGAGTTTCAAACAAAATACCTTACACCATGTGTGTTTGATACCTTTGATTGTTCAAAATTTATTATTCCAATCAGCAGCTTCGTGCTCACCAAATTTCTTTTTCGGATTTTGATGGTGTTCCCTCCTTCGTATGAAGACTCACCAAATTTCTTTTTCAGATTTTGATGGTGTTCCCTCCTCCGTATGAAGACCCACACTTCAAACTCTTGGTCACACAAATTTTAAAATTCTGACACAGACTTGATGTTGTTTTTATCGGTATAGGGCAAGGCATATTTACTAGTTTGTCGAGTCATTAATACATGGTGGCAGTATATGTTTAGTACTGGATAATGCATCTATTTTGATCCAATGGTGGGTATATAACGCCCCACTTATTTATGGCTCAATAGACTTGGAAATATTAGTTGTCCCTATTCTGTTGAAAATATAATTTCAACTGCGCAATAGTTGAGCTGTGCAGCAGCATGAAGACAATGACCGTGCGCATGTATTCCTACCAAAACAGCTCCAGAAAATTACCAAGGATCGGGAGGCAAAAACACTCCAAAAATCAAATTGCAGGCTTAAGGATCCGCTTTAATCTCAGTCGTCGGATCTGGCCGATCAGTGGTCTAGATCGCGTCGGCATATCGGCATATCGCAATGGAGGACTTACAAATGGGCTTTGTTATTGTGCGATGAGCAATCGCCGATATCGCTATCGGCATTTCCAATGGAGCATGGGCCTTTCGCATATATATATAGTCACGATCCGATGAGCCAGACCCGACGGGTATTCAACATTTTGTTTAATGTTATTTCAGTTCTGTAAGCGGCCATTTTCCCGTGTTTTAATGTCTTTCCAAGCATATGTTATAATATATTGCATCGGCGGATATCGCATCGGCATTTCGCTATCGGTGAAACCAAAGGAGCGAGGCTTTTGTATAAGGCATGTATCCGACCCGATGGGTTTCTAAAGCCAAATTGTATAATGGTTGAAATCCGCCCAAAGGCAAATCTTTGTATTTTGTAGTGTTTTTGTATTTTTTCAAATATATGATGAAACAGAGGATCGGTCGACTGCGATATGTAATGCGACTTGAAAGGCGGACCCAATAGAAAAGTTTTGCATGCATTGACCTCTGAAGGCAAAGGGGGCAGGATTTCTAAATGGCGCGGAGCCAGTTAAAGCAAGTATGGAGCAGTACAGCGCAGCAGGCGACTGCTTTCAATTTACAGTATGGGCCGAGAAGAAGAAGGTAGCAATCCAACACTTACACATTGAATTTTTCAGCTACTGCAGTTAATATACCGCTCAGTCAAGGACGAGAAGGACAGCCTCAAGCAGTTCACAGCATGGGACTCCATTTCTGTTCATTAAACCATTCAGATTCAAAAAAATGTAATTAGTTTGTATTGTGGTTTTTTATTGTAGTTTGTTGAGTTGTTGACAGTGAGTGTGATAGTGTTGAAGTGCAGCAGCGCAAGTGAATGAATGTTTGGAATACGCGGCAGCGTAGAATGTAATCAGAACTGAATGAATAGAGTAGCACTGTGTTTTTCTTTCTGGTGAATCCCTCTGAGTATAAGAGGAAGAATTTTTGTATCAGGCTTTTCATTTTAATGAATACAGATCCTTGTTTATGCGTGTAATACTCTGTTCTCAGAAACAATCAGTAAAAGCTTCCCTGTGCTAAGATCCTAGACCAAAACAGAGAATTGTCTCTGTGTGCTGTTTATGTTGTTTTTGGGATTTTGACAGAAAAATCCCCAACAGTGGTATCCGAGCAAGTTCAGGGTCTTTGAAGGTGTCAAAGAAGCTGAAGGAAGGTTTCTTGCTGAAGCAACTTCTCCAGCAGTGTGAAGACTCAACAAAAGAATCAAGTCAAGAATGCAAGGAATGGCCAACACAAGCACTAGCATGGGTATGTTTAATACCCAGCTCCCACCGTTTAATGGGAAAAACTATGACTACTGGGCAATAACCATGAGAGCCCTGTTTGCCTCACAAGATTTATGGGAATTAGTTGAGGATGGTTTTGAAGAACCAACAAATGAAAATGAGTTTAATGGATTAACTCAGGGAGATAAGGATCTGTTGAAGAGCAATAGGAAGAAGGATTCAAAAGCCCTTGTATTTTTGTATCATGCAGTGGACCAGAGTGTGTTTCCAAGGATAGCAACAGCCAAGACATCCAAAGAAGCATGGCAAACTCTCAAGACAGCCTATCAAGGCATGGAGAAAGTGAAGACAGCAAAACTACAATTGCTGAGAAGATATTTTGAGAACCTGTGCATGAAGGAGTCAGACAATATTGACTCATTCTTCACACATGTGATTGGTCTGGTCACACAGATAAGGACTCATGGAGAGACTCTTGAAGAAAGGAGGATTGTGGAGAAAATTTGAGATTCCTACCATCAAGGTTCCATGTGATTGTCACCACCATAGAAGAGACAAAGGATCTCTCAAATTTTTGAGTTGATGAACTTCATGCATCACTGATAACACATGAGAAAAGGTTGAGTAGAAATGAAAACTCATCTCTAGAGAAAGCTTTCAAGACCCAGATGTCCTTTGGAAGAGGAAGAGGTCAAGGCAGAGGAAACAAGATAGGAAGAGGCAGAAGCCAGAACAGAGGTGGAAGGAACAGTCCAGCAAATGCTCAAGGAAGAGGCAACAATCCAAAAATCAGAACCAAGGTCAAGGCAGCAGCCAACAAAGAGGACAACATCATGCTCAAGGACAAAGGTATGAAAAATCCAATGTCCAATGTTATTACTGTAAAAAATATGGGCATTATGCCAATGATTGTAGGAAGAAGCAGCATGATGTGAGTAATAGATCAAATGCAAATATTACTAGAGAAAATATCAGCCAAGATAATGTGCTGTTAGCTTGTAACATGGTTGAGACAAATAGTGAAGATATATGGTTTCTAGATTCCGGTTGTAGTAACCACATGACAGGAAACATAGCCCTGTTTTCTACTTTAGATCAAAGTGTGAAGTCACAAGTCACACTTGGGACTGATAGCAAAATTTCTGTTATGGTAAAGGAGAAGTTAAAATGTTTACAAAGAAAGGTGAAAAGAAAACCATAGCAAATGTCTATTATGTTCCTGGAATGAGATGTAACCTCTTAAGTATTGGACAACTTGTTCAAAAAGGTTACAATGTTTTCTTTGAGAATGATATATGCACCATCATGGATAGAGCACCAGCAAACGATGCATTGCTGAAGTGAAGATGACAAGGAACAGGATGTTCCCTCTTAGAATAAGGGAAGATTTGAAAAATAAAGAAGAAATTGCAGCAGTTTCCCAAGGGGCTTTCCAAAGTGTGCCAAAGGATGAAAATTGGTTGTGGCACTTGAGATTTGGACATCTCAACTTTGGAGGTCTTAACTTGTTGAGTAGAAAAGGAATGGTAAGAGGATTACCATTGATAGAGAAACCGGACAGCCTTTGTGAAGGCTACATATTGGGGAAACAACACAGAGAAAATTTTCCATCAGGGAATAGCATAAGGGCAAAAGCACCCTTAGAAATTGTCCACTCAAATTTGCGTGGACCGATGCAAAATCCATCTTTAGCTGGCAGCCAATATTTTCTAACATTTATTGATGATTTTACAAGAAAGACTTGGGTTTATTTCTTGAAAAACAAGAGTGAAGTGTTTGAAAAATTCCAAAATTTCAAAGCACTTGTGGAAAATCAGAGTGGGCTGCGCATCAAAGTTTTGAGAACAGACAGAGGAGGTGAGTATATCTCCAAGGAATTCCTATGGTTTTGCAGAGAAAATGGAATACACAAACGGTTTATAGCAAGGTACACCCCACAAAAAAATGGAGTTGCAGAAAGGAAGAACAGGACCATTATGGATATGGCGAGGAGCATGTTGAAGGAAAAGCATTTGCCAAATGATTATTGGGCTGAAGCTGTAAAATTTGCAGTATATATTTTGAATAGGTGTCCTACAAAAGCTGTGATGAACAAAGTGTCGGAAGAAGCATGGAGTGGGAGAAAGCAAGGAGTCACCCACATGAAAGTTTTTGGATGTGTGGCCTATGCACACATTCCAAATCAGCTAAGGAAGAAGTTGGACAGCAAAGGGGAGAAATGTATTTTCATTGGATACAGTGAGGAATCCATAGCTTACAGGTTGTATATCCCATCTACCAAGAAGTTCTTTGTGAGCAGTGATGTTCAGTTTATTGAGGAGGAAGCTTGGGATGGAAGCATAGAGAAAACAATGAATGTTAAAAACTGTTTGTCTCATGATGAAGATGATGAGGAGATGGCTGAAATACATCCCCAAATAGCAGCACCAACACAAGGACAGCAAGGAACACCCTTGAGAAGAAATGAGAGTGCTTCTCCAAGCACACCACAAGGAGGAAATTCAAGTGCATCTTCAAGCACTTGCACACCGAATGAACGAGGTAAGAAGTTTAGAAATTTAAGTGACATTTATGATAAAGGAATGAATTCCTTATTTGCCTTGTATTGTCATGTTGATGATCCTATTCATTTCGAAGAGGCAATTAAAGATAAGAAATGGATAGAAGCTATGGATGAGGAGATGAAAGCCATAGAAAGAAACAAGACATGGGATTTGGTTGAGCTACCAAAAGGTAAAGAAGTTATTAGAGTTAAATGGGTCTATAAGACCAAGTGCAATGCTGAAGGCAAAATTGAAAGACACAAGGCAAGGCTGGTTGTCAAGGGATACAAGCAGCAGTATGGGAGAGATTATGAGGAGACTTTCGCACCGGTTGCAAGAATGGAAACCGTGAGAGCAGTGATGTCCATAGCAGCACAAAACAAATGGAAAGTTTACCAGATGGATGTGAAGTCGGCATTCCTAAATGGAGTGTTAAAAGAAGAAGTTTACATTGAACAACCACTAGGCTATGAGAAGAAAGGCCAAGAGCACAAAGTGTGCAGATTGAAGAAAGATCTTTATAGGCTGAAGCAAGCGCCAAGAGCGTGGTACAGTAGAATAGATTCCGATCTACTGGAAAATGAATTTGACAAGTGTGAGGGAGAACCCACCGTCTACATCAAATAAAAAGATGGTAAGATTTTAATTGTAGTGTTGTATGTTGATGATGTGATTTTTACAGGTAATGATGACTACCTCATTGAAAATTTTAAATCAGTCATGAAAGAAGAATTTGAGATGACTGACATGGGTTTGCTGAGATACTTCTTAGGAATAGAAGTAGATCAAAATGAAAATGGAATTTTTATCTCTCAAGCAAGATATGTAAATGAAGTGTTGGGAAGATTTAATATGCAAGAGTGCAAGGCAGCAATCACTCCCACAGTAATGGGATTAAAACTCAGCAAAGAGGACAGCAGCAAGGATTTTGATCCTAGCTTGTATAAGAGCATAGTTGGCAGCCTTATGTATTTAACTGCAACTAGGCCTGACATAATGTTTGATGTTAGTTTGATTTCCAGATTCATGGAGAGGCCAAAAGAGGCACATTGGCAGGCAGCAAAAAGAATTCTGAGGTATGTCAAAGGTACAAAAAGATTTGGCAATTTGTATACTTTTTCAGAAAGCTCAGATTTAGTTGGATATACTAATAGCGATTGGGCTGGGAGTGGAGATGATCGGAAAAGCACTTCCGGTTATGTTTTTCATATGGGTTCAGGAACCATTTCATGGGTTTCCAAGAAACAGCCAATTGTGGCGTTGTCTACAGCAGAAGCAGAGTATGTGGCAGCTACAGCAGCAGCATGTCAAGCAGTTTGGATGAGAAGAATGTTGAGGAGCTTAGGCCAAGATCAGGCAAAAGCAACAGTTGTTTTTTGTGACAATAGCTCAGTTATTGCCCTGTCCAAGAATTCAGTGTTTCATAAGAGAACGAAACACATTGACACAAGGTTCCACTATATCAGAGAATTGGTAAGCAATGGAGAAATCAGTTTACAACATTGCAGGACTCAAGAACAAGTAGCATACATTCTGACAAAGCCATTGGATCAGAAGAGCTTTGAATTTTTGAGGAAATGTTTGGGTATGATTGGATGCCCAACAGTTGAAATTAAAGGGGAGTGTTGAAAATATAATTTCAACTGCGTAATAGTTGAGCTGTGCAGTAGCATGAATACAATGACCGTGTGCATGTATTCCTACCAAAACAGCTCCAGAAAATTACCAAGGATCGGGAGGCAAAAACACTCCAAAAATCAAATCACAGGCTTAAGGATCCGCTTTAACCTCAACCGTCGGATCTGGCCGATCAGTGGTCCATATCGCGTCGGCGTATCGGCATATCGCAATGGAGGACTTACAAATGGGCTTTGTTATTGTGCGATGAGCGATCGCCGATATCGCTATCAGCACATCGCTATCGGCGTTTCCAATGGAGCATGGGCCTTTCGCATATATATATAGTCGCGATCCGATGAGCCGGACCCGACGGGTATTCAACATTTTGTTTAATGTTATTTCAGTTCTGTAAGCGGCCATTTTCCCGTGTTTTAATGTCTTTCCAAGCATATGTTATAATATATTGCATTGGTGGATATCGCATCATCATTTCGCTATCGGCGAAACCAAAGGAGCGAGGCTTTTGTATAAGGCATGTATCCGACCCGATGGATCGGACCCGATGGGTTTCCAAAGCCAAATTGTATAATGGTTGAAATCCGCCCAAAGGCAAATCTTTGTATTTTGCAGCGTTTTTGTATTTTTTCAAATATATGATGAAACAGAGGATCGGTCGACTGCGATATGCAATGCGACCCGAAAGGCAGACCCGATAGAAACGTTTTGCATGCATTGACCTCTGAAGGCAAAGGGGGCAGGATTTCTAAATGGCACGGAGCCAGTTAAAGAAAGTATGGAGCAGTACAGCGCAACAGGCGACTGCTTTCAATTTATAGTATGGGCTGAGAAGAAGCAGGTAGCAATCCAACACTTACACATTGAATTTTTCAGCTACCGCAGTTATATACCGCTAAGTCAAGGACGAGAAGGACAGCCTCGAGCAGTTCACAGCATGGGACTCCATTTATGTTCATTAAACCATTCAGATTCAAAAAAAATGTAATTAGTTTGTATTGTATTTTTTTATTGTAGTCTGTTGAGTTGTTGACAATGAGTGTGATAGTGTTGAAGCGCAGCAGCGCAAGTGAATGAATGTTTGGAATACGCAGCAGCGTAGAATGTAATCGGAACTGAATGAATAGAGTAGCACTGTGTTTTTCTTTTTGGTGAATCCCTCTGAGTATAAGAGGAAGAATTTTTGTATCAGGCTTTTCATTTTAATGAATACAGATCCTTGTTTATGCGTGTAATACTCTGTTCTCAGAAACAATCAGTAAAAGCTTCCCTGTGCTAAGATCCTAGACCAAAACAGAGAATTGTCTCTGTGTGTTGTTTATGTTGTTTTTGGGATTTTGACAGAAAAATCCCCAACATATTCTTCCTTGACATTTTATATTATATTATAGCTAACTTTCCTTTTTGTTCAAAAATTCTCTCAGGGTCCTTGCTTTTTCTTTGTGAGGGCATTTGAAATGTTGCTCTCTCTGGAAGAGTCTTATGCAAGCTCCAGTTTCCATACCATGTTTGTTTCAGCGTGATTTCTATACCCCTGCATTTGAAGTTGAACGCACGAAACCGTCTGTCGATGTTCCTATCCTTTGTTTGTTATTTCAATGCATGTCAAGTAATAGAGCATATTGTATACTACGCGCCGAGCTCACATAGTAAACAAAAATATTTACAAACATGGTAAAACAGATAAGAAAGTTCATCAATTCCTATCCTTCTCCATATAAATGTTTGATAGGCACATGGAGGGTGGAGATTACTCTTCTGCTTTTGGTTATCAAAAGTGAAGACGATGGTTATACAGCTGAGGTGAATGGCAATGCAGGTTTTGGCCGATGTTGCTATCCTTTGATTGTTATTAGTCCCTGCCTTTGGCAGTGCAGGGACTATAGCGATCGATAAGCCTTGACCGAGCATTAATTAGTTTTGACCAACAACCGTATTCAATTTTAAGAAATGTTTTAACATAAATATTGGATAAACAAATCTTTTATCCAATGTTTCAGATTTGAGGTCTTATTGTGGAGAAAACAATATGATTTTATTAAAACAAAGGATAATAAATTTTAAACCTCAATTCAATGCATTTTATTTCAATGCGTGTCAAGTTATAATGCGCCACGCCGATGTTCCTTTCCTGTGTTTGTAATTTTATTTCAATGCATGTCAAGTTACAGACCATATTATATACTGCGTGCCAAGCTCAATAGTAATCCATGGAGGATTTAGGTACCGAGACAAAATATGGAGCAGAAAGTCAAGATTGAATGTGGCTTCTCCATGTGACCGTCCACATCAGTAATGCTATTCATTTTGATATCACCGTCTTATCTTAATAGTAATTACTTTACGTATATAGTCCTGTAATAAAAGGAGAAACTCACAATATTTTAGTGCAAAATTTATAAATGCTATGATAAATTTATATGGAGAAACTCACAATATTTATCATCAATAATTTCAGTGCAAAATTAATAAATGCTATTATATTTTTATAATTACACTAATCATAATTATTATTCAAAAATTATATTACTATAATGATTTTTATAATAATTATATTAAAATTACATTATTATTATTATTATAATGGTAAATAATTATAACTATTATTATTATTATTATGTAATGATAAGCATAGCTTGGGGTCATCATTGACTTTAAAGGAAATTAAGAAGTAAAATATTCTTAAGATTTGGGATTACCATGAACAATGATACTAAGGTATTAACTTTATATAAATGCCTTTTGCTCTTTAAATCATGTGACAACAATTACAGGAGATTCTATAGTCACTCTAAGAGTATTATAATCAAATCTATCCCCAAAAGTTTAGAGTTGGCTCACTTGGATCCCTCCTAGTGATTGTTGAAAAGGATCAATGTTGAATTTTTTGCAAATTATTTTCACATCTAACAAAATATGAAATAGTCAACCTAGACGTGTACTTGATTAACATGGGAGGGTTTTGAAACTCGAAAATAAGTCCAAGATGGCCTCACTAAAAGTGAAATCATTTGGAGCTTGAAAGAAGGAAAACAAGGATATATTCTCAATTATCCATGGGTTGGAGCTTCACATGTAACTAATATATCAACATAACACACTTATATCAATCCAATAAGTAGTATAGTGAAATCAAAAAGAGGAAAGAATAAAACTCAAGTAAGGCCACATAATTCTTTAAATAACAAAGCACAAGATAGGACTCCTCTAAATGTCATGGAAATAAACTATAGAATCAAGTTAGGGGAGTGAGAAGATATGAAAAAGTTAAACTATGTAGTCGTTAATGGTGAGACTTATCAAGCTCAAATCTTACTTTTAAGGACACAAATTTCTAATGTAGGTTATATAACACTATCAATATGAAAAAATAACAACCCTACTAGCCCAAACTAGTTGAGCAAGGCTTGACCAATATGAAATAGAAAAAATTGAATCCATATTTAAGTGTATCTAAATGAACTTACATTAATGATTGCTACTCTTCTAATAAATATTTCCTTCTAGATTAAGAAATATTTTACTTGATTATTGTATTTATATTGCCTTCCTATTCTTCAAAGTGTCCACCTTTACCAGCGACACCTTTTTCTCTTCTATCATATCCCTCACAAAGTTATACTGAACATCAATGTGTTTTGTCTTTGAATGGTAAGCAAGGTTCTTTGCCAAGAAAATTGCACTTTGGCTGCCACAGTCTATCCTTATAGCTCCCTTTACTAACCCCATACTTGAACACAATCTCTGCATTCAAACTACTTCCTTTCTTGCATGAGTGGCTGCCATATATTCTGCCTCTGTAGTTGATAGTGCCACTACACACTGTTTCTTACTCATCCAATTGACTGCACCTCCAAATAGGTTAAACACATACCCACTTGTAGATCTTCTCTGATCCAGATCTCCAGCCCAATTTGCATCAACAAAACCACGAATATCCAACACTCTGTCTAATCGTGGTCTTCCTTGGCAATATAAACCATAATCACTAGTGCCACACAAATACCTGAAAACCCGCTTCACTGTTGTCCAGTGCTCCTTTCATGGTTTTGACATAAACTTGCTCAATACTCCCATTGCATGTGCAATTTTTGGTCTAGTACAGACCATTGCATACATCAAGCTACCGACTGCACTTGCAATGGAACACGAGATATGTCCTCTTCTTCTTCTTGTGTCTTGGGACACTGTTCGAAAGATAACTTTACACCTCCAGGAATAGGAACCTTCACTGATTTACTATCTTTCATATTAAATCTCTGCAGTATTGTCTCGATATACTTCCTCTAGTTTAATCAAAGCTTCCGCTTTTCCTGATCTCTTTTAATTTCCATGCCCAAAATATAGTTTGCAGCACCAAGATATTTCATCTCAAATTTGGAGGACAATTGGGTCCTCAAATCCTGGATAATTTCTTTTTCATTTCCAACTAGCAACATATCATCCACATACAAAACCACATAAATAACATGGTCACCAATTAATTTAAAATACACACAATGATCTGCTTTGCTTCTGGTGAAGCCAAGTCCCCGTAAAAATGTATCAAATTTCTGATACCACATCCTTGGTGACTATTTTAACCCATACAAAGACTTCTTTAACTTGCATACTAGTTCTTTCTTACCCTTCACCACAAAACCTTCAGGTTGCTTCATGTAGATCTCCTCTTGCAGATCCCCATGAAGAAATGTTGTCTTCACATCCATCTATTCTACCTCAAAATCAAAAGCAACAGTAACAAATAAAAGTAATCTAATAGAAGCTATCTTGGCAACAGGAGAAAAAATATCACCAAAATCAATTCCTGCACCTGGGAATAACCTTTTTCTCCCAACCGAGCTCTGTATTTCTCCACCTTTCCTTCTGCATTTGTCTTCTTCTTGAACACCCATTTGCTACCAATGGGTTTCCTTCCAGTCAGCAACTCCACTAGATTCCAAGCCTCATTTTTGTGCAAATATGCCATTTCATTAACCATGGCCTCTTTCCAGAGTTTTCCATTCTCTGAATCTATTGCTTCCTTCACAGATCTAGGATCATCATCAGTAACAGATAAAGAAGAATTTGAATAGAAAGCAGATGGACTATACCTTTATGGTTGCCTTCTTTCTCGAACTGATCTTTTTACACCCGGAGTTTGTGGCTCTTCATATTCTAATTCCTCCTCTGCTGTAGAGTTTGATTCTTCCTCCTTAAGTTCAAACTTTATCTTCTCAGGTTCCTTTGGTTGGAATTCATGTTTAATAACATCTTTCACTTCTCTGAACACCACATCTCGATTGTACACAACCTTCCTTATTACTGGGTTCCAAAGCTTATAACCCTTTAAACCATCCTGATACCCAATAAAGATGCACTTTTCATATTTACTATCCAACTTGGTTCTTTTCTCCTTTGGAACATGTACATATGCATCACATCCAAATACCCTCAGATGTGAAAGAGAGGGTTTCTTACTAGTCCATACCTCTTGTGTATCCTGCGACGCTGATGAAGGTGATATGTTGACCAGGTAACATGATGTCTCCACCGCCTCTGCCCAGAGTTCTTGTCCTAACCTAGCACCAATAAGCATGCTTCTTTCCCTTTCCATCAATGTCTTGTTCATTCTTTCTGCAACTCCATTTTGCTCAGGTGTGTATGGAGTAGTCTTCTGCCATGCTATACTACACTTCTTATAGAATTCTTCAAATTCCTTGCTGCAAAACTCTCCACCGTTATCTGACCTAAACACCTTTATCTTCTTCTCCCTCTGGTTTTCCACCAGAGCCTTAAATTCTTTAAACCTGTCAAAGACTTCTGATTTCTTCTTAAGGAAATATATCCATGTATTCCTTAAGAATTCATGTATGAATGATACATAGTACACAGGCTTACCTAGTGATGGACCCTTCACAGGTCCAAACACATCACTGTGCACAAGCTCTAATATTTGTTTTACCCTCTTACCACTAGAGGGGAAACTCTCTCGATTCTGCTTCCCATATACACAATTTTCACAAAAACCAAAATCTAGAGAGCTATTACTCATACCTTCTACCATACCTTTACCATGAAGTATTTGAAGGCTCTTCTCTCCAATATGTCCAAGCCTTTGATGCCACAGCATGGTCTTCTCTCCAGAGACCACTAGATTTTCTGCTCCACTTTCAGGAACCATAGAACTGTTGCACTCATCAACAATAGTGCTACCTTGCAACTTGTACAGAGTGATGAGCCTCATGAGTGGATAATTATATGGGCTCATTTTACCTCCTACCCTAGTCAAATCAACCATTCTCTTAGCTTATTGTATGATTTTCTGATTATGTTTATGCTTATAGGGTGAATTGAGTTAATTATTATGCCATGTGGTCTAACATGTATTTAATGCAGATTATTGATGGATTTCGAGGTCAAAATCAAGGATCTAGTGGTCAAACTACAACAATAACTCAAAGTAGACAGAGGAGAGGACTTATAGGAGGGAATCCCACTCATTTATTGCTCCTCACTTCGAATTCCCCTTCATTCTGCTCAGAGTACAAGCAGTCGAATCATGCACTAGAAGGTAGCCGAGCAAGTGGAAGATGATTGATAGTTATCTCGAGTTTTGGAAGTCAAGCCTCCCTGATTTTAAGGAAGTTGTTGGTAGCTTTAGATGTATAAGTAGAGAGGCCTAGGGCCTCACTAGGGTCGACTTTTTTTCTGGTGTAAACTCTGCTCAAATTTCGAGCTTACTATTTTGTAACAGTTTTATGTAATCTTGCTATTGTTTGATAATGAAGATGGAATCCTTTTTGAGCTAGCACTGAGTTACCTTAGAGGGATGAAGCTCTTGGGCTAGGGCCCAATCCAAGCAGCCAAGCTTCTCTTTACTTTTATTTGTATGCTTTACTTCAATTTGTAGTTTAGTTTGTTGTTAGATGTATTTTTATTATGGTTAAGAATAGGTTGCTTTTGATGATTTAGTACCTTACTTCCATTTGTGCTTTTTATAGAAATTTAAGCAGTGATCAGAGAAGATTCAAAAGGCTAGCAATAGTGCCTTGGCCTCTCTTCCTCCCTCTGGGACCATGATTTGAGGCAAAGACTCTCTTGCTGCCTCAAAAACACAGATTTTCCTCATTCCTAGGACTTCTAGTGTTTGCAGCTCACTGCTAGGTCGATAGTCCAATTTTTCTTTGCTTTAGATATTATTCATCATGTTCACTTCCTGATTTGCAATAGTCCTTTTGCATTCTTTCCTTTTTTACAGCATTTGCCAGCATTTCCTTCTATACATCATATTTTAGGTGATTTTAATGCAAAACTCTGTTTTTCCTAATATGCACTCATTTCATTGGTTGCTTGATTTTCTTGGTTAACTGTCAGTTTCGACGTAGGAGATCTATTCTAGCAATAGGATAGCTTACCAACAATCACACCCTCCATCTGATCCATGCCCTATAAGGTCTCCCAAACCTCACCTCAATTCTCCCCTAGTTTCCTTCAGTTTTCATAGAAATCCTTCCTCTCTCCTTGAGCAAACCCAATCATCTTTCTCTCTCCTAGCGATTCATGGTAGACCTTAGGCGCCCTAACATCTCATTACAACCTTCATCTACCTTTTCCACCCACTCTCACACCCTAAAAACAACAAAAATTGCTCTCGTCCTCCTCCTGTAAGCGTCCTGTAGTTTCCCTGTGTTCCTCCTGTAGTTTTCCTGTGTCCTCCTATAGTTTTTCCTACAGGCTCTCTTTTGAAGGCCGAGTGTGGGAAAAATCTCCAGAAGCCACCTAAGACCTCCTAAGACCCATCTACACCATCCTACATCCTCCCAAGCTCCAAAACCGCCCTCTAACGCCACCTGTTTGTTGCCACACTCACACACAATAAATTAGATGCATGTTAAATTCACATAAAAATCCAAAAATATGTTTTTTGCTTATTTACTTCCAGAAATAGCATGGTTAGATGTTGTTTACTCCCTTGAGTAGGTAATGGCATTTCTTTCATGGTTTTCATAGTGTTTCTGGCAAAAGTAGAATTAGCTTGTTAAGTAGGGTTTACTAGGTTTTGCTTTACATTCGAGTCTTTCTCCTTTCTGTACTTATAATAGCATATGTAGAGTAATTTTTCCTTCCTTTCATCATACATAGAGTTTCTTTTGAAATCTATAGAAGTTGCCTTGAGCTTCTAGTGATCTTCGCTGGCTGACCAAGTGACAACCTGCAGTGAGAACTAGTACTTGTGCATATAGCACCGACGCTTCCAAGTTTGTTACAAACTATCGGGTCGATAAAAGTAAAGTTGGAAGCCCAGGAGTTGCAGCATTATTGCTTCCAAAAGAACAAGATAAGACCACTTTCACTTTTCCTTGGGGTACCTTTGCATACCGGGTCCTTCCTTTTGGTTTGTGCAACGCTCCAGCCACTTTCCAAAGAGCGGTATTGAGTATATTTTTTGAACTGATTCATGATGCAGTAGAAATATACATGGATGATTTTACTCCTCATGGCTCTGACTTTAAAGAAGCTTTATCTAACCTAGGAAAAGTCATAGATAAATGTATTGAGATGAACCTATCCCTTAGTCTAGAAAAATGTGAATTTTTGATAACTAAAGGGACCGCGCTAGGTCATGCAATATCTCAACAAGGACTGCAAGTGGACGCCAACAAAATTGCCATCATCCAAAGGGTCCCACCTCCTCAAAAGGTGAGAGATGTCAAAAGCTTCCTAGGCTTAGCTAGATATTATAAGAGATTCATTAAAGACTTCAACAAGTTAACCTCTCCTTTGTTTGGCCTCCTAGGCAAAGATGTTGAGTTCATATGGTCGGAAAACTGTCAAGAAGCCCTAGATACCTTGAAGAGCAAGCTAGTGACTGCCCCAATTCTTAGAGGCCCAAACTGGGCCCTACCCTTTCACATTCACACCAATACCTCGAACAAAGCAATAGGAGCAACCTTAGGACAAATTGATGAAAATCTACCTTATGTCATATACTTTATAAGCAAGAACTTGTCAAAGGCAGAGTTAAACTATACAGTGACCAAGAAGGAACTCCTAGCTGTCTTGCATTCCTTAAACAAATTTAGACATTATATCACAGGCTATCAAACCTTTGTGCATGCTGATCATGCTACAATTAGATATTTAATGAAAAAACCAGATGTAAATGCTCACATTATTAGATGGTTGCTTTTACTACAGCAGTTTGATCTGACCATTATTGATAAGCCTGGTAAAGAGAATGTTGTTGTTGACTTTTTGTCTAAAGTAAATTTGCCTGTAGGTGAAGAAGGAATGGTGGATGACCAAATGCCAGATGAACACCTATTTTCTATATCAGTATTCTCTCCATAGTTTGCTGATATAGCAAACTACTTGGTTTCAACACAGTTCCCACCACACCTATCCTCAAAAGAGAAGAGCAAGATAGTAAGGAAAAGCGTCCCTTTCACCTAGATTGGAGGCAATCTCTTCAAACTTGGCCCAGATCAGATCTTGAGAAGATGTGTCAGGGAGGAGGAAGTCTTTGACATCCTCCTGACCTGTCATGACGGGCCTTGTGGAGGTCATTTTGCAACAAAAATAACCACCTTCAAGATATTGCAAGTAGGCTACTACTGGCCCACTCTTCATCAGGATGTGAGGAGATACACGAGCCAGTGTGATCAGTGTCAGAGGATGGGGAAACCCACTCCAAAGGATGAAATGCCCATGCAACCTCAAGTGACCTTTAAGCCATTTGAGAAGTGGGGCATGGACTTTGTGGGGCCTATCAACCCCCCTTCAAAGCAGAAGTAGCACATCATTGTGTGCACCGACTACCTGACAAAGTGGTTGGAGACAAAAGAAATCAAAATAGCGATAGAGGAAAAAGTAGCTGATTTTTTGAGGGAAAAAATATTCTACAATTTCGGGTATCCGAGAGAGTTGGTCACAGACTAAGGTAGTCAGTTCACTTCCAACCTGATTGAAGACCTGCTCACACATCATAAGATCAAGCACAGGACTTCCACCCCTTACCATTCACAAGCCAATGGGAAAGTGGAGGTCACTAATAAAGCATTGAAGGGATCCTGACCAAGGTATTGAGTAACATTAGAAAAGACTGGGCGGACAAATTAGTTGAGGCCACTTGGGCCTACAACACAACATGGAAGACCACCACCGGGTTCACACCCTATGAACTGGTCTATGGAAAGAAGGCTTTGCTATCAATATAGTTTGAATTCAATACCCCAAGGATGGCAACTCAACTAGACCTAGACCTCAGCCATGCATAGAAGGAGAGATTACTTCAGCTCAATGGATTGGATGAATACAGATTGCAAGCCCTTCTCCATACAGAGGTAGTTCAGCTTCAGAGAAAGATATGGTATGACATAAATATTAGGGAGAAGCAAATCTAAGAGGGAGATTGGGCACTACTCTATGATTCAAGATACAAGGATTTCAAAGGCAAGCTAAGGACAAGATGGCTAGGACCCTACACTGTGGAGAAATGAAATGACAATGGTTCAGTTCTAATTAAAACCATTGATGATGAAGCCATACCCATGCTTGTCAATGGACATCGGTTGAAAGTCTACAAGAAACCCCTCTCCAAGTGAGAGTTTATTGAAGATTTGAATAAAACAGTGATGGTAGTGGAGCATGTCTTAGCTTCCACTTCACCCACTCACTGAAGAAAAAAGAAAAAATAAGGACTCAAGTAAAAACCTCTATGAGGCGCTTGAGTCTCATCACTGGGTTGAAAACCTCTTCTGAGGTGGCCCAGTGATGTAAAAAAAAAAAAAAAGAGAAAAAGAATAAGATCGCTGGGTGAAAACCTCCCTTGGAGGTGCCCAGGGTAGGAAATTAAGGTGAAAACCTCTCTGAGGCACCCTAGTTGTTTTCCAAAAAAAAAAGAGAAAGAAAAAATAAATTTTTATTGCATTGTAGGTTTGCAGGAGGACTACAAGGAGTAGAAGAAGGTGCCAAGGGGACCCTGACATTCATACCAACATCCATCTCATCTTCTCCACACCTCCCTCCATCATTTTTGGCATCCCTTTCACCCCACTATACCTCTTTTTCCAAAACTGTGTTTTCTACAAGAGGCTCATGTAGGAATTACAGAGAGCCAAAAGTGTCTACAAGAGGTAGTTTGAGGGAAAATAAAAGCTTCATGAGGAACTTATAATCCCTCTTACCATCTTCAAACCTCCTTGCCATCATTTCTAAGCTTGCATCACATTCCAAGCATCATTATTATTTTTTTCCTTTCTAAGAAAAAACACAAAAAAACAGTTTTTCAGTTTTGAAAAGAACAAAAATAAGAGGAAGAAAAAGGCACCATTAAATTTACCTTAAGCTTACCTATTATCCCTCCACCATTCATATCCACCTCTGGCATCATTCTCGAGCTCCAAGCACAGGGAATTAGCTGAATTTTCAACGGGAGAAGCAGCTACATGAGCTCTTGTAGGAATTCTTGTAGCAATTGATCCCATAGAAGTGCAACACCAATAACAAGGGATAGCACATTTGAAGGTTGAAAAGGCACATGCAGCTTAACTCCAACAAAAGAAGAACCTAAAAAATCACACAACAACACATCAGTAAGCAGAGACAACATGCATGAAGGAAAATGAAGGCATGCAACAGAGAAAGCCACAACACCTCACAATCGATGGCAGCAAATACACTCGAATTACAGGTAAGTAACTAAGTCAGTCCTCTATCTGCATCTGTGTAGTTAGGAATCATAGGAAGGTAATGAGATGGTTGAAATCGAAAGAAGGAAAGGTGGCCAGTTAACTTGGCCACCTTCATTTAGTTGACTCCACTTAACAGAAATATCACCCACACGTGCATACAGTCAACTTAAGCAAAGGATGTGAAGGACATGTAGTGGGAGGAAGAGTTAACTCTGGCGCATTAATGAGGGGATGATTACGAGGGAGGGTCATGATGACCAAGCAGGTGGGGACCAACGGACATAATCTAGGCAACATACACCTTGCCAGCTCAGCACTCATAACCGAAAATAGCCATAAAAGGTAATGAGCACTCCTCCCCGCGCATTCTCACCACCATTTTTTCAGTTTCTCCTCGTAACTCAACCACACAGCGGTCTTCTTATTCCCCCATAGCCTCGTATCCACCATCCTCAATCGATTTCCTCCATATTTTTTCTCTCAGCATCTTCTACAAGAGCCCTATAGGTTTTCTACAGGAGCACCTACGTGAAATCTACAGGAGGGACAGTGGGCTTCTACAGGAGGGGCAGTGAGTCATTTTGAAGGGAGGAAATGTGATTTTTGGCACGAATTTCATTATGAAAAGGTAGGGTTCATGAATTCCCTCTATTGAATATCAAAATGTGAAAGATTTGGTCTTAAATTGAAGATAAAATGAGTCTTTAAGAGGGTAGAAGTACATAAAAAAAAATCCTGTTTAAAAAAAAAACACAATGTCCTTTGTTTTTCTTTTTCACTCAAAATTCTTTGTCTCCACCTCCATATTTGGTTTTCCAAAAAAAGTATAGGCAGTATGGCAGGGGGTTTATGAGAAAATAGCCCACGAACTCCACTAGACTCCATGCACATCCTCATGTGGTGGAAATATTTACAAGCTCAAACTGGATGAATTTCTTCGAGAGGTTTAGAGGGTTTGATGATGAAATTGCCCATGAATTTGCTCTCTCTTTGGCCCCTCACACAAGAACTCATGCTACTCTAACCATTAGAGTCCTCTCCATTGAAATAACCCCTGAATTCATCAGTAGGGTCACTACCCTTCCTCTTGGGCTGCCTTGGAGTAAAGATGAGAAACCAATTGGCCAGACTGCCAAGAGGAAAATTTTCCAAGATAATGAAACCCCTGTTGAAGACAAAAATGGAATTAGGAGGGATAGTATACCATAACCCTGGGATGAGGTTAGCTACCAAGTGGTCAAATGCATTTCTTGTGAGGGGAGGCACAACATTGTTTATGGATATCATTTCAGAATCCTCCAAGGATTGAGATATGGCATGGATGCCCCAACACATCAAAAGCTCAGTATCCCTTACTTTCTCCTTTAGTCCCTTATTGACTCCAACACCAAGGTACAAGTAGGAAATTCACAGCAGCTAGCTCACCATGACCTAATCAAGATCCTAGTAGAAAAAGCCCTCCATACCCTTACAATCCCTATAGCATGGGAAGTTTTCAGAAATATGAAAGTTGAGGATGACATCAAGGCATTAACCTATGATGTTAGTCCTGCTGTCATTGAGGAGGGAGAATACAAAGGAGGAGAAGATGAAGCCAGTGGTGACAGTAAAATAAGAGAGGAAGGAGGAAAGAAAAGAAATAGAGGAGGGGAGAGTTGAAGAGACAGAACAGGAGGTAGAAAAAGAGACAGAAGAGGGAGAAAAGGAGGCAGAGAGGGCAGAGCAAAGAGAAGAGTATCCTCAAACTTGGGAAAGAGAAGTAGTAGGTACTCTCACTGCCCTCAACACACCAGTCAAGCAGAAGCAGAAGAGCAAAATAAAAACCTCCATGTTTTTTAGGGCAAGGAAGAGTACTAGAATTAAAACAGGAAAAACTCAACTCTCATCAAAGACTCCCATTAACATTGAAGATTCACCATCTACCAAGGTGAAAGAATCTCCTGCCAAGACACCCATAACCTATGAAAGGGGGACTACAAGATCTTCTACATGGAAGGGAAAGGCAATTCTGCAGGCCCCCAAACCAGACCTACAGGAGGCTAAAACAGTCCTATAGGAGACACAGTCCAAACTACAGGAGACAAAAATTTGAGGAAAATATAGGAGGATAGCCAGAGGTGAAAGAGGAAGAACAAGAGGTACAAGAACCTAACCCCCAGCCTAATCATGCCTCCTATTACAATCTACTTGAGCGAGGCAAGATAATCCCACAAAAATTTTCAATTCCAATGTTTTTTGAATTGGAAAAAGAGAGAGTGAGAATGCATAGGTGGATGCGATAGCCAAGTCCAAAGGAGTTGAGGATATTGGCCATATGGAAGACAAACTCAGGGAAATGGGTAGGGAATTGAGTGCTCTCAGAGATAGAGAAGCCATTACAAGAAGCCACCTTGAGAATGAGAATGAATTACTAAGGAGGCAGCTGCAGGAGAAAGAGACTCATTTGGCATACATGGCTAGCTTATCCATAGAAGCATTACAATGCAGAACACCAGCCAAATCTTATGGCCTCTATCTGAAGGATCAATGGCTTCAATTCCAAATAAAAACTTTGGTACAAAGATGCACAATGTCTTTCCAAGACTACAGGTAGTTCATGGATTTATGTGACCAAAGCACCTTCGAGGACAAAGCAAAGATGGCAGAGTTCTATCTACACAACATGGTCCTCACAGACCTGAATGTGTGGGACCCCAATGCTAAGCTAGGGGATCTGCAATTAATGGCCATGGCGTCATGGATGAACCATGAAGAATTGAGGGCAGCAGAAATGAAAATATTGTTAATAAAAGAGCATAATGAACCATTGATGATAAGAACTGAGCCATCAGATCCTATGGCACTCATCAGCACACACAACCTACTTGCCAATGACCCTCAGATTGCCCCTAAATATCTAGCTAATCAGGAACAAACCATTGCACATTTTGAAGATATGTTTAGGCTACTTGGGAATGACTATGTTCATGCATGCATGAGAAGATGGAACACCCTACCCCACAGCTTGCAGATCAGAGAATACCATTCCCCCATGAGGTTGAAGGAGGCATTGAAAAGAGTGCCAATGTACAAGCGCTCCATGCAAAGGCTGAAGGTCAACTAGATTTGCCTCAAATTGAGTCCTCCACTCATATTAGGCATGCTGGAAGGCAGAAGAGAACAAGAAGAGAAGGAGAAATGGAAGGACATAGATAGAAAGATAGGATTTTATGGAGAACATGAGTGGACAACATCAAAAGCCTAGAATGTTAGGGAGGCCACCAAGGCCATAAAAGATGAAGAGATTGACTAGGTTGCTCAAAGGATGAGCAACACCTTCAGTAGGGGGTGATAATGAGCCTCATAAATGGGTAATTATATTGGCTCATTTTACCTCCTAACCTAGTCAAATAAACCATTCTCTTAGCTTATCATATGATTTTTTGATTATATTTATGCCTATAGGGTGAGTTGAGTTAGTTATTATGGCATGTAGTCTAAGATGTATTTAATGCAGATTATGGAAGGATTTTGAGGTCAAAGTCAAGGATCTAGTGGTCAAACTGCAGCAATAACTCAAAGTAGACAGAGGAGAGGACTTATAGGAGGGAATCCTCCTCACTTATTGCTTCTCACTTCGAATTCCCCTTCATTCAGCTCGGAGTACAAGCAGCCGAATCATGCACTAGAAGGCAGCCGAGCAAGTGGAAGATGATTGATAGTTATCTCGAGTTTTGAGAGCCAAGCCTCCCTGATTTTAAGGAAGTTGTTGGTAGCTTTAGATGTATAAGTAGAGAGGCCTAGGGCCTCACTAGGGTCGACTTTTTTGCTGGTGTAAACTCTACTCAAATTTCGAGCTTACTATTTTGTGACAGTTTTATGTAATCTTGCTATTGTTTGATAATGAAGATGGAATCCTTTTTGAACTAGCACTGAGTTACCTCAAAGGGCTGAAGCTCTTGGGTTAGGACCCAATCCAAGCAGCCAAGCTTCTCTTTACTTTTATTTGTATGCTTTACTTCAGTTTGTAGATTAGTTTGTTGTTAGATGTATTTCTCTTATGGTTAAGAATAGGTTGCTTTTGATGATTTAGTAGCTTGCTTCCATTTGTGCTTTCTGTAGTAGGTAAGCAGTGATCAGAGAAGATTCAAAAGGCTAGCAACAGTGCCTTGGCCAGAGAAGATTCAAAAGGCTAGCAACAGTGCCTTGGCCTCTCTTCCTCCCTCTGGGACCATGATTTGAGGCAAAATCTCTTGCTGCCCCAAAAACACAGATTTTCCTCATTCCTAGGACTTCTAATGTTTGCAGCTCTCTAGTAGGTTGATAATCTAGTTTTGCTTTGCTTTAGATCTTCTTTGTCATGTTCACTTCCTGATTTGCAATAGTCCTTTTGCATTCTTTCCTTTCTTAAAGCATTTCCCAACATTTCCTTCTATACATCATAGTTTAGGCCATTTTAATGCAAAACTCTGTTTTTCCTAGAATGCACTCATTTCATTGGTTGCTTGATTTTCTTGGTTGACTGTAAGTTTCTATGTAGTAGATTTCTTCCAACAGTAGGCTAGCTTACCAGCAATCACACCCTCCATCTAATCCATGTCCTATAAGGTCTCCCAAACCTCACTTGAATTTTTCCCTAGTTTCCTTCATTTTTCATAGAACTTCTTCCTCTCTCCTTGAGCAAACCCAATCATCTTTCTCTCTCCTAGTGATTCATGGTAAACCTTAAGCACCCTAACACCTCATTTCAATCTTCATCTCCATTTTCCACGCACTCTCACACCCTCAAAACAACGAAAATTGCTCTCGGCCTCCTCTTGTAGTTTCCCTGTTTTCCTCTTGTAGTTTTCATGTGTCCTCCTGTAGTTTTTCCTGTAGGATCTCTTTTGAAGGCTGAGTGTGGGAAAAGCCTCCAGAAGGCCACCTAAGACCTCCTAGGACCCATCCACACTATTCTACATCCTCCCACGCTCCAAAACCGCCCTCTAATGCCACCTAATCGCTGCCACACTCACACACAATAAATTAGATGCATGTTAAATTCACATAAAAACACATAAAAATCCAAAAATATGTTTTTTGCTTATTTAATTCTAAAAATGACATGGTTAGATGTTGTTTACTCCCTTGAGTAAGTAATGCATTTCTTTCATGGTTTTCATAGTGTTTCTAGAAAAAGTAGAATTAGCTTGTTAAGTAGGGTTTACTAGGTTTTGCTTTACATTCCAGTCTTTCTTCTTTCTACAATTAGAATAGCATCTGTAGAGTAATCTTTCTTTCCTTTCATCACACATAGAGCTTCTTTTGAAATCTATAGAAGTTGGCTTGAACTCCTAGTGATCTCGCGCCGGATGACCAAGTGACAACTTGCAGTGAGAACTAGTACTTGTGCATATAGCACCGGTGCTTCCAAGTTTGTTACGAACTACCGGGTTGATAAAAGTAAAGTTGGAAGCCCAGAAGTTGCAGCATTCTTGTTGCAATACTGGCGCTCACCACCGAGTTCCAATATGAACTCCCCACATCAATAGTAGTGCTCCTCGAACCATCTTGTAGGTATCCTTCTCGAACACTGTTTTTAAACCTGCATCATCCAGCTTGCTTACATAAATCAGATTTTTGGCCAATGCAGGAATATGCAGAACACCTGAAAGTGTTTTAACCCTTCCACCTTACAACTTCAACTTTATTTTTTCACAAGCAACGATTCTAGCCTTCCTATCATCCCCTAAGAAGACATCACCACCATCGTATTTCTCATACTCGCAGAACCATTCTCTATGGGGAGTGAAGTGAAAGGATGCACCTGAGTCAATTAACCATGCCTCATGATCTATATGTGTACTTGAAGAAGCCACGGACACATCCCCACCTTTATCTGAGGTGGTTTTCACCTCTATAGAAGGAGCATCATCAGTTCCCTTTCCTTTGTCAGGAGTTTTAGATTTACAGTCCCTTTTATAGTGCCCTTCCTTTCCGCATTTCCAGTACACCACCTTTATAGGTTTTCCTGGAGATTTAGATCTCCCTCTGTATTTAGATCTCCCACTCAATGACTTATTTTTGTTTCAGTTCAGGGACTTTCCTCGTATAGACAAGGCGTCGCCATTATGGCTTTCCATATTTTTCCATCTCATCTCCTCCGTCAGCAAGGATGAGACTATTTCATCAAACTGTAAGGCAATTGCATTCCTACCTATTGCAATAACCAGACTATCCCACGAATCTGGTAGAGAACACAACAAAATAATGCACTTATCTTCATCTAAAATTTTGATATCAACAGACAATAAATGACTTCCCACAATATTAAATGCATTTAGATGCTCTGTCACCGACTCTCCATCTTTCATCCTCAGGTTATACAACTTTTTCCATAGGAACAGTGTATTCACCAGAGACTTATATTGGTGCAAAGTCCCTAACTTGTCCCACAAATCCTTCATCGTAGCTTCCCCTGATACATTCAGCAATATTGAATCTGAGACACACAATCATATTGTGCTTTTTGCCTTCCGATCCAACTTCTTCCATTCTTCATCATACACTCCGGCCTAAAAATCTTTAACATTTATAATAACATTGCCTTGATTTAATTTTTGCCAAATGCAATTTTTTTTTTCAATAGAAAAATCGTAATTTTGTTTATATTGAGCAAAATCATATGTTATAGACACTGAAAAAGCATATACTAATTTTTATGAAATATATTATATTAAAGAATCTTGAAACTTTTTAAAAACTTCAATTATAGGTAATCCATAAATTCTAATACCATGGGTCACCAAAGTTGTATACCCAAAACCACCGACCATAAAATAACAACTTTTCAACTCTGTAAACTATAAAATTTTCCATATCATCGCCGAGTCCAAAACTACTTGGTCTTTGTATGTCTTTTTGAGCAGGTAGCCATGGCAGCCATCGGGAATCCAATTGCTGGATTAGTGCCTGATCCTGAACCTGAACGTGAGACAGGTGTGTTGGACCTGCCAGAAAGTTGTATACTGTTCATTTTCTCCTTGACTATGCCGTGCGACATTGGCAGATTGTCAGTTGTCTCCAAGCTCTTCAATTCTGTGGCCTATTCGAACGATCTGTGGAACAAATCCCTTCTTAAAATATGCCATCAGATCGTATCCAGTGCTGACCCCCCTGTCCCAGCTTCAATGGCAGAACTGTACGCTCGCCTCGTCGATCCAATTCTCATAGATGGGGGCACAAAGGTATTTATATATCCTTTATTCTCAGGGTTTTGGTTGTCAAATTTGGGAAAACGCCGTTCATCAACTCATTAATAATTCATATTCATATGTTGTTGTTCTGCTGGAACAACAATAGATGGCTTGGCTGGAAGGATCCCCAGCGAAATTGGGTTACATGTTATCTGCAAGAGCCTTAGGTATCATTTGGGGCGACGACGAACGATATTGGCGGTTTGTTCCTGGAGACGGATACGACTCCAGGTTTGATTATCAATCTTCTTCTTTTTATTTTTCAATTTGTTTGTTTAAGGGTCTCCTTCTCTGGTTGGTTTTGGGGTCACGGTCTTCTGTGATGGCTTCTCATGGAGTGAGGGGATTGTTATCTGGTTCAGAAATCATATGCAGGCAGCTGTTGGCCTTAGAGCATGACGATGATTTGGAGTTCTTTGGGGCTAATTTTTTGGTTGACCCCATATTGTATTTTCCAAAAACGAGGCTTAGGAATGCCTACATTGATCTACAGGTATCGAGGATTGCTTTTGTTCAAAGCGATCCTTCTAATGTAAGTGGAAGCTGGGTGGGAGTCAATTTTTGCACAGTTGTGTCTTTTGCCTTTGGACCAATGTTGTGGTTGGGGTTAATCTGAATCATGCTGAGATTACTGGATATGCCTTTGGATCAATGTTGTGGTTGGGGTTTATCTGAATCATGCGGAGATCACTGGATATTTCCCTGGGGAGCTTAGGTTTGGGCGATCAAAGATCAGATGCGCAGGGGGTAAGAGACTCTCTGAGAGTCTAATGAACGCCTAATGAGTACCTTCCTCTTGATGTATTGAATACCCTCTTCGCTTTGGGTTTTCCTGTTGATTGCACTTGCAGGGAAGTTGCACACATTTTTAGTCTTTGCTTAGCCTTGTGTGGCAGGTTGAAGATTTTATGTAGACTTTTATAGGTCACTTGATTCTTTTTAGAATTTGGTCTACTTTATTCATTTAGAGTTTTGGTCATACTTTCGGTTAGCAGTTTTTAGTCTTTACAGGACTCTGGTGTTTGTATTTGTTTGAAGTCTTTGTTGTGGTTCTTAATCAACACTAATTTTTTTTTTAAGCTTTAATGTGGTCTGTATTTGTTTGAAGTCTTTGTTGTGGTTCTTAATCAACACTAATTTTTTTTTTAAGCTTTAATGTGGTCTTTGTAACATTAATGTGACAGTTATTAGTGTTTGCCGTCTTTGTGCCTCTGCAACTCATTTTTTTCCGCTTCAGAATTCAATCATGTTCTTTGTGGTTACTTGACCCTCTTTTTCAGAGATTTAATCATACTTCCTAATTGGATCTTTCAACCTCCTCAGGCCTCATGTTCATGCATTTCGATACATTTTTGTGAGTTCGTCTTTAGTTTCAACTCCAAAGTGTTTAGGCATTGGTGTTACTCCCTTCTCAGAGTCTTGTTCTGGTTCTTTGCGAACACTCATCCATAAAACACAGGGTATATATCCAGACCTTGTAGTCCAGACCCATTTTTTATTTTTCACATCTTTTCATACTTCCCTAAATTGCACTTATAAGGTGTGTTTGTGTACATACACCATGTGGTTATGTTTACAGTGATCTAATACCTGTGTATATTTGACTTCTGACTTGTTGGGTGAACTACCAACCACCCAATTTTAATGCCGAGTATTCCCAGTTTGCTATAAATAAATGGCCTTGCTCTCTATTTCATAAAAGAAGCAATGATTCTCTAGTTTTTTCGATTGTTTTTAGTGTCTGTTCTTTTTATAACTTGTGTGATCTTTGTATGGTGTTCAAGCTAAACGCATGATCCTGGTTAACTCTCCTTCTTGTTAAACAGAGGAAACCCTCACAGAGTATACATTGACGTTATGGTTTGTGTTCAGATTCGAGGTGCTGGCGGAATTATCAGAGGTTTGGTGGTTGGAGGTCCGTGGTCAAATCGACTGCGGGCTTTTGTCTCCAAATACCAACTACAGAGTGGTGTTTGCCCTTAAATTCACAGAAAATCCCTCTGGGTGGGAAGTGCCAATTAGGTTTTCTGTTACAACGCCAGAAGGAGAACAAATGGAATTACAGAAGCGTTTGAATGAAAGAAGAGGCGAAAACCAAGGTATAAATGGTGGATGGATGGAAGTGGTTGCAGGAGAATTTACAACCAGACCCGAAACAGACGATGGTGATGACTCTCACATCGAATTTTATATGAAAGAAGTGTTAGATATGACGATTGCGAAACGTGGGCTTCTTCTGGACGGCGTGAAGTTTGAGCCCATCTCCACATAATTGCATCTATTGTGTATATTGCGTCTGACTCATGTTGTAGACTTAATTGCATTTATTGTGAATAGTGCATCTGTTTCGTCGCCGCGGCTGGTTGTGTCCCTCCCTACACATATTTTATTTGGTTTCCTGACATGAGTGCTTAGCAGAGATGTTAGTTGTAGCAGCATGCAAGCATCGCCAAGGAGTGTTCTCAAGTCTCACTACACATAATTGCATCTTTTGTGTATATTGCGTCTGTCTCATGTTGTAGACTTAATTGCATTTATTGTGAATAGTGCATCTGTTTCGTCGCCGCGGCTGGTTGTGTCCCTCCCTACACATATTTTATTTGGTTTTGGAAGTTGCACATGATGACTCTGTTGCGTAGGCTACTCCGTTGACTCTATTGAGTTTTACCATTAAATAAAACAAAACAGCCCTGATTTACAAAATGAAAAAAGCCTCATTTTCACGATATTTTATTTCCTTTTCTAGATGGCATTTTTGCTTTTTGATAAAAAGGCAAGCACTTATTTTATAGTTAGTAACTATGTTTGGAAAAGATTTTGACTGAATTGAGAGTTACATATTGTTAGCATTGGGCTTTTGCAATGCACACTTTTCCATTGAGCTAAGTGTTGTGATTCATGTAGGATTATTATCTGCCTAGTTGTCGTAGCTATCTTTAGCTGACACTGGGCCTTCTCTATTGTTATAAATGAAGGATTTCTCTATGTATTTTTACAACATTGTGAGTAATACAAAACTATTTCATGGTATCTTTGAAATTGAGGATAATGAATCATGACAATGCTCTTGAGCAATGTTAGTTGCCTTATTGCCCATGTTTCAAGATTTGTAGGCTTCACAAGCAACAACTAGTGGTCGTTTGATTCTGATGAAGTTAACACTACCACCTTTCAATATTGATGGTTTTTTCAGTGGTGGCTTGTAGGCGTCAATGGCAAGTGTACAATTTTACATTGTTCATGTGATGCTTTTGTTTTGTCTTTGATTCATGGCAAGGGTATAGCTTACATCCCCCTATGTTTTTTCATATTCAAATTGCCCTGGATCATACTGACATGGTTTCCTATATTATTTCTTGGTTTGATTGCAAAACCAAGCTCAGATCTACACATCTGTCAAAGTTGTTTTATAGTAGTGGAAACACATTTGCCAACTTATTTTGTTGTGAACAATTTATCAAGATGGATAAAAGATTGCAAGAACTTCATGAGAAGGCAACGCATCAACTTCGTAAAGAGGTCATTCATTTACAGTCCATTGTCACTATATTGCAAGAAAATAATGCAACACTTAATAATCATTTCCAATGTTGTATCACTGAGAAAATCAGCAAGGATGATAATCTGGAGTCAACCATGGAAAAATATTTCCATAATCTTGTAGATGAATTTCAGACCAAGATTGACTTTCTTGATGATTTGGAGGAGGAAGTTGTTATGCTCTTGACATGTGAGAAACCCAAGACACAAAAATATCACATGAAATGAGACAAGTTGTAAAGATATTTTATTATTTAGAAGAAAGATACAATGTTCACTTGCCTCTTCAACAGGGCGACCTCCAACAGGGCAAAATCCAATTACAATAAGACTCGGTGATTTTTCCCTTACTATCTAAGACTATTTATAACTTAATGACATCCAAAACCCTAACTACTAGTGGTCCCTTGAATAACACAAGTTAACCACTTTATTGATTAACTATGACTTGTTTATAACTAATTGTGGTCCCTTTTCTATAATGTAGGTCAACCACTTACAATTATTATTAATGTGGACAACTGCTTACGGGCTTTATTGACTCTCTAACTAACTATGACTTTGACTAGGCCCCTTGGGCTTATTACATAAATAAAGGGGTTAGGGTTGGACCCTAACATTCCCTCCCCCATCAAAATCATCCTTGTCCTCAAGGCTGAAGCTGTGGAAACTGCTGAAGAATAGTGGTGTTTCCCACGTTGCATCTTTTGGAGAGGTGTCTTTCCACTTGATGAGGACTTCCTTGATCGTGTGACTGCGGAGATGTCTTTTGCGAGTATCGAGGACCTGTTTTGGTTGGAGTCAAAGTGAGCCTTCCTCATCTAATTATGGCAGACTTGTTTGAACCCTGCGATTGGTCCCCACCACTTTTTTGAGGCATGATACATGGAAGATCGGGTGGATTTTTTAAGTAGTTGGCAAGGCCAGTTTGTAAGCGACTGCTCCTATACACTGAAATACCTAATAAGGCCCATATAATTTTGGTGCTAGTTTTTGGCAGCGCTTTTTTTTGAGAGGTTTACTTATATGGTTGGACTCACAGGAACACTGTCCCTTACTTGAAATGAGCGCTCAGAATGATGTTGGTCAACCTGTTGCTTCATTCTATTCTAAGCTTGATGTAGATTATCTTTGAGATGAGCGATCATGGCGACACGGTTCTGTAGGAGTTGATCAACTACCTATACTTTGGAACATCCGGGGATATAAGAAACTGGTGAAGGTGGGAGTTGGCCATACACTGCCTCATATGGCGTCATCTTGGTGGCTTCATGATAGTTAGTATTATACCACCATTCAGCTAAAGGAAACCACTGTACCCATTGATGTTGCTTGTTTGAAGTGAAGCACCTCAGATAGGTCTCCAAACATTTGTTGATTGCTTTTGTTTGACCATTTGTTTGGGGATGATAAGTTGTACTTAGTTGGAGTTGTGTGCCCTATAGCTTAAAAAGTTCTTGCCAAAATTTGCTAGTGAAAGTGGGGTCTCGATCAGACACAATGGAAGTCGACATGCCATGCAGTTTGAAGATTTGGTCCAAGAAAACTTGAGCCACCAATGTTGGGGTAAATGGGTGTGGTAGAGCGCAAAAATGAGCATATTTGGAAAGTTTGTCAACAACCACCATGATGATTGATTTGTTGCTTGAGTTTGGGAGTCTAGTAATGAAATCCATGGAAACATCCATCCAAATAGAAGGAGGGAGTGACAATGTTTGTGAGGTTCCCGATAGCTTGATCATTTCCCCTTTGTTGTGTTGGCATACATCACATTTAGCTACAAAAGTAAGAATGTCATTCTTCATGCCGATCCAAAAGAAAGAACGATGTGCTTGTGCATAAGTCTTTTGAAAGCCTGAATGTTATGCAATCGGAGGGGAGTGCAACTCATCCAAGATGCGGGTTTTGAGGGTGGAGGTCGGGGATAACACTAGATGATCCTTGTAGCGAAGAATATCATCCTCTAAGAGTAGTTTTCTGAGGAATTAGGATTTGTTCTTGAGTTATTAATGAGTTGGGATAAAGAGGGCCCGGAGAACCATTCATTGTGGGCCTTTTCAATCCAATTTGGTATGGGCAGAGAGAGTGATAGAAGGGTGCCCTCATCCTCAAATTGGCATGATAAGGCATCAACCACTAGTAACATTGCCACGCCCCTTCTTGTAAATGATCTCATAATCATATCCCAACATTTTTGCAAGCCATTTATTTTGATGTGGCGATGATAGACGCTATTTTAGAAAATATTTTAGGCTATGATGGTCCCTGCGGATTTGGAAACGTCGCCCCTATAAGTATGGTCACTAGGTGTCTACTGAATGTAATATGACCATCATTTCTTTCTCATATATAGATTGACCCAGATGTTTGCCACTAAGTTGTTGACTAGTGAAAGCCAATGGTCTACCTTCCTACATTAATACTGCACTAATACCCGTACCTGAAGCATCACATTCAATCACAAAAGATTTGGTGAAGTCTAGTAAGGCTAATACTGGAGTGGAGCACATGGCTTCTTTGAGAGCCAAAAATGCCTGCTGAGCTGCATCAGTCCAGAGAAATGAATTTTTCTTGAGAAGATTAGTGAGGGGTCTAGAAATGCGTCCATAATTGCAGACAAATTTGCGATAGTAGCCCGTGAGACCCAATAATCCCCTTAGACTCTTCAAAGTTTTTGGTTGGGGTCAATCTTGCATTGCCAGAATCTTTTTCAGATCAACCCTCACTCTGTCACGACCCATAATGTGTCCCAAATATTCTACTTCTTCCATGTCAAAGGAGCACTTGGATAATCTGACAAATAATTTGTGATCTTGGAGCAATTGCAATATGTGGTCAACATGCTGAAGGTGTTTGTCCCATGTTATGCCGTAGATGAGAATGTTATCAAAGAAGACCAAGACAAATTTTTTGAGATATGGTTTCAAAAGGAAATTCACGAGGCTCTGAAAAGTGGATGGAACATTACAAAGACCAAATGGCATGACCAAGAATTCATAATGGCCTTCATGAGTTTTGAAGGTTGTCTTGGGAATGTCCACTTCCTTCATGCTTATTTGGTGATAGCTCGAGTGGAGGTCTAGCTTGGTAAAGAATTTAGCACCATGCAGTTCAAGCAGATCATCAACGATTAGAATAAGAAATTTGTCCTTAATAGTGAGCTTGTTAAGGGCCCTAAAGTTGGGACACATGAGCCATTCTCCATCTTTCTTTAGAACCATGACCACTAGAGATGAATAAGGGCTAGTGCTGGGACGGATAACACTGACTTCGAGGAGTTCCTTGATGATTTTTTCAATTTCATTCTTTTGTGCAAAAGGATATCGATATGGGTGGAAATTTGGCAATTGGGCACCTAGGACCAAAGGGATGCTATGATCATGTTCACCCCTAGAGGGTGGAAGCTCTTTTGGGTTGTCAAAAAATCGTTGGTGGCGATCTAATACCTGTTGCATATCGGGATGAATATGAGGAGTATTGGATTCAATGGCCTGGATGGCATTAAATTAGGCTACTACTCTAACCCTTTTTTAAAATCTTCTCCATTCGATGTGAACTGATGATAGTAGGAGCACCTACCTGGAGTCCCCTCAATGTATGGGTGTGGTCGTTCTACTTAAAGTTCATATATAACTCCTGGAAATCTATTGTGATAGGGCCTAGTGTGTGAAGCCATTCAACACCAAGGACAATGTCGCAACCACCCATTTCAATGGAAAACATGTGGGTTTTTAGGTGATAATCCCCCTTCTGAAGCTTAATATTTTCACCACGTCCTTCACATTTCATGGTCCCCCCCATCAGCGATAAGGAATTGAAAATTAGATACCGCCCATACAAAGCAGTGAAAAACTTCTGCTACTCTCTTATGGACAAAGTTAAGAGTGTTGCCACTATCAATCAACACCACCACTGGCCAATGTTTAATAAAACCGTGGATTTTGAGAGTCAGGGCAAAGAAATTCCAACCAAGGCATGTAGTGATATAACCAACTCATTTTGCATAGCTATGAGATCATTGTTTGGGTCAGTTTGGGTTTCACCTGCTTCTTCCCTAGACACTTATGGGAATGGAGTTTTATTGACTGATTTGTTTTTAGTAGCATCAATTTGAAAGAATTTTGGTTCCTTGCATTTATGTCTAGGGAGTACTTATCATCACAGTAGTAGCACAATCCTTGTTTCCATCTTTCGGCCATTTCTACCGGCGACACCTTTTGAACCTCAAGTGTTTGGGTGGGGCCCATAGCCTGGGTGGGACGTGCCCTAGCGATGAAATTTTGACGATTGGATTGGGCATTTAAGGTGACTTCCACATTTAAGGCCTTGCAGAATTCGTCCAACCAAGTCACTGGGTGATGCATTCGGACATGGGATTGGATGACTTCCTTTATGCCACTAATGAAACATTCCAAGTAAAATTCATCTCCTAGGCCTTCAGTTCTGATGGCCAATTGTTCAAAAGCTACAATGTAGTCCTTTACTATACCTATTTGCCTGATCTTAGTGAGATGACCCAAAAAGTCAGATTTCCGATCAAAGCGGTCACATATGGATTTTGAGAACACATTCCAAGTTACCCTCCCTGGATAACATTTCTGATGCCACTGCCACCACTGCCATCTTTCTTGGTCTAATTAAAGGGCTCCCACATGTATTTTAATTCCATCTTCACATATATTATTAAGTAGGAAATACTGTTCCATTTGTGCCACCCATACTGTGGGGTTAGAGCCATCAAATTTGTACATGTCCAACTTGTGTGTCTGGTGGATTGAACATTGGTGACCTCCATGGAGATGAATGTTATGGTTGGATTCTCCTTCTATGCATGCATAAACACTAGGTTCTTCCCTCATGGGTTCATGAGACCTCTTCTGGTCATCTAATGCTTCACGGATGCAATTAAGTGATGACTAGAAGACCTCCGTTTTTTTCTCGATGACTTCGACTCTCTCTATTTCCTTCTCTGGAGCCATAACTTGAGACCTAGTATCGTACATACACTAGCCTCGATCAAATTTTGAGTTTAATTAAGAATAGTATGCTTGGAAAGAGGGAAAGTGTTGGCTTAGTGGGGCCTGACCCAGGTTCTGAGGTGATTTAGCCAAACAAATCTCGGTACTACTAGCCCTTTCGGCAACAGTCCGCGGAGCACGGACTGAGGTCTCACCCGAAGTAGTATGGGAGGGTGCTAGAACTAGGTTTCTACACCGTAGAGATGTCTGATGAGCTTTGGTGGTCCACGGTTTGACCCTGCGCACATATTGTGCACCTATCAGTACTTCGTAGCCTGCGATGCTGCCTTCGCGCAACCCTGTTCGAAGTGCGATCCATGTTATTACCCAAGTTCCTTATTAACCTGATATTATCCGATTACTTAACTTATCTGGGTATGTCTAGTGATATTTAACAATATGTTCAACATTCATATAAGTGCGCGCGATACACAAAACAATATAAATGCATAGAAAGTAATACAAAAGCAGATACACAGAAATTGGAATCAACTTCTCTTTATTATTCTTCGTTCAAGGTTACATACTCGACACCACCCTGCGCACTCAGCTGTAGGGATCTGCACACTCAACTGCGGACTCTACTGGCCTCTGCGCACTCAGCTGCGGAGCCTCTTCCTACTACTACGACCCAAAGCACTTAGACTCTTACTCTATGCTCGAACCATTCACTTCCTATTCTTCATTCTATCTCTAATTATCTTTACAACTTAGAGCCTCGCTCTATTTATACATTGGTAGGATGACATGACATTACATTACATTACAAAACTTAGGGCGGACAACCATATGACTCAACCTATACTTCGTGCTCCGCGCCCGCAATTCGCAGAGTCTTACAATACATTTGACCAAAACTTGGGCTTTGAGCCCCAAAATATGCGTTGGGGGGATTCGATGCCCAACAAGCCCCCAATACAAACATCACGACTCATCCCTGAGTCACTCAGTTGGCACGACGATCTTGGCGCGGAGTCCCTCCAACTGGTCCCGTGCTGCTCGGAGGTCCGCAATGTACTGCTCTGCAGTTTGTTGGACTTGCTGCATGCATTCTTCCGATGCTTCTTTGTAAGGATCAAATCCATGCCTTAGCGCGTAGAGCCCCTGCATTTGTGCGAGCTTACCTTCGATATTTGCTGTAATGTGAAGGCCTCATCAATCCATGGCTGGATGCGCACTTTGAGAACTGCCTCCTTCTGTCTTACGACATCCACCTGCTCTTTTAGTGCCCTTGCTTGCTGCATCTTTGCGAGCCATTGAGTGAGGACGACTATCTACGCAGTTCCTTGGATACTATCATACTGTTCCTGAAGCTTGCGTGTCTCTAATTCTAGGCACTATATGTTGGGGTCCTCCTGCAAGGATGTGAGGACTCCAAAGGCTTGGTCCAACATACCGGTACAATCCTGTTCTTTCCATCTAATTTCTTCCAACCTTGTTTGGATAGCGCTAACGCGTTGCTCTTTAACTTCTGGGGGAGTGGAAGGTTGTGCCTTCAGCCGCAGCTCGGCAATCTGGAGATTCAGCTCTAGCTGCACTCGCGTTGTTTCCTCGCATGCGTTTCGGACTCCACTTGCCAAACAGTGGATCTGTACTTCTGTTGGTAGGTCTGTGGCAATGGACAACTTTGGGATGCACGGGCATGCTTCATCAATTGTCTGCACTAACTGCTAGTTCTGTGACACCAGTTCGTCAAGCTGCAGGCTGAGCTGCTCAATGTTGATTTTTTGCTCACTCAGTACCTACATCACGCTGTTTAGTCAATTTAGTGTTATCTAAATTTCTAGTATTAATTGTCAACCTGGGGCTCGTAAGCTGATAAAGTGAAGGTGTACTATATGTACTTAAGCAACCTCTTAGAGTTTTCTTATCGTTGGGGGTGTTGTTTGTGGTTAATTATTTTCCTAAGATGGAGTGGTGATTTATAAACAAATGAGTGATAGTGTGTGTGGAGTGAATCCTAAATGAGTGAGAGTGTGTGATTAGTGATCTCTAACTACTTGCTTGAAAGGAAATGCTTGAAAGAAATAAATGACTTGAAATAACTTGAAAGCAAAGAACCACTTCCAATGGCACTAGACATCATTCATGCTGCTGCAAATAAAAGAAAAGAAAGTCACTTTTAAAACCAAAGATAATGATTATCTCTCCCTAACTCCCTGCTTCAAACACATAGTGCTGTGTAAAGCATGATTAGGAAGTAGCTCAAGTTGAATTAGAAAAGTGATTAAAAATGAGAAAAATCTACTTTAAAGACTAGTGATAACGTTTTGCTCTTTCTAACTCTCTACTTCTGCCATATGTACTATGCAAAGTATGATTAGAAAGTAGTGAAAGAATAGTCTAAAAAGCACTCAAAGCCAACTGCAAGTTAGTGATATTCTGATCCTTAAAAGATAACAATTTATGATAAAAGATCATTCATGTGTTAGTAGAACTTTGAGAAATAAGACTAAAAATCAGCTATAAAAACAAAGACAGTAACTTGAACCTGACAACTTCAAATACCATTAGTTTGTAAAGAAAATACACAAACATAAAAACAAATCCTGGGCTAAAAACCTGCAAGGAAATAATACTGATCAGCTTGAAAGAAAGGAAATCAAATAAATCAAACTATACATGCTTAAAGAAATGCTGAATGAGAAAATAAAGAAATGCTGAACATAAAATACTTTACAGAGGCTAACATGAACAGGGGCCCTCTATTCATTCAGCCACAAGAAGACTTAAGGAACTGAAAGCTTCAAAACGGCACTATTTCTATTGCTCCATTTGCAGAAATGTACAAAACAGAGTGCTAGAATAGCACTATATAAACAGAGTTTTACAAATGCTCTTAAAATTCACACAAGTTCAGAAAGTACAGCAGCTAAAAAGTCTAATGAGCGTACGCAGACGCAACTATATATAGGCATCTCAAGGATGGCCTAACACGTACAGCTAATACTGAAAAACAACTAACTGTAATGCGTAATTAAGGTTCATTGACACATCATAAGGCTGCGTGGATGAGCTGGAGGTTCTGTCGTCATGGGCAATGAATCCCATGTTGGATCATGTCCCCTACCACCTGCAAAACACGGACAAGTCACCGTTTGAGCTGACGTGACCTAACAGCTCACAATCACCGTTAAACTGCCTTTAGTTGACCGTAACTTGACCAGCTTTGACCGGAGGTACAGATGACGTGGATGGCTGGAAAAATGGCACAGGAACCTCGAGCACGTTGATACCTAAGTGCCCATGTGGCTCATCTGGCAAACTGACACGTGGAACCTTGAGTTTAACAAAAAGGCTGCGGGATCATCAGATGGCTGCGGGATTGCCAGACAGCTGCGGGATTCCTGCAAGTATGTCAAAATCTAAACAAAACAGTCACCCATTAGCAAAACTTACTTGATCATGCCTAATGACACCTAATGTAATGATCTGGGTGGTTTTACAGTGAAAATGAGGCAAAAGTGAAGAAAAGCTGAGGAAAAACTGAGGGAAATGGTAGACAAGTAGGTGTAAAGTAGAGGCTCTACATACCCCCACTACGAGGGTATTACATGTCCTCATGCAATGAAAACACAGCTCAATCCACCTGCTGGGATGCCTCTGCTAAGACATCCAATCTCCTCTTCTTCCTCTGTGTGGAGACATTGACTTTTGGTCTCTTGAACATGCATCTGAATTTCAAATTGATTAAGGCTCTGTTTAGCCTTCTACATTTCTTCTTCAGTTCCCTGCTTTTCTTTTTGCAGACGACTAGGTGCAGCATGGTGTTATCATGAAGCATTTTGTCAATGTTTGCTTGTTCCTTCATTTTTTCATTTTCTTGCCTAATGTGGCGATTTAGCACTTCAAGTTCAAAGATTTCTTGTTTGAGTACATCTATTTGCTGCTCATGAGGTAGGATATTACTCGGGCCAGCAGTGGTCTGCTCCAATGTCTCAAAATAATTGTACACTTCTTGCTGCGCTGGGTCAATCATTGGTGACTTTCTTGGACTGTGTTCATGCTCAATTTCAGTTTCAAACTCGAGCTGAAATGGACTGTCCTCCCTTGGAGGGGTAGCTTCATCACGTTGTGGAATATCTTCAAAGTCTGATTTTATAGCACCCTTCTCAGGTGTGCTTAGATCAATGAAAAGTGTCCCTGTGGCTCTCCCTTTATTCTGCAATCTGCTACTCCTTCTTACAGTGGCAACACTCTGTGTTTCTTTTTGTGCCTTTTTCCTTGGTTTTTGCACTTTTACTTTCTTGGAAAGGGCAATTTTTTCATGGAGTTTGGCCAACCTTTGTGCTAAGGGCTGACTATCTCTATCTTCCTCACTAGAATTCTCTGGAGTCTGATAAGTTTCTTGAACTATGGATTTTCCCTTGTCTTGCTTTTGTTTCTTTTTATCTTCTTTTCTCTTCTGGGCAGCTTCTTTGGCAAGTTCAGAGAGGGTTTCTGTGATAATCTCTTGAGCTATTGGATCACTGTCCATAGTAGGTTCAGGCTCAATCTCATGTTCAGAATGATGTACTTCTATTTCCTCTTCAATCTGTTCTTGGACAGTTCCCTCTAAGATATCAGTTTCAGGGGTATCCTCTTTTCTTTTTCTTCTACTTTTTCTAGGCACAGAGGTTTCTCCAGCTTCTTCAAAATGATTTCTCACAAGGAATCTCTCCCAGGTGTCTCGTTTTGCTTTTAATTGTTCCTCCACTAACAACTTAACAAGACTATGATGACAGAGATATGCTTCAATGTTTCGTGGATTCCTTTGGGCCATGGAACACATTTTTCTAAGGCTTTGGAATAGAAAGTAGGGAAGATTTATATCATGTTCTCCTTGAAATTGCAGCATAATTTTACCATGATAAACATATAAAACCCCAAATCTCCCTTCACAAGTGAAATTTTTTTGCACTAACAATAGTAAAATTTTCCATTCTTCCTTAACATAAGAGACAAGGATTCCTTTTGTGAAGATACTGGTATCCATACCTGGGTTTTTAAAAATCTGCTTCCATTGTTGATCTTGAACAGACCGGTTTTTAAACCACCTTTCTCCGGTTTGTGGGAGAGATGTAGCTTGTGCTATGCTGCCCTCACTGACTGCAAACGTTAAATCACCCACCTCCACTTGACTGTCTTTATCTCTGAATGACCTTGCAAAGGCTTTTGTAACCTCCTTGTGGTAGCCTTTAAACTTCTTGATGCACTGTAGCCAATTGGCTTTCTGCAATGCCTCCTCAACTTGAGGATATGCTTCCAGGAATTTTGAACCTTCTGGTTTAGCCCTTAAAAGTTTCCCCATTGACTCTACAGCTCTGTCTTAAAACACGACTTCGATGGTGGCTTTACACAGTAAATCCTCGGTTCTTGTTCAGAATTTTGTGGAAAAGAGGATGTATGGTTTCAGCAACAGCCTTAGACACAGTGAATTCACGGCTTGAACATAGTGAAATGGTGGATTAACAGTTTTAACACAGTGGAACGGTGGCTTAGCAGTCGTAATACAACCGTAACATACGTTCACTGGTTATACGTATTCACTGTTTCTCAGAATGAGCAGAGAGGAAAAACAGAGTATGGTTTATGGAGGCAACGTAGTGAGTGGAACGGAATGAAGGAAATGAGAGAATGGAACAGCGTGAAATGGAGTGTTATGAGCGTAGGAGGGTTTCGAAATAATGAATGGAAATGGCTAGATTCTCAGATTTCGGCTGTAGGTTTACACATGGCTGCGGGATGAGGACTTAGAGAGTCGTAGTACATTAGGTTACGTCACTAGGGTACGAAAGCCTTAATGACAGAAGCAGCCGTAAGTGATTTTCAAAATCGTGGTTATCATGGACTGATAGAGGTGGAGGATACGTGGATATATGGTCGGATGGTAGGGAAAATGGGTAATCATTACAATTAGTGGCAAAAAGACATAACCCAGAAAATTTTGCGTAATGAAATAACTGTAGGTTTAAGATTTAAAACATACCTCAGATCCGTGTTTGATTTGCCTTCTGATAATTTGCCACTAACCCTTTGTCAACTTATTGCTATTACATAACTCTTTCCTACTTGTTATTGATGATTTTTGAACTGTAAAAATTTTCTCAAACAGACTGTGTTTCTTTGTGCAGGTGCAGAGGGCTGCGGAAAGGCTAAATGGCTGCAGAATTGCCAAATAGCTGCGGGAACTGCAATGGTGTCCTCCAGCTGCACAAAATAACTTTAGTTGCCTAAAAAAACTTTATTAATGAAATGAAATGGAATGAATGAATGGATGAATGGGTGGAAAGCAGTGAGGTGAAGTGAGGATGGTTAGATGGAATGAGATGGTGAAATGGAATGGATGAAATGGCGAAATGAGATGAAAGAGAGAGAGATTTTTTTTTGGAAAACATGAGGTGTCAGGTGACCCTAATTTTCACCTCAGGTTTTCTGCATGAGACTGCCAATCAGAGATTGGTTTTCAGGCTCATACATTTATTCCTTTTTTTTTTTTTCTTTTTTTTTTTTATTGAAATTGAAAGAAACAGAGATTAGGCTGATGGAGGAGAAGAATTCTTCTCCACCAGCCTCATTTCAGAATCGCCTTGGAACAACTTAACAAACTCCTCTTTTGAGAGTGGCTTGTGGTAAACTTTCAACCGGTGGCCATTCACAATAAAGGGAATTTGAAGTTCATCAATAGTCTTCAATCTAACTGCTCCATTATTAAAGACTTCATCAATCTCATATGGCCCAAGCCAATGAGTTTGAAATTTTCCTTTGAAGTCCTTAAATTTGGAATCAAACAAGAGTGCCCAATCACCCTTTTTAAACTTCTTTTCTTTGATATGTCGATCATGCCATTTGATTCTTTGGTGCTGAACTAGATCGGTCCTTAGAATTGCATCTTGTCTCATTTCATCTAGTTCATTTAACTGGTCCATTCTGTGCTTCTGGGCTTCTGATAAGCTCATCCCCAATTGAACTGCTGTCTTGAAGGTCTTGATTTGGAACTCAATGGGGAACAAGACTTCCTTCCCATAAACAAGTTCATAGGGAGAATGTCCTGTGGTGTTCCTCCATGTAGTTCTATAGGCCCATAAGGCTTCAGGAAGCCTTTCCGCCCAATCTCTTCTATGAAGATGAACAGTCTTTGTGATGATGCTTTCAAGAACTTTATTTGTAGATTCTACTTGACCATTCGCTTGCGGATGGTATGGAGTAGATGTTCTATGCTTGATCTTATACTCCTCTATCAACTTCTCCATCATCCTTGATGTAAATTGGCTCCCCTGATCTGTTACAATTTCTCTTGGGGCACCAAAACGAGTGAAAATATCCTTAAAAAGAAATTGAACAACTGAATTTTCAGTAGCAGAAGTCAATGCTTTAGCTTCTACCCACTTAGTAACATAATCAGTACAAACCAATATATATCTATTTTGCTTGGATGGCAGATTAATTGGTCCAACAAAATCTAGAGCCCATTTCTCGAAGGGTTCGATACATACCTGTGGCTGTAGTGGCATTTCATTTGAAAGAGTTGGTCTCCCAACTCTCTGACAACTGTCACACCTTCTAACATATTGCTTTGCATCCTTAAAGAGAGAAGGCCAATAATATCCTAAAGAAAGGATTTTATAGGCAGTCCTCTTATCAACAAAGTGTCCGCCACAAGGTTCGTCATGACATGCCTTAAGGATGTCAGGCATTTCATCCTCCCGTACACATCTTTTGATCATAAAATCTGGCCCTGTTCTGAACAATTCATTAGAAATCCAAGAATAATGTGAACTATCCTGAATGATTTTCCTTTTCTCATTAGGAAATAAATGTAAAGGTAGCTTTCCAGTAACTAAATAATTGGCAATATCAGCATACCAAGGAGTTTTGGTAGTTACTGCAAACAAATACTCATCTGGAAATTTATCCTCTACAGGAGAATCCTCATTAGTGTTTTGGATTCTAGACAAAAAATCAACTACTGTGTCCTGTTTACCTGGTCGATCTAACACAGTTATGTTGAATTCTTGTAAAAGCAAAAGCCATCTTGTAACTCTACCATTAGTGACAGGTTTGTTCATGAGGTATCTAATGGCAGAGTGATCAGTGTGGACAAAGGTTTCATAGCCGGTTATATAATGTCTAAACTTGTTTATCGCATGAACAACTGCTAGAAATTCCTTTTTAGTAACAGTGTAATTTAACTCAGTAGGAGTCAAATTCTTACTTGTGTAATAAATGGCATAAGGGATCAAATCCTTTTGTCCCAAAACAACTCCTAAAGCTGTATCTGAAGCATCAGTAGAAATGTGGAAAGGGAGTTTCCGATTTGGACCCCTTAGAATGGGTGCTTCAGATATTCTAATCTTTAAAGCTTCAAAGGCAGATTGACATTCAGGATCCCACTTAAATTCACAATCTTTAGTAAGGAGTTTGAAAAGAGGGGATGCTATCTTAGTGAAGTTTTCAATAAATCTTCTATAATAACCAGTAAACCCAAGAAAACTTCTAACATCTCTTTGGCAATTGGGAACAGGTAACTTAGAGATGACTTCGATTTTAGATCTATCAACTTTGATTCCATCTCCTGAAATATGATGTCCTACAACAATCCCTTCAGTAAACATCATAAAACACTTTTCATGACTTAAAGAAAGATTTGTTTCCTTACATCTTACCAATACTTTTTCCAAATTTTCCAAAGCTTCTTCAAACGTATTACCATAAACTGTGAAATCGTCCATGTATACCTCTATACAATCATGAATTAGATCTGAAAAGATTCCTAGTACAACCCTTTGAAATGTAGCGGGTGCATTGCACAATCCAAAAGGGAGTACTCGGTAGGCAAAAGTTCCCCAAGGACAAGTAAATGTGGTTTTGTCTTGATCTTCAGGTGCTACCTGAATCTGGTTGTAACCACTAAAACCATCCAAGAATGAGAAATACTTTTTACCTACTAAAGTATCTAGTACCCGATCAATAAAAGGTAGAGGGAAATGATCCTTTAAGGTTGCCTTGTTCAATTCTCGATAATCAATGCAAACTCTCCATTTACCATTCTTTTTGGGCACTATAACCAAGGGAGAAACCCATTGGCTATCTGAAATGGGGTAAATGAAGTTTACCTTGAGCAATTTCTGAAGTTCTTCTTTCACAATTTCCCTAAGATTTGGATTCATCCATCTTTGTGGCTGCCTAATAGGTCTGCTGTTTTATTCAATATAAATGTGATGAATACAAGTCTTAGGGTCGATTCCTTTCATGTCAGTGTATTCCCATGCAAAGGCAGTGGAATGTTTTTGCAACAGTTTAGTTAATTCTTCTTGTTGTGGTCTTTCCAAGTTCTTGTTAATGTTTAATGTTTTTCCTGGAAAGATTTCAACTGTAGAACTACCAAACTCTTCCATTGAGAAGAGAGACATCTGTCTAGAGGAGAGATATTCAATGTCTGCATCTAACTGAAACTTTGTAGAGTCATATTCTAAAGGTGTCTCAAAATTTTCTAATGTATTTAGAATTTGACTGTCCTCACTAATCTCAGAGATGGTTAGAACAGGTTGAAGAGTATCCTCATCATCGATCCACTCATCTTCTCCTATTTCTGTTATTGCCTTTGCGGGAGGATACAAGTTGAATTTCTTGGTAGAATTACCATCTGATATATACATGTCCCCAGGCCTACAACTTATGAAAGCATCAGCTGTGGCCAGCCAAGGTCTTCCTAAAATAAGAGGATGTCCTCCTAGATTGTTCTTGGGAGTTAGAATCATAAAATCAACTGGATACTCCCAAGAGTCTAGTGAGACTGGAATATCTTCCAATACACCATCAGGTTTGATGATTGATCTATCTGCAAGTTGCAGCAAAGTAGGTGTAAAGAGAAGGTTAGGAAGCTTTAACTGATCCATGGTCTGTCTACTCATGATGTTGATAGCGGCTCCTAAGTCAATCAAGGTATTTGGGATTTCAACCCCATTAATATGAGTTTTAACAATAGGGCTACCGGGATCCACATACTTTTGCATGGTAATCTTACCCATCATAATGTCTTACCCATCATAATGTCTGCAATTTTTCCAACTAGGTGTATCCTTTTGGTATCTCTGGTTCTTTTTACTGTTTTCTTCAAACTCAACTCTTTTATTGTCTTTGCTAGAATGGGAATCTCCTTAATGGCTTGTAACAAGGGAATCTTGATACAAACATTCTTCAATTCATCTAGAAAGCTATAGTCAGGCAACCAAATCTGCTTCTCCACTCCTTTGTCAATTTGCAATCTTTCAGGAAAAGGAGGAGTAGCTAAAGATGTGGGTTGCTCAACTAAGGGAGTTGATTCTTTTTCCTTTTGGGTTTGAAGTGATACTTCAGAACCTTTATTGACTTTGAGAGATTCTTCCTCAGAAATGCTTGGTTCTTGAACACTTGTGGAAGGTTGATCTAAGATTCTACCTGATCTGAGTTGTACTTCATTAAGAGGAACAACCATATAGGTAGGGAATGGTTGACCTTCCATCACATAAGCATTTTGAGGGTTCCTATTATTTGGGTTTGGTAATGGCTGAGAGGGAAGTTGATTTGACTTCTGCTGGGTGAGTTGAGAATTTTGATTTTGTGGAGGAGTTTGTTGTTGTTGAGGGTATGGCAATGATAATTGTTGACCTTGATTTGGAAGTTGGGGAGCTTGCTGATTCTGAAATGATGGAGGATATTGATAGAATTGAGCAAGTCTCGCATAAGGATTTTGCATGCTTTGCAACCATGCTTGAAAAGCATTTTGTGGTTGAGGCCAAGGTTGTTGCCAAGGATTCCAATTTGGTTGGGATTGAGAATTCATAGAGTTGTTAAACCCTTGATTCTGTTGTCCTTGCCAAGGTCTCCTTGCAACAAAACAGAGAGATTCAAGTGTGTTTGGATCCTCTTGAAAGACTGCTTTGAGGCCAGGGATTGAAGGACAATCCTTAGTCTCATGAGTTTCTGAGCAAATGACACATGTTTCTACAACATTTGCTTCCAAGGGACATTCCCTTAAAGCATGTTTCTTTCTACACTTCGGGCAAAAGATAGTCATAGCCTCAGCTTCTGCTTTTTGTTTATTTTGAATCTTAAGGGTATCAATTTGTTCACTAAGACTCCCTAAGATGTCAGTTTTAAATTCATCAAGCATATTACCGATTTCAGCCCTACTCACTGATCCTGTTGCAGATTTATTTGCCCTAAGGAGAGAAGGATCTCTAGGCCCTTTTTGAGTTTTTGATTTGCCCCTTGAGAGATGGATACAAAGTTCTGCTATATCATTGAGAGAAAGTTGAGAAATATCCCCTTTCCCCATCATGTTTAAGATATCTATCCATTCATCCCTAATGGCTTTTAATAAGAGGGCTTTTAAGGTCTCTTCATCCAAAGCACTCATTTTTGCTCTTTTTAAGTTATATTGAAATCTTTCAAGCAAATCTTCCAAACTCTCATCTTCTCTTTGGATCATTTTAAATACCTCATCTTTGTGATTAGTAGGCGTACAATAGTCCTGATACCTATCCAAAAAGGCTTGTTTCATCTCATCCCATGATCTAATGGATTGAGTTAGTAACCCCATGAACCATTTCAAAGCTTGATCTTTTAAAGTTGATGGGAACAGTTTGAGTTTCTGAGTATCATCCAGATAGTCATAGGTTCGGCATACAACTTCAAATTCAAACAAGAATGTTTCAGGGTCCTCAGTTCTTAACCCATGAAAATTTGGGAGGACAGATGGTGATATGTTTTTCATAGTGGCTCGGGAATCCTCATTGACAATGGGAAACCCAAATGAGTTATCCCCATCTCTATTTCCTCCTCCAAAGGGACCTCTGCCTCCTCCATTATTATTATTGTTTCCTCCTCCTCCTACTCTACCTCTACCACCTCCTTCTTCCTCAGCCATGATGGTTCTCCTAGGGATTTCAAAATCTTCTGGTTCTTCTACAAAGGGTGAATGAGGAGAGATTTCTCCTTCTTCTTCAGGTGATTCTATTTCCTCAATCATAATGGGTCTTCCTGTAGGAGAAAGGGAAGAGTCTCTTCCTGGTTCAAACTCAATAGAAGGTGTAGGAGAGTCAACTCTAGGCTCTTGAATTGCAGGAATTCTAGGACTAGGAGTTTCGGTTGGAGATAAGGGAGGTGTCTCTTGTCTATCTCTTGAAGCAGATGGGCTTGTAAAAATTGAACTTCGAGCTCTAGCTAAAAACCTTCCTCTAGAATCTCTAGCTCTATGCATGTCATTTTTTTATTTTATCTTCAAGTCAAGTTAATAGTTCTTTTTCTGATCTTCCAGGTCACTCTAGGTGCAAGAAGAGAGCATACTCAAGAAACTACTAAATCAATAACTTTCTCCTTTCTGATCCTCCAGATCACTTTGAAGTGCAAGAGGAGAGCATACTTAGATAGGCTATTAACTTCTTTCCTTGAAATTTTTATGTTTTTTTTTTTCTTCTAAGAATATGGCTACTTAATTTCACTTCCCCGGCAACGGCGCCAAAATGTTTAGTCAATTTAGTGTTATCTAAATTGCTAGTATTAATTGTCAACCTGGGGCTCGTAAGCTAATGAAGTGAAGGTGTACTATATGTACTTAAGCAACCTCTTAGAGTTTTCTTATCGTTGGGGGTGTTGTTTGTGGTTAATTATTTTCCTAAGATGGAGTGGTGATTTATAAACAGATGAGTGATAGTGTGTGTGGAGTGAATCCTAAATGAGTGAGAGTGTGTGATTAGTGATCTCTAACTACTTGCTTGAAAGGAAATGCTTGAAAGAAATAAATGACTTGAAATAACTTGAAAGCAAAGAACCACTTCCAATGACACTAGACACCATTCATGCTGCTGCAAATAAAAGAAAAGAAAGTCACTTTTAAAACCAAAGATAATGATTATCTCTCCCTAACTCCCTGCTTCAAACACATAGTGCTGTGTAAAGCATGATTAGGAAGTAGCTCAAGTTGAATTAGAAAAGTGATTAAAAATGAGAAAAATCTACTTTAAAGACTAGTGATAACGTTTTGCTCTTTCTAACTCTCTACTTCTGCCATATGTACTATGCAAAGTATGATTAGAAAGTAGTGAAAGAATAGTCTAAAAAGCACTCAAAGCCAACTGCAAGTTAGTGGTATTCTGATCCTTAAAAGATAACAATTTATGATAAAAGATCATTCATGTGTTAGCAGAACTTTGAGAAATAAGACTAAAAATCAGCTATAAAAACAAAGACAGCAACTTGAACCTGTCAACTTCAAATACCATTAGTTTGTAAAGCAAATACACAAACATAAAAACAAATCCCGGGCTAAAAACCTGCAAGGAAATAATACTGATCAGCTTGAAAGAAAAGAAATCAAATAAATCAAACTATACATGCTTAAAGAAATGCTGAATGAGAAAATAAAGAAATGTTGAACATAAAATACTTTACAGAGGCTAACATGAACAGGGGCCCTCTATTCATTCAGCCACAAGAAGACTTAAGGAACTGAAAGCTTCAAAACGGCACTATTTCTATTGCTCCATTTGCAGAAATGTACAAAACAGAGTGCTAGAATAGCACTATATAAACAGAGTTTTACAAATGCTCTTAAAATTCACACAAGTTCAGAAAGTACAGTAGCTAAAAAGTCTAATGAGCGTACGCAGACGCAACTATATATAGGCATCTCAAGGATGGCCTAACACATACAGCTAATAACTGAAAAACAACTAACTGTAATGCGTAATTAAGGTTCATTGACACATCATAAGGCTGCGTGGATGAGCTGGAGGTTCTGTCGTCATGGGCAATGAATCCCATGTTGGATCATGTCCCCTACCACCTGCAAAACGCGGACAAGTCACCGTTTGAGCTGACGTGACCTAACAGCTCACAATCACCGTTAAACTGCCTTTAGTTGACCGTAACTTGACCAGCTTTGACCGGAGGTACAGATGACGTGGATGGCTGGAAAAATGGCACAGGAACCTCGAGCACGTTGATACCTAAGTGCCCATGTGGCTCATCTGGAAAACTGACACGTGGAACCTTGAGTTTAACAAAAAGGCTGCGGGATCATCAGATGGCTGCGGGATCGCTGAATGGCTGCGGGATTGCCAGACAGCTGCGGGATTCCTGCAAGTATGTCAAAATCTAAACAAAACAGTCACCCATTAGCAAAACTTACTTGATCATGCCTAATGACACCTAATGTAATGATCTGGGTGGTTTTACAGTGAAAATGAGGCAAAAGTGAAGAAAAGCTGAGGAAAAACTGAGGGAAATGGTAGACAAGTAGGTGTAAAGTAGAGGCTCTACACGCGCAGCCCTCCCTGGCGCGGAGCTCTGCTGTTATTCCATCCTGCAGTTGGTATAGTGTTTCTCGTGGAAGGGCAGCCAAATTAAGGCCAAGTCCCTTGATCTTGCCAATCGCGGCTCTATCAATCTCATTTGTTGCTGCTAGAGCTCCTTTCGATAACACTATGGTATTGGTCATCCTCGCGCATAGCATCTGTTCTGTTGTTGATGTGCTTGTTGTGACGTAGGTGGCTATGGTTCCTTCCTATGGGGGCCGCACCTGTAGTTCCTGCAGTTGTGCCCTTAGGTTCCCCAACATAGTCTGCTGCTCCATTATGACTTCTTGGAGCACTTCCTTTGTGACATCGCGAACTGTCTCGCCAATGACATAGAGGTCACCTTCCATTAACTTGATCAGGTTGATGGCCAGCTTCGAGGCCTTGACCTTTTTCCATGGACCCGATCTCTCTATGACATGCTGCCTTTTGAGTTGGGTGGAAGTTGTGCCTGGGTCTGCGCCCTCTTCTGCAAGGTCTGTGTTCTCTTCCTCCTGTCTTGTAGACAATTCCTGGCCCTCCTCTGCTTGCGTTGTTGTGGACCCTATTGTCTGCGCTGTTGTTGCTGCTTCGGCGGCCTTTGTCTGCTCCGCGGCTCCCCGCGCTGCCTCGCGGACTGACCTTACCTTTGTTGTTACTTTTTCATTGCGCCTCTTCTTGGCCAGCTATGTGACGTACAACTTGGCCTCCTCCTTTCTTTTCTGTGCTCCCACCTTTGCCAATTTTGCTAAATCTGGGGTGCACCACTCGGGAGGCCATGTCTCTAACATTGTAAAAATTGCATCATCAGTGGCGATGAATGGGAGCTTGGTCCACTGCTGCACCAGATCTTTCCGCGCCCTGATGTAGATATTGTGCATGTCTGCGTTGAAGGATGCGAAACTCTGTAGACTGTTGTGCACTGTGGGACAGGCGCAACCTCCTATTGATCCACATGCGGATGCTCACCTCCATGAGCACCCAGAAAACCTTTGTATCGTGAATCCGCTTCGTGTCCTTGGTAGCCCAGAGTGACGCATACTTCACGGCCTTTGGTAAGTCATGCTCAATGTCCAGGAACTGACTATCCTCTGGTAGTTCACCTGCAACCAGCAAGATGGACAAGAGAAACCATGCATAGTGGAAGGTCTTACCCTACTCCTAGGCTTCCTTACAGTTGATAAAAAATTCTTCACAGAGGAACTCAGCCCAGTTGAACTGGACCCCCTCCGCGCATTGTTCAGCCAATGCAATCACTGGCGCTGGTACTTCATCGGTGTGACATTTTCTCATTACCTTGCCAACCAGGAGTTGGGTGGCTACACGCACCCCCTTATCCTTGATACTGGTGATGGCATAACCCCTCTTTTTCTTTTCAAGTTTATATTTGGCCTTCATGGCTTCCGCGAGAGCCAAATTGCTGCTTTTTCCTGCTATTGTTGCGGGGTCCTTTCCCTTACAGGGAAGCCAAGAAATCCTGTGGATGAGATCCGCCATGATGGGAATAGGCTCTTCCAGCCATAAGTACCCATCATGCACTAGGAAAAGTAGCTGCCTGATGACGAAAATGGTGATGGGTGTGCAGTGAAAGTGTGGTATCCATAGCAGATGAAGCAACCCAACCTTCTCCACACCGCATAGCCATTTTCGTGGCTCTAATATTATTACTGGCCCCTCCGTATTCTGTTTCATTAGGCTCGTCGTCTCTAAGTGTGGGAACTTCTCGCTGTCCGCGAGGTCCCAATCTTAGAACTTCATGGTGGGCACGCGTCCTAGGTGCAATCCCTCAAACAAAATTCCATCAAGGAGGAGCGGGGTCTGGAGCGCACTCTTTGTTGCATCCAGATCCTTTGGTATCTTGGTTTTCCCTTTCCACGGAAGGATATACTCGGGCAATTTCGCTATAGAGTGCAACGGTTGGATATCTTCCTCTATGTCCTCTCCTTCCTCGACCTCAGCAATCAGAGCCTGTAAATCCTCCTCCTCTTCATCTGTCTCAATGGTTACAACCTTTCCCTTTTCCTCCATTTATAGCTTACCGAACTATGGATTCCTCAAGGACATGCAGACTAGTCCTGTTGGCTGCTTAACTTTCTTTAGCATTGGCATTCGGGGGGATTTAGGGATTTCTGGTGCAACCCCAGTACCTTCGGGAACATCGTGTACCCTGGGGTTCTGCACGACCTCGCCGACTGTTCCTTCTTCAAAGCCCAAACCTCTCCTGGTAGCCGTCATCTTGTCTATACTATACGTGGTCTTTCGTGAACTTAGGGGCACAAATATCGCTCAGCACTCAACACTCTATGCTCTATTCAACCACTCAAATCTCAAGTGAACAAGTGTTGTCTTGTGACTAGCTCTTGGAGTTTTATAGCGCCTTTTGAATTCAAATTCGACCGTTCCCCCCAATTCCAGGCCATCAATGCTTTCCTAGTAGGAGATTTTCCCAAATATTGCCCATAATTCGTGTCTTAAATGCCCACTCCCACTCCATTTGGCCCCAAATCAGACATCCCGTCGTGAACAGTGACACCAATAGTCACTTCCTAGCCTACTCGTGTGGCAGCGCTGCCCTTTGTGCGTGGTCGCGAACCCTGTGAAATCTTGTTATTGCATGCACTTCCCAGAGTGCACAGTCCTTCGACAGAATATTTTATAGTCTTGCACTTCCTTTCAACTGCCTGGAGCGCTAAGACTGTGCTTCCTACAGCTAGTCAAGTGGTTTCACCACCTGTGCAGGCCTCCATTTCGCGCTCTAGTATAGTTCGTATAAAATCTCCATTTGTCCTTGTGGGAGTCAGTGTTGTGCACTCTTCTTTACGTAGTGCATCCCCTTGGCTACTACATTTGGTGATATGCGGACCTAGCCATGGCAGTAGATTAACTGGTTCTTGGCGATAGTCTTCTAAATTATTCGAATGATTGTATGCACCTTGCCTTGCTATCCTTGGTCCGTTGACGAGAAATGCTCCCTTTATTTCATTTTCTAGCCCCTTGACCTATGTGTCTATTAAAATGCCTTTCTTCCTTAACCATACCCAGTCCGATTCAAGCTCGCGAAGTCTATAGTTTCCTTGTCAAATTGCTTTCTGAAGTCTTCTATGTTCTGCTTCACATAGCTGTGTGTTTTCATCATCCTGGGCTTCGCGCATTGTCACACCTGCGGGTGCTATTATGTGGGGGTCCATCTTGTCATGCTCCTCAAATATTATGGTCCTTACTTCCTTTCACAACCCTGGAATTGTTGTCGCGGTCAAGGTTTTACACATGGTCCTATATGCCCATCGAACCATTGGTACGTGCAGGTCCCAGTCAGTACGTCTCACCTAGTGAACCTTGTTCAGTGCTTCACACACCATGTTGAATGCTTTTGCTTGGATAATCCTTGCCGCACTTCGCCTTTCATGCTTCCGCTTGTTGTTTTAATTTGCGATTGCGAGAGTGGTGCGCGTGCACATGGGCTGCGTAGCATATGCCTGTATCCATCTAGAAAGGTGAGTGCGCAAGCTGTTTTTCCCCTCAAACCCAACTCTCATCGATGGCTGGGGTTTCCCAAAGTGTATAAGCATCATCCTTCTGTAGTCGCGCCAATCCTCAAAACTCTGCTAGTGTGTACCCCACCATCTTGCAAGCATAGCGCGTAGTGCCCATCTCAGAGCATCGAACTGCTATTGTTTTGGTACTTTGCTTTCAAAGTTGTTTAGGAATTACTCTACTGATGTCAGTCCGTCATATGAGGGCAGATCCCTTGCTTCTGTTGCTATGCAGTGTAATGATATTATCATCATATTGCAATTTATCATGGTTACCTCATGTAACCGGTTCTACCATCGCTCTACTTCCTCGTCCGAATATGAGGTGCAAGAGCTGTCGTGCTCCCACGAAATCCTACCATCGGCTGTCGGATTCACCCAATCCTGTTCTCGCACTGTTATCTTGTAGATACAATTGAGATCATCATCACTATCGTCGTTGTGCACTGATTCTGTATATCGCGCTCCTTCGACAGGATCTAGCAGTACTACTACGCGGAGTGACTTTTTCTCAAAAATCATTTTGCGCTTTTTCAGGTTTATAACTCCATTCATATCAGTGGCCCTGTCTATGCCCAGTAGCGCGGGATAGTGTTATAGACATTTTTGTGCCTTACAGCATGAAGCATAAAATGTCAATAATCTGAGGGATCCAAAGTCCCTAAACATGTTGTTCTTACCCTTAGAGGAACAAGGTCAGCAAACCACAGCACTGCAAGTCAGTTCTCCACTGAAAAACACTCAAAAACAGGTCAATTTTGGATCATGTCAACTGCTCCACTGAGCACCTGCGCTGAATGTCAAAAGCTCCATGGTGTACCTGCACTGAATGTCAAGTTCATCAAAGGCTACCTGTGCTGAGCGTACTTGGACATGTGGAGGAATCTTTCCTCAATGTGCCAGTGCCCAGGAAGCTTCCAAAATGACACTTGGATCAGAAGATTCGCCTAATGATGAGTAAAGAGGTTCTAAAACTCCAAGTGGAAGGTAGGATCTCCGAGTGGACTCAAGAACTGAAGAACAACTGGGGTTGAAGAGGACAACAGTCACACATCAAGCTGACTTATCTTCACTCCAAAACTCTATATAAGGATCTCATCCCATGGGATCTGAAGGCCAAAACTCGGCAAACTTTTCATATTTTACGAGTCATTGAAAAGAGCTCAAAGAAGACTCGTATTTTGAGGAACGAGTGATAAACAGGGATAGCAGCAGATTCCAGGTACAGGTTGGAATTTTCCAATCACGGCAGTGTTACAAGGAGGGCTAAGTGGGATCACTCTTCGCAGCTGTTCCTCAAAATAGGTAAACAATCAAGTGGATGTGAATGATCGCCCAAATGAAAAATGGAGGTGACGGTGCACAAACACGACCAAGGTTTTTATGGCTGATGAATTTACGGTCTCAAATGGTTATTTACCGGTTCATTTTTCTTGATGAGCTTGAACTCTGGGGGGAAGGTTGCTCACATGCTTATGTTTATTTTTTAACGAGCATGAATTCCGCGTTAAAACTGCTCGGTTTTGCGTTTATTTTTTAACGAGCATGAACTTTGCCAAAACTGCTCGTTTTTACCAGTCATAAAGTAGGAAGGTCTCCTGGTGCTCTCTATTTTTTAAAGAGCTTCATCTCGCAAATGGTCGATCCAATCTCCTCTCTTTGCCGCTTGCTCCCAGCTCCAAGTCTTCTCACGGGCCTAGCTACACGAGATCCTGCAAACAAGACAAGAGAAGGAAACTACAAGAAGCATGCATTCATAATTGATTCAAGGATTAGCATAAATCAAATACGCAAGTAAGACAATACATCATTGAAACACATGCGAATAGAAGAACCTCAGATGCTTTATTAATGGAAGAAAGTAAGGTTCAGGCGGTGATACAACCGTAAGAGGTCCAATCCAGCATCACCTTCTCGACGGAAAGAAATCTCCTCTTCACCTCCCTCAAGCAATCACCCAATCCTCACAACTGTAAACCAACAAAAATTCTTTGCACTAAATTCCGGCCTCTAGATCCCATGGGATGAGATCCTTATATAGAGTTTTGGAGTGAAGATAAGTCAGCTTGATGTGTGACTGTTGTCCTCTTCAACCCCAGTTGTTCTTCAGTTCTTGAGTCCACTCGGAGATCCTACCTTCCACTTGGAGTTTTAGAACCTCTTTACTCATCATTAGGCGAATCTTCTGATCCAAGTGTCATTTTGGAAGCTTCCTGGGCACTGGCACATTGAGGAAAGATTCCTCCACATGTCCAAGTACGCTCAGCGCAGGTAGCCTTTGATGAACTTGACATTCAGCGCAGGTACACCATGGAGCTTTTGACATTCAGCGCAGGTGCTCAGTGGAGCAGTTGACATGATCCAAAATTGACCTGTTTTTGAGTGTTTTTCAGTGGAGAACTGACTTGCAGTGCTGTGGTTTGCTGACCTTGTTCCTCTAAGGGTAAGAACAACATGTTTAGGGACTTTGGATCCCTCAGATTATTGACATTTTATGCTTCATGCTGTAAGGCGCAAAAATGTCTATAACAGTTGCCCCCTAAAGTATGAGGTCGTTTATCGGGTGAAATGCTTTATTAGGAGGATCCGAAGTTCATTCAGTCGTCGGGAGGTGACTTGTAAAAAAATACAATACAATACATTATTTTTCATACTTGCTTTCATGATCTAGCTGATGCGGGCATTTCCCATGTTCAGCTTTATAAATACATTTTCTGTACATAAACAGACGATCGTCTGATAGTAGACTGATAATTCTCTGCTTTTAATTATCATCCTTTTAGTAGGATGATCATCTGTTGCACATGTCTATGTCTTTATCTCCTGAATATATATCGCAGCCCGGATGGATGAAACTAGATCCGGGGTCTTCAAACTTGTCCGATCTTCACTCTAAGTACAAGTCGATCCATGTGAGAATTTCTTGGAGTCGAACATGGAAAGACATCGCTTGATTACCAGTCAATAATGTAAACTGTTAACAAGCGCGAGAGGAATCACCGATAATGATGATGACCCTCAAGGTACTGCAGCACAATTCACGTGGCGTGAATATAGGATTTGGCGTCGAACACCACGCAAAGTCTCCCGGTCGAAGGTCATTAATGTATACCTGTCGCCGGAAGTGAGAAACTTGCCATTGAGGCATGCAAGCTTCAAAGTATTGAGGGGGTGTTCCTAGATCAACTTCTTGGATAATGAGCTGATGTCGACAAGAAGCGATCCGTCAAAGGAGGGCCTTAATGAATCCCACATCAGTGACACGGAACGAAGCTAGCGTTTGTGATGATGGTGAAAACGATCTGTGAAATATGATTCAGGGTGGCGGCCATGAAAGGATGAAAGATGATGTATGGTAGTGGATGGGACCCGGTTGACACTCTCTGAATGACATCTCTTGAACATATAACGACACTGATGTGATGGATCGGTAGCATTACCCCATATATGGATGGTATGGTGAGACCATGGTGAAGGGACCGGTGAATGAAAATAACCCAACCCGATATTTACGGAGGCAAAAGTGTCATGTTCAAGAGCGACTTGCTACCATTAAGCTTTGAGGTTCTCCCAATTTTTCCCCAGTCATTTCTGACCAGTACCTCTTTATTTTTGTCAAGCTTTGAGGAGGATAACATATGCTTGTTCTATAACCTGCCCTTCGGGCAAGCCCATCGCTATGTTTTAACGAGCCTAGCGATAGGGAAACTCGTTCTCGTCTAAAGACAAGTTTGTCGCTATCCAATATTTTTTAACGAGCCTAACGACAAAGACAACTCGGTCCTTTTCATTTTTAGAGAGTCTGAAAAGGGTACATAAAGTTGACTCCAGAGGTCCTTTTTCGTCATCTAATCCCTTAAGTCCGAAAAAGTATAAAACAATACAGAAGGGATGAATGTTCGATAGCTTTATCGAGCCGAACTAGACAAGCGCTCGATCTTTTTGTGCAATAATCCCTCAGGTCCAAAAAGATTAAAATCTAGAGGAGGGATAGCTCTTCCTGTTCCTTTAACGAGCTGGAAGGCCAAAACTCGGCAAACTTTTCATATTTTACGAGTCATTGAAAAGAGCTCAAAGAAGACTCGTATTTTGAGGAACGAGTGATAAACAGGGATAGCATCAGATTCCAGGTACAGGTTGGAATTTTCCAATCACGGCAGTGTTACAAGGAGGGCTAAGTGGGATCACTCTTCACAGCTGTTCCTCAAAATAGGTAAACAATCAAGTGGATGTGAATGATCGGCCAAATGAAAAATGGAGGTGACGGTGCACAAACACGACCAAGGTTTTTATGGCTGATGAATTTACGGTCTCAAATGGTTATTTACCGGTTCATTTTTCTTGATGAGCTTAAACTCTGGGGGGAAGCTTGCTCACATGCTTATGTTTATTTTTTAACGAGCATGAATTCCGCGTTAAAATTGCTCGGTTTTGCGTTTATTTTTTAACGAGCATGAACTTTGCCAAAACTGCTCGTTTTTACCAGTCATAAAGTAGGAAGGTCTCCTGGTGCTCGCTATTTTTTAAAGAGCTTCATCTCGCTATGCTTTGCTCCATATCTTCTCTCTATGCAAGCTGGGTATCGACTTATCCTACGGGTTAGAGGGGTTAGACCTACCTAAAAACTAAAAAAGCCGCCCGTGCTTGCATTTCAAGAGGTTTGCATGCCCCCAGGTATAAAGTCTAATTTCAAGGTCGCCCCTACTTGTCCGTCAAAAACCCTTGTTTTCAGCGGGTGAGGCTTTACCTTTTTCAGGTTACCCAAAGATTGTTCTGCTAATCCTTTCAAACAGAAACTTTCTTCGGCGATGCCTACCTAAAGAGGTTACCCGAAGATCCTTTCCGTTAATCTTTCAAACAAAATCTTTCTTCGGCTATGCCTACTAAAGATAGATAATGGTGAGTAACGGGCTCCCGTCCTCCCACATAACTTTAACAAAAGAATCTTTTTCCAGAACAACCCCATTCCTAACTGCCCCTTCTTCTTCATGAGAGCCGGACTCTCTTGCCGGCTCTTACTCTTACGAAGATGAAGGAGGGGACGGGGTACGGACCATTTGCGCAAGACATCGGTAAGTGGATCTATTCCTTTCATCTTTTGCATGTCATAAAGAAGTAATTTTAGATAGATTTGCTTCAGCTGTTGCTAAGGAACTATCACCCTTAGAGTGGGATAGGGTCATTCCGAGTTGGATACTTTTCCCCACAACAGATAGGGATTGCTATCATTGACAATTTCTATCACTTCAAAATCCGCCAAAGTGCTCACGTCTTCAATATTGACTGTTACTCCTTGCAGTCTCCCCATGGGTAAGATCTTTTGTTGGTTCGCCATTCGTAATTGAATAGGAGACCACTGCAATGTGAGCCTGCCCATGTGCTCCCATGTTTGTTTTGGTAGTACATTCGCATCCGATCCTAGATCTAGAATTACTTGATCCATTTCATATTCTCCGATTTGCGCAGTCAACCTCATTTCCCTTCCTGTGCGCAGTGCATGCTTTCCAAGTTTCCGGACCATGTGCGGTTCTCCTGACCCCGCACACCTAGTGATAAGTTCCTGTAGTCCTTTCATAGCCCTGCTGTCGCGCAACAACTTCATACATGTCTCCAGAAAGGTAGTGAGCATTGAAGGATCCATCTCTGGGTCTAGTTGATCCTTACTACCTGAAGTGGAGGCCTCTATGAAGATCTTCTTAGCTTCAATAAATGTCTCCTTTGCGCACTCCAAATCAAATTCAGGTTCCTTTGCAGGAGCCTTGCGAACGGACGCACTCTCTTCAGGTTTCTTACTTTTTTCATCCCCTATTATGATACCACTCCAAAGCACAATGTTCACATTCGGGTCCTCTTTGCGTGGCTCAGACCTCATCATTTGTAGATTCTGAGTTGAGGGAGGCTGGAGTACCCCCTTTTTGCGCAGCCTCGCTATCAATGTAGGGTAGTCTTCTGCCTCATGATCAAACTGAGTACAATACAAACATGATGTTCTCGTCAGATTCGTACAATCGCGGGCATAATGCCCTGGCCCTCCGCAATTGTAACAAATTAGTTGTCCGCGACCCCTTCCTGGTCCCATTCCTCCTCGACCCCGTCCGCGTCCTTGAAATCCAGCATGCGCTAGCCCTGTATTTTGATCAAGGGCTCATGTTTCAGCCTGCACCCTGTAGGTAGGGGTTCAGTCCATCATTAGTTCATAGCTTCTGCATGTGCGCTCATCATGACCTACCGACCTGCAGAAATTACAAAACAATTGTTGGGACGTCTGCCTATACTTCTGTAGTAGATGACAATTGTCTATAGCATGTTTTCCTCCTATCTGACAGACTGTGCACCACAATGCAAGCGCCGCAGTCGACCCTGCTTGTGCCTCCTGTCTCAATGGCATCAACCCTCCTACCACCAAATAGTTCGCGAAAATAGGACAGTGATCCTTATCATGTCCCTGTCCCTTACATTTGATGCACCATACTTCCTCGCACACCTCTAGGTGAGTCATCCTATCCTGTTTTAAGCTCTGCATTTCCAGGCATAAATTTTTCAGTTGCGCGTGGATTTGTTGAAATCCCAAGCCAGGATCTTGTATAGGGGTCTCATGCAGTCTCATTGCAATCTCCAATGCTTTGACTTGGGTGGATAACTTCTACTGCGAGAGCGCCGTCCTTAGGTGCGGCGTTAGGGATGCTACGAACCATGCGTGGTGTTGTGCATCTGTCAAGGTCATGTTGGCTTCGTGAATCATTCCCTTCAGCCTTTGATCCAGTTCCCAGGGAGTCTCGCTTGGAAGCATCGCGATCTCCTTAAACCCAATAATCGACCGTGTCTCTGATTTTGGCCTGCTAAACTCCCTATTCAGCGTGATTTGGATTTTTGCGAGCGTTGCATTTGGATTGTCATTAGAGTGTTTAATGTACCACGTCAATGCGTGGTCTTGCAACGTGCTCACCAGTGTTGCCTTCTTAATGTTGTCATCTGTGATTCTGTGTGCTTCCCATACTACCTTTACTACGAACTAGAATTTATCTATGTCTTTGTTCCCTACTCCTTTGAATATTGGTAATTTTATTGTGCTCACCATACGGAATGGGGTGGGTGGCGGAGGTGGTGTGGACAGAGATGGAGGTGATGATGGTGAAGCCGGTGGCGGTGTAGGTGGGGGTGGAATGCGCGGAATCCGCTGCCTTATCAGATTGATCGCGCTTCTCGGGGAAACTTTCGCGAGCTCCTCCTCTCTTTCTCATGAGGGTGAAATCAAAGGATTATTTTATACTTCTTTGCTACCTTCGTTTCTGTAGATCTTCCCACTTCGTGTAGTCCCAAACATTAATTTATTCGCATGAACCGCTTTCCACACAATAGCATCTTAATCCAAGTATTCAACGATTTAATATACTTACCTCACATTCCTTTGAGGAAGCGTTGTTCCACCTCGCTGTAGCTGACCGATGTGTCCATCGCGAACTCGATGATGAGCCCTCCTATAATCTGATCAAGCCAATGGTCCACAGTGTGCACAATCTTATCCTCCGATGCTTCCAGTCTGCATACTAATTTTGGAGTCCACACGATCGATTTGTTGAGCCTACACCTTCCTTGACTTTCTGCTAGCTTCGCGATCCACTCATACAATTCAAAAGGAAAGGATGCAAAGAAAATTTCGTGGATTTCCATATATAAGTAGCGCTCCAACCACTGTTCCTTAGATACTTTGTGGATTCCTGTTTTCCTGCGCCGCAAACTCATGAATTTTTTTGTCTAACCACTTTTCAATTTATTTCTTTGTCGAATTCCAGTGACACAACATCAGACATCCCTTATGCAGACCATTTGTTGGCTTAGTGGGGCCTGACCTAGGTTCTGCGGTGATTTAACCGAACAAATCCCGGTACTACTGGCCCTTCCGGTAACAGTCCACGAAGCGCGGACTAAGGTCTCACCCGAAGTAGTATGGGAGGGTGCTACAACTAGGTTTCGACACCCTAGAGATGTTTGATGAGTTTCGGTGGTCTGCGGTTTGACTCTGTGCGCACGTTGCGCACCTGTCAGTGCTTCGCATCCTGCAATGCTGCCTTCGCGCAGCCCTATTCGAGGCGTGATCTGTGTTATTACCCAATTTCCTTATTAACCTGATATTATGCGATTACTTAACTTATCTAGGTATGTCTAGTGATATTTAATAGAATGTTCAACATTCATATAAGTGCGTGTGATACCAAAACAATATAAATGCATAGAAAATAATAAAAAAGCATACACACAGAAATTGGAATCACCTTCTCTTTATTATTCTTCGTTCAAGGTTATAGACTCAACTCTCAGCTGCAGGGGTCCGCGCACTCAGCTACGAACTCTACTAGGCCTCTGTGCACTCAGCGGCAGAGCCTCTTCCTACTTTTACGACCCAAAGCACTCAGACTCTTACTCTATGCTTGAACCATTCACTTCCTATTTTTCATTCTATTTTTAGTTATCTTTACAACTTAGAGCCTCGTTCTATTTATACAATCCCATGGTCCGTGGACCATGGGTAGGTCGACATGACATTACATTACATTACAAAACTTAGGGCAGACAACCCTATAACTCAACCTATACTTCACGCTCTGAGCCTGCAATTTGCGGAGTCTTACAATACATTTGACCAAAACTTGGGCTTTGAGCCCCAAAACATGTTGTTGGGGGATTCGATGCCCAACATAAAGTTCAGGAGTCTAGTGATGTGGGTCACTTGAAGTCGCGTCGGGAAAAATTTGGCACTGCCTAAAAATTGGGAGTTTACAAGTGAATGGTACCACTGCGACAAACTCATCGTCCTAAATCTTATGGGCTAAGTCTCTTGCAAGCATCCCGAGACGACCTCTGATTTTTTTTTACTCCAAAGGAGTTTTACTCCCAGCTGATCAATATTGCAGCAGCTAAATTCTAGAAAGATTAATACTGTCAAATACCCTGTGAAAATCAGGCCTGGACTATAGTGACAACAACCCCAAATGCTTGGTAAAACAAAATGTGCTTCGAAAATCTGATCTAGACTAGGGTGGCCAAAACCCTCACTGCACCAAGACTTTGATCTGCGCTGTGAAAACCCTAACTACAAATCACAATATACGCAGGGGTCCAACAATACTACTCGACCCAATCTTTCAGGGCACTAACCAAGGAGGATTAATCATACCCTTAGCCATACTACTCGACTACCCTATTGTACGTATGATTAATCTCCCCAAGTGCTGTTCTCAATGTACTGTAGCAGCAAGATGACCAACGAAATAACTAAGGTTAGGTTTCAACAACTAGCTCAGTGGATGAAAGATACAACAAAGGTCAGGAGGATTATCTTGGAGGGAGTCAAAGACCATGTGGTTTCGAGTTTGCATGGAAAGCATATTTCTTATGCACTGTGGAAAACCCTCACAGAGTTATTCGAAAGTAGCAATGGTTCTAGGAAATTGGCGTTGAAAGATAAGCTCAAGAACATTCGAATGCAGAAAAATGAAACCATTGTTCAATATCTATCTAGATTGACTCTGTTGATTTTTGTAGCTTGGGAGGCACTCCAAGCCTTGAGGATCGAGGGTTTGGAGGAAGGAGCTCCACAAGTGGCCTTGTGGGCTTGAAACCAAAGCCTAGAGTTTTGCACCCATCGATGTTTGGGCTAAATCCGTGATGATATTGTGACATGTAATAAATGAGGATGATAGTAGATGACAAGACAAATCCAATGCATCGAGAATCGTCCAATTTCAAGTTGTCGTTGTTGAGTTATGAATTTTTGAAGTTAATGTGTGGTTGTGAGGCCTACTAGGACAAGTCAGCCAACATGTTAGAGTGCCCTTAAGGGCTAATGTCACACCCACATGGAGGCTATAAAAAGGAGTGACATTGGAGGTCATTCCACATATCCTAAGTGTATGAATATAAAAGGAACACCTTTGCGATTGGACAACGAGATTAAGGGAGGATGAAGAAGGCCAGGAGCACAAGTTTAGGTCTGTTTTAGGAGTGCAAATTTTTTAGCAACAAAGCTGCAAGTCTGAGGCATGTACAAGAGAAATTGAGATGTGTCTTGGCTTCGTTGAAGCAATCCATAAGTGCAGATCCTAATCCACTGGGTTAGAGGTGAGTTAGGGATTATTTTTGCCTTGTTTAAGTGTGTTATTACATATTGTTTGGGCTGCAAACCAGAGGAATTGCAACAGTGTTGAGGAGGGAGTTTTGAGTAGGCTGAGAGGCCCGGGAGAGACCCTCTAACCTAGCTGCATTCATCTCTTGAAATCCGCAGCCTAAACAAACCTTTTCTATATGAGTTTAGGCAGATTTGTATTGTTGGAAGGTACAAGTATGTTGTGAGAAGGGTTCTCAAGCTCTAATATTGTGCTTTGATGCCTAAAATGAAGAACAAGTGGAGCAACCTAGTTGGAGAAAGGTGAACACAGAGATTGGGAACTGGTGTAGGGTTGTTCATGCATCCTAACTAGTCTGGTACATGCATAGATCCTGATGCAAAGATGACAACAACAAAAAGTTGAAAATGTCTTCTTGTTTGATGGTTGGATGCTAGAGGATGAGTGCCCTAGGAGAGGACTAATTGGAGAGGTTTGTTAGAAGCCATGTGGAAGGGTCTCCATAGGTGTTGGTTTCCCTAACTTGGCGCAGATGCTACAACATGATTAGTCACTCATGCTCTGTTGGAGGGAAGGCTGAGAGAGGCCAAGTGTGAACATGGATTGGGAATTTATGGTCTGCTAGAGGACAACGTGATAGTGTCCAAGTTGGAGCCCAGTGTACACCATCTTCATGGACTTAGGTGTTCGCTGGAGTGGCAAAAGAAGAGCTCAAGGGTCTGATCAGCCATGAGAAGTTTGTACAACCCTAGACTTGTATGTGGAGAAGGAAATCTATAGTAGATAATGAGGAATCCTCCTAGCTCATGTTCATTGTGGGAGATGAACATCTTGCAGTGATAGGTGGTAGCCCTCCGTGCCCTATGTTGGAATTCATTGGAGTAGTGTAGGAAGACCATAGTGGGTTGAAGTCCCTGAGTAGTTGAGGAGCAGCAGTAGGCAGATTGAGAGTTGTTCACAAACAAAGTTGTGAACAACTCAATAGGAGTCTCGATGTGTTGATGCATTAATGGACGAACGATCAACTGGTGAGCATATTGGATAGCCGAGGTTTAGTTACCAGATGGACTTGGATCATTGATAGAGGCAGTGCTGCAAATCGTGAGACGAAGGAGCGGGCAAGTACAGGGTATGACCGAGAGGAACTGTGAGTGCATTCTACATTAGCCAGATGGTCAAAGTATTTTGTTGAGGGCAAATTGGTTGTCGATAGATTGACACCAAGACCCAACTTTGTATTCTTGTACTAGTGGATGTATAAGGGCCATTATCCCTAGTACGGGAGCCTCAAATTGTTGTATTATTTAGTTTGATTAATATAATGAAGTTGGGTTGAAAATTGTAAAAAGTTGTCTATATTTTGTGCACTAGTATATTTACTAATGTTTATATTCAACTATGCAAAGTATCTTCGTTGTGATTCTTGGTTTTTTAGCATCAGATATTTAAGATTATATCCCAGATACAAAGATCACGGAAAAACAACATGGTATCAGAGCATATCTAAGCTACTTTGAGGGACGGTGAATCAGTGTTCATAGCAAAGAAACTCAAAGGGAGTTGTGGGTCTAGAACATGGAGCAAAGGGTTCAACTGAAGACATGGAGATGTGGTCTTGACTAGTTTGGAAATGAGATTGGATGGTAATTTTGGTGGATTGGTGGTGAGCCCGGTGAACAAAAATTTGTTGTAGGGAAAGTTTTTGATCGTGGACTTCCTTTGATTTTCCATGGATGGTTGGTTTAAACTTGAGGGCTTCTTTAGCTTAGATGATATCGGGTTGATGAAGATGGCTTCATGTGATGGACTATAGATTGTTAGGATAGAGTCTTCATCAGACCGTGATGTTTCATATCCGAGATTGGAGGGATTTGCATGAGTGGTATTTGATCTAGGAGGATGAATTCTTGCAGAACTGAGTCAGTGCAGACCGTGTAGTGTCAAAGGGAGTCTAGCCTCAGAGGGAGAAAGCCTATGGAGGTTTGGGATCTTCAGGTTCAGATGTGATGAGGCAGAGGCACTGTTGATATTGTCGTGTTCATTCTACAAGGTATGCTGCAGTGATGGATGCCAAATAGGCAGCTGGATAGTGTTGCCGGATGATGATGGTTACTTCCTAGTCTTGTAGGTACCTCCCTCGATAAGAGGGAGTGTTGATTTTTGTAGCTTGGGAGGTACTCCAAGCCTTGAGGATCTAGGTTTTGGAGGAAGGAGCTCCACAAGTAGCCTTGTGGTCTTGAAACCCAAGCCTGGGATTTTTCACCCATCGATGTTTGGGCCAAAACCATGATGATATTGCGACATGCGATGGATGAGGATGATAATAGATGAAGATATGAATCCAACACATCGAGAATCATCCAATTTCGAGTTGTCGTTGTTGGGTTATGAATTTTTGAAGTTAATGTGTGGTTGTGAGGTCTACTAGGAAAAGTCCACCAACATGTAAGAGTGCCCTTAAGGGTTAATGTCACAACCACATGGAGGATATAAAAAGGTGTGAATTTGGAGGTCATACCACATATCCTAATTGTATCATCAATATCAAAGGAACACCTCTGTGATTGGATATTGATATTAAGGGAGGACGAAGAAGGTTAGGAGCACGAGTTTGGGCCTGTTTTAGGAGTGCAGATTTATGAGGAACAGGGCCGCAAGTCTAAGGCATGTAGAAGATAAATTGAGACATGTCTTGGCTTGGTTGAAGTAGTCCATAAGTGAAAATCCTAAGCCACTAGGTTAGAGGCGAGTTAGGGATTGTCTGTGCATTGTTTAAGTGTGTTAGTACATATTGTTTGGGATGTAGATCAGAGGAATTGCAAAAATGTTGAGAAGGAAGATTTGAGTGGGCTGAGAGGCCTAGGATAGACCCTCTAACCCAACTACATTCATATATTGAAGACCACAAACTAGAAAAACATTTTCTCCATGAGTTTGGAAAGATTTGTATTGCTGGAAGGTACAGGTACGTTGTAGGGTGTTGTGAGGAGGATTATCAAGCTCTAGTATTGTGCTTTGATTCCTAGAATGAATAACAAGTGGAGCAACTTAGTTGGAGAAAGGTGAATACAAATATTGGGCACTGGTGTAGGGTTTTTGGTGTGCCCTAACCAATCTGGTACATGTAGAAATCCCAAGGAAAGGAGGACAACAACAGTAAGTTGCAGATGTATTCTTGTTTAATGATTGGATGCTAGAGGATGAGTGTCCTAGGAGAGATTGATTGGAGAATTTTTTTAGTAGCCATGTGGAAGGGTCTCCATAGGTGTCGGTTGCCATAACTTGGCACTGATGCTACAACAGGATTGGACACTCGTGGTCTATTGGAGGGAAACATGAGAGAGGACCAAATGTGAATGTGGATTGGGAATTTATGGTATGCTGGAGGATAACATGATAGTGTCCAAGTTGGAGCCCGATGTGCACCATATTCATGGACTTAGGTGGTTGCTAGAGTGGCAGAAGAAGAGCTCAAGGGTATGATCATCCAGGAGTAGTTTGTGCAGCCATAGACTTGTGTGTGGAGAAGGAGATTTACATAGATGATGGGTATTCATCCTAGCCCATGTTCATTGTGGGAGATGAACATATTTCAGTGATAGGTGGAAACCTTTTGTGCCCTATGGTGGTCTTCATTGGAGAAGCATAGGAAGACCATAGTGGGCTAAAGTCCCTGAGTAGATAATGAGTAGCAATGGGAAGATTGAGAGTTGTTCAAAATAGAGTTATGAAAAACTCAACATGAGTCTCGATGTGTTGATGCGTTGAAGGACGAATGATCAACTAGTGAAAAGATTAGATAATTGAGGTTTAGTGAACAGATGGAATTGGATCGCTGATAGAGGCAGTGTTGTATATCAAGAGCTGAAGGATCGAGAAGGTACAGGGTACAAACGAGAAGAGCTGTGAGTGCATGCTACATTAGCTAGATAGTCAGAGTATCTTGTTGAGGGCAGATTGGTTGTTGATGGATTGACACCAAGCCCTAGTTTTGTATTCTTGTACTAATGGATGTATGAGGGCCATTATCCCTGGCGCGGGAGCCCTAGACTATTTTATTACTCAGTTTGATCAATATAATGAAGTTGGGTTGAAAATTGTAAGATTGTCTATATTTTATGCACTAGTAAAATTACTGATGTTTATATTCCGATGTACAAAGTAGCTTTGTTGTGATTCTTGGTTTGGTAGCATTAGAGATTTAAGATTCTATCCTAGACACCAATATCATGGAAAAACAACACACTTAGATCATATATGAACTTGGAGGAGTTGGAGAGACTGTACCATGTTCTGAAGTAGTGATCTTAGCACTCCTTGGTCTTCTGAAGTCCTAGCACATCTATTGGGATTTATTTAACGGAAGAGACAAGCTCCCAAATCGGGATAGCCTTTGGTTTGACTTGGTGTAGAAGGAGATTATAAGAAACACTATAGATGTAGTCTCATCCATAAATGATGAGGAAGAAGACTTTGCTCTAGGTGGAAAAGGAAATAATTCCAAAGGTAAGAATGCCTACAGTGAGGCAGAATCCATCCAGAACCATGGAAAGAAGAAAAACCTCAGTAAAATTAAATGCTTTCACTACCATGAGTATGGAAACTATGCAACCAAGTGTCCACATAAGAAATCTAGTAAGGAACCTGCAACAATAATAGGTGGAGATGCTCTCACATCAAAATTCAAGTTGGATTTCACCCTGATTTCTTGCATGGAAAGAACAGTAAGTGGGAGTGAGTGGTACTTAAACTTTGGTACTTCATTTCATACGATAGGAAATAAGGAATTATTTAGCAACTTTTTTTCCCAGGGAAAAAATCGTAATTTTCATTATAGTAGAAAATTACATATTGTAGATGCCATTGGCATATGCAGAATGAGTGACCAAAGTCCTCAATAAACATAATAGTCTGTAGTAGTCTATACAAAAAACCCAGAAGTGGGTAAACCATCAAGTGTCTCTAAGCATGTACATTTATTTACAAAAAGTTTAGTCAAAAAGTCACCATTAGTGAGTCTCTGTTCATTTCTCAAAATAAAGTACTATAATAAGTTAGGGCCTATCAGCCCTCTACATGTCCTGATCAAAATAAGGCCTATCGTATTATACCACGTAGTGACATGTAACCTTCAAATACACATATTCCATCATTTGTAGGTAGAATAAGAATTCTTTAGGTGCATAGGTTCAACCTAGGGACTCACCAAATTCATCTACAAAAACTGTATTAGAAGAACCTACATCCCTAACCGAAGGAGCCATATTTATTTCTTCAACAAGTGAACAACTCATAGGACAAGAGTTAAAGGTACCTAGTGAGGAGGAAGAAGTAGAAGAAGAATTTTTCTCCAAACTACCATTGATGAAGGAACCAAAGGAAGATGAGGTAGTTGAAGAAAGCCCTATCATTGAACCTTATATTAGCTTTGAATAATCTAAAATGGTAAGTGAAGAAGGAGAAGTACATAATGGAGAGGAAAGACCAAAAATTGGTGGGGGAAGAAATAGAGTAGGAGGAGGTGGTAGAGGAGGTCTAGGTGGTAGAGGAGGAAGGGGAGATGATGGAGATTTTAATGAAGAGGATCCGTTTGGATTCCCTATTTTAGATACTGATACCACTGCTACCATGAAAAGAATTTCCCCATATATCCTCCATAGCTTACATGGGCTAATAACTGAGGATCCATAAATATTTATTTTTTATCTTGAGGTATTGTGTAGATCATATGACTATTTTCTTGATACTCAAAAACTAAAATTATTTCCTGCTACTTTAAAATATGGGGCTCTTAAATGGTTCATGAGTCTAGGAACACATTCTATAAGGACATGGGATGATATGAAAAGAATATTTTTAGAAAAATACAAATATTATTGCATGCATTGTGACCTTAAGGATGAATTTTTTAAGATGACCCAAAAAGAGGATGAAATCCTTGAATATTTTGTGGAGAGGTTTGTCTATAATGTCAAAAGAGATAAATTGCATAATTTAGAAGAAGACACATTAAAAAATATCTTGATAAAATCCATAAGAAATGAATGGATTAATATTCTTAACCTGATGGGTAAAGGAGATGTTTCTCAATTGTCATTTCAAGATATTTGTGAACTATGAAAACACATTTCAAGAGGAAAATCAATGACTAGCAAGAATCCAAGAGATCTGATTATGACAATGGTAAGAAAATTTGCATATGGAACGGTAAGTACAGAAGAATTAAGTAGCTTGCCTGATAAATTTAAAACTGATATTCTTGGAAACCTTAGTGAACAACTAGATATGTTAAGAATAAAAAACAAACAAAAAGTTGAAAATGATGCATTGTCTATTTTTGTCCTAGATGTAAGAAAAAACATGCATTACGAGAATTCCCTCTTGATAGTGTTGAAATATGTGTTATATGTGCAAAACATCATGCTACAAATGAACACCTTTCAATACTTATACTTAAAGCTATTTTGCAAGAAGAAGTTATGACAAGTCAAACTGAAACACTTTGTTATGTTGCTCCCAAAAAACCTTAGCAACCTCGACAAACATGTATGGCACAAGATCCAAATGCACAATATGAATCTTATGTGCAACCACGAAGTAACTGGAATACATCCTTACCATGGAAAACTTGGCCACCTCAACCAAAAAACCCATATTTTTCACAAGGATGGCAAGGTTCTTATGGCAGGAATCTCCAGTATCCTCAAACTTTCCATCAACCATATCCTCAATACCAACCTCGGTATTATTTTCCTCCCTAACCATCACAAACTAGCCAACCACAATTTCAACCCTAATTGACTTCAATTCAACCTCTTCCATTACCATCCACTCAAATTAATCATAAATATAATCAACTACCTTCATAACCAATCCCCAGTTTGAATAATAAAAAACCTCAACAACAACCCATCTATAATGTTGAGGGTCAAAACTTTCAAGCTTGTGTGATAACTCCTCTAGATTTAAATGATGTCCAATTAAGATCTAGTTGATTTTTTCAAAAGAAAACACCTCCAATTATCATTCAAGAATATAAAGAGGATAAAATTTCCAAAAATGAGACATCTCATGATCAGGAAAAAAACCCCTATAAATGAAGAAATTACTACACAATTAGATGAAAATAATGTTGTAGTGTTTTCTTCTCAAATATGTACAAAAAGAAAACACTTAAGACTGTGGATGACAAATAGTCTCAACAAATATAAATGGCTGCTAAACATTGTAGATATGCTTCAACTGATAGAAACAAAACCTGCCAAAGTCCCGATCTATGCCACAATCATAGTTAAACAACAAATTGAAATAATAATAACTCCAATCATCCAATACAAACCAAATATACAAAGAATAAATTTTATTATAACACCTGTGAAGGGAACAAATAAATGTTACCAGTCCCCCTCTATGGGATGGGTTCTTGGCTATCCTCAAATGTCTTCAGCTTTTTGATAGAGTCTCTCTCGTCTATATTGTGTAAACCCAACGAATAAAATGTTTGAGCTCAATGGGAACTCAAATAGAAGAAAAGTGGTGTGCAACAATGAAAATAATCAGAGTTACAACAGTGAGTGCAATAATGAAAATAATCAAAACTGAATAATGAATGGAAAACCCTTCTATAACAAAATATTGAGTTATCCTCGAATAATGAGCAATAATAAAATATTATTAACTCCATTATTGGAATAACCACTTGGAATATTTTATTATATTTGGTTAGGAGGGAAAAAATATTTAAACTTCTATTTAGAAAATAATAAATAAATAAATGATTTATTTATCATCTCAAGAAATTAGTTAAGGAATAATAAAAAAATAATGATTTATTTAACTATTCCTAAGAGATTTAGTCAAATTTGACAAGGAATAATAATTAATTAGTGATTAATTAATTATTCCTAGATAAAAATAAGATAATTAAGAATTTATTTGTTGATTTTTCATAATTAGGTCAAATATGACAAGGAATAATAATTGAACAATGGTTTATTTAATTATTCTTAGAAGAAAATTAAATAAATAGTGATTTACTTAATAGTAATGTTGGGCAATGAGGATCCTCAACTAAGGCATGAGGGAAAATAGTAATGTGAGTGCAAAGAGAAACAAGGCAAGAGGAGCCAGAGTTCTCCCAAACCTATAGAGATGATTTCCATTGTCAAAGCATAAAGTGCATGGTTGACTTGGCAACGACTGACTTGACTTCGGAGGGGATGTGGACAATATGACTGGAGGCCAAAATGGGAAACATAAGATGAACAGTATGCAAATATGGATGGAATACTATGACATGATATAATGGCACATGAAGCAGACTCTATGGATGTAAGTGTGACTCATCGCAAATTCTCTGAACAAGGGTGACTTGATGACGCTCCCACACAGAATAGGCCCAGTGGGGACCATGAAAACATGAGTAAATGATGGTTGCTCATGATGAAAATTGACACATGATACGACAAGTGCCAAATGGTGAGCACCAGTATTGCAACAATAATGCTGAAACTCCTGGGCTGCCTACTTTACTCTTATCAACCCGATAGTTTATAACAAACTTGGAAGCGACAGTGCTATATGCACAAATACTAGTTCTTACTGCAAGTTGTCACTTGGTCAGCAGGCGCAACATCACTAAGAGCTCAAGCCAACTTCTGTGGATTACAGAAGAAGCTCTATATGTGATGAAAGAGGAGATTACTCTACAGAGGCTACTCTAATTGCAGAAAGGAGAAATATTGAAATGCAAAGCAAACCTAGTAAACCCTAATTAACCAAGTAATCCTACTTTTGCAGAAAGCAATATGAAAACCATGAAATGAATGCCATTACCTACTCAAGAAAGTAAACAACATTTACTCAAGCTATTTCTGGAAGTAAATGAGAAAAAAAAACATCTTTTTGGATTTCTATGTATTTTTATTTGAATTTTACATGGATGTATTTTATTGTATGTGAAGGTGGAAGTGAATAAGTGGGGTTGAAGGGCGACTTTGGGACATGAGCGGATGTAGGATGGTGTGGATGGTTCCTAGGAGGTCTTAGGTGGCCTTTTGGAGGCTTTTCCCACACTCGGACTTCAAAAGAAAGCCTATAGGAAAATTTACAGGAGGACACAGGAGATCTACAGGAGGAGGCCAAGAGCAGTTTTCATGGTTTTGAGGGTATGAGAGTGGGTGGAAAAGGCGGATGAGGGTTGGAATGAAGTGTTAGGGCACCTAGGGTCTACCAAGAATCATTAGGAGAGAAAAATATGATTGGGTTTACTCAAGGAGAGAGGAAGAAGTTCTATGGAAAAATGTAGAAAACCAAGGCAGATTTGAGGTGAGCTTTGGGTGACCTGTAGAGCATGGATCAAAGAGAGGATGTGATGGCTAATAGGCTATCCTGTTGTTAGAAGAGATCTACTACAAAAGAACTGACAGTCAACCAATAAGATCAAACAATCAATGAAATGAGTGCATCTAGAAAAATAGAATTTTGCATCAAGCTAGTCTAAACTATGATCTATGAAAGAAAATACTGAGAAATGCTACAAGAAAGAAAGCATTGAAGAAGACTTATTGCAAATAAAGAAGTGAGCCTGGTGGAAAAGATCTAAAGAAAAGCATTAACCTTCTAACAAACTGCAAACACTAGAAGTCCTATGAATGAGGAAAATTTGTGTTTTTGGGGCAGCAAGAGGGTCTTTGTCTCAATTCATGGTCCCAAAGGGAGGAAGAGAGGCCAATGCACTATTGCTAGCCTTTTGATTCTTCTTTTTATCACTGCTCAACCTACTATAGAAAGCAAAAATATAAGAAAACTCTTAAATCATCAAAAGCAACCTATTATTAACCATGAAAGAGATACATCAAAAAACAACTAATCTACAAACTGAAACAAAGCATATAAATACAAGTAAAGAGGAGCTTGGCTGCTTGGATTGGGCCCTAACCCAAGAGCTTCAACCCTCTAAGGTAACTTAATGCTAACTCAAAAAGGATTCCATCTTTATTCTCAAAACAATAATAAGATTACATGAACTGCGAGATAATAAGCTCGAAGTTGAGCAGAGTTTACATAAGAAAAACTGTAGAAAAAATCCAACAAAAATCCAACCCTAGTGAGGCCCTAAGCCTCTCTACTTATATAGTTGAAGCTACCAACATCTTCCTTAAAATCAGGGAGGCTTGGCTCCCAAAACTCAAGATAATCATCAATTATCCTTCACTTGCTCGGCTGCCTCCTAGTGCATTGATTTGGGTGTTTGTACTCCGAGCTGAATGAAGGGGAATTCAAAGTGGAGAGTAAAAAATGAGGGGGATTCCCTCCTATAAGTCCTCTCCTTTTTCCACTTCGAGTTATTGCTGCCATTTTTCCACTGAATCTTTGATTTTGTCTTCAAAATTCAACAATAAGATGCATTAAACACACATTAGACCACATGGCATCATAACTAACTCAACTCACACCATAAGCATAAATATAATCAGAAAACATGCAATAAGATAAGAGAATGGTTGATTTGACTATGTTAGGAGGTAAAATGAGCCCATATAATTAATCATTTATGGGGCTCATCATCACCCCCTACTGAAGTTGTTGCGCATCCTCTGAGCAACTTAGTCCTTCTCCTCATATTTTATGGCCCTGGTGGTCTCTCTAGCATCCCAAGCTTCTGATGTTGTTTCCTCTTCCTTGTCATAGAAGCCTGCCTTTCTGTCTATCTCTTCCCACTGCTTCTGCTCTTCTTTTTTTGTTCTTTCTCCTAGCATGCCTAGCAGTAGTGGAGGACTCAGTTTGAGGCCAATCTAGTTGACCTGCAACCTCTGCATGGAGTGCTTGTACATTGGCACTCTCCTTAGTGCCTCCTTCATCCTCATGGGGGAATGATATTCCCTGATCTTCAGACTATGTGGTAAGGTGTTCCATCTCCTCATACATGCATGCACACAATCATCCCCAAGTAGCCTTTCCATGTCCTCAAAATGTGCAATGGCTTGTGCTTGATCACTTATATATCTAGGGGCAATCTAAGGATTATTGGTAAGCAGCTAGTGTGTGTTGATGAGTGCCATGGGATCTGATGGCTTAGCTCTGATCATTAATGGCTCATTCTACTCTCTTATCATCAACCTTTTTACTTCTATTGCCCTCAACTCTTCATGGTTCATCCATGAGGCCATGGCCATTAGTTGTAGGTCCCCTAGCCTAGCATTGGGATCCCACACATTCATGTCTGTGAGGGCCATATTATGCAGGTAAAATTTTGCCATCTTTGCCTTATCTTCTGCTGTGCTTTGGTCACACAGGTCCATAAACTGCTTGTAATCTTGAAAAGGCATTGTGCCTCTTTGTGCCAAAGTCTTGATCTGAAATTGTAGCCATTGGTCCTTGAGATATAAGCCATAGGATTTTGTTGGTGTTCTACACTGCAATGCCTCCATGGATAAGCTGGCCATGCATGCCAGCTGGGTTTCTTTCTCCTTTAGCTGCCTCCTTAGAAATTCATTTTTAGATTCCAGTTAGCTTCTTGCAATCACTTCTCTATGTCTGACAACACTTAACTCTTTGCCCATTTCTCTAAGTTTATTTTCCATATGGCCAATGTCCTCAACTCCCTTGGATTTGGCTATTTTCATCCACTGATGTGTTCTTATTCTTTCCTTTTCTAATTCAAAGAATTGTGGAATTGCAAATGTTTGTGGAATTATCCTACCTCCTTCAAGAATATGGTAATATGAGGCAAGGCTGGGCTGGAGATCAGGTTCTTGTAGTTCTGTAGCTTCCTCCTTCCCCTTTGGTTGTTCTTCTATTCTTTTCTCAAGCTGTTGGGTCTCCTGTAATTTTGATAGTGTCTCCTGTAGAACTGTCTAAGCCTCCTGTAGCACTGTTTTTGGGTCTTGTAGTTGCACTTTCTCCTTCTAGGTGGAATATCTAGGAGTCCCTATTTCATATGTGATAGGTGTTTTGGAAGGTGAATCTTCCCCTTTGACAGAGGGTGAATCTTGAATTGTAATTATCATTGTTGAAGATGGCTAGGGTTTCTCTGTTTTGATCCTTGTGCTTTTCCTGGCCTTGAAATACATGGAGGCCTACCTTTTTTTATTTTCTTTTGGCTTAATTAGTGTGCTCAAGGCAGTGAGGGAAGTTGTTGCCTCCCTTTCTAGAGTCTCAGGGGACCCTTCTCTTTGTTTTTCCTCTACTGCCTCTTTTTCTCCTACCTTTGTCTCTTTTCCTTTCTCCGTTTGCTCTGTTTCTTCCTATTCTATTTCTTCACCCTTCTCCTCTTCTATCTTAGTTTCTTCCTCCTCCATTTCTTGTCTTTCTGAGTCATCAGTTGCTTCACCTTGGCATGGACCCTATATTGTCAAGCGAAAGCTAGCAAAAGGGGCCTATGAGTTGGTAGACTTTGACGGGGACTCTTTGGGTAAGCCCAGAAATGGACTTTACCTAAAGAGGTATTATGCTTAAATGATGGGTATGGAGATTTTAGTTAGGTTAGGTTTTTCTTTCTAGCTGGTGTGTTTGTTAGTTTAGACAATGTGCTTAGCTTAGAGAGTGTGTTTTTCATCGTTATTCTGGCTTATCTTGGTTTTACTCTTGATATTGCAGATGTCGACGCCTCTCCAATCATACATTGGATTCGTTGATGGTGTTTGTCGTAGTACACGGAATATCTCTTCCGCAGCCTGGGTTATCTATTCGCCCTCTGACGAGTTAGTTTCTATGCATGGGGTGAGCCTCGGTCAAACAACAAACAACATTGCAGAATACAGTGCAGTGATTGAGTTATTATCTGAATCTATTTCATTTGGGATTCGGAGTTTGATAGTGAGGTTAGATTCTGAACTCGTTGTATTATAGCTTAATAGAGTCAATGCCATTAGAAATCTAGTGTTATTAAGGTTGTTTTTGAGAGTGCGTCTATTGGAACGTGAATTTGATTACATTAAATATCAGCATATTCCAAGGTCTTTAAATACATTAGCAGATGCAATTGCTTCTCGAATGTTAAATAGACATTTGCAATAATCATACATGTAAATTTACAAACATTTCATCACACATGTTTAACAAAATAAGCTGGTAATAATGATATATATATATATATATATATATATAGATAGATAGGAGTGTGTCAAAAAAATACATCGTCTTCGATCATAGGTTGAAAAACACCTTATGATCGACAAAAATGATAAGTACAAAAAACCAAAATGTCACATGTGTCTACAAAGTGACCATCCAATCGCTGGTGGTGCTCCCTATATGACACCACTGCACGAGCTACCCTACACAAGAACCTCCTAAAAGGTCCTGGGACTCCGACTACATAGCGCTGAAGCCTGATAGGAATATCATCTATAGTAGTCTCTGGTATATCTGCCGTCAGATGCTCTAGGTCTTGCTCCAACTCAGTTAAGGTCTTTGTAGCCTCGTCCTGTGGGACCGGTGCCGGTGCAACTGGTTGTCTCCTCTCGAAAGGCCGGAGATTGGCTAGACGCCGTGGGCCTACATCTACATTTTGAAAATTTTTATTGTCAGTTTTGAGACGATATATAAAAAACAAAAAAATAGATAATTTAAAAACTTGTGAAAAATGAATTACTTGTGTCATCCCATTGTTCTCCCTATGGAAGAACCATTGTTCTCCCTGTGGAAGAACCATGTTCGGATCTCCACGAAAATCGACTCCGGTATAAGGAAAATCCTTAATCGCAAATACCTGGTCCTCTAACCAGTGAAAGTAACCCGCAGGAAATCGGACAACCCCCGCTCCCTCATCAGGATTGCGGGCCATCACCGCAACCCATCGCATCAACTTAGGCTCCCGAGGAGGCCCAACCTCAACAGTGAGATGCTGCGGGATCAACATCGGAACTCTCTCTAGAGCAAAACTCACAACTAAAGGTCCATAACCAAAAGTCTTTAGTTGCCCGTTTTTTGCCCTAGTCAGTTGGCCCTTTAAATTGGCCAACACAGCATCGCACCAGTTGAAAATGGTGCCTCGGTAGCAATCGATCGCCATCCGCATCTAGGATCCAGTGGCAATGTGCAAAGCGGCAACCCCACAAAGTCTGGTAACTGTAAAGGCAATTACCATAAGTTCAGGTCGGGATATAGTTTTGATCTCTATCCCCTTTTCTTGGTTTTGAGTATTGCACCACTCTAGATGGAGACTAGTGAGGGATTGGCCACTCGGCGTAGTCCCGTACAGAGTCAATTGTTCGCCCCTCTTGGGCAAACCAGTGAGAAAATATATGTCTGAGGACTCTATCTCGAGCTGGTGCCCTCCGATGTAAAAGCACTGATCCTGAATGTTCCACCTTTCAACCAGCCACTCTAAGAATCGCACCTGGGCCCTCATGCCAGGTATGGCCCAGTATTTGTAAAGATCGCATGCCTTCAAAGCATCAATGGAAGGTTGATGATTAATCGCGGCCAAATCGACATCTTCGTGTTCTCTTTCGCGCCAATCAAGCATGGTGGGAAATCTACACACCAGAAAACATCTATTAGAATTCATTAAATCAAAAATTAATGGTCCAATTTGGAGATTTGGGGGTTTGAATTTGCTTTGCGTAGAGTACGCACCCCGCCTTCAGAGACAGAGCGTAGGTACGTAGGTTCTCTGAAGGCAGGTTGCGTACACCTGCCATTTTCCCAATTGAGAAAATGTCGGGGTACGCAGGTCACCCATGGAGCACCTGCGTACCCCGAAAGGCGGACCTTGAAACCCCAAAGCCCCCAAAAAATCAAACTAGGGCCTAAAATGAAATTCTAAACAGATGAAAACAAAGAGGAGGATGTTGTGAAATACCTGAAAGAGACGGCGCTCGATTCCGACAGTCGGATTCTCCGCAAAGTCCACGGGAAGTTTCTTGCCAAAAGCCCTTTTCTCTCCCTCAACAGTAAAATGGTAAAAATGACATGGTAAAAGTTCTTTTTATTGGTTTTTTGGGCAAATGAATGCTAAGTTTGTTTATTTTTCACCATGAAAGGATATTTTTCAATGTATTTTTGCCTATCTTAAACAGGTATGAGTAATGTGTTGTTTTTGTGCAGGACAAAAGGATTTTCAGGGAAAATTGTCATTTTTCACGAACCAAAACATCAGAGTCATCTTTAAGCCCTTTTCTAATTCCTAAAACATGAAAAGATTTTCGAGTGTTTCTTTTACACTCGTTAAAACGGAATTAAAAGACGGTCCTCTTATAGCCCTTTTCTGACCGTAAAAACACGAAAAGATTGCCGGATTTTTGTCGTTTCAAATTCGGTACTGGAAATAAAACAACGTGCTTTTGATCACTTTTTACTTTTCAGGTCAGAGGCACTAATCATGAAAGTACTCCTTGGTCGCAAGATCAAGCGGTTCTCTCAAGTATTATTTTATACTTTTTCGGGCTTGGGAGACACAAATTTACGAAAAAGTTCAACCCTGGAGTTTTCTTTAGTTTTTTCAGACTCTCTAAAATTGAAAAACGCCGAGTTTCTCCTATACTGGACTCGTTAAAATTTCACAGTAAAGGACCTGTTCGATTACAAACAGGAACGGACCACTCCTTCTTAGGGTCCGAATCTAAACTAAGTTGGACTCATCCGAAGGATGAGCTTATAATCAAGCATATGTTATCCTCCTCAAGCTTGTAAAAAATAAAGAGGTACTTGCCAGAAATGGTGGGGGAAAAGAGAGAAGAATGAGCCTACTTGTTATCCTTTGTCACAGAAAAACCTTATCACCACTCTTGAACACGACACTTTTCATTCACCTGGGTTGGGAAATCCTTTTCCTAAAAAGTTGTTCAAACCACTTTGAAAGTCTTCAACCGTTTCTGGGTATTAATTTTGGGTCAATTGTCACCAAGCCATCTGTCGTGTCGTTATGTGTTCAAGAGGTCTCTGAAAATAAACCATTCATATGCAAAATACTTGTCATCCATTTTGACCATCCCTGAGTCAGTCCTTACAGCTACATTTCTTCAACTTGAACTATGATTTCGTGTTGTGGGCTTGCCTGCAACGGGTCACTTTCTATCGACATCAGCACATTATCTAGAAAGATGACTTAGAAATCGTCAGTACCTTGAAGTCTGCATGCATCAATGGCAGGTTTCTCACCTTTGACGACAATTTACATCATTGACTTTCGATCGAAGGATTCCGTGATATGTTCGACATCAACTCATTCATTCACATCTCATGGATTGTACTGAGTACTTTGAGAACCATTGACATCACTGGTGGTCTCTCTCAAACTTGTTAACAGTTTACGTCATTGACTGGTAATCAAGTGGTTTCTACCATGTTCGACATCAACTCATTTATTCCCATGGATAGAATCGTACCAATTTGGGAAGCGGAGATGAAGACCTTGGATCTAGTTTCTACCATCCAGGCTGCGAGGAGTTTTGTATTCATTATATAGTAGACTAATCATAAACAGATGGCTGCGTCCATACTACGTCTACATGAGTCTATGATTATGATGTACTGCGAAATCATTCCTGTATCAGAGCAATAGTTAGATTGTTAGTTAAAGTTTTCAATCTGAGTATGGGAATGCCTACCTCAGCAATGATATGATCTTATATATGTATTTTGTGTTGAACATTTGCAGGTTCTGACCGGGCTCTCCACAAGATAATCCTTGAAATGATAAAGTACTTCACCCTTCCTAGATGATATGAAACCCTAATCTACCACAGGCTTCCCAATTTAGGGGGTAATCTGTTACACTAAAATTTGTCACCATGACTATTTGCAGTTAGTATGGCTCCATCAACTGTCATACTATCCTCCTTGGCAAGTCTTATACCTCTACTCCTCATGTCAAACTCCAAGAAAGAGAGAAAGTCCTTTAAAAGTCAATTAACTCTGGTTACGCAGTTTCTCTTAGCCTTACCTGCGTGTACGCACCCCAAGTTCACAATACCTGCGTACTTGTACGCTCTGTCTGTAAAGGGGTGGGTGCGTACCCCTGTAAAGGTCAAAAGGCGCGAGTTTCACTTCAAAAAGTTACTTGTGGTCAAATCTAGAGCATTCTAGAAGATGGTTTGACGTGTATTGAGCGCCTCCAGATGGTTCATGCACCCCAAAGAAAGAGGAACTTATCCCATGAAGAGGGGAGCTATCCCATTGAAAGAGGGGCTTATCCCATTCATGGTGGACTTGATTAACTTCCTCCAAAGCACTATAAATACAGGCATTGGGCCAGAGGGAGGGGAGGTTGAAAACTGAAGATTCATAAGGGTAGATGCTGCTGGAATTAGGACTTCCTTGTAGAAGCTTGTGAGGAGAGATTCCCATCCTTTCTTGTTTCATTTGGAAGTGGGTGAGCTGATCAGAGTAAAGGAGAACTCTTGCTAGACCCTGGGAGGGACCTGCACAACACCAAGGCTCAGGTTGTAAGGTTTCTTTTGTTTCCTATTAATAAAAATAAGTCCATTCTTCTCAACAATTTGTTATTTATGAGTTGTTTCATATACTCCTTGGTCTGTATGTTAAATATGTTTTATTTTATGAGTTATTCAGGTGCTATTTAATCGTTTGCTTGTTAGTGAATGCAAGTTTCGAAGAGAAGGAGTAGCTCATCTGGGTCGACGAGGCTGGAGTACTACAACAGCGTTGGACTACAGGTAGGATCTAAACACTTGATTACTTATATTGTAAATGCATATTTAGAGAAGGATAGTTCTTAATTGTCTTGTTTGTCACTAGAAAGCCTTAGCTTCTAGGGAGGTTGGTTTTGTCCGCAAAATTGACTCTTTCTACATGACAACTATTTTTCCTGTGTTTTTCTGGGTCAGGAAGAAAAAATGATGATTGGGGTGTGATACAGGTGTGGAATGGATGGAAAGGAGGATTTAAGACTGTAGGAGGGTTTATATGTTCTTCCTGAAGCTTCCCTGCCCCTCAAACTACTTCTTATATTCATTTATGGCTCTCTGTAATTCCTACAGGAGCCTCTTGTAGAAAACACAGAGCCTCCTGTAGAACACACAATTTCTGAAAAAGAAGCACAGTGGGGTGAAAGAAATGTCATAAATGATGGAGAAGAGTGTGGAGGAGATAAGATAGGTGCTGGTCTAAATGTCAGGTCTCTGTGGCACCTTCTCTTACTCTTTGTAGTCCTCTTGCAAACCTGCAATGCACATTAAAATTCAATTTTCTTTTTTCATTTCTTTCTTTTTCTTATTTTTTTTTTAAAACAACTAGGGTGCCTCAAGGAGGTTTTCACCCTAATTGTCTGCCCTGGGCACCTCTAATGGAGGTTTTCACCCAGGGATCTTATTATCTTTTTGTTTTCTTTTTTTTCTTTTGACATCACTGGGTTGCCTAAGGAGAGGTTTTCAACCCAATGATGGGACTCAAATGCCTCATGGAGGTTTTCACTTGAGTCCTTATTTTTTCTTTTCCTTAAATGAGTGGGTGAAGTGGAGGCTATGACATGCTCCACTACCATCACTATCTTATTTAAATCTTCAATGAACTCTCGCTTAGAGAGGGGCTTCTTGTAAAATTTCAACTAATGTCCATTGACAAGCATGGGGATGGCTTCATCATCAATGGTTCTAATCAGAATTGAACCATTTTCATTGCATTTTTCCACAGTGTAGGGTCCCAGCCATCTTGTCCTCAACTTGCCTTTGAAATCTTTATATCTTGAATCATAGAGTAGTACCCAATCTCCCTCTTGAAATTGCTTCTCCTTGATATTTGTGTCATGCCATATCTTCCTTTGAAGTTGAACTACCTTTGTGTGGAGAAGGGCCTGCAATCTTTGTTCATCCAATCCATTGAGCTGGAGCAATATTTCCTTCTATGCATGGCTGAGGTCTAGGTCCAACTGAGCTGCCATCCTTAGTGTATTGAATTCAAATTCTATTGACAGCAAAGCCTTCTTCCCATAGACTAGTTCATAGGGTGTGAACCATGTAGTGGTCTTCCATGTTGTGTTGTAGGCTCAGGTGGCCTCAACTAATCTGTCCGTCGAGTCTTTTCTGCTGTTGCTCACTACCTTGGTCATGATCCCTTCCAAAGATCTGTTAATGACTTCCACCTACCCATTGGCTTGTAGATGGTAAGGGGTGGAAGTCTTGTGCTTGATTTTATGATGTGTCAGCAGGTCTTCAATCAAATTGGAAGTGAACTGACTACCTTGATCTGTGACCAATTCTCTTGGATACTCGAACTTGTAGAATATGTTCTCTCTAAAAAATTCAGCTACTTTTTCCTCTCTCACTGCTTTGATTGCTTTTGTCTCTACCTACTTTGTCAGGTAATTGGTGCACACAATGATGTATTGCTTCTGCTTTGAAGGAGGGCTCATAAGCCCCACAAAGTCCATGTCCAACTTCTCAAATGGCTCAAAGGTCACTTGAGGTTGCATGGGAATTTCATCCTTTGGAGTAGGTTTCCCCATCCTTTGAAATCGACCACACTGGCTAGTGTATCTCCTCACATCCTGATGAAGAGTTGGCCAATAGTAGCCTGCTTGCAGTATTTTGAAGGCAATTATTTTTGCTGCAAAATGACCTCCACAAGGCCCATCATGATAGGTTAGGAGGATGTCAAAAACTTCCTCCTCCCTGACACATCTTCTCAAGATATGATATGGGCCAAGTTTGAAGAGATTTCCCCCAATCTAGGTGAAAGGGGCGCTTTTCCTTACTATCTTTCTCTTCTCTTTTGAGTATAAGTGTGGTGGGAACTGTGTTGAAACCAAGTAGGTTGCTATATCAACAAACCATGGAGAGAGTGATGAGATAGAAAATAGGTGTTCATCTGGCATTTGATCATCCACCATTCCTTCTTCACCTACGGGCAAATTTACTCTAGACAAAAAGTCGGTAACAACATTTTCTTTACCAGGCTTATCAACAATGGTCAAATGAAACTGCTGAAGTAAAAGCAACCATCTAATAATGCGAGAATTTACATCTGGTTTGTTCATCAAATATCTAATTGCAGCATGATAAGTGTGCACGAAGGTTTGATAGCCTGTGATATAATGTCTGAATTTGTTTAAGGAATGCACTACAGCTAGGAGTTCCTTTTCGGTGACTATATAGTTTAGCTCCACTTTGACAAGTTTTTACTTATAAAGTATATGGCATAAGGCAAATTTCCATCAATTTGTCCCAAGACTACTACTATCGCTTTGTTTAAGGCATCATTGTGAATGTGGAAAGGTAGGGCCCAGTTCGGGCCTCTGAGAATTGGGGCAGTTACTAACTTGCTCTTCAAGGTATCTAGGGATTCTTGACAGTTTTCGGACCACATGAACTCAACATCTTTGCTTAAGAGGCCAAACAAAGGAGAGGCTAGCTTACTAAAATCTTTAATGAATCTTTTGTAATACACAGCTAAGCCTAGGAAAATTATAACATCTCTCACCTTTTGAGGAGGTGGGACCTTTTGGATGATGGCAATCTTGTTGGGGTCCACCTGCAGTCCTTCTTGAGATATTGCATGACCTAACACGGTCCCTTTAGTCATAAAAAATTCATATTTTTCCGGACTGAGGGATAGGTTCATCTCAATACACTTGTCTAGAACTTTACCAAGGTTAGCTAAGGCTTCCTGAAAGTCAGAACCATAAGGAGTAAAATCATCCATGTATATTTCCACTGCATCATAAACCAACTCAGAAAATATACTCAATACCGCTCTTTGGAAAGTGGCTGGAGCATTGCAAAAACCAAAAGGAAGGACCCGGTATTCAAAGGTACCCCAAGGAAAAGTGAAAGTGGTCTTATCTTGATCTTCCGGGCTGATTTGAATTTGATTGTATCCGCTAAACCCATCTAGAAAGGAAAAAAACTTTTTCCCTGCTAGACCATCTAGCACTTGATCTATGAAAGGTAAAGGAAAATGGTCCTTTTTAAAGGATTTGTTCAATTTTTTATAGTTGACACAGGTTCTCCACTTTCCATTTTTATTTGGCACTAGCACCAAAGGAGAGACCCATTCACTATCAGAGATGGGATAGATGAATCTTGCATCAAGAAATTTATGCAGTTCTTCCTTAACAATATCTTTAAGTGATGGATTCATCCTCCTTTGAGGCTGCCTGAATGGTTTGTAATCTTCCTTAATGTATATATGATGAGTACATAATGAAGGGTGCACTCCCTTCATCTCCTTATAGCCCTTGGCGAAGGCATATAAATGTTTTCTCAGCAAGTTGCACAGCTCCTCCTGGGAAGTGGATAGGGATGGATTGATTTTCAAGGTTCTTTCTAGGCAAAACTCTATATTCTTAACACAGAGAGAGGTCAGGTCAGCCACACAGAGATTAGTTGAGGGGTTGTTTTGGGTTTCTCTCACTATGTTCTCTAAGGGTAATACACTGGGAGGTGGATTCTGAATCAAATTTTCAATCATATCATCCTCATCTTGCAGTTTCCCCCCCATGACGGTGTCTAATGCACAAAGTGGTGCAAAATAGGCTTCATCCTCATCCTCCTCTCCAACTAGAGAGGTAGATCATGTTCTAGCAAGGGTTGGGCAGGAGGGTATAAGATTAACTGCTTTGACATATGCCCATTCTTTATGGTCATGTTCCCAGCTCGACAGCTGATGTAGGCCTCGACGGTAGCCAACCAGGGTCTTCCCAGGATGAGAGGATACCCAGTGAGCTTTGGGTTCAGCTAGAGAACTAAGAAATTAGTAGGGTACTCCCAAGAATCCATGGAGACCATCACAACTTCCACAATCCCTTCAGGGGTCAAGGTGGGGCAGTCTACTAGCTGCAATACTGATGTGGTTGTCCTTAAGGAGCCCTGGAGGTTAAGTTTGAGCATTGTGTCCTTTGTCATCACATTAATGGTAGCTCCTAGATCAATCAAGGTATGTGGGATCATGGTGCCATTGATGTGGACATCAACTATTGGGCTTCTAGGGTCTACATATTTTGGATAGATTACCTGCCCCAACATCAGGTCAGATAGTTGTCCTATGACATTGATGGTTGGGGCATCTCTCTTGCGTCTTTGTGGATGCCTAACGCACTTCTCTTTGATCAACTTATTGTAGATAGGCACATCTTTTATGGCTTGGAGAAGTGGAATCTTCACACATAACTGTTTCAATTCTCCCAAAAGTTTAGTTTCTTCTGGGGTAATCTATGTTGTCCTAGATAGTCTCTCAGGAAAGGGTGGAATTGCTTTAGGTTCACTTCCCTCTTTCTCTTCCTCAACCTCCCTAGGTGGAGGCTCGCTATCTGGTAGAACCTTCCCAGATCGTAGGTTAATCTCCGGAATCTCCACAACATAAGTTGGGCATGATGGTTCCCCACTATACACTTGCTGAGCTTGTCTATTGTTCGGGTTCAGGTTTGGATGGGCAGGCATTTGGGGTTGCCTTGGTGGAGCAGAAGGTAATGGTTGTGGTTGATCAGGTGGTGGAGGCAAAGGAGCGGGAGGAAATTTGTATTGGGGCCTCCACCCCTGATGAGATGCATTCCACTGAGGTTGCGACTGAGAATAGGATTGAAATAAATGAGCGGCTGGTTGGGCATGATATTGAGATGGGAAGGACCAAGGAGAAGGCATGGACTAGGAAGGATGAGCAGGAGGGCCCCAAGAAGGTATGGAAGTGACTTGGTTGGGGTGGTAGTATGCCTGAGATGTCCCTTGCATCCCCTGCTGGTATGGTCTAGGTCCATGCGGTCTCCTTTGGTTCATGAAATAGAGTGGTTCAGTGGCTCCTTCAGCCCCTTGGTATACTGCTTTAAGTCCAGGCAAGGAAGGGCACTTATTTGTAGAATGATCTTCTTCACAGACTGAAAAAACCTCTATAGAGTTCAATGGACATTCATTCCTAGGATGCCTCCTAGTGCATCTAGGACAAAAATGGCCAAAGCCCTCTCTGCTTCCTCTTGTTTTCTTTTGATATATAAGGTATCCATTTGCATTGCAAGAGTCTGCAACATCTCACTCTTGAAGTCTTCCAGCATGTTTCCAATTTCTCCTTTAATGGATGAATTGGAAGAAGAGGTACTGGATATTGGTTGATTCCCCCTACCTTTCTTTCTAGCTGCTCTAGAATGGTTTCTAAAAATAGTCTTTATATCCTCATAAGATAGTTGGTAGATGTCTCCCCCAGCTAGTAGATGAAAGGTGTCTAGAAGGTCTTATAGAATTCCCCCGAGTAGGGCTAACTTCAGAGATTTAGGGTCAAGTCTACACCTGGCCCTTTTGTAACTGAGCTAGAACGTCTCTTCGTAATCTTCCAAGGATTCATCACTTCCCATGGTCATTCAGAAGTTTTCTTCTTTGGTATCTTTTGACCTACAATAGTCTCGATACTTGTCATTAAAGGCTTGCTGCATCTGAGCCCAAGTTGTGATGCTATTTCCAAGTAACCCCATGAACCAGCACAATGCTGCATCCTTGAGAGTAGAAGGGAATAGTTTCAACTTTTTCTCATCTTCTGCATAGTCATAGGTTCGACAAATGACAGCGAACTCAAACAAGGTGGTGTCAGGATATTCTGTAGTCAAACCACAGAAGTGAGGTAGGGCTAAAGGACTTATATTCTTCATTTTGGTGTCCCCATTGGTCTCCCGAATGGGAATGATACCCTCTATTCTCTCTCCATTCCCCCTAGAATTTATGTGTTCAGCCATTGGCTCTAAAGGAATGTCTTCTTCTTCTTCTTCCCCTATAGGATCTTCAAATATCTCAGGTTGCTCACCTAAAGGTTCTTCTTGATCACTGCCACCGAAAAAGAGAGAAGGTTGGCTATCTGAGGTAGTGGGGTTGTTGGGAAATTTTTTTCATGAATTATCTCTATTCCTACGAGGTATGAAAGGAAATCTTTTTGGTTGGTTTTTGTTACTTTTTCCCCACATTGATTGTACCTGCAAAACTAAAATTGATTGAACAAAACAATTTGCAACTAACTGAAATGAACTTGCTGAAATGAAATTTGCAGAATTAAGGAGGAAAGCAAGGAAATGCATAATTTGAAGGAAAATAAATGACTAGTCTACTCTTGCTGAAAAGAAATTTGCGGAATTGAAAAGGAAAGCAAGGAAATGCATAACTGAAAGAAATGACTAGTCTACTTTTGTTGAAATAAACTATTAGCAGAATATTGCGATAGAAAATAGAAGAAAGAAGTAATTACAAAATACTCTGATGTTTCTCCGGCAACGACACCAAAAAGTGGTGAGCACCAGTATTGTAGCAATAATGCTACAACTCCTGGGCTACCTTCTTTACTCTTATCAACCCAGTAGTTCTTAAAAAACTTGGAAGCAAAGGTGTTGTATGCACAAATACTAGTTCTTACTACAGGTTGTCACTTGGTTAGCTAACACAAGATCACTAGGAACTTAAGCCAACTTCTATGGATTCCAGAAGAAGCTCTATATGTGATGAAAGAAGATATTACTCTACAGAGGCTACTCTAATTGCAGAAAGGAGAAAGACTAGAATGCAAAGAAAACCAAGTAAACCCTAATTAACCAACTTATCTTACTTTTGCATAAAGCACTATGAAAACCATGAAATGAATGCCATTACCTACTCAAGGAAGTAAACAACATCTACTCAAGTTATTTCTGGAAGTAAATGAGAAAAATAACATCTTTTTGGATTTCTATGTATTTTTATGTGAATTTTACATGCATGTATTTTATTGTGTGTGAAGGTGGAAGCGAATAAGTGGGGTTGAAGGACGACTTTGGGACATGAGAGGATGTAGGATGGTGTGGATGGGTCCTAGGAGGTCTTAGGTGGCCTTCTGGAGGCTTTTCCCACACTCGGCCTTCAAAAGAAAGCCTACAGGAAAATCTACAGGAGGACACAGGGGATCTACAGGAGGAGGCCGAGAGCAGTTTTCATAGTTTTGAGAGTATGAGAGTGGGTGGCAAAGGTGGATGAGGGTTGGAATGAAGTGTTAGCGCACCTAGGGTCTACCAAGAGTCATTAGGAGAGAGAAAGATGATTGGGTTTTCTCAAGGAGAGAGAAAGAAGTTCTATGGAAAAATGCAGAAAACTAAGGCAGATTTGAGGTGAGCTTTGGGCGACCTGTAGGGAATGGATCAAAGAGAGGATGTGATGGCTAGTAGGCTATCCTATTGTTAGAAGAGATCTGTTGCAAAAGAACCGACGGTCAACCAATAAGATCAAACAAGAAATGAAATGAGTGCCTCTAGAAAAACATAGTTTTGCATCAAGCTAGTCTAAACTATGATATATGAAAGCAAATTTTGAGAAATGCTACAAGAAAGAAAGCATGGTGGTGGAAAAGATCTAAAGCAAAGCATTAACCTTCTAACAAACTGCAAACACTAGAAGTCCTATGAATGAGGAAAATCTGTGTTTTTGGGGCAGCAAGAGGGTCTTTGCCTTAATTCATGGTCCCAAAGGGAGTAAGAGAGGCCAAGGCACTATTGCTAGCCTTTTAATTCTTCTTTTTATCACTGCTTAACCTGCTATAGAAAGCACAAATGGAAGCAAACTCCTAAATCATCAAAAGCAACCTACTCTTAACCATGAAAGGGATACATCAAACAACAACTAATCTACAAAATGAAACACAACATATAAATACAAGTAAAGAGGAGCTTGGCTGATTGGATTGGGCCCTAACCCAAGATCTTGAGCCCTCTGAGGTAACTCAGTGCTAACTCAAAAAGTATTCCATATTTATTCTCAAAACAATAACAAGATTACATGAACTATCAAGATAATAAGCTTGAAGTTGAGCAAAGTTTACATAAGCAAAACTGCAGCAAAAATCCAACAAAAATTTGACCCTAGTGAGGCCCTAAGCCTCTCTACTTATACAACTAAATCTACCAACAACTTCCTTAAAATAAGGGAGGCTTGGCTCCCAAAACTCGAGATAATCGTCAGTTATCCTCCACTTTCTCAGTTGCCTCCTAGTGCATTGATTTGGGTGTTTTTACTCCAAGCTGAATGAAGGGGAATTTGAAGTGGGAAGTAATAAATGAGGGGGATTCCCTCCTATAAGTCCTCTCCTTTGTCCACTTCAAGTTATTGCTACCATTTTTCCACTGAGTCTTTGACTTTGTCTTCAAGATTCAACAATAAGCTGCATTAAACACACATTAGACCACATGGCATCATCACTGACTCAACTCACTCCATAAGCATAAATATAATCAGAAAACATACAATAAGCTAAGACAACCTTTGATTTGACTATGTTAGGAGGTAAAATGAGCCCATATAATTACCCATTTATGGGGTTCATCACCAAGGGAAGGTGGGGCCCAAATTACAAGCATCACATATGAAAAAATTCGATTTTGAGAGGCGAGGAAGTGACACTTCTTGGAAAAATGGCTTCCAAGTGAAGTGTCAAATCATAAAAAACTGAGAAGGACCCATTATATTTCTCAATGAGATATTTCCAATGATGCTGATGGTTCATCAAATGGAGCTACGGTTGGGTCGCAATGTGCGATAGAAAAACTGTGGGTTTTCCTATAAAAGGGTGTTTTCCCTCCAATTTGAGAGGAGGAGAAGGCCCTAAATCTTGTGGAGATCATAGCAGAAAAACCAACCATCAGATTTGGGATCTAGGACTTTCAAGAAAGTGTCCTTACTTGTCTAAAGATGGCCTTAATGCTTCTTGGAATGATGGTTCCTAATGAAGAATTAAGGGAAGAGGAAAATGATAATGAACTACTAGAGGAGGTCTAGAATCATCCTCACCCACAAAGTCAAACATGGGGGTTATGTGGACGTAGAGTAGAATATTTGAAGATATAGTATCAAATGTCTACGAAATGCGATGTGCATATGGCTCGCCATAGAGGCTAGTAGGACAAACTATCCAAGGAATGGAAGGATAATCGACCATACCTAGATTCGGTGGGATCTAGGCCAAGACTTATGTTAATCAATTGAGAAGATGGTTAAGGGAAAACCATCATGCCCCAAAGCATGGGATACTTCCCGCAAGCATATGTGATGGAGGGGACTAATCTGGTATGAAAATGTGGGAATGATGTCCCCTAGTAGAAGGAGTTTGTGGAGTGCCATTATGTTCCAAGTGCTCGAAAAAGGGATCCAAGGATCTCGATCCAACTTGGCACAAGATCCTCCAAAGGATGATAAGGAGATGTAGGGGCCTATGTGCCCCCCAGTATGCTATGGGCATACTGGATGTATTTAAAGTTATGGGCTCCAAACACTTATATGATTTATGTGATACATAATATGATTATGCATTTTATATGATGATGATGGTTCATCATGTGTTGTGTTTTATGGTTGTCTTCTGTGGTGTACATATGATAAATTCCAATTTAGAATGTTATTTGCAATGGTATCTACATATTTATTTTGGGCTCTAGGAACATCACTGAAAGTGATGGTTTCAAATTCACATACCAACAAATTAATTCGTAGGTATTTTATAAATAGGACTTGATTATGCACATGATACACACCATTAAATTGCATGACAAGTAGAAAGGAATCTAAATGAACATGAATATGGAGGATGTGATGAGCGAGGGCATCGACTAGCAAACCTATCACTACATCATATTCGACCTGGTTATTGGTGGCAAATCCAATGCACACACTGTTTGAAAAGACTAACGTATGCAAGGGGGTAAAAATGGCCCAAATTGTCAAGGCTAGATTCCTAGAGAAGTGATTCGCATTGTGGGCATGACCGATATACAGTGTGGATGATGGATCCATATGAAATGTGCAAAAGACAACTGATGAGATGATGCAACCTACTAATCTTCATGGCAGAAATAAAGACACACAAATCACAGGGATATGCTATGAGCAAAATTTCTTAAGGTAGAGTTCATTGGGAGAATTAGGAAGGAGATGGCCTTTGGAATTCTCCAAAATGTATGCCCCTTTTCCTATGTGCAAGGGTAATAAGGGGTAGACATAGCTTCCATGATGTTCTCATTGGAATGGAATATTGACCTAAGAAAGAAGGTTGACATACACATCATCTGGAATGGTAGATGACGAGCTAGTAGATGGAGGGTCTACGGATGTTGATACTTGGGATTTTGTTGAAAGAGGTTCGATAGAAGCGCACGCATAAACCTCGGAAAGGTTTGCCTACAAGGAACTCAAGGATCATGGTAGGTAAAGGATATGGTTCGTGGTGTTCGTCATCTCGGCATCAAGGGGAGGGATCACAATGGTGGTACTAGAGTCCCCCTGTTCTGGTTTACTAGTGGTACTAGAATCCACAGGTAGAGGAGTAGGTGTTCCACTACGAGTGGCCTCGTATTTGCAAAGCACTTCAAGGAAATCACGAAATTCATCAAGACGAAGGAAATAATGGGAATAGTGCCCATGATGATCACACAAAGCACAAGGGTGATTTGTGCATAACGTTATGAGTTTCTTGGGTGGACCTGGTAAGTTAACATGGAATTCAGGGATATTTGACTCAGGGAACGTTTCATGAACCAAAGGTTTGAGATGAGGAAGCTCAAGATAATTATTGGTGGCATGACCATTAAATTTACAAAAAGCACATGGAAGTGATGGCTTTGGGGCCTTGGGGGATGGAGTAGCTTGGGGAGCCTTGTCCTTCGGTTCTTTCCTTTTAGGTTTTCCCTCTGTCCAGAAGCTTTCGCAACAAGAGTGGGTTCTCGTTGAGGTTGTGATGGAACTGAAGGAATGACAGGGGCCGTAGGGACCGATTGAACAAGGTTCAAAGCATGATAAGGTCTTATATGACCAGGTAGAATGCTTGCAGGGGGGTCAATGTACCATACTGGGATCCCCAAAGTCATGTTAGGTAGGACCAGTGAAGCCATGAAAGGGACATAAAAGATTCCTGGAAGAGGAAACAAGAAAGATATCTAGCCCGCAGGGTAATGTCATGGCATAACAACTCTTGGATGGTTGAGACCTAGAGGAACAATTCCTGGTGGGAACATAGAAGAGGCATCCAAAAATGGAGGAGGCCCTGTGGGGGTGGATTCGGATGACTCGGCTGAGAGGGTAACAACAGGGTGCTGAGGAGTTGGATGTTGAGAGGATGTACCAGAGTGCTTGAGAGCAGCCTGTGATGCTTGTAACATGTAAACACTCAAAGAGTTAGACTTTCAGACGAGAGGGGGAGGACCAGGGAAAGCACCCAATAATGAGGAATATTTTTAGACTCGGGGTGAAGCACCGGTGAGAGGAGTTGAAGAATTTTTATCTGACACTGACGAGATAATGGACTTGGGGGAGGTCACGGATGTTGGTTCGTAGTAAGTCAACTGATCGATGGTAACGATCTTCCTTTCATGGGGGAAGCACATCTTGCGGAAAACGACAGATGTGATGACTGACATGGAATATGTGTAACTACGACCCAAGAGAATGTTGTAATATAAAGGGGCATCAATAACCTCAATGTCTACATTGACAGTCTTGCCCACAAGGGTCACTGGATAGTTGTGGTACATGCCAAGAGGTTGGGAGGAGTGTCCGTCCCAAGCACGCAAAGTGATGGTGGAGGGGGACAACTCAGGTGAATTAAGTTATTTCCAAATGATATCGAATATCACACAGGTGGATGCACCTTCATTAATAATGCATCGGGAGATGATGGCATTATAGACTCGGACTGCTATCTGGAAAGAAACAGATAAGGCAATGGGGGATGTTAAGATGTATCAACTGGGAAGAAAATAAAACAATCGTAAAAAGGATCTACTGCGCCCAAAGCAGTTAGTAGAGATTTCTTTTGAGATGGGCACGACTAGAGTACTTCCAGTGTCGAAATGACGGCAGGTGATTGTGCCAAGTCATCTACTATACTATATGTATGGGTAGCTTAGTTATAAGTCGCATTATGGTGTAATGGTCCCTTTGGGATCTTGGGAATGGACTCAACTTTAGGCTGACAGATGTAACGGACCATTTGGTGTTGTAAGAGGCTTCACTTATGCTTTGGTTTTGGACTCACTGGTAGACAAAGTCGATGGATTATCATATTGATGCGACCGAGTTTGCAGGTTGATATCAAAGGGATTAACCTCATCAAAATTCATCATAAGGATCTGGTAGTCACCAGGACCAGAAGGTTGGGGGGTATGGGCTACTTGACCTGGATGAGCTTGAGAAACAATAAATCCTTGCTGAGGGAAAGGATTTGTAAGCATTGCTGGTTGAGATGGCACAAGATTCTGAGGTGATTGTTGACCTCTAGAAGCTGTTTGAGTTTCCCACATTTGGTGCATATGGGGTAAGAGAGGACACTCATGTGTATAATGGCCATGTACACCACAAAATTCACAAGGCTTATTTGTATGAATAACCTTGTACTGCTTGGGATGACTACCCTGTTGCTGGTAGTTGGTGTTAGGCTAGTTCCCCTAGGGTTCACTAGGTTGGTTACCTTGATTACCCTAGTTACCATTGTTACCCTTCTCCTTATTATTTTTCTTCAAATTTTGGGAATTTGTCGCACTCTACTACGTAAACAATTTACCCTAAGGGGGCAGTGGTTGTTGAGGCTGTGACGCTAATGTTTGATGGGTTGGAGTGCTCAACTGTGCATAAGGAGGATCAATGGTTTGGTAGACAAGTTGGGGCCCTGAAAACATGTTGTTAGAAGGAGGGGCATAAGTGTTGGAGGAACTGACGTCCCCCTATGGATAGCCATAATTTTGTTGAGTATATGGTGAAGGATGTGAAAGGGTTCCAATGATATTGTCAGTGACGTGAGATGCCCCCGGTGCATTGGTACTTCCAAGACGAGGGAGGTCTGGAATGACAGTATAGACATAACCAGATTGCGCATAAATCAGGTCCTATCTCAGAGCAGTTTGGAGATCTCCTTCCTCTATCTAAGGAAAATGGGATGCGACATCTTTTCCAATGGGTGATAAAAGGCTACTGAGAAACCAATCTAGGTAGACATGGTCTTCGAAGGGTAGGGCACGACATTTTCTCCTCCTTCTATGCCATTCCTAAACATGATCAGAAAGGCGAGTAGCAAAGGACTGATAGAATGAGGTCCTAGCTCTATACTAGTGTCGTACCTTAGAGGTAACTGGAAATATGAGAGGAACGCTTTAGCAAGCATCATGAAAATGGAATGAGATGTGGCAGGCTAGTCTACATACCATTTTGTAGCATCTCTAGTGAGCGTGCGTTGGAACAACCGAAGACAAATGGAGTCATTGATAATGGAGTTGGACAAACACCACATGTGGAAGGAACAGACATGGTTGGTAGGATCCTCTCCAACATTACCCTCAAAATTTGGGATGTTTGAGGGAATCTTGGTTGGCATAGCAGGCCAACCAGCATCGTGGTGTATTGGATCATTTATCAATTGGCTAAAATCTAGGAGACTTAACCTAGCCATAAAAGGGAGCATGGGGGCTACCAGAACAGTTCCTGAGACTGTTCCACTAGATGTGACCACTAGAGTAGAACCAGAGCCAACACCAGGTTAGGTTCCTGCACCAACTGTGGGTCCAAACATGGTGATGATATGCGGTGAAGGAGGCTCAAAATCAGATGAGGAAGCATATGAACCAGGAAAAGCGTCGGTATGGGGACTCAAGGGACTATGAAATCTAACCCTATAGGGAGGAGTAATATGCCCAAGCAGAAACTGGGGATGAAGGCCTAAGAGTCTCTGCAACAAACGCCTTGGTGGCGCAATGGTGGTAAGACACAAGTGACATGGAAATGGTGAAGGGAGATAAACAATATGCCTTTGTCTCGATGAGGAGAGATAAATTTATTATGTTAAGTCTTGGCTTGGTGGTGTAAACCAAGTGCACTTCTCTTAAGTTGTGCTTGTGTGCAAGTGTGTTTATTGATTAAGCTCAAATTGTGTTTGTAAAAAATAAAAAATCTTGCTGAAAAGAAACTGAAATTAACAACAAAAAATGAACAACAAAACAATTAACTAAACCCCACCCAAAATGGGTTTGCAAACACTGTGCTGGTTGGTGGCAAAATCGACTAAAAACACACTAAAAAGGTCAAGAGATCTAATTTTCAGTGTGACTAAGATCAAATGACACTAGGCTACTGGAAAGTGGTGCAACAACAACAAAAAACCAGAGAGGAAGATCACTGCAAAAAGATAGGGAGACGGGTGAAAAACCTAGGGTAACCGATGGTACCTTAAGGCCAATGACCAAATAAGGGTTAATATGAAACTATGGATGGAAACAACCTATCTTTATAGATCTAAAACAAAAGGGTACAGATTTGGAAAATATGGTTCAAAGTGCTGCAGAAACTCAAACTACTTACTCAGCTAAACTCCTCCTATAAAGGTGGAAGCATACTATAAGCCCTAAGGGTCTAAAATCCACTTCGACAAGTAAATCAGAGTAGATCAAGGCCTAATTGGGATGAAAGAGATGTAAAACAACCCAACATATAGCTCTCGTCAAAACCTAGAAATAGATCTGATAAAAACCCAGAAACCCAAAAAATCGTAGGTACTGACCTGTTTTCAGAGGGGGACGCACTTTTTGGGTTGAAAGGTGTGCTCTAATCTCTGTATCACACTTTTTGGGATAAAAATGCGATTTTTTCTCCTTGATTCTCGGTCAGCAAATCTTGGAAAAAAATTTCGTCTCTATCGTGACTGGTTCTAGTGACCTGTGGAAAAGACCAGAAAACTTGCAGAAGTCAGAAATTTGATATATCTAGGGTTAAAAAGCTAGTAAACAATATTAAGAGATTGAAAAAATAAGAAACCCTAAGCTGAAAACTGAAGGTCACCCAAGTTTCTGGATCTGAAGTAAAGAACCAGTGGAGTCACCAATTTTGTTGTAGTATTTTCTTCTCAAAGATGTACAAAAAGAAAACACTTAATACTTTGGATGACAAATAGTTTCAACAGTATAAATGGTTGCTAAACATTGTAGATCTATAGCAACTGATCGAAACAAAATCTACCAAATTCCTAATCTATACCGCAATCATAGCTAAACAGTAAAAAGAAACAACAATAACTCCAGTCATCCAATAGAAACCAAATATACAAAGAATAGATTTTATTATAACACTTGTGAAGGGAACAAATAGATGTTACCAATCCCCCTCTATGGGATGGGTTCTTGGCTGTCCTCAAACGTCTTCAGTTTTTTGATAGAGTTCTCTCCTCTATAATGTGTAAACCCAACGAATAAAATGTTTGAGCTCAATGGGAACTCAAATGGAAGAAAAGTGGTGTGTGACAATGAAAATAATCAGAGTTACAGTAGTGAGTGCAACAATGAAAATAATCAAAAGTGAATAATGAATGGAAAACCCTTCTATTTATAACAAAATATTGAGTTATCCTCGGATAACGAGCATTAATAAAATATTATTAACCCTATTCTTAGAATAACCACTTGGAATATTTTATTATAGTTGATTAGGAGGGAAAAAGTATTTAAAATTTTATTTAGAAATAATAAATAAATAAATGATTTATTTATCATCTCAAGAAATTGGTTAAGGAATAATAAACAAATAATGATTTATTTAACTATTTCGAAGAGATTTAGTCAAATTTGACAAGGAATAATAATTAATTAGTGATTAATTAATTATTCCTATAGAAAAATAAGATAATTAATAATTTATCTGTTGATTTTTCATAATGGGGTAAAATATGACAAGGAATAATAATTGAACAATGGTTTATTTAATTATTCCTAGAGAGAAAGAGATGGTGAAGGAGAAACGACGAACAAGATGGGGTTAGGGTTTCGACTGGAACCTACAGACTGCTCCACACCTACGGCCACCTGACCATGCTGCTGCACTCTTCGCCCTCCCATACACCACACCCGTTACCCTCACACAGCTCCCGTTTGACGTCGTTACTGTCACTCCTCCATTCTTACCACTTTGTTTTTTTACCCTTACCCTCCTCCTCGACAAGCCCCCGCTTGTTACCCAGTCATTACAATGACATGAGACCTTGGATTCTGAAGGCAGCTAGTGCGGAAATATAGCGACGGTTATGGAGGACCTAGTAGACTACTCGGAAGACCCACTAGCAGGTACCTCCATCTGGAATTCTCCCCAGGTTAACCTGGCAAGCAACTTCCATTATGGCTGCGAATTCACCGACACTGTTGCCTCGCTTCCCTCGATCTCAGGGCCCTCGTGCTTGATGGCTACACTCTCAAAGGCCTCCCCCTCCATCCCTGACCTCACAACCCAACCATTATCCCCTTCTACCCTAAATTTCTTGGATCAAACCCTAGAACCTAGTATGGGCATCTCCTCTAAGGGTATCTCATCTTTCCCTTCCTTTTCCGGCTCCATCATCCTCTCTGTAACGACCATCAGCGATCCTTCCACCTCTGAATTAGGTCTTCCTATGCCAGCCTCATCGGGCCCCCTTCTGACAATATCATAGAAATCCCTCCAATCTCGGGGGTTTTTCCCTCTGACCCCCCCTTGGGCGTCCCTGCACCTGAGACTAACCCTTCCCAAGAAACCCATAAGAACTCCATACCTAATGAAGGAACCCGAAAAGTGAGGAAGCAAAAGGTACTGAGACCAAAATCTTCGGAGGTATTCCTGAGTTTGGTCGAGGATTTCTAGTGGAGCGAGGCAATGGACACAACCGAGCGAGTGCTGGTTGGAAGAGTCAGGGGCCATTTCTACAATGCTACAAGATTGAAGCATTGGGCCATAGAGGTTTGGGGGCATAATCTAACCAAACCACTCGTGGTTCAAAAATTTGTTAAATGATGGTTCATGCTTCATTTTTCCAGGGAAAATTACACCAACTGGGTACTTTTAGCGGTTTGGCATATTGAACAAGCCCCGGTGCTCCTTCAGAGATGGACACCACTCTTCGACCCAGAAAGAGAAAAACTTGGCGCTAGCCCTCTCTGGGTTAGACTACCTGGCCTACCTCTTCAGTTCTAGTCAGAAGACATATTTAGGCATATTGGGAACTCTCTGGGCACCTATTTGGGGTATGACAAATCCTACCTCTCGACAGGAAGAATGGCATATGCAAGAATATTGGTACACATTGATACCAGTGATGGGCTTCAGGAATATATCACAATCCAATGGAGGAATTTCTCTCGAAGGCAGAATCTGGACTACGAAGGGGTTCCATTCAGATGTAGGAGATGCCATAAGGTTAGGCATCTCTTCAAGGAATGCCCTCTCAACAAAAACAAGGATAGGGGAGAAGCTGGGAGGACAATTCCCCCAAAGACAGATCAGGAATAGGGGGAGCAGCCCCACAACAAGGAAGATGGGATCCAAGGCAATCCACCTCAATCAGACATGTCTCTCTCGCAGGGGACCCTGAAGAAATGCGGTAGGCCTCTGCTTCGACCTCCCTCTCCTCCTCTCACCAGGGCAAGAGCGGCTACTGGGTCGGTGGTTTCTTCGGGTAAGCGACCAATCTCTCCTACTCCCTCTAGTATTCATGATTTTGATGGATTAAATGAATTTCCGGTTGATTGTTCTTTAAATGGAATCATAAACCCTCCCTCACAATCCCCTCTGGTCGTCCCCTCTCCCACATCTAACCACACCTCCTCTGGAGCCTTTCCAACACCCCCTCTCTCCCCCCCCCCCAAACTTCACTCCTATTCATGTAGTTGGTCCTCCTTCCCCTCGGTACCAGACCCGATCCAAGGCCAAGCAGAAGATAATGTCCCAGGATTATATCGGGCTTGATCTCTCTTTAACCCCTTTTCCTACCAAGCTTCCACGGGGTCGACCCTCCTCCCTCTCAAAGGCTCAAACACGGGCCGAAGGCGAAATTGCCTTGGGTAGGCAATCAACCATTCATGCTGCACTTAGAGCTTTGAACCCATCATTTGACCCCCCCCATGAAGATTTCATCCTTCAATTGCAGAGGATTGGCTGGACCCGAAAAAAAGCTAGCCCTCCGCAGATTATTTCTTACCTCTCCTATTGATATCATCCTCCTCCAAGAAACTCTGAGACCTGCTGGCACCATTACTCACCTCCTCAAGGGTATGCTCCCTAGTTGGAGTTTCATAGGAATAGATGCTAATGGAATATCTAGAGGACTTGCCCTGGGATACAACACCCGCACCTCAAATCTCTGTAACTGTTGGGGAGGTCTCGGGCACATAGGGGCAAACCTCTTCTCATCTGATTTGGGCTTGGAGGTACGAGTCATTAATGTTTATGGGCCTTGCCAACACAGGCATGCCTTCTGGGACCATCTCCTCGACTCGGAAATTTTTCAGAATCATTATTTAATCATGGGAGGGGACTTAAACTTCTCCATTGGACACTTTGTGTCATGGGGGCATCATGCACAACAGGACCCCTTATCTGCCTATTTCGAGAATCTGCTGGACTCCCACAATTTGCTAGACATCCCCTCTGCCAAGCTCTCACCTACCTAGAGGAACAATAGGGTTGGCAAGGACTGTCTTGCTCGAAGACTCGATCGTTTCCTTATTAAGGAAGGACTTTTGACCTTGGGTCTTCTCCACAGACAATGGGTGGGATTGGGAGGGGTCTCTAATCACCTACCTATCTTCATGGAAATCAATGGGGGACCTCAAAAACCCAAGGGAATTTTCAAGTTCAGCTTCTCTTGGCTAAAGGACCCCACTTATAATCAGATGATCAAGGAATACTGGAAGGCCCATCCCCTGGGTGCTGGTGGGAACATAACAGAGGGTTTCGCTCACAACCTCATGGAGCTGAAGAGACTATCAAAAGCCTGGGCCCACAATAAGAGAATAAAAGATGATCAATCTCTTTTGAAAGCCGAGGAGGAAATCACTGAGATTGAAAAATACTTGGCAGGGGCATATAGAGTGAGCGATCAAAGAAATAGACTCATTGAGCTATATACCACCAGAAGGAAAATTCTTAAGGATCGTGAGGAAGTTTGGCAACTGAGAAGTAGGGAAATCTGGCTGCTCGAGGGAGATGACAATACAAAGTTCTATCACAAGTTTGCAAATGGCAGGAAAGCCATCAATACCATATGGAAAATCTCAAACGAGCAAGGCCACACTGTCAATACTTCCCCTCAGCTATCTTCCTTAGCAAACTCACACTTTAAACAGATCTACAGGGCCCCTGTGATGTTAATCTAGCTGAAATTATTCAAGTAGCTCAATTATTCCCTCAATTTGTGGATGAAGAGGCAGGCATGGAACTGAAAAAGGAGATTACTATTAGGGAATTAGAAGCCACGATCAAATGGTTTAAGAGGGACAAGAGCCCAAGGTTGGATGGTTGGATGATCGAGTTATACTCAGATTTCTTTGATACCTTGGGGGAGGATCTTCTAAAAGTCATTGAACACTCCAGAACTAGTGGAAAGATTCTTGAATCCTTCACCTCCACTTTCATCGCCCTCATTCCAAAATCCGACAACCCTTCTACCTTTGATGACTACAGACCTATATCTTTATGTAACTACATCTATAAGATCATGGAAAAGATTATTGCAAATCAGATGTAGCCCATACTATCCAAGTATATTTCACCGAAGCAATTTTCCTTCCTACAAGATCGACAAATTCATGAATCAGTGGGAACTACCCAAGAGGTTCTACACTCTCTGCACTCCAAGAAAATCAAAGGTATGATCCTAAAGGTAAACCTGTCAAAATCCTTTGATAGAGAAAACTGGTTATATATTAGAATGCTCTTAACCCAGTTGGGATTCTCTTTTGATTTCATAAAATGGATCATGATCTACATCACTAGCATACCTTTCAGTGTGTTGATCAACGGGGCAACATCCCCCTTTTTCTATTCTAAAAGGTCTCCAACAGGGTTGTCCCTATTCCCTTTGATGTTCCTAATGATAATGGAAGGTCTCAGCAGGCTGGTCAAAGAAGATTTCAGAAGAGGCAGACTAAAGGGAATAAAAATCACAGATGATTGCACTTTCACTCATCTGCTATTTGTGGACGATGTTGTTCTATTCCTCAATGGAAGCATTGGAGACTTAGCAATCATGAAGAAAACAATTTCTTTATTCCAAACAACCACGAGTATGATTGCAAACTGCAACAAGTCGACCCTCACAGAGGCTGGATGTTCCCCCCATGAAATCCATTATGCGCTGCAAAGATTCTAGTACACTCTTCTTAGGCTAGAGGATGGTCTTAGATATTTGGGTACAAGCTAAAACCTCTGGGGTACAAGATTGCAGATTGGACCTAGCTAATCTCCAAAATGGAGAAAACACTAAACATTTGGTACCACAAATACCTTTCTAGGGCAGGTAGACTTACGCTCATTAAAGCTATCTTGGAGGCCACCCCGGTTTACTGGATGTCACTGGCCTGGATCCCTCGGGGTATTCTATCCAAAATATAGGCCTTATTCTATAGATTCCTTTGGAAGGGACAACAAACAGGAAGAATATTTGCATGGGTAAAGTGGGAGGCCCTAAACTTGCCCAAGAAATGGGGCAGATGGGGCATAAAGAAATTAGAAGACTTCTCCTCAGTTCTGGTGGAAAAACTAGGATGGCATCTTCTTACAACAAACAACCTATGGACTATGGTGGCATGTTCAAAATATATTGCCCCCTCAATCCTGAAGGATTGGATAAGTCAACCGCATAGGTTACAATCAGTTGTCTCAATTATATGGAAGGCGGTAACAAAATCACTTAACATCATAAGGGACAGAATTACATGGAAAATTCAGTCCAGAATGAAAGTAAGGATTGGTCGGGATCCTTGGATTAGATGTGGGAATTTACATAGGCTGCCAGATGACCTCAGATCTTTCCTTAGGGACTGCAACATTACCCATATTGGCCATATAGCAGACGTGGAGTGCTCCACCCCTTTTCAGCAAGCCTGGAGATCGGCTTAGAGATTAAACATTCCCCATCAATGGACTCAACAATGGAATACATTCATCAGGGCCCTCACTGAGGCACATATCAGGATTGGTGAGGATGAAGATGAAGTCATCTGGGCACTTTCAAAAACAGGAAAATACACACCAAAGGAGGGATATATAGTACTAGCTGATGATCGTCGCCCACAAGTCCAAGAGTCATGGTGGAAGCATCTATGGAAGCTAAAATCTCCCCCCAGGAGCAGATTTCTCATGTGGACTATTCTAAAGAAAAAAATCCCCACCAGAGATAATCTACTCAAGCGAGCTCATCATGGCCCCTTCTGGTGTCACCTATGTAAATGCAATAATGAATCCGCCACTCATCTTTTTATTAATTGTCTGGCTGCCCAAGAGCTATGGCAATCGATCTCAGCGATGATATCTTTCCCGGCAAGGTGGCATGACGCTTCTGTAAAGGAAGCTTGGTCAAATTGGTGGACAAGCGTCTGCCCACAAAAACTCAAAAATATGCCTTTACTTATATGTTGGGGACTGTGGATAGGCCGCAACAACCTCATCTTCCAAAACTCCCTGCTGTAGTGTCTCTCCATTACTTCTTGTATCATCTCTGACTATTCCATCATACCTGATGACAAGGAGAAAACATGAACCAAAACCATCATTCCAAAATCCATAGATCATTCAAAGCCATGGGCTTACTTTGACGGGTCTGCCCAGGAGGACGGATGCGGGGGAGGGGCCATACTTAACTTCTCTGATTCTCATTCCCTCCATATACATATGCGTTTATTGGGAGGTAGTAATAATTTCACAGAGCTATCCTATGCAAAATTCCTCATCCAATATGCTCTGCAAATCCAATGCCGACACCTTCAACTCTTTGGTGACTCAAAAATTGTTTGCGATTGGATAAACAAAAAATATAGATGCTCAACATACACTCTGTTACACATTATGGAAGAGGCCCATCGTCTTATTACTGCTTTGGACTCATTTACATGTCATCACATTTTCAGGGAGCGAAATGCAGATGCTGATAGATTATCCAAAGAAGTTGCACACAGGCCATCCGACACTTGGATGATCCAAGAACACAAAGAGGGAAATTTCTACTAGTACTACCACCGGCCCTTCATGGACATAGATGCTACAGCAAGCTCACAGGGAGCTTAGATCATGGAATTTTTTTCTTACCACCTGTAAATATCCATATGTTTTATTTATTTTTCAGTTTCCAGCAAGAACTATGGACAGGTTATATAACTACCAACCTTTCTATGCTACTCTTTTTTTGGTAAAAACAATATGATGATCATATCAGAAAAGGATGCCTCCCTGTGTGGATAAAAGGCATCAAATTTTTTGATTTCTTTTCGAAATTGATAGGCACTACCTCTTATAACATATGTTTATGCATATACAACATGTAATTTTTATATATCAATGAAAATTACGTTTTTTCCAAAGGGAAAAAAATTATTCCTAGAAGAAAATTAAATAAATAGTGATTTACTTAATTATTCTTCATCTGTTAAATTTTAAATTACTTAAAAAATGTGGTTTATTAAGTAATTTCTCATAGTGAAAGAAATTTTACTATGGTAAAATTGTCCTTACATGGTGTACTTGGATCCATCTAGTAAATTAGGCTAGATGATCAATTTTTTGGTGATAACAAATAGAATAAAATTAACTGCTATAGTTGAACAACCCTCTATTTCCTTGAAAAATACTCCCTATCCCTAAAGACTTCAAATTGATAAATGAATATAGAGACAAATCATTTTACCTCATTATAACTTGCTAGATGAATTGAAAAATATTTGCATCAAAATTCCATTTCTTCAAGCTATAAAGGAAATACCTATCTTTGCAAAGAAAATAAAGGAGTTGTGTATCAAGAAATCAGGAAGAAAAATAAAATACATTAAAAATATTCAATTGGTAGGAAAAATTGTAGATATTATGATGGGGAAACTAATAATTGAAAAACATTTAAATCTAGGCAGCCCCATTGTAAAAATCCACATCAATGGTATTGAAATTCCAAGCATTTTAAATGATTTAGGTTCACCCATTAATATCATGAGCAAGAATACTATGGATCAATTAAGGTTAACTAATATTCAATATACCCCAACTTTATTGCAATTAGTAGATAGATATGTTATCAAACATGATGGTATATTAGAGGATGTATCAATATCCTTAGATTCACGGGAGTATCTTGTTGAATTTATGATATTAACTCCCAAAAATAATCTAGGAGGACACCCATTGATCCTTGGTAGACCATGGTTAACTACAACTGATGCATTCATAAGTTGTAGATCTGCTGATATGTTTATTTTTTATGGAAATTCTACTAAGAAGTTCACATTATATCCACTTGCAAAAAGAATAAGTCAAGTAGAAAATGAAGTTTGGATTGAAGAAGATGATGAAGAAGGCTTTGTAAATATTCAACTAATATTACTTATCTCACAAAATGATGAGGCAAATCAATTAATAAATCTAATGAAAAATCATGATTCTTCTTCATATTGTGAGAAAAATTACTGTGTACACATGTTAGATCAAAGTTTTCAAGAACAATGTAATATTGAGTATTTTTCACCTCGATAGTCCAATGTCTCATTGAATTCTTTGGAGAAGTTTGGAAATTCTTTGGCAAAATTTTATTGAGGAAAAACATTAAATATTGATAATAACTTGGAAGAATTTCAAAAGAAACAATTGATAAATATGCTACAAAAACATTCCTTTACATTGCATGGGAATATACTGACATGAAAGGTATTGATCCAAATACATGTATGCATCATATTTATATTCAAGAAAATGCCAAGCCAGTTAGACAACCTTAGAGAAGGATGAACCCTAATATGAGAGAAATTGTTAAAGGGGAGTTACAAAAATGGTTTAATGTGAATTTTATTTACCCAATTTCAAATAGCCAATGGATTTCACCCTTGGTGATTGTGCCTAAAAAGAATGAAAAGTGGTGAGTATGCATAGATTATTGGGAGTTAAATAAAGTTTCTCTGAAAGATCATTTCCCACTACCCTTTAATGATCAAGTGTTAGATACTTTAGCAGGGAAGAAATATTATTCATTTCTTGAAGGTTTCAATGGATATTGGCACCTGAAGATCAAGACCAACAAAATTTTACATGTCCATGAGGTACGTATGCTTATAGGGTAATTCCTTTTGGTTTATATAATTCACCTGCTACATTCTAGAGAGCAGTATTAGGTATCTTTTCTGACTTGATCCATGATTTTGTAGAAGTTTATATGGATGACTTTACTATCTATGGAAATAATTTTGAAGAATCTATGGAAAAATTAGAAAAAGTTCTTATTAGATGCAAAGAAGAAAATATTTCATTAAGTCATGAAAAATATTTTATGATGTTTAATGAAGGAATTGTTTTGGGCCATCATATTTCAGGTGCTAGAATCAAAGTGGATACATCAAAGGTTGAAGTCATTTCCAAAATTTTAGTACCAACATGCCAAAGAGATGTTAGAAGTTTTCTCAGTTTCATGGGATATTAGATAAGGTTTATAGAAAACTTAACAAAGATAGCTTCGCCACTTTTCAAACTTCTTACAAAATATTGTGAATTTGTTTGGAATTTTGACTGCCAAAAATCTTTTGAATCATTGAAACAAAATATTTTTGAAGCACAATTTTGAGAGGACCAAATTGGTCTCTCTGATTCCATATTTCTACTGATGCTTCAAATAAAACTTTTGGAGTTATACTGGGACAAAAATACTCGACTCCTTTAGTTATTTATTATACAAGTAAAAATTTGACTCATGCAATGTTAAATTACATAGTTACAGAAAAGGAGATCTTAACTGTTGTTCATGCCATTAATAAGTTTAGACATTATATCACTAGTTATGACACTTTCATTCATACAAATAATTCTACTATTAGGTATGTAATGAAAAAACCAATTACTAATGGCAAGATCACTAGATGGATTTTATTGTTACAAGAATTCAATATTACCATTTTAGATAGGCCAGGAAAAGAAAACACAGTTGCTGATTTCCTTTCCAGGATGCAAAATGATAATAATGATACTCCTGTAATAGATAATTTTCCTGACGAATATCTTTTTGCAGTATCCACTATAACTCCTTGGTTTGAATATATTGCTAACTATTTAGTTATTCAAAACTAGATCACCACTGGGAGGGGTGAATCAGTAGTGAATGAACTTATAATTTTTTCTACAATTAATAAAACCTTCAAACCATGCATAAACTGAAACACATAAGAAAGGATTAGAGCATCAAACATAAGTAAAACCATGCAATTATTAAACACAAGAGACACAAATATTTCTGGTGGAAAACCATCCTCCTCGGTCGAAAACCACCCTTGCTACTGCTACGCTGCTCAATATATTTTATTAATTTGTTGAACAAATTATACATGGATTAGCTTACAACCATAAGCCATAAGACTTGGCTTACTTAATAGTATGAAGGCACCTATTAGTTAGGAAATCTATTTCTCTCACAGATCTATGAACTACCATCTGCTGAAGGCCACCACGATCAATGATCCTCACCCAACTCCAATTGGAATATCCAACTGCTATTGGATGGAGAAATCTATTCCTTCTACTGAATCTACCAAATCACTATCTACTGTGAAGCCTTCATGCCTTCACTTTCTCCATGCAAACCACATTTCATACATTTTCAAACTGGGATCCCAATCTCCTCAACATGATCATCACAACAACGATCTCTTCAAAGCACAAGATCAAAAACCAAAACTACATCACAAACTGGAACACAATCCCATCAACACTACATAAGATAATCTATAGAATGTTTAAGAAAAAACCCTCTCTACAATAAACAATCTTCTCACAAATAATTGCTGCATACAATCAACAATAAGTTGGAGAACATGTTAGGAGAAAACATTCTCCAAATACACCTGCAAACTAACCCTATTTCACCTCCTTTCCTGCTGCACAAAATATTGACTGAAACATACTTCACCTAATTACTGCAACACCTGCAAACTGCTTCATAAATTCTGCATCATACAACTCTCACAACTTTCACACAAACCTCCAATCTCTCACTCACTCAACACCTCAAGAGAATCAACCATACTATCATTGAGCTTCCTCTAATATATGGATGAACTAAGGTGCTCAACTCAATAATGACCAAGAACTACTGAGCTCAACAAACTATGTTCATATGCTTGATTTGATCCAAATTTAGCTCATTGACTTGATCAAGCCACTAACTCCACTTCATAAGGAATATTTTCAATGTTAATCACTTCTAGAAGCTCATTAACCTTTTTACGACCTTTACATGATGAGCCCCAAATAAGAAAAGCCGAAAAAAAACAAATAAACCCCTAATGTGCGTGAGGAATGTGGAGAAAAACTTGTTTTAGGACACAGTCACTGGAACAATACTAGTTTATCTCGACTGGAGCCCTTAAATCACTTGCATAGGCCTGCTTCCCATTTACCGGAGCCTCTTAGTCACTCCCATAAGCCTGCATCTTTGCAACCGTGGCAGGGGATAAGAAAACTCAAACCAATTCAGGCCAGATCTATGCCAAACTTCTTGGACACCTTCATCAACTCCGAAACACACCTCCAAACCCATATGAAAAGTCTGAAACTGATGACATAGGCCAATAATCTCTGCAACAAGTCAATGACATGCAATCCCTAGTCTGCCAAACTCCTCATCAAGACCAACACCTCCAATTCCTCAAGCAACAATAACAACATGTCCAAACACCTCCAACACCTGTAGAAACATCTCTAGAACTTGTAGTAGCATCTCCAACACCTACAACAACAACATCAAGTCATTCAACTTCTTCCAATTATCCAGCTAACTCCAACACTGGTAGAGGTACCTCCAACACATGTAGCAACATATCTAATGTTTTGTTAGGCCCCTATACTACTAGTGTAACCCCTTATTGTTATTAGTATAACCCACTTATTATATTGATGTACCTGTGTAGTGCCCATATTGTTACTATTGTGCCCCATAGAAGCCCACTATTGTTATTATTATGCCCTTACATTATTATTGTTATGTCGGCTCTGATTATGTTATAACCCCTTAGACTCCTATATATAGAAAGGAGGTCTTTTCATTTGTATCATCCAAGAATTGTTCATTTATGTAATGTAAAGGAGGTTTCCCCCTCGAAGAAGCTGAATTCTAAGGCGTGGATCTCTCTTTTCTATCTTTTTGTGAGCTGGTTTCATAACATTTGGTATCAGAGCTTTGGATTCTAGGGTTTCGCTGCTCCAGACAGGTCATCGTGGAATTTTCGCTATAACTTTTTTTATGTGACGTTTCAGAAGTCGAAAAAAAAACCCATTTGAGAAGAATTGGCGCTGAACCGTGGTTCCGAATTTCAGAACTTTTTGCGCGATATTTTCGGAGATATGATCTGAGGAATTTGGTCTTTTTGCAGACTCCTGAATTACACTCAAAACAGGTGACCTGGAAAAAATCGTCATAACTTTCTTTCTGAGCATCGGATTGAAATTTCGTAAGAAGTTACAGAAAGAGGACGGACTGTAGTTTTCTTTTATATACTTTTCAGAGTCAAAGGTTGAAACAGTGACACGTGGCACTTAATACAAGTTCGCTCTTCTGGAAAGGTCTATAATCAGGTCATCTTGGGAGATTGTGCATAACTCTTTCTTGGAGAATCCAATTTGGATCCGACTGGTGGCATTAGAAAGAGGACACATAGGGCTACTACAGGTAGCAATTTCAAAACTTAAATATCTGTAAGTATAGAGTTACAATCGTTTCAAGTTTGAGGTCCTAAAATCAAGAAAAAGCAAGATGAAGAAGTTTGATGGCAAGGATCCGGTAAATTGGATACTTCAGATGGAGCAATATTTTGATATACATGGTGTACAATTGTTACAAAAGGTATGTATTGCATCTTCATATTTAGAACCAGATCAATTTTTATGGTACCAAGGACTTTGTTCTCGTAAACAACTTGTTACGTGGTCAATTTTCACGGAGGAAATGATAGCACATTATGAGGATACAAAGAGCAACACCTTCTCTAGAGAAACACCACAACAATTGGAAAGAGTAAAAGGGCTTTGTGACATATTTGAAAGTAAAATTATGGCAACAAGGAAGTCTACCCCTTACAACTATAAATATGGACGTGTTGTTCCTCCTAGCGTTCCACAACCTACAAGGGTTACACCACAACAATTGGAAGAAAAAAGAGAAAAAGGGCTTTGTTACAATTGTGATATCAAATGCACTAAAGGTCATAAGTGTGCTGAGAAGAAATTATTTTACATAGAGTATGAAGAGGAGGAAGAAAAGGATCAAGAAACATCAAAAGAAGAGGATATATGCCAGGACCCGACCCCAGAGAAAGAAGAAATGAATCAGAACATATCTTGTAAACTATTGGCAAGAATGACCACTCCTCAAACTCTCAAGATAGAAGGAAATATCAAGAAGAAAAAGGTGCAAGAAGTGAAAGATCACATCAAGAAAGAAGAAATGAATCCAACCGTATCTTGTAATTCACTAGTCGGATTTACCACTCCTGAAACTAGCAAGACAGAAGGACATATCAAGAAGAAAAATGTTCAAGAAGTGAAAGATCACATTGAGCATCAAGAAATGAATCCGACCATATCTTATAAAGGATTGGAAGAAATTACCACTCCTCAAACTCTAAAGATAGAAGGACATATCAAGAAGAAAAAGGTTCAAGCAGTGAAAGATCACATCGAGCATCAACAACAAGTTCTCCAACTTTTAAAGGATAGCGCCACTTCGGTGCAAAATCAAATGAAACAACAGGTAGATCAACATCATAGTGAAATTTTTTTTGATGTAGGTGATTGGGTATTTTTACTGCTACATCTAAAGCAAGCTATTTATGAGAAGGAAATGTTGGCAATACTACATGCACTTAAAAAATGGTGACCTTACCGAATGGGAAGACTCTTCAAGGATGAGGATGTGGAAGCATTGTTTTGTGCTATTTATATTATCCAACCAGATTGGATAACTGAAGCAAGGGATGAATGGAAGAAGGACGAAAAAGTATGGCCACTTATTCAAAAGTTTCAAAAGATACCAATTCAAACAATATTGCCAGAAATTGAAGAGGAAGGAAAAATCATATTGGAACCTGGAGCAGTCATAGAAACAAGAACTCGACAGCTACGAAATCGATCAATTTCAGAGTATCTCATCAAGTGGAAGAACTTACCCGCTGAATATTCCACATGGGAGGACAAGAATTTTATACAGAAGCATCAAGAACTACTCAAGCGTTGAGGACAACGCTTTTTGAAGGAGAGGGGCATGTTAGGCCCCTATACTACTAGTGTAACCCCTTATTGTTATTAGTATAACCCACTTATTATATCGATGTACCCATGTAGTGCCCATATTGTTACTATTGTGCCCCATAGAAGCCCACTATTGTTATTATTATGCCCTTACATTATTATTGTTATGTCGGCTCTGATTATGTTATAACCCCTTAGACTCCTATATATAGAAAGGAGGTCTTTTCATTTGTATCATCCAAGAATTGTTCATTTATGTAATGTAAAGGAGGTTGCCCCCTCGAAGAGGCTGAATTCTAAGGCGTGGATCTCTCTTTTCTATATTTTTGTGAGCTGGTTTCATAACATGTTTCCAACACATGTAGAAGCATTTGCAACCTTGTATCAACAATCCAATCACCTACAACAACAACATCTTCAACCAACACAACATGTCCTAAATACATCTCTACTCATCCTCTAAATATCCTCCAATAGTCATGCCAGAACCAAGTTGACATCAATGCCAACTAATAGAACCAATAATTTGAACAATGCAACAACCAAACACCCATCGCTCATCGTCATCGGATTGACATAAACATATGACAAATAGCACCATGACCTTGTTGACGTCAATTCCAACACTACAATGCCAACAAAATCCCCCTTTGGCATTGATGTCAACCTCAATCTGATCTCCAATTTTTGAGGCTGATCTCTATAATCCAAAATCTCTTCCCCTTTGAGATCAATGGAAAAGGGCCATACCAACACTAAAGACAATGTCAATAATGTGTTGGATGAGAGAAATACTCCCCCAATCATACTCAACACCATGTCAATGCAAACTAAAGAAGTAACTTTTTTAAGATAAGCATGTAACAAGGAAACCATCTACCATCAATTCTCTAGCCAATGTCGTGCAATCTCTAAAAAATAAACACACTCTCTTTGATTATGTAGCAATACAACCACATGTTGCAATAAGCCTCCTTGCCAAGTGCAAGAGACTACTCCTCATGAACCATGAATCTAACTAATTTTGAGCGATGATATATAATGAAGTACAATACATATACAATGCTACATGGATAAAATACATGGAAATGAATCATACATACAATGATATACAAAATGAAACATACATACTTTGACACCCTTTGACCCATACATAGCTAATGACAAAACATACTAGACACCATGGGTCTCTACATGAGAAATATGCTAGAAATGTAGAACAATAAAGGTACATGGATTTTACATATGCACATAAGTGTGCTCTCATCTATGCATAACCCAATACAATGATATAACAAGAAATACATGGCCTCCATGCAAAGATGTATGCTCCATTCAACAACACCAATAAAAATGCAACATATACAAGTTCTCCATGAGTAATGATATAATATCTAATGTGTAGAAGAAACAATAGAAGAAATAGAAACATCATATGCTAGTGTATGGCCACTCAACGCCTTGGCCATCACCATCTCAATAATGATCCCGGAACAAAATTATGATAACCATTAGCAACCACTACCATACTCCACATGTGCATCAACAACAAAATCAACTGATAGCAGAATCATACCAATATGTCATAGAAACAACAACAAATACATCCTCATCATCACCAAACATCCATGAGGCTCATCAATATAGTAGCATCAACATAATATCTAAGCATCAAATGAACAAGCAACAACAACATTACTAGCAACATATGAATCAATATGCATTGTACCCAAGAAGCATCAACACATAACTATGCATCAACAACAACAGTATAAGATTTAGCAATATAGAACCATTAGTAGCACAAAATCATCATTTGCTCATTGTAGGTGAACAACATATCATAAATAAGGCACAAGCCACAAATCAATGAGAAACAAATCATCACTATACATCAACAACAATAACATAAATCAACTCATCAATATCTTGGTCCATAAACATGTGCAACAATCATTGTATTCTCTCCATGTATAAGAAACAATATAAATCAACATGACTCAATCATATAAATGTCCAACACATCATAGGCATCAACATATTCTCTCTCCATGCAACAACAACATCATGACTAATCCATCCAAATACATATTAGTAGCAACATGATACATCTAGAATAGAAAACATCAACAATAAAGTGCATACTCTAGATGAGCCAATTCTAACACATCATCTGATCTTCCATGGCAGATACACATGCATGACAACACATGACAAAAATATGATCTAGCAATATGATCATCATCAATATACTAACTATGTCGTGCAAAACATATGATTTTGCAGCTATATGGAACTAGAAATAAAACTCCTTTCCTATAACACACTCATGTCATGTAAGCACAACATAGGTGAGCATAATCCCACAATCTACAACTCTATTAGTAAGAAAAAATGCTCCTCCTAAATGTGTGATCTTCTATCACACCTTTACCATCCACGTAATACAAGCATGTGGATTCCATACTTCCAAGATCATAAAAAATATCTCAACATGTAGCTGCTCCAAAAACCATTAGTAACAATATAGATGATCTAACTATAATCAAACTAGAAAGAAGTAGATCAGAAATGAAAATGCACTTCAAACCTCATGAACTTCCCCTAAACACATGAATCTATTAATATGCATATTTATCTTCATGTACTCTTCCATATATGATTGCACATCCAAGAATCTACGTGCAACTCATGATGCAACCATATTCTCCTCCTGAGACCATGCAAAACTTAGTTTTCTATGGAAGTTCCTTGTTGCTCTTTCCTCCTCCAAACTTTCATATGTTGATCCTTATTCTTCTTGTGTGTTTGGCCTTGCATATTCTCCTCTCTCTGGTTGGATCTCCTGTAATACATGGGAAACTTTCAATCCTTGGCCTTATGTCCAATATTGTCACACACAAAACATCTTATGTGACCACGAAATAGAGGAATAGGTTGGTATCATTTGTTGATCTGATTTCTATTCCTCGCATGTCCCCTGAAATCAATAATCCTATGCTCGAAATCATTGCATGAGAAACAATAGCCATAAAAATGACTATTATACTTGATGGATGGTGACCTTCTTTGCATGCAGGCTTGATGTTGCTTCTCCTTTGGCTTCTCCTTTTGATGAGAGGATATGATCTCTCCACTACTGCAAATTTGTACTATATGTCCACCTGTACAACAGTTATAAAATTTCCAACTTTATTCTTCTTTCTTGACTTTCTTCATTTGTTGCATGGTTGGTGATTTTGCTGATGAATCTCCTTTTTCATGCTACTACTGTCTGCTCCAACAATTTTAGATTTACTTCTTGTTGCTTGAGAAGTGGATCTGAACCTCTCTAGTTCATTCTTTGTAGAAATTTATTTTCTCTCTTCAATTTTTGGCACTTATCCTCTAGCTCCTTATATTTCTTCCTCATTCCATTTTCAGATTTTCTTCCTTCTTCGAGCTGAGTTTTTAGATATGAAATTTCTTCCTTGAAAGCACACTCTTTTTCATCAAAAATCTGTAGCAACATTTGTTGATCTTTATTTTCATCCATGAGCCTTTAAATATGCGCTCCTAGTGCCATTATCTTGGATTTCTCATAATATTTTCTACTGATATCTTCTTGTTGTTCCTCTTGTTTGATGCTTGATCCATCATTGCTATCACAAGGGCTTTCATATTCTTCTAGCGAGGAGGCTTGATTTTTCACTACAATAAGAGTAGAATCCTTTGCATGGTTCTCCATTTCTGAAATTTGCAATTTTCCTCCAAGATACAAACTTTGCAACCTATCCAACATATCTTTTGTAGTCCCATAGTGTCTCACATATATGCTATCATATTTTGAAATAATATGAAAAAGAATCTTTTTACTCAAATCATTAAATTCATCTTTAACTCCGTACTCTACTCAAAGAAAAATATTTTCATCAAGAGATAGAAAATATGAATCCAATTTCATCCTCCATGTTGCAAATTTACCTTCATAAAGTAATGGAATTCCTTGCTGATTCATTTCGATTTTTTTTTCAAAATTCTACCAAAACTCCCAAATCCAGTCTCCAACGATTAAGCTGCAACTAAGAGCTCCGCTCTGATACCAATTGTTGAAAACTAGATAACTATTGAGAGGGGGGAGTGAATATGTAGTGAATGCAATTATAAATTTTTCTTCAATTAATTAAACCTTCAAACCATGCATAAAATGAAACAAAAAAGCAAGGATTAGAGCACCAAACAAAAGTAAAACCATGAAATTATTCAACACAAGAGACAAATATTTTTGGTGGAAAACCCTCCTCTTAGGACAAAATCCACCCTTACTGATGCAGCCTTACTTAGTATATTTGATTAATCTGTTGAATAAATTATACATGGATTAGCTTACAACCATAAGCTAGAATGCTTGGCTTCCTTCATAGTATTCTGGCATCTATCAGTTAGGAAATATGTTTTTCTCATGGATCTACGGACTACCATCCAATGAAGTCCACCACGATCAATGATCCTTGCCAAACTCCCAATATACTATCCAACTCCTATTGGATGGAGAAATTTATTCCTTCTACTGAATGCGCCAAATCACTATCTACTCTGAAGCCTCCATGCCTTCACTTCCTCCATGCGAACCATGTTTCATATATTTTCAAATTTGGCACTCAATATGCTCAACATGAACGTCACAACAACAATCTCTTCAAAGAACATGATCAAAAACCAAAACTACATCACAAAATGCAACATAATCTCATCAAAAATTCATAAGATAATCTGTAGGATACTTAAGAAAAAACCATCTCTACAATAAAAAATATGCTCACAAACAATGGTTCCATACAACCAACAATAAACTAGAGAACATATTAGGATAAAACATTCTCCAAATACACCTGCAAACTAACTCTATTTCACCTCCTTGCTTGTTGCACAAAATGTCAGCAGAAACATACTTCAACTAATTGTTGCAACACCTTCAAAGTGCTTCAGAAATTCTGCATCATACAATTCTCATAGCTTGCACACAAACCTCCAGTCTCTCACCCACTCAACACCTTAAGAGAATCAGGCATACTATCATTGAGATTCCTCCAATATATGGATGAATGAGGGTGCTCAACTTGATAATTACCAAGAACTACTCTGCTCCACAAACTTTGTTCATATGCTTGATTTGATCTAGATTCATCTCATTGAATTGATCAAGCCACTAACTCCACTTCATAAGGAATATTTTCAATGTTAATCACTTCTAGAAGCTCATTAACCTTTTTCCGACCTTTACACGATGAGTCTCAAACAAGACAAGCTAAAAAAAAAATAAACACTTGATTTGCATGAGGAATGCAAAGAAAAACTCGCTTTAGACCATAGTCGTTGGCACAACACTACCTGATCTGATTTGGAGCCCTTCATTAGCAAGCATAGGCCTGCTTCCTAGTGACTAGAGCCTCTCAGTCACTCCCACAAGCCTGCATCCTTGCAACTGTGGTAGGGGATAAGAAAACTCAAACCAATTCAGGCAAAATCTCTGCCAAACTTCTTGGACACCTTCATCAACTCCAAAACAAACCTCCAAACCTCTATGAAAAGTCTCCAACTGATGACATAGGCCAATAATCTCTGCAACAAGTCAATGAAATGTAAGCCATAGTCTTCCAAAATCCTCATCAATACCAACACTTCATCTCCTCAAGTAGCAATAAAAACATGTCCAAACACCTCCAATACCTATAACAACATCTCTAACACCTAAAGTAGCATCTCCAACACATGTAGAAGCAGCATCAATTCATACAACTGCCTCCAATCATCCAACTGCCTCCAACACCAGTAGAGGTACCTCCAACACATGTAACAACATCTCCAATGATTCCAACACATGTAGAAGCATATGCAACACCTGTAGTAGATATCCAACCACATCCAACAACAACATATTCAACCAAAAAAACATGTCCTAAATCCATCTCTACTCAGCCTCTAAATCTCCTCCATTATTCATTCGACAACCAAGTTGGCATCAATGCCAACCAACAAAACCAATTGTACACTACAACAACCCAACACTAATCACTCATCATCATCGGATTGACATAAGCATATGACAAGTAGAACCATGACCTCGTTGGCATCAATGGAAACACTAAAATGCCAACATTAGCTATAAGGAAATTTCCTCCTCAATTACCAACCAAAGAAAAATAGAAAGTTATCAAAGCCAATGCACCCTATTGTTGGATAGAAGGGTAACTATACTGAATTGGACCTGATTTGGTGATCCGAATATGTGTTTGAGAAGATGAAGTACCTGAGATATTAAAATATTTCCATGGTGAACCATGTGGAGGACACTTTTCTAATAGAAGGACTGCATATAAAGAGCTACTTTTGGGATAATACTAGCCTTCCATTTTCAAGGATGATAAGGAATACATCAAAATATGTGATAGATGCCAAAGAATGGGAAGACTTATTCAATCAGATGAGATGCCTCTACAATCACATGTACTAATAAAGCCTTTTGAAAAATGGGCTCTAGATTTTGGTGAGATTTTGTTGGACCCATCAACCCTCCATCTAGAGAATAGAGGTACATACTTGTTTGCATAACTTATATTACAAAATGGGTAGAAGATAATCCTCTTACTTTTTCTACTAAAAATGTTGTAGTTAGATTTATTTTTGAGGATATCTTCACTCGATTTGGTGTTCCAATAGAAATTGTAATAGATCAGGGTGCTCAATTTACATCTAAATTGGTGTAGAAGATTATGGAGTAGTACAATATTAGACACTGCAAATCTACTCCATATCATCCATAAGCCAATGGTAAAGTGGAATCCATTAACAAAGTACCTCAAGCTATACTAACCAACATTGTACATTTGCATAGAAGATACTGGGTAGATAAGCTTGCAAAAGCACTCTGGGCATACCGTACCACATGGAGAAACACTACTGGACATACTCCTTATGAGATTGTCTATGGGAAGCCGATTTTTCTTCCAATTTAATTCCAAGTGGAAACCTTACAGGAAATAACAAAGTTGGGGCTTGAATTCTTTGAATACTAGAAGCAAAGAATGACACAATTGAATGAATACATGGGATTCGGCAAGATGCCATATGAACAAACATAATCCAACAACAGAGGACAAGGTGGAATGATAAATTAATCAAAGTAAAAAATTTCAAGCCAGGTGATTGGGTTCTTCTCTTTGATTCCAAGTTTAAATATTTTCAAGGAAAATTTCAAATGCATTGGCTTGGCCCTTATGAAATAGAAACCGTTTTTTATAATGGAGCAGTTAGAATTAAGAATATTGATGAAGAACATATCACCTTTCTTGTTAATGGGCACAAATTAAAGTTATATCACAAGCCTTTGACAAGAGAATAGTTTGTTAAAAATATGAAAGAAAATTATGATCTAAGGTTGATAGGAAAATGAGATTCTCCTCCTCTACTACCAAAAGAAATGTAATTTATTTTTGTCTAGAAGAAAAAAAAGATATAAAAACAAATTTTAAAATAAAAAGCATAGCTATGAAAACTAGCATTGTTGAAATTCCTATGTAGAAAATCTTAGTTGAAAACCAAGGAATCCTTGGCAACTTCAATTTTTTCATTCACCTTCCTTTTCCCCTTTTTCCTTTATCCCTCTCTTTCTTTGCAAAAGAAAGTTTTCAAGTTCAAATAAATTTGTTTGAAGAATTTGTTTTTCTTTTAAAGATAACTTCCAACAGACATCAACTTCATCAACCATTGTTAGCATTCAACACAAGACTTAAAAGCAACACTCAACATGATTGAAGATAAAATTATAGAATTGTCAACATTTTGCAACTGAATCCACATTACGTATCCATTTTCTTCCAAAGATGCATTATGGACCTGCAAGCAAGAGAAATAAATACATCAAAGAGAGTTATGTGCAACAAGGTAAATACATACATGGCGAATCAGTTTCATTAAATTAAATTATATATTTTTGAGTTGAAGGATTTAATAGCATATTATTAAACCTTTGAATTAATGACCTACATTTATTTTATGATTTCAATCACATCCCATATCCCATCACTCCATACTCCTATACGTCATTCCATTATAACAAAAACTCCTAGCACATCCAAATAATTCTAGTCCCAAAAAATATGAAAATCTTAATGGAACAAATACAAATAAATCAAGGGTAATAATGAATTAAAAATAGGAACTTCTACTCCAATACTACCACCACATTAAGCCATTCATGCCATTTTAACCTTACCATTGTTGAATTTCATCCATTCCATTGCCTATTTCTCCATTCAAACCCTGTCAAAAGAGATAACTTAGAGATAAAACTTTTTCCTCACAACGATGGGGGTTCTTATTTGTCATGAACCAGTTGGAGTTAATTTTCTCAAGGCTTATCCTCAGGTCTAAGAACAATTGCATAAGGTAGGATGGCTCAAGTTATTTGAGAAATTTGGTGGGCATGAAATTGAGGTAACCAAATCATTCACCAAAGCCTTTGACTGAGTGGCTATTGAAATTGTGGACATAAGACTAAATATATTAGAGTCTTTCATTACGGAGGCAACACAACTTTCAAGGAGAGACAAAATTTGGTTTAAAAACGAGAGATTTAAGGATGAAAAATATAAATATTTTCTTCACAATCTAGGTATGAATCTTCTAGCCTTCAAGAAAAAAAATTCTTGTGTCTACAATAAAGTCTAAATGGTGGAATCTATTGTTGGTATTGTAAAAAAATTTTACTTGTGAAGGGAGATACAGGGTCTTATTCTTCTACCATGCTAGATTTCTAATGCATTTTAATAAGGGGAAATAACTCAATATTACTTACTATCTTATGTGGATCTTGAGAAAGATGGCATAAAATATTCAAAGGGATTCTAGAAACATTAATTGGGCCTTATACCATCATGGTATAATGAAAATCCTTGTAGAATCATAATTAAAAATCAATGACAATAATTGGAAGAATTTCCTCGAGATAAATCATTTTGTGGAAATCGCAGAAGAATATGAGGTCAAGGAAACTTAGAGAAGTTGCAGGAGGATTTTTACAAATCTTAACCTTGAGCCTGAAGCAAAGTGTGAAAATTCCTTGAATTGCAACAACTAGAATTAATTATCCTAACTGATTAGAAATTTATAAATTTTATTATTAATATCGAATTAATCACATTGCAATTTCTTCATCGAATAAAATAAACGTTACGGAAATAAAAATGTTGCAAACTGAGAAATATGCTAGCACGCACATAAAATATGACACAATTAGTTTTAGACAATTGTCCTTGGAAAAACCCAATGTGATAAAATTGGTGCAATAGCTGAGGGTTTTATTATTATGCAAGAGTGAAATTCTGAGTACAATATATATGATGCCCAACTGGCTATCCACTCTGAGAGAAATACTAGAAAAAATATCAGAGGGAAAATACCCTTGTCTCCAAGCAATCCCAACACACATTGACAACTCAAAGCAAGTTTTCCAAACCCTATACGTAGGATCTTGTCACCTCTACACAACCTGTCACACACTAAGCCCAAAACTCCTACTACTCAAGACGTCCTACTTGTTTCTTCTCTACAATTGATCCTCTTTTCCTTTTGGAAATCTTCCCAGCCTCTGAAAACTGAATCCACCTCTAGCTCAGCTAAATTGAACTGTCTCTTTAAGGCTCCACGCAGGCCTTATGCAACCTCCTTGAGAAATAATTTGGCCTCCTCTTTTTACCTCTCTGGAACTGCAAAAATTCCACTCGATCTCTATCTCTTCCACTGTCTAGTTGTGCATCCCCTCTCTGGCTTGAACTCTTCTACTAGCTAGCTCGATCTGCCTAAGGAACTCGCACTACTAGCTCTCACTCTGTCTGTTTCTCCATCTACCCATCAACCTCTTCTTATAATCTCTAGTTGGGATTACAACGACCAAGATTAAAACTTAAGAGATGGATGAGATCATATCCAAGTCAATTCATATGAGTTTCTAGAGAATTCTCGCCTTTGTCAATTAATTACTATTGATTAACCAATTCTCCTAAGTTAGACTTAGGAAAAATTTAAATTATGGTCAATTAATTTAATTGAGTTATCTCTAGGTGGAATTTCCAGAAATGATTTATGGGTTTTGGAGAAATCATGTGCTTTAATCTCTCTACAAAGTTTGCGACTAGAACATCAACTGATGCTACAAAAACTAACACTCCCTCTTAGCGAGGAAGGTGTTGTCTAAGTCTGTCTCCATAACATCCTCCGATACACGTTGATAATGTATGACAACTATAGTTGCATGCCACTATCCATAAACCACTACGATAACTCTGATTCATCTGCTATGAATTGTAGTTGAACCATGTTGCAAATATGTTGCTACTAACATTGCACTGTACATCTTGTATTGCTACCAACTCTACATCTACACTACAATCCATCTAAAATATCTCTCATTGTTGTTGTTGCTACTGCAACTACTGCAACTAAGAAGCATCCAAAATAATGAATCAATTGTGTCATTATGCTACAAATATCCCTTTAGTCTCTGACTACTACTAGTCTCTACACTGTCCACTAGGAAATTTGTGTTGTTGCTAACTTTTCACTGAGCCTCATGCTCTGCTATCAACATTTCTATGCGCTTCTCAGCATCTGACTACAACTAGTATGCAAATGTCACTATGGAATATCACTGCACCAACTAACATTGATCCTCCTAATACTGAATATTGTTGTCCCTTGTAGCAAGGGTAATGATCCAAGAGAAAACACCATCTAATGCTTACCTCAATGGGTCTTACCAAAATCTTCACAGATGTGGAGTCTAAAACTCTATGTCTCCTCACCTCTCTCCGGGAGGTATAGTTGCATGCAAGGCGATTTGTTCCTCCACTTGGGAGGAGACCTAGTCTATCTCTGTGGATGTTTCCACTTAATCCTAGTTCTCCTTACTATATATCTTCCCTTGAGGAAACTAAGGATTATAGTGGTTAAACTCACCACACCTGAAGCACTTAATCTTAGATAGATCTAACTTCCTCTTCTTCTCTCCCTGCGAGCCTTTTCCCTAACTGGGAACTTTTTCTTTTCCTTTCGATGCAAGGGCCATGTTTTCTTCCTCCTTCACACCCTTTGATCCTTTGCTGCTACTGTTGCTAATGGATCTCTTTACTAGAGTCCACCTCATATACTCTTGTTATAGATATGCCCACACTCGATCCCACCCTAGTAACTAATCTCGTCCCAAAAATCCTTGGACGAATATCTCCCATTTCTTAGAGACACTATTGAGGGACAATAACACAAGGTCTATAACCTGAGGCACTTCTCCTATAGCTGCAAGGTTATCATGAATATCCTAAATTTTGGTGAGAAAGGGATCTATGCATTCACCCTTTTTCATACGAATGTTCCTTAGCTTCTCCTTTAGGAACATCTTCCACTACTCAGAGGAATTCTGATATAGTGAAGTAATAACATCCCACATTTCCTTAGCCATATTCTTGGTCCCCACATGCAAGACAATATGATCTCCCACCATCGATAATTAGTCGCTTTTCATTAGCCATCTCGTTATTGTAGTTGGCTAGTTGGTCTGCATTTGTAGGTACTGTGACAACTCTTTCTATGTATGTCTGCAGACCATACTCATCCTGTAGGAAGGACATCCTGACCTTCTATATACAATAGTTTGATGCACCCTCTAATCTGTCTTGATATCGAAGTCTTGCTAAATCCATCTTCGCAAAAACTTGAACCGGGACATAAATATCTCTTTCACCTGCTCGGCTACTAGCTCTGCTATTTGTACTCCTTGCTCGAGTGAGAAAATATTCTTGCTGCTATTACCTCTACAACTAGAAATTATGGATTTTTGAATTAGAAACCATCTGACATAAACTCCCCCTATGTGTGCAATTTCTCTTCCACCCAACATTGAATCTACTCTAGAAAACTACTGTAAACCCTTTGTGCCTAGACAAGAAATCTGCTCTGTGAAAACACTGATTTGTTGCTCCCTTTTCCTGTTGGAATCACTTCCCTGGACAAATTTAAATTTCCTAAAACCTGCAACTGGAAAATAGAACCATGTTCATCAATTCGCACAGCCTAGCTAGGCACTGCGTAGCCTCTGGAAATTTCTTCTTGCTGCTCCCAAAAAAAATTCATCTTCCACCTCTAAGTCTTCTGTCTATCAAATATGCTCTCATACCACGTGAAAATTCCTTGAAATACAATGACTGGAATTAACTCTCCAAACTAATTAGCAATTTATTAATTTTATGATTAATATCAAATTAATGTTACTGCAATTTCTTTACAAAATAAAATAAACATTACGGAAATAAAAATGTTGGAAACTAAGAAATATGCTAGCACACACACATAAAATATGAAACAGTTATTTTTGGATAATTGTCCCTAGAAAATCCTATTGTGGGAAAACTAGTGCAACAACCAAGAGTTTTATTATTATGCAGTAATGAAATTCTAAGTACAATAAATACTGATGCCCAACTAGCTATCAAATCTGAGAGAAATACTGGAAAAGATATCTAAGGGAAATTTCCCTCATCTCCAAGCAATCCTAGCATAAACTGACAACTCTAAGAAAACCAGCCAAATCCTCTACGCATACTTTGCGCCACCGCCGCAACCTGTCACATGCTCAGCCCAAAACTCCTGCTACTCAATTCGTCCTATCTATTGCTAGTCTAGAATCAATCTTCCTGGCTTTAGGGAAACATTCCCAGCCTCTGGAAACTAGATCCACCTCCATCTTAGCTAAATTGAACTACATATTTGAATTACTTAAATGTGCACTTTCTGCAGCTAACTTTAATTTCCACATCCAAATCATAAGTTCTACAGGTTTGTATGTGTTAGAGAACAAACAAGACACATGAACAGTTGCCAAATGTCACATACATGGATTTCCACCTACTAGTCATTCGTGGAAACTCAAAGGATAAGCATGGTTCATTGGTCAAACTTGTAGTCAACGTGGCTATGGAATAATTGTTTTGCGCTGAGTATCAAGAGCTCAACTCTATAATCAAGTGAGTGTGGAAATAGAAAGCACGTGAGATCTGATGACTTGAATTTAAGCTGATGATGTGTCAATAAATTCCTTCTCATGATTCACTCCTTTAGTAGTGAATCATGAGAAGTGAAAGTCCTATTTTGATCTAGAAGGTTAGATGTTAATTTTGGTTCTCGATTCTAGGCAATAATTCCTTAAGTTGTTAATCTTGAAACCATTATAAAAATGCTACGTTTTGAAAGCGAAAGACAGTCAGTTAAGCTCATAATTATTATATTGTCATTTTCTATTGTGAACTCTATTTTTACACTTCAAGTAATACAAGCTCCATTCTTGGCATCTTAGTGATTGTGTTGGCGATTCAAGTCTCGTGATCTAAGTTTTTAACCTCTCACACTCATTAGGAGGGAACCTAAGGATATGCGAGATGATATAGATGTCTTTTATCACTTTGATTTAATTTCTTTATGGTCTGCAACTAGATTAGAATTTTCTTGCTTTAGTTGTTCAATTCATTTAGATGCTCTGTTTCACCTCAATACGTTGTTTTTAAATTAGAATTGTACTCATTTCTATTTGTTTCACTACAAGTCAAGAACTTGATAATAAACCAAAAACATAAAAAATAGTTACCTTGAATTTTGTTTTTAAGCTTAGTCTCATATTTATGTTTAGATGCTTATGACTAGCTATGGTTCAGAATACACACACTAGTAATCTCTTATGTGCTCAAATTTTTGTCGATATCTCATTTCCTTTTGGTTACTTCTTTCTTGAATAGTTTCGATTCAAAGTTTGGTAGATTAGCTCTTCTTTCACAAGTCTGATAACTTAGACTTTATTTCAAGCCTCATAGATTAAATTTGCTTCAAGGTTTCATAGGATCAATAGTTTAGATTTGTTTTCAAAGCATAGTAGAATAATTTTGTCTTTCAAATATCAATAGAATAAGACTTCATTTCCTTGTTCCATAGAATAGATTTGAAGCTTTCGCATTAATAATTTTTTTTTTGAATTCATTTAATTTTCAAGCCATGAATTTAATTTTTTCCTCTAAGACAAAACATGTGTGTGCGCTTACTAAGACCTTGTCATAAATATATTTAACTTTCAACTTGGAATTAGATTATATTCTTTGATTGAAAGAAAATAGCCTAGCATATATAGCGCAAGTATACTTTGCAAGTTCACAAAACCTGGATTGATAATTTAATGAAGGTAATTTAATCAAAAGTTAAATTAATGAACAACTGTCTGCACAAATACATCCAGGAAAAAATGAAGTTCTCGGACATATCCTCACTTGGTGCAGTGTAGGAATATGCTGTCAAGATCGAGCACAAATTTAAATAGAAGAAGAGAGACTTTGGATACATAGATATGAAGTAGGGAAAACACACCTCCAAACTGTAGAGAAAAGGATAGAGCCAAGTGGAGTGATCCAAGACAAACCATGAAAAGTGATAAGAAAAGAATAACATTTCAAAGATGAAGAAGGACACAAAAAAGTGGTGTGGGTTCCACAAGAGCCCCACCCACAACAAAAATGAGTGTCACGGTAATCAATCACTAGTCTTCGAGCTAAAAGCTTTAGAATTAGATGCATGTTCCAACTATAAGCAAGAAATAAACAAGGGGAATGACAAGGGTAAGAAAATTATTGATGCGGAACCCAATGCCACCATATCCACCACCAAAGTCCAGACGATTGAGCCTAAAGATCCAGAAGAGGGTGGTCATCTCTTCCACTCATATATGTGGGTGAAGGGTTATTTGCTATAGTTCATTGTTAACAATAGGAGCCAAAAGAACCTCATCTCAGCAGAGGTCATTAAGCAGTTAGGCTTGATGACCACACCAAACCTACAACCATATACCATTGGGTGGCTCCACTAAGGACGAGATCTCCGCATCAATCAACAATGTTGCCTTCCCTACAACATCAAGCCCTTCATGGACGAGATAATGTGTGATGTTGCTCCTATTGAAGTTTGTGATGTTTTATTAGGTCAACCATACTTGTGTAAGTGTCATGTTGTGTATGAGTCTATACCTCACACTATTTATTATTACTTTGGGAAAATAACTATATAGGATACTAGAGGTATCTTGTTAGGTCCCTATAATACTAGTGATTCCCCCATTACTATTGTCATTGTAGCCCTTATTTTTATTTTTGTGCCCCTATTATCCCCATATCGTTATTATTGTGCCCCATAGAAGCTCACTATTGTTATTTTTGTGCCCTTATATTATTATTGTTATGTCAGCTTTGATTATATTGTGACCCCTTAGACTCCTATACATAAAAAGGAGGTTTTATCATTTGTATCATCCAAGAAATTGTTCATTTTTGTAATGTAAAGGAGGTTTCCCTCTTGAAGAGGCTAATTTCTAAGTCGTTGATCTATATTTTCTATCTTTTTGTGAGTTGGTTTCATAACATTTGGTATCAGAGGTTTAGATTCTAGGGTTTCATTGCTCCAAAACAGGTCATCGTGGAATGTTAACTATAACTTTTTCTTTTTTTTCTTTTTTTTCTTTTTTCTGCGATATTTCAAAAGCTAAAAAAAACCATTTGAACCAAACTCTCGATGATCCTTGGATCCAAATTTCAGATCTTGTCTCACTATATTTTCGGAGATATGATCCAAGGAAGTTAGGGTTGTGGAAGGCTCTCGAATTACAACCCAAAAATGTGACCTTGGTAAAATCGTCAAAAATTTCTCTCTAAGTATCAGATTGAATTTTCGTAAGAGGTTACAGAAAGAGGACAACCTGTAGTTTTATGTGCATAGTTTTTAGGTCTGAAGGTTGAAACAGTGACACACAAAATTTTGTACAAGTTCATGTTGGAAGTAATGGAGAAATCTGAACTTAGATTATTGTTATGATAATGATAGACTTTAAACGCTAATCTTAGACCTCATATCCTAATATCTAGGGAGTGGTTGAAACCATCCCATTAGTGTGAAAGCCTATATATTTGAGGCTCATCAGACTCAATGTAGGGGGGCTTGTATGAGTGTTTGTACACTTTCCAGGTATCTCACCTGGAGAGACATTTAGTTTATAGTTAATATATTCGGTTTTTATCATGGTATTAGAGTTGCAGGGTCAAGGAGCCTATATCTGAGTGGAGAGAGGCTGATGCGACTGAGGCAGAATCAATGCAGATTTTGAGGAGAAAATCCCGCCGATTCACTGTTAAGACTTCCACAATTTTTTATTTCTGGATCGGTGCGAGGGCTGAGGGATCAACTTGAAGGCTTAGAGTAAAATCGCATCGACCCTATGAGGGAATGCTGCGTGAAATTGCTACAGTCTTCCTCCTCACTGCCATTTGAAGGCCGTGTTGGATGCCTGGAGGTGTGCATCAAGCAAAGGCAGCATGGTGGATTTCAATCTAGGGAGTAAGCTATTGATCCATGGAGGAGACCTGCGCAGCGGAAGAGGAGTATTGCTATAGTAGCAGAGGTGGCAGAGAGTTGTTGCATAAGCATGGTTTCGCTGCCATATCGCCATGGATCTGCTCCTGAGGCTGAGGTTGCTATGGTCTGCCGAGAAGGAAGGAGATCGTGATTGAGGCGTGGAGGTCGTGGAGTTTAATTTTTTGCGGAAGGAGTTGGCACATTCTTTATCCACGGTGAAATGGCCAGGCACTAAACATTTACATCTCAAGAAAGAAGTGCTTGTGGAATTTTAGTGTGAATTCAATGTGGAATCCATCTAATTATTCATGAGTTTGGCACATTCCCATGCTGTTGCAGTAGTAACATCTCCAATAAAGCAGATTCCCAGTGAAGTTGGTGGAGCAAGAAAGTTGCGTGTTGTTCAGGCGTGTTCCAAAGCTTCATGTTCTAGAGCGTCATCTAGCAGATTTGTCCTAGAAATTTAATTGTTTGAGAAACTTAAGTCACAGGTTGTGGAGGTCCCAAAACCAATTGGGTAAATTTTCTTCTAAGTTATTATATGCCACAATGAAAATGTGAAAGTTCTTGCTAATTTGAACCCATCTTTAGAAATATGTGTTATCAGAAATTTCTAATTACATACATCCAAATTAGATATTGATAGCGTTTCCATCTTATGAGAGGTCGTTTTGTTGCTCGTCACCAGAGCTAAGGGCATTGAGACCTACGTGGCACAGAAGCCGCAATCTACAAGGTTCTACAGTTGAAGAGTTTCCAAAGGGAGAAGTTTCCCTCCTGCATGGTAATGAGGTTGTTGGAGCTTGTTAGAGGACCGTGTGGAGTTGAAAAGAAATATCGAAGCAAGATAAAGCAAGATAAGCTGGAATTTAACAACATGTCTATATTTTTAGATATTTTTTATTATGATGATGATGATTTTCTCATGTGGGCATTTGGAGGCATTAGCATGAGTAGTATGTTCGAGTCAGAAGAAATTTCAGAAAAACAATGTGGTTATGTTGATGACCACGAGAATCAAGAGGCACAGTATGTTGTGCAAGATCTTGAGATTGAAGACACATGAGTTGATCTTCAGGAAGGGTGTAAAGAGGAACAAACTATTGAAGATCAATTGGATGAGCTACATGAAGCCGATTGCAAAGACGTGGCAGAAGAAGACAAAGCTGGAGAGAATTTAAATTGTGATGATCTCATTAATATTTCTGTGTGTGCAAACGTTACATCAATGAATGATGAAGACATCATAGCTGACGTTCAGATGGTTGACACCAGAAATAGTGAGAGGGAAAATTCTCCTATCTAGCCTGTCATAATCTTGAGAAGGGTGAGAATAAGAATTCAAGCTTTCCATCACTAGGGAAGAAATGAGGTGAAGATACATCACTACCTCATGGCGAGGAAAGTAAAGATGAAGCCTCAACTCAAGATGAACAAGTATGGACTCACAAGCAAAAAGACCAAAATGAAAACCTATGTTACCAAGTTTCTCATGTTTTAATTGTAAGCCTAGCTGAGACTAAACCAACAAGCATATGTTATTGATTAGTACCCTTTCTCCATTAAGGGGGAGTGTTGGAAGTAATGGAGAAAGCTAAACTGAGATTATTGTTATGATGATGATAGGTTTGAGACTCTAATCTTAGACTTAACAATGTAAACTTTGAAACTGGAACTATAAACTCAAAATGGGAACTTTGGCCAAAAAACCTCGAAAAAACATCAAAAATAGTGCTAAAAATGAAAAGTGTGTATACTGGAACGATGGGTTTTTTTTAGGGTCAATTTTGAACATGTTTTAAAAATGGTGGTGAAAACGAATTTTTCATGCAAAAAATACCTTGAAAATAAAAAAGTGTTGATACTGGAACAATGATTTTTTTTTAGGGTCAATTTTCAACATTTTTAAAAAATGCTAGTAAAACCAAATTTTTATGTGCAAAAAAATAGTTGTTTATGAGGAAAAAACACACTAATTTTTTTGGTAGAATAACATTTTTCTTTCCTAAGTATAATTTCAACATGTTTTCAACCATAACATGCTAGATACAAAAAAAAATGGAATTTTTTCAACCATAAAATTAAAAAACCATGACATTATGAACAAATTACATGACTAAATTAATCAAAATGTCATTATTTGTATATTAAATGAAACATACATTATATCTCTAATTTAATGTTGCATTGTAGATATTATGAATAATAAAAATTATCATAATTAATACATATAATCCACCAACATAAAAATGACTCATGACTTCTGATTTAACACCATATGGAAATCAATTTTTTTATTTCAAGATACAATGCAAACATCAATTATATAAATTGTCTTAGACAATTATTCAAAATCACTCATATTTTCTTTCACACCATCATAATTCACATCTTCAGATGAATGACTGGATGCTGACGAGGATGTTCCATATTCTTCTCTTTCGTCAACTAGTGTCCCGTCTGAGTCCACATGCATGCCCACCATTTCAGGTTGCAAAATTATTTTAGATCTGCAACTGGTTTCAACAGAATCCCATCTCAACATTGTTCCTTCTGGTAACAACCTTTTCAGAATCTCTATCGTCTTGAAGTGAAGAGTTCCTCTCTTTGTTAAATTGAAGTCATAAACAAGTATGTCAACATCCTCCAATTTCAAGATGTCTATGCGGCGACGATTTATATTTGTACCCTTTCTTTTTCTCTTTCTGCCATTTTTTTTGTCAACTACCATCTCTGGCTTATACACACCATTGAATGGGTGTGTATTTGTGGCATACCAACGTACTTCAACACCTGTAACATCCTCATTTTCCGTAAAGACCTTTATAACCTTAGCAACCCAGAATGGATAGCCTTGGGATCTCCATCTGCTAGCACTGCGATAATGCAACCCTCCTTAATATCCTGTACTGAACCCCTGTAAAGGTCTTCCATGGCTTCACATTGTGCATGAGATATTATGGAACCGATATACATCTCTCTTTCCTCTGCTTGTGAAGAATTAATAATAACTTGAGATTGTTACTGTTTAACAATGTTTATTTCCTCATGTTCATTTGACACATTTTGTGGCCAAATAAATGGACTTTTCAAAGGTATATCTTCATTTGTTGTTGTTGAAATGATATCACTTTGATTATTGAAAAATGACTTCCACCAAACTGAATCAACAATGTCAAAGTATTCATATGTATATCTAATACATTTTTTAATTTCTTCTAGGAAATCAGAATAATTTATATCTCTATTCTATCTGCATGCATTATGAACTTCACCAATTGATTGTAATAACAACAATTTTGATGCAAATATTGGATTATCTGGAATTAACTTCAAAAATTCCAAACCTGATGACGGTGCCCATTCTGCAGTAGTTGAATACTTCTTGCCCCATATTCGTGTTTTCCCATCAATTTTTTTGATACGAAATTGATGTTGGAAGATAATGTCATTAAGTTGTTTAATGTATTTCTCCTCACCATGTGATCACAAAATAAACCTTCACTTGTCAATAATTTCTCCCAACACATCAAAAGTAGGCTCTAGCATGTATGATTTCTTAATACATTCAATTAATGATGGCAAGCACCCAACTTCCTTCCTCCTAAATGTGACTGAAAAACAACTGAATATCTTATCAATATGGTCATGAGTGTTCCCAACAAGAAGGAAACCAACCTTTAACTTCTGAAAAATTCTCAATTCAACAAGCATGTTTAGATATCCAAAAAAAACCTGATTTTTGTTTTCACGACAAGTGTTCTCCAATTGTAGATACAAAACTTCAGGAAGATTACCAGATCAATGAGAAAGCACATCATGAATTATGGTTATTGTCAGATTTGCATCATTATGAATATTTGGAGCTGTGAAGTACACCCTTGGCAACATTTTTCCATTGAAGACCATACAACCGACCAAGTGATACTGAATAAAATTTTCCTCTTGTATATTTCTGGGTGTGCGAACAAAATGTGGTAAAAGTGTTTTCTTCTAGTCCATACAATCAATTATCAAACCCAAGTATTCAGATTATCATAACACTTCTTTCTATGCTTGTACAAATTTTTCCTTTCACTTTTTTGTTGTTCACGATGCTCCTGAAGTTCTTTGACAATTGAATCTACACAACATAAAAGAAATCCATTAAGAAATATGTTTTCATAGTTGATGACTATACAATATTAGAAGTTAAAGTTATGAATGCTTATCTCTTTCTGACCCTTCACATTTGTCCCTTTTTATTTAAGAGAAGAACATGTATTGCAAATCCCCGTCCTTGTCTTCTTAGGAATATAGACATTGTTGAATTCTTTCTTCCATACCTTCACAAAATATTGATATGTAATAAACCAACCATGTCCCTCAGCACCTTCTGCATATTCTTTGTATAATTTGTAGATTTCTCGTCTTGAAAAATTATCTGGAATATGTATTGTCTCTCAATTTGGCATACAGTCTCCATGTGCTAAAAAGAAATCTTTTTGTAGAAATCCCCACTATAGATCAACAGATTATGCAATATACTAAAGAAAAATACAAGATCTACTTCTACAACAAACTTGCAGAAGCTTAATTTAATATGAGCAAGATCAAATAGAACGCATATAACAGATGAAGAGAAATCAATCACACATAACACAGAAGAATACTCTAGGGAAAGCCTCAGCTAAAAACCCTGATCTCTGTATTATCAGACAAGTGGAAATATTTTCAGATTACACAAAGAATTAGCACACAAGCTATCTTGCACTCTCTGCAATTGAACAATACAACTCACAGACTGAATAGACACAAGATATGCCTTCCCTCATCCCTCCAAGCTTCCTATTTCCTTGCACAGTTTTCCTTGGGGTCCAGTGATGCCACCTATGTGAATTGGCCTCATCACACACTCACTAAACTGAAGAAGTAACTGCGCAATCTCTAAGGAATGAATTCCTTCTGCATGCAAGAGATATTCACAATGGAATATTCCTGGAACTAATAGTACACTATCCCTCCATCTGACCTCAACTGGGTCTTTGACTGAACTGACATGCATGAGTTATTTATGAGAGGATATTCAGTTATCTTATGCAATAACTAACTGAACTCACAATTAGTTCAACAAACTATCTGAACTAATCTAACTGGACTTAACTCAGTTAACTGAGCTAACTAATTACAACTCATCCTTATCTCTTTAACTAAGGGATAAATTCCTCAATCAATGGGATGATTGTTGCATGTCCTCACATAGAATTCATGTTTGATTTTCTACAACTACTTAACTCAAGATGAATTAATTAATTATTTTACAAACAACTACTAAGATCAAATTCAAATTTTACTTCTCTATTTTGATTCAGGGACTAACTAAATAGGAAGGTATCCCGAAATGCTATTTATGGCAGTGCTATTTTTAACACTTTTATTTTTAGCATTTCTTGTTGCTATTTTCAAAACTTTCATCCATGACATTGCAGTATTTGATAATGGCCCAAATTGTTGTTTATGACCTACTTCTGAATAAAATGTGGGATCCTTTTCCAAATTTTCTTGAATTCTCGAGAGGCGAACATTCCCCACCGAATGAAACATTTTAAAATCCTTTCTACAAATAAATAAAGACCCAATATGATAATCATAACTTGAAAATGTAGATTGCATGCACCCAACTAAATATGAATTTTGCATGCTTTTATTCATTGACAAATATCTCTTCCTTTTCTCTAATGCAAATTTGAAATCCATATGTTTCAAGAATTTTTTTTGACAACATTCACTTGAAATGAGAGCGCTAATAGAACTTCTTCTCGTTAGATATTCTGCTCTACCCCTTCTATAACTAGACTATCTTGCATTGATACAAAAAGGTCTGCTCCTACTCCTCGATACAATATTTCTTGGCAACATCTCCATCATTGGATTGTCATTTGTATAAGCATTTTCATCATTATTAAGAGGAATGTTTTCCACACTATGATCAACTGTGATTTTCAAATACTGACTTGGAGAATATTCTTCATCTTCCCCTTCTTTAGTGCTACTGTCATAGTCCTTAGAATTGGGACTAAATGGAAAATTTGACTTGATGTTTATTGGATATTCTTTCTCATGGGCATTGTCAGTGTTGCTCTCACAGTCCATAGAATTGGAACTCGTCAAATATGTGGCTATTTACTTACTGAAAATGCTACATCATGTCCTTTTTCACTGCTACCTTTATAGTCATTAGGATTAGGACTAAGTGCTTCATCCTATCCTTCATCACTACTGCTCTCATAGTCCATAGGATTAGGACAAAGAGGAAACATGACACTCCATTATTTTGAAAATTTTCATCATGCTCTTCATCACTACTACTCTCGTAGTCCATAGGATTAGGACTAAGACGACACTGTGACACTCCATTATTTTGAAATTTTTCATCATGCTCTTCATCACTATTGCTCTCATAGTCCATGGGATTAGGACTAAGTGGACACTGTGACACTTCATTCTTTTGAAATTTTTCATCATGCTCTCCATCACTGCTGCTCTCATAGTCCATTGGATTAGGATTAAGATGACACTGTGACACTCCATTCTTTTGAAAATTTCCATCACGCTCTTTATCACTGCTACTCTCATAGTCCATAGGATTAGGACTAAGTAGACACCATGACACTTCATTCTTTTGAAATTATTCATCATGTTTTTCATCACTGTTGCTTTCATAGTCCATAGGATTATGACTAAGTGGACATTGTGACATTCTATTCAGTTGAAATTATTCATCACTGCTGCTCCCATAGTCCATAGGATTAGGACTAAGAGGACACCATGACACTCCATTCTTTTGAAATTCGTCATCATGACCTTCATCACTGCTGCTCTCATAGTCCATAGGATTAGGACTGAGAGGACACCGTGACACTCCATTCTTTTGAAATTCGTCATCATGCTCTTCATCACTACTGCTCTCATAGTCCATAGGATTAGGACTAAGAGGAAACCGTGACACTCCATTCTTTTGAAATTCGTCATCATGCTTTTCATCACTGCTGCTCTCATAGTCCATAGGATTAGGACTAAGAGGACACCGTGACACTCCATTCTTTTGAAATTTGTCATCATGCTCTTCATCACTGTTGCTCTCATAGTCCTTAGGATTAGGACTAAGTGGACACCGTGACACTCCATTCTTTTGAAATTCGTCATCATGCTCTTCATCACTGCTGCTCTCATAGTCCATAGGATTAGGACTAAGTGGACACTGTGACACTCCATTCTTTTTAAATTCATCATCATGCTCTTCATCACTATTTCTCTCATAGTCCATAGGATTAGGACTAAGAGGAAACCATGACACTCCATTCTATTGAAATTCGTTATCATGCTCTTCATCACTGTTGCTCTCATAGTCCGTGACACTCCATTCTTTTGAAATTCGTCATCATGCTCTTCATCACTACTGCTCTCATAGTCCATAGGATTAGGACTAAGTGGACACTGTGACACTCCATTCTTTTGAAATTTGTCATCATGCTCTTCATCACTACTGCTCTCATAGTCCATAGGATTAGGACTAAGAGGAAACCATGACACTCCATTCTATTGAAATTCGTTATCATGCTCTTCATCACTGTTGCTCTCATAGTCCATAGGATTAGGACTAAGAGGAAACCATGACACTCCATTCTTTTGAAATTTTTCATCATGCTCTTCATCGTTGTTTCTCTCATAGTCCTTAGGATTAGGATTAAGTGGACACCATGTCACTCCATTCTTTTGAAATTCTTCATCGTGCTCTTCATCACTTCTTCTCTCATAGTCCATAGGATTAGGACTAAGAGGACACTGTGACACTCCATTCTTTTGAAATTTTTCATCATGCTCTTCATCACTGTTGCTCTCATAGTCCTTAGGATTAGGACTAAGTGGACACTGTGACACTCCATTCTTTTGAAATTCGTCATCATGCTCTTCATCACTGCTACTCTCATAGTCCATAGGATTAGGACTAAGTGGACACCGTGACACTCCATTCTTTTGAAATTCATCATCATGCTCTTCATCACTGTTGCTCTCATAGTCCATAGGATTAGGACTAATTGGACATCGTGACACTCCATTCTTTTGAAATTCTTCATCATGCTCCTCATCATTGTTGCTCTCATAATCCTTAGGATTAGGACTAAGTGGAATCCGTGACTCTTTATTTATTTGAAATTATTCATCCCCTCTTTCATCAGTGCTGCTCTCATAGTCCTTAGGATTAGGACTAAGTGGAAGAATTGACTTTCTATTCATAGTGGAATAATTTCCGTTATATTCATCAATATGATTAGAGTTGTTACATGATGAAGATGTTGATGCTTTACAAAGTGAAACTTCACTATCAGAAGAATCCATCCCTTTCAAATAGAAGAGGTTGAATGATACAAATGTAGACTCTCCTAAAGATATTATATAGCTTAGAGAATGAAATTTTCCCTCCAAAAAGTTTCGCCAAAATATTTCCTCCAAAAATTTCGTTTCATGTATTTCCCTTCATTATTTTATTCTACAATTTATTGAAAAATTTTAACTAATTTTTTTTATGAAATAAATCTTTAAATTTAAAATTGTAAACTAAAACTTTTACCTAAATTATTTTAATAGTTAAACTATATAATATTTACTAAAAAACTAAATGTTTTTTTTTTAAATAATTTTAACACCTTCTAAAAAAGTTAATCCCACATTCACCGCGCTGTAAAACAATTCCATAATATTCGCTTTATCATAGTTTCCTATATCGTCATTAAAAAAAATTAACATGTTAATTTTTTTTAAAACAAATTAATCCCACATTAACCGTATAGTAAAATATCTATGTAATTTCACCTATATAATAAATTTCATTGTCACTATTACTCACATCACATCAAGGTTTTTTTATGTTCATTAAAAGACTTGGAGCGAATTTGTGGAGCAGCTACATTGCTATCAACAACATATTCAACGAAGGATTCTCACATTTGAAAGGCTAGTTAATTTTTTTTCTTTGCAAATTTTAAAATTAAATAAATTTAATGTAGTTTATTTTTTTTTTAAATTAAAACTTTTTGTGGACCAAATTTACCCACTACGTCTACAATGGGCATGGTGGGCCTGGTAATGCTCACGACAGCCAAATGGGCCCGTAGGTTAGGGGCGATGGGGGTGGCTACCCAGCCCTCCACCCCACTTTGCGGGTGGATGGGCCGTGGGGTGGCACGGGGGGAGCTACGACAACTCCCCCTCGTGCCACCCCAATTGCTCGCTAACCTGTGGGGTCGCGAGCCGCCGGTGTGGCACGTGGGAAAGCTACGGAAATCACCTGCCACCTCCCCCCGCGCCACCTTGGCGGCCCGCCACCCCGCGCAGCTCCCCCCCGTGCCACCTCGATGGCCTGCCCACTCACAGGGTGGCGGGCCGCAGGGGTAGCCCGCCACCTCGTGAGTGGGCAAGCCACCAAGGTGGCACTGGGGGGAGCTGCGCGGGGTGGCAGGCCACCAGGGTGGAACGGGGGGAGCTACGGTAGCTCCTCCCACGTCACCCCAATGGATCGCCCGCCCGTGGGGTGGTGGGGCAATTCTGAGAATCACACTGTCCAAACACCCTGCCACCCCGGGAGCGGCCGGGCCGCTAGGGTGGCACAGGGGAACTAGCCACCTCGACGGCCCAACTGCCCACGGGCAGCCCCTCCACCCCACCCCGGCGGCCTGATGGTTAGCAGGGTGACGGGGTCACCGGAGTTGGGTGGGGGGTAATGGTTGGGCTGCAAGGTGGGCTAGGGGTCCAGACCCAATAGACAGCTCGGTTGGCCGGCCAATTTTTAGGACGCCGCGACAGGGCAATATATTTTTAATTTATTTTTTTTGAAATTTTTATGACTTATAAAATTAATTATCATTTATCATTTTCGTTGTTAATTTAAGTTACTATGTTTTTGTCTTTTATTGATTTATGTGTGTATTTTTTCAGGAAAATGGCATCAAAGAAGATTTCTGTGAATATTTATGGACCAAAGACTCTTAAAGGTGGATCTTCAAAAAGCATTGGTGAACAAACCCCACCTAAGCTGATGGCTACAAATCTTTCAAGTACCTCAAATGATAAGAAGATGATTTCGTATTGGAAGAAATCAAAAGAAGTGAAACTTCCATCAAAAGTCTGGTATGTCAAAGAAAGAGAAAGCCAAAATTTGCATATATATATATATATATATATATATCTATATGTTGATATACCTAATGATAATGGAATATATGACGTGATGGGAAGAGTCATAGACATGTATTCATTACCGGACAATGAAGTTGTTTACATAGTTACAAAACCACCCAAGTCACATGAAAGGATTAAATACCAGTTACCATATTCATTATATGACACGAGAGACATGTCTACAAAGTTGTGTAAACAAATTTTAAATGAAATGAAACAAAATCTCGTAAGTATTTATATTTATATTTTTGTTTTGCGTTCTTGTAATTGCCTCACTATATTTTTTTAACTTTGTTTTTATTGACATATGATATTTTGTTTGGTAGAATTTTGTTGAAAGTTGTTCAATTAGGTTAGGAGGCATTCATTTCATAGAGCATGATATTATGAAGGTTGTTAGCAGTTTCTACTCAGTGTCAGAAGAAGACATGGAAAACAAGCAAAATATAGTAATTCATGATGCTACAAAACTACATCCAAGGGATCAGAGAAAAAAAGAAGAAGAAGAAGAAGAAGAAGAAGAAGAAGAAAGAAAGCCTCTAATGGATAAATCTAGCAAGGATAGACAAGTTAATTTTGAAGATGAGGAAGTTGAAACTAGTAGTGAAGAATATGTTGTCATTACTGAGGATGACATTGGAATTGAGAAGAGCCATAAAGGACCAAAAGTAACAATACCCAAGAATTAATCTGTTACAGTTAATGATGAGAATATTATGAAGAAGAAAAGTAAAGTTGAACATTTTGAAGTAGTCATTACCAACAGTCAAGAACCTAGTGAAACTTCAAAAGAAAGAAGAGAAATCATTACACCAGGAGCTGATTTAGAGGATGGCATTATCAAAACAAAACAAAATGCCATTTGACAAAACTTGACAAAGAGAAACTTAATTAAGAGTGGTCGTACATTTCAACTTAATGTCAAACAAATCTATAAGCTAAGTGAAGGACAATGTCAATATCAAATTAGAAAGCCACACCATCTGCATGTTCACAACTTGAAGACATTGATGAGGTACAATCCATATGCTCATTTGGTTAATTATTTGCTTCTTGTTGATCTAGTTCAAGTTCCCAAGAAAGAAGCATTTGATAAGTCAAAATGTTTTGAATACAATTATTATGTGCTTGGGGGCAACCATTCTGTAGAAGCTCAAAGACAATTGATGGAAGAATATCCCAATAACTCACGTTTTGAAACAATGAAATGTATTATTTATGCTGGTTTATTAGATACAGAAGCAAAGTCAGTGGCATGGGATCATAATTCAGATAATGAATATAGGATGTCTATGAATTTCATCCAAAGGGTTAGATTTATTCATAGTGAATTTGAAGAAAAATGTGGTGGGGATAGGATAAAAGTTATTGTAGATTTCCGAAAGGAATGTTATATGGAAATAGGCTATCAAATTGAAGAGAAAATCAATTCAAAAGGCGGCAAAGGCGACAAATTTAGTTATTTATTCAGAGGTGTTGATAACATTTTCCAGTTGGCATTTAGTACTGGAGAGATATGGGAGTTGATTAATGAGATTTTTAGCATGTGGGATAACATTGGCATTAAAAATCAGAAGGTCAAAAAGTCTAAGCCATTGATATGTAGCAACAGTAAATCAGGTCCTAAAATGAAGCAGCTTCCAGAAGATATGACTATCACACCTTGGAGAGAATTGCAAGGAGTGAAGGATGAAAAACTTGTCAAAGAAATATTATCTCGTGTGAGGTCAAGGGAATTATCATTGGAGGAAATGTCTGAGAAATTTCAAAAGTAAGTTTGTTGAATTTTTTTTATTTATTTCTAGATTATAATTTTCTTTTAAATATAACATATTGTTCTTGGTAGTATTTGTTATACATATCATTATACTAAATTTTTTTACGTTATCTATGCATTCTCAAAGTTTACATGAAAATTCAAGAACAAATGGTTAAATTGTTGACTAAATATAGTTGGACTGATGTTGTACGCAACTATCCAGATTCAAGTTCTACATCAACATTAAAAAAAAAGTATCTTGCATTTAAAAAGGTATGTTGATTTATACATTCATTTTTGTTCATTTGTATACTATTTTTAATTTATAACTTACACATATATTTGTTTATTTTATAAAAGATGAAGAAGGATGAAAATGGAGCACCATATAATTTCAAAACCTTTATTGAAAAAATAAATATCGAAAGACTGAACAAGCAACGTCTTAAGAATGTTGAACTTGATCCAACTCTTATTTCATTTGGAATGGGCTAGACACTATTCAATATCAAGTAATACAAGGCGACTATGAAGACATTGCTAAACTCATACCTAAAAGGGATTATGCCCTAGTTATTGCAGATATTTCCCATGGTTTCAACATTCCAAACATTGACTATGATAGTGACCCTTATACTTATCAATCTCTTAGTAAGTGGTTGCAGGATTTCTAGAAGTCACATCATCACCATTATGGATATTTGTGACATTTCATTTAGACACACAATTGGCAATGTTATTGTCAAGCTTCAAGGGGAAAACAAATTCAAGGATGCAACTTACATGGTAAGACGTTTAAAATGTATATTTGATTAATGTTAAGAAATTAATTTATGGACAAGTTAATTAAACTTTTACTATTTCATGTTATAGGCAAAAGTCAAATCTTCTTAACTGTGAAGATCAACCGTTTATAAATAATTGTGAGTTCATCCGTATTGATAGTTGGGCAAAAGATGATAGCTATATGTCTATGATTTTTAATCGGGTAGATGGAAAGAGTCATAGCCAAATACTGACTTATGATGTTGTTGTGAGAAAACTAACATATGAAGACAAAGAAGCAAAAGGAGAGATAGTTAACATTTTTCAAAAACCATAGTTATTGATTAACTATCTTATAGACATAAGTTCAAATGAAGGAGATTGGGTTTTGGATTTATTTTTTGGCTCAGGTAAGTTTTATTATATGGAATTGAATTTCAATATGTTATTTATTAATTTATATGTCATTGTACTAATTTACTTCATTATTTCTTTTGTGCTTGATAATTAGGTACAACACTAGCATGTTGCCTTCAAAAAGGAAGAAATTGCATTTCCATTGAAAAAGATTCAATACAATGCAATTTTATTCAGGAAAGAATTAATGCTCTTCGATTTCTTCCAGATTCAATGCAAGAAATTGGGTTGAAAAAAGGGGACTTTAGTGAATCACGTGTGGAAAAAAAGGCAAAGGAACCCCAACCACCATTACACAGAATTATTGGAAAGGCATACATTGGGAGATTCACAAACATCAAAGATCCATTAGAGGAGGAAAATGAGCAAAATGAAGCAGAAAATATTGTGGAAGAAGACAATGATGAAACTCTATAGGACGAAGAGTTTGGATTACGTGACATTGTTGATTAAATTTAAGTTATGCTTGGAAATCAAGCTCATTTTTTGTAACTATTAATTAGTTATACTTGTAATGTTTTGACTTTGATATTTTATGAGAAGAATAAGCACTCAATTAAGGTTGTTATGCATTCAATATTTGTATTATGTGATTTTCGCATTAATTTTTATGTTAATCATTATTTTTTGAAAAACAACAGTGATTATTATTATTTTTTGACATGAAATTCATAAAAAAAAAACTATTATTTAACCATTTTTAGTTAAAATTTTCCTATAAAAATTTTAATTTTGACATGTCATCTCTAGCAAAAAATTACAAAAAATTATCTAAACGTGTAGTTTTTTAGTTATATTTATGTTAAAAATGGTTATTTTTATGTCAATTGTTAAAAATTATTGTTTTTTAGAGACAATTATTTCATGTGGATTGAAATATTAATTAATGATGTATAAATATGTAGAATATCGAAAATTCAAAATATCGACCTTCTTCTTTAAATATGCAAAACAATAAAAACCTCACTACAAAAAAAAAAAATTAAAATAAAAACAAGAAAATATGAAGAAGAAGACCACTTAAAAAATTATTAAATTTAGAAAATAATTATTTACATTTCATACATTAGAAGAACTAAAGTCAAAAAGTAGGTCTTTTAAAAAAGGGCCTGATGCAGAATTACCATATTTTTAAATCAACATGAAAATCACTACCATTCTAAAACATAATGTACATAAAAAAATTTAAAGTGCCAAAAACTATGCTCTAAAAAAACATGTGTTTTTTGCATCACCCCTTTTCAAAATTGGGTCTCTTTTTTGCTATCTCTACGAAACGAGTAACAATATCAGTGCTTGTTTCAAAGTTTAGATTGTTGACCTCATATCCTAATATCTAGGAAGTGGTTGAAACCATCATGTTAGTGTGAAAACCTGTATATTTGAGGCTCATTTGACTCAATGTAGGGGAGATTGTATAAGTGTTTGTACACTCTCCAGGTATCTCACCTGAAGATCCATTTAGTTTATAGTTAATATATTCAGTTTTTATCAATTCGTTCTACTGAAAAAATGTATAATCAGGACATATTGGGAGATTGGGCATAACGCTTTCTCGGAGAATCCAATTTCCATCAAAATTGTGGGGTTGGAAAGAGGATCAAAGGTATACCACACTTCTCAATTTTAGACCTTGGAGATTTGAAATTTCAGAGATACATCAGATACAATATCGAGATCCTACAAAGTGAAAATGGTGTGTAGTTTTTTTAAATTTTTGCATACGTTTGGTTTGAAAAATTAGTTTGAAGGAATTAAAAGGGCATAGTGAAGCATAATTATCATTAATTGATGCCCCGAAGAAAGAAAATGGAAACACTTAGTAAGAAACCTGAAATATCTAGCATGAATCATGAAGAAGAGGAATAAATGCAACATGATATATCAGAATTACGAGACCAAGTGCAACAAAATTCACTCTCACAAAAAGTAACAGAAGCTAATATGGATGGTTTAAAAAAGACATGTAAGCTAAGATGAATGATGTGGAGGCTAAGATGGATGACATGGAAGCCAAGATGGATGGTTTAGAAGAAAAACTTAAAGTCAACATGGAATATTTGAAGATAGATTTGACAAAGTTTCTACAAGAAATCCTTACTAATGGTGAAAGGGTAGTAAAAGAAACTCATTATGAGAACAAAATAAATGCTAATCATGATTTCATAGACTCTAACAATGGATCAAAGACCCACCATGTTCCAAATCTCGATATGAGGAAGTTTGATGGCAAGGATCCTGTAACATGGATACTACAGATGGAGCAATATTTCGATCTGCATAATGTGCAAAACATACAAAAGGTACACATTACAACTTTATATTTGGAACCAAATCAGTTTGTATGGTATCGATGGCTTTGCTCTCGTAAACAAATTGTCACTTGGGAAAATTTTACGGATGAAATGATAGCACATTATCAGGATACAAGAAGAAACACTTTTTTTAGCCAATTGATAAATATCAAACAAAAGGATTAAATGATGGAGAGCATTGAGGACTTCAAAAAATTGAATATAAGGGTAAAAGATATTCTAGAGGAGCATAGGATTGATGTGTTCATAGGGACTTTAAATTATAATAACCAACATGAGATTCACCTTTGGGAACCTGATTCATTGGAGAAGGCATTCAGGTTGGCAAGAAAAATGGAAAGCGAAAATATGGCAACAAGGAAGCCTACCACTCACAATTATAAAGATGGAAGTGTTGTTGCCACTAGCATTCCACAACCTACAAGGTTGACACCAAAACAATTGAAAGAAAAAAGATAAAAAGTGTTGGAAAATACTGGGGGGGGGGATCAATATTCCTTAGCAATTATCACTTTTAAATCTTTTCAGAGAATCAGTTAATATCCAATTATTATTAATGTTTATGCAGTAATAATAGTAAATAAAATAACCCAGGAGGCACAAAGATTTTAGGTGGAAAACCCCCTTCGGGTCAAAAACCACTGGACGTTTTTCTAATAAATTCTTTAATCTTTAGCCCCAACTTAAATGAAAGCAAAAACTTCCTAAAATTCTAGAAAATCATTCTTCTCCAACTCCCACTAGATGGACGCTCCAATGCCCGAGATTCTTCAGTAATCAACTGAACAGATGCCCCAACACCCAATGAGCTACAACTCACCCTACCACCCTAAAGTTTTCACAGGCTTGAAACTATTGGTGACTTCATGCTCTAGCCTATCACCACCCTACCACCCTATAAAAGAATAAAAGAAGAATGGACTCCCATACAAGGGAAAATCATCCACTTTACAATGATATAGAATGATGTAGAAGAAGAAGACACACTAGACCATAACCCCAACTATGACACAATGACCTAATGATGATCCTAGACCTCCCAACACTACCTCTTCAACTCTTGGTAGATAGACACTTGTACAACTTTTACAAAGATGCTTTTACAATGACTTTGTAAAATGATACTTTTACAATGTTTGTATGCAGTGCTGCCCACTTGAAGACTTCATGTGGTGAACTTCTTGCTACTGTTCTACACCTTGATTGCTGCTCTTGTCATGCTACCCTTTCTCATTCTTCAGAACATTAGATTATGCATTGAGTCTTCTCTTGTTGAATATACAATACCTACAAAAAGTCTTTAAGGAAATACCCATGACATGATAATTGCAAAACTTACCTCATCCTGCAAAGCATATGTCAGTGCTAAAAAGAAACAACAAATTATAATACAAAGAACCTAATGCAATTAAGAGATGAACATGCACATAGAGAAGATACTTACTTGTAGCATACCTTTGCTGCATCATTTTTCTGCACCTTGCTCTTTGCTGCCCTCGAAAGTCTGGTCCATTGCACCCCTTGACAACACTTGATCTAGTTTTTCTTGCCTTCTAGAAGCATGATATTTAATCTGATGTATCTTTGCAATTTCAAATCCCCAACATGTTATCTTCAGTCCTGTAGAATCCCTCGGAGTCTTCTTTCCAATTCCACAGGTCTAACCCGATTTGGACTCTTCAAGACAAAGTTATGCCCAATTTCTCACAAAGACCTAATTATGGACTAGTTCAGTAGAGCGAATTTTACAACGTGCCACATGTCACTGTTTCCTCCTTCAGCTCTGAAATTGATACATAGACAACTACAGGCCGTGCACCAGCCTCCACTTTTTATAGAATTCCAATCCTCTTCTGAGAGAGAGAGATGACAATTTTTACAAGGTCACTTATTTGAGTTGAAATTCAGCAGCCTGAATAAACCCTAACTTCCACAGATCATATCTCGACAAATATAGCAAACCAAGATCTGAAATTTGGTCATGATGTTCATCGGGATTTTGAATCAAATGGTTTTTCATTTCAGAATCTAACACTTCTTAGAAATGAAGTTATAGAGAAAATTCCACAATCGCTACATTTGGAGGATATATGAGATTTATTTTTATAGAGTTGAGTGGGGCTTCTATAGAGAATGTTGGAGGAATTTTAGGAGCTTAAAAAATTATTAATTATTGACTATTTAATGACCAAAACCAATTATGAATGCCATGTCACAACCCCATAGGGTTTTAGCCCACTGACTGGGGCTACTAACTTCAAACATGAATATCTCTCAAACCGTGAAGAATTACTTGGCGTGCCATATATCAACAGAAACATGTAGACGAGTGGAATCTATCTATAAGATCCTTGACTCAAATTAGAATAAGTTTTCAAGTCAAAATTTTCTTGCAATATCAGGGTAGCCCCTGGTGCTGCTTGGTTTGATATCAATGACAACCTCAGATCATCTTTAGATCAACAATCTCCCCCTTTGGCATTGATGGCAACACAAGTACTCCCCCTACAATCAGGTTGCCTTTTCCTACTACCTTCTCTCCCCCTTTGACATCAATGGAAAAGGGTAAATTCCCTTGACACACAACCATCCTATAGACCTATACACACTTCCACTCCCCCTTTATTTTCTGAATAAGGAAAATCTAATGAGAACTTGCGAGAATCCTAAGCTTCTAGCGAAGATATTCAAATGCTTCACGAGGTAAAGGTTTAGTGAAGATATCAACGATTTGTTCTTTTGTACCAACATATTCAAGTTTGATATTCTTTTCAGCAACTTGTTCTCTAACAAAATGATATTTTATCGGAATGTGTTTTTTTTTTTAATGCATGATAGGAGTCTTGGAGACTCTGATGGCATTGGTGTTATCACAGAAGATGGGACTAGGCTCACTGAATTGTAATTGAAAATCTTTCAAAGTTTGTTTCATCCAAAGGACTTGAGTACAACAAGCTGCCGCTGCAATGTATTCTGCCTCTGATATAGATAATGAGATTGAGGTTTGCTTTTTTCTCAACCATGATACGAGACAAACACCTAGATAGAATGTTGCTCCACTAGTACTCTTATGATCATCAATGCTTCCTACCCAATCTTCATTTGTAAAGGCTTAAATAATGAGATTGTTTCCCTTGGGATACCACAAGCCATATTCTGTCATGCCCTTTAGATATCGAAGAATTCTTTTGACGACAATAATATGTGATTCTTTTGGTGTTGCTTGGAATCTTGCTAATTTTCCAACTACTTACATAACATCTGGTTGGGAGGATGTTACATATAGATGACTACCAATCATAGATCTTTACAACATTTGATCCACATCCTTAGATGAGTCATCTATGCTCAATTTTCAACCTGTTACCATCAGAGTAAGGACAGGTTTGCAATCTTCCATTTTTAATTTCTTGAGCATTTACTTGATGTACCTAGCTTGACATATAAATATTCCTTTCTCTTGCTGAGATATTTGAAACCCTAAGAAGCGTGTAACTCACCAAGTAAAGACATCTCGAACTCACCTTGCATCTTTGTAGCAAAGTTCTTACTTAGTCAATCATCATTTCTACCAAATAGTAAATCATCCACATATACCTCAACAATTGTTAAATGATTTTTATCTATTTGTACGTAAATAATGCTATCAACAGTACCTTTCTTGAACCCTTGTTGACATATATATTCGTTAAGATGAGCATGCCATGCTCTAGAAGCCTGCTTGAGACCATATAGAGCCTTCTTTAACCTGCAAACATAGTCTTCTTTTTTTGATACTAGAAAACCTTCAGGTTGCTCGATGCAAACTTCTTCTTCTAATTCTCGATTCAGAAATGCTGACTTAACATCCATTTGGCAAACTTTTATTTTTCTTGAACATGCATAGGCGAGAAACATCCGAATGGCTTCCATTCTAGCAACTGGTGAAAATGTTTCATCGAAATCAATTCCTTCCACTTGTGCATATCCTTTACAAACTAATCTTGTCTTGTTCCTAGTAACCTGTATTCCTTCAACTCTTTTGCTCCCGCTAAACCTTTAATGAAACTACCATTTTGTTCAAACTACCTTCCTGTCAATCATAGACTTGTGCCATATATTGCTGCATAGACTCCTCTTGTACAAACACTAAGGAGTCCACAAGCCAGATTTTTCAAAATAGTGAGTCACCTAATGGGCCATCTTGACTAGAGTCATTATTTGAAGCAACTGCTAATTCCAAATGGCCTTTTGCTTTTACAAATCCGGGAAGCATAACTGCTGAAACCTTTTTATCTGCTTTGTCTTCCTGTACTTGTTTCCTTTTCCATACCTTCTTATTCCTACAATCTTGAGCCATGTGCCCATAGTTATGACACTTGAAGCATTCAATGTTGTCCATAGGTGATTACATCTAATATCTGCAACCACAAGCACTATGGCCATAATTATGGAATTTGAAACATTTAATATTTGGCCCATCTAACATGTATTATCTTCTGACAACATCATCATGGAAATTGTCTTGTGATCCTGCAAACTTGCTTCTAGGGTTTTGCAGATAATGAATGTACCTATCAAAAGCTTCACAATCCCTAGCCATATGTCCATAGTTATCACATAAAAACCAATAACCATTAAATAAATGAACATACCTGGAATATTTTTCATTCTTCTTTGGAGGCGGTGTTGTAGTTTCTTGTGGTTCTTTGTTCTTGATTGCTTTGGTCTTGTTCTTTGGAGTTGCAACATTCTTCTTTGGCTTTTCACTTTGATCAAATTCCTTCTTAGAATCATCCTGCAAAGCTGTGGATCTTGTACCTTCATCAACTGGAGCTTTACCATCTTTAATTGCCTTCATTTTCACTTCTTCATCTGTCTTATCTTGTACGTATTCTTTTTGTGATCCCTTGAGTTTGTTGATCTCATCACAAGTTGCATCAAGTTCTTCTTGCTTTTGAGAAAGATCTTCTTGAAACCATATTTTCAAGATATTCCTTCTTTTTTCTACCTCCTCAACCTATATCTTGAGAAGAGTGGTCTTCTCTACTTCTCTGTTGAGAACCTATATCTGTTCCTTATGCTTCCCATTTTCAATCCCGAGCCTGCTTATTTCTATTAAAGATGTTTCTAATTCCTTTTGCTTTTGGTCAATGGAAAATATGTATCTTTGATCATATTCCTTCCTTTCAATTTCTGCTTCCTGCATCTATTGTGTGATCCTTCTAATCTCTGCAAATGCTGTGTCGAGTTCTTGTTGCTTCTGTTGGAATTCTCTCTTGAGGTCTCGTGTCAGTGTATTATTGATTTCTTCCAACTTCTTTTGGAGTGACTCTTCAATACATTTGTGTTCTTCAACTTCAATTTTGAGACCTTGAATTTTTTCTTCAAGGATATTGGAATGGATCTTCTCAGCCTTGAGCTCCTTTATAGGCTTGATTGCCTCCTTAGAAAGTTCTTCTATGGTCAACCCTTCTTCCTCATACTCAAAAGGATATGAGTTTTCAATAACATCTTGACCTGATTTCTTTGTTGAAAGAGATTATCAAGATTTTCTCGAAGAGATTTAGTTGTTGAACATTGACCAAATTTTGTTTTCACGAAATTTGGTAAAACATTTAAAATTACATTCATTGCCTTTGAATTGTACCTTTTAGCTTCTTTGGTAGATGTGTCTCCACAAACAATTTATTCCCATACTCCATGCTCCTGAAAAGATACTTCCATCATGGATTCCCATATCCAGTAATTATCTACATCAAAATCAGGGGTTGGTACACAATACTAACTTTCTTGAGATTTTGTTGTACCTGTACCTTCATTTGAAATCCTTGTAACCCTATTCTTTGATTTTCCTGTCTCTATGCTCTGAAAACTGACTTCTAGTGGTTAAGTTGTTACTGAAGGAACCAAGCTCTGATACTAATTGTTGGAAAATACTAAGGGGGGGTGAATTAGTATTCCTTAGTGTTGTGGTCACCAATAACCCCCCTCTTTGTTGGATATTAGCAATAATATCAAGCAAAGGGGGACCCTTAGCCGAAAAATCCCAAAAATATTTTTATTTAAATTCTTTGTTATTTAACTCCCTAAGAGCTATATTGCATCACAAAGGTAGAGTGAAGCGTTTTCCTAAGCGCATAAATACGCTGCAAAAATGCGACACGAAATCCATCGCATCGCATGCATTAGGAGCGCTCTTAAAAGGAAAACCCAAGAAAACGCCGACGGCCGATATGCGACGTCGCATATCGCAACGTCGCATAAGCAGCACAAAGTAATAAAACGAAAATCTGCGATATTGCGATCTTGCGATCTGCGATCTGCGATCATACAAACTGCGATTTTGCGATTTGCGATCTGCGACGAATGAGACTATCAATTGCTGCGATGACACTTCTCGACATCGCAATCCTCGATGCTGCGATGCAAATCGCAGAAACCACTCATCGCAGAATTTCCTCGGCATGATCTGTAGCCCCAAAATTTAACGCGCACCTTAAGGGAAATTAATGATTGTACGCCTGAGTATCCAAAGATGATTGTGTTGCATTTTTCGAAGAGTCAAGTCATAATGAGTGTCATGATTATGCATTCATTAGAACTTAATGCTTTCATGTCAATCTTTTCGTCGTGTCTCTTTTCCTTTGCGTAAACTGTAAGGCAGCAACTAATATAAATCTATATGCAGGAAACATCTAAGGAAAAGGGGAAAGCGCCAATACTAGAAGAACAGAGAGGAGATGACTTCGCAAATGGATGCCGCATGCAGCAGGACCGCGGATTCCAGAGTATCACTCAACAGATACTGATGGAAATAGACTATCCAGGACTCAGAGTCAAAGGCGCACAAAAGCAAAGCGTTTACAAAAGATCCTGAAGCCCGAATTGGCTAAAGCAAAAAGAAAAACGCTAAAGAGGGAGGACGCTCCAGAAAAGCCTGGAACAAAGAACGGAAGCAAGTTTCAATACAGAAGATTGTTCAGGCAACGAAATCCCTAACTCATTGAGTCATTCGCACGGCCGGAAACCGAAATAGCAACAGCACAATCAGTTTGAAAGAAATCTGGGTTATACTAAGTATACACTCCGTGAAGACACTCCTCCAGAAGAAGATTTTCAAAAATATCTTCTAGTTTGTCAGAAAGAGGTGCCAGCTCTTGTTATTTCTACTTTTATCGCTCGAACAAAAGGAAAGAACAACCAGCCGACTCTTTCCAGGCGAACAGCGCATTGCTTACAGCACTAAGGAGCAGATACAGAAACGGTTAGAAATTAGATTCAATTTTTAGAAATAAATTTGTTTTAGTAAAAGGGCGGTCATTTGAAGCCGTTTCCTAAATTCGTGTAATTAAGATTAGTCAGTTAGTAGTATTTAACCCTTCTCATGGCATTTGGAGAAGGGTCTGGAAATTTGTCAAAAAACTTGTCCTCAGAACATGCACTTTTGCACCCTCGGAGGGGGTTTTTGATGAATGGATGGATCGAGATTTATTTATGTTTGCATTTTAATGTCTGCTACTGATGTTGCACTTCTGTACTCTTAGTAGACGTTAGAAGTAAGTAGAAATAGATCGTTATTGCTTGAAGTTTGTGAGTAAAAATCAGTCATAAATGGTACTTTTATCTCTTGACGAATTTCTGCTTATATTCTTGGAGTGATATACAGCTGATGTTGTTTATATGTTAATGTATGAATGTGTGGGTTACCATTTGGCACTTTTGTACAGTGGAGTCATTTATTTGTGCTTGAAATATGAATAACTTATTATGCGATATGTTGTTCACAACTGTTTTGCCTAACTTCTTATGCGGAATGGTTTATCTTAATTGATTTATATTCTTATGATAGCTGAATGATCTTTATTACTAGTTATTGTATGAAATATTTTTAGATCGCATAATGGAAAAGTTCTACCCCGGGTTAGCATAGATTAGATGTGTTGTTTTTTGTTAGATTACAGTAGCATAGAGTCAGTTTAGAAGTTAGAATTAAATTAGTTTAGAATTACTTTTAGTTTAGCATCATCAAACTACACACACACACATCACCAAAATCTACACACACACACACCCCTTAGATTGGGAAGTTGGTCCCATTATCCCCAGTCGGACCCGCTACACCAAACGGGCACGGAGCCGCCAACCAGGTTCTTGACCAGGTGGGTATCCCCCTTGTTGTTGACCCGATTTCAGGGCCCTCAACATATTTGGCGCTAGAAGGAGGGCACGAACTATGAATGGCACCTAAATCAAAATCTAAATACCATTCTGAGAGTAAAACACCCTCATCAACTCCCTCGACTTCCCCAACACGGTTAAACCCAGAATTTGAAGTCGCTCGAGTATCCACCACTGCTACATACCCTAATATATCAGACCAACTTATCATTGAACCCCCTGAAATTCAAACTTTGATTCGTAAACTCCAGGGATTCTCTATTTTTAATCAGAGGTCTGATAAATCTCAAAGCAGCGTGACTTCGCAGTACAACCCTGCTCATCCCCTTACCAGATTGAAGAGTGAAAAATTTGGCATACAACCAAGTGAACTCCCTCTCCCCACCAGGAAAAGAGCAAGGAAAACACCACCTGAGTCTGACAGTGAGACTCTTTCATCCACTTCGTCCATCTCAACTCCCTCACCGCGAAGTCAACCACCCACATCTTCATTCCAAATCACTCATCCAACTTCCACAACCCTTCCTCTTCAATCATCAAAGATCTTAATATCTTCATCTTCTCAGCATCAGGGATCATCTTCTGCACTTTCATTAACTAGCAGCTCAACGATGGCCCAGTCTCCATGGAACAATCCTGGAGCGGTTTTAATGCCTCCACCCCTGAGCCCAATACCGGCTCATCCTGAGAAATGGCTACCTAAGTTCAATCCAGAAACAGGCATGCTAGCTGAAGAGCATATCAATAATTTCATGCTTTCTGTTAATCTCAATGGAGTTACCAACGAGGATGCTATTGTCCGGCTTTTTCCCTATACAATGCAAGGAACAACCGAGTCATGGTACTTTTCATTGCCTTCCGGTTCCATCACAAGTTGGGACATTTTTCAAAGTCCATTCCTTACCAAGTTCGGTGATGATAGATCTACCACGACATTGATCAATGACCTATCTAATCTTAAAGCTGAGGCTAGAGAACCCATTAAAGACTTCAACTTACGGTTCAATAAGATCCTCAACAAAATCCCCGCTGCTTCACAACCCAGCGAGGAAGTAAGATGTGAATGGTATATCACGGCCTTACCATCAAACTTGGCTATCTTCGTAGATAGGGAAAACAAGACGACCTTAGTTGACAACTTGACAGAGGCGTTAGCAGTGGAAAAACGCGTAGTAGCCCTAGAAAAGAGATCTGCTATAGAAGAACGCAAATCTAAGAAAATCTCTTTCAAAGAAGACACCAAGAAGAAGCAAACGAAAGATCCTTTCGATTTGGAAGGATTACAAAAGGTGTTAAAGGCCATGTCCAATGAGATGATTGACATAAAAAAACAAGTAGCAGAGAATTCTTTGAAAAAGCCCTACAGAGATTTTAAAAGAAATCCTCCCATAGAGGTGAAACCACCCAATGCTGTCTCAAACGTCAAATCGGAAGAAGAAGAAGAAGAAGAGAATACCACTGAAGGGTAGGCCGATGATGAAGAAGTTTTGGAACTACAAGGAATGGGGGATTTCATCCTCCCACAAGAAGAAGATCAAGAAGCATTTCCGGTTAGCACAAGAAGCAAAAATCAACTTGATCCTCCCCAAACTACCCCTAAACAGAAGGGCGCAAGCCCTGCAACAAAATATAAGGTCGCAACAAAGAAAACAACTACTAAAGCGACCCAGTTTAGCCCAGTCCAATCAGATCAAGCACCTCCATCAAGAACACTGATAGTGTTGGATGAAATGGAGTATAACATTATCGATGACATGAAAAAGACTAGGGCTAATATTACTCTTTATGAGTTGAGCAAATTGAAACATCAACAGAAAATAATGATGAAAGAATTACATGCTGTGCCTACTACATCTTTACCTACAGCCGTAGCCTCCCACAACATGGGAAGACCTCCAACCAATGCGATCAATAAGATTGATCCAAATGACATCGCCTTGATTGGAGGAAGATCAAGATCTCATACTCCTCCTTTTCTTCTCACTTATGAAATCTTCAATAAAAACGTGCACAATTGCTTGGTCGATTCTGGTGCTTCAACGAATATTTTACCCAGATCAATATGTGCCAAATTGAATGTTCAACCGCAGAAATCCGCAGTGCGTATAGTTCAACTTGATCGATCCCAAGTCGAGGTGATTGGTGAACTTAATCAAGTGACCATAAGATTGTCGTCTAACCCGAAAGTGTGTCAGGTTATCGACATTCTAGTAGTTGATATCCCTGAATTCTATGGTTTGATTCTTAGCAGGGATTGGTCTGAGAAACTCCACGGATATTTCTCAACTGACTGGTCGCACATGTGGTTACCATACAATGGTAAACCAAATCAGATAAAGGTTGAATGAGAGTTGCACCAAAAGTACATAGTGATGGAATTGGAAGGAGAAAATGAAGCAATAACATACAATAGCAGAATCATAGGCAATTACTCAGTAGATTCTTTCCTCGGCAATCTCAATGATCATACCTCACCTTACTTAGAGAATTCAGTTTTGTCCCAAGTTGAAATTTTTTCCCAAACTGATGACTCAAAATGTTTTAATTTTTTAGATAATTCTGTAAATACATCTTTGTTTTGGAAGTTATATTTTGACGGCTCTAAATCTAACGAGGGAGCAGGAGCAGGATGTGTTCTGATTAGCCCAGACGGGAACAAGACCATGCTTACATGCAAACTTGAGTTCGATTGCACAAATAATATAGCTGAGTACGAAGCCTTGGTCCAAGGCCTATACAAAGCAATCAGATTGAATGTTAAGTATCTTCAAGTCTTTGGAGATTCTAAGATCGTCGTCAAATAGGTACGTAACACCATACATTGCCTGTCAAGTCATTTAAAGCACTATCAATCTTTAGTACAAGATCTCACTGCACATTTCATAGCATTCAATATTTCGTCAATCCCAAGACTTCAAAATGCGAGCGCAGACCTGTTAGCTAACGTAGCCTCCAGACTTATTCCCTCCGAAGATTTTAGTCCATATAGGTTTTCAATTGAATTAATCTTTAGACCATCTATCCCTGACAACATCACCAACTGGAGAGTATTCAACGACGATCCTGACATTGTAAATTTCCTCACTTCTGAAGGATCCTACTCAAATCAAATAATTGACGAAGACCATCATGATCGCCAAATACAACAAAATAGCACTGATAATGCTATACCGAAATCGGTGGTCAAGTTAGAAGATTTATATGATTTGAAAAGTCGGTTTCAAAGGTCCGCCAATGCTAAACTCCACAGTTCTACTCTGAACTATGAATTAGTGAACCTAGGGACCGATCATAAGCCACAAAACGTTAATCTAGGCCACGACCTAACCCCTGAAGAAAAATCATCGTATATCCGTCTTCTGAGACAATACAAAAACGTTTTTGCCTGGAATTACGATGAGCTGAAGACATACAACACTTCTATCATTCAACACGTTATCCCTATGATTGACAATGAAAAACCTGTCCAACAGAAGCTCAGAAAAATTCACCCTAACTTAGAAAATTAGATAAAGGCTAAGCTAAATAAGTTGTTGAGAGCTAGAATAATTTTCCCTGTCAGACATTCTAAATGGGTATCAAATATGGTTCCCGTTAGAAAGAAAAACATAGATATTAGAATCTGTATTGATTTCCGGAATCTCAACAAAGCCTGTCAGAAAGACAACTTTCCCCTCCCACCTATGGAGCAAATATTACAGGCAGTAGCAGGTTCAGAATTGATGTCCTTCTTGGATGGATTTTCAGGATACAATCAAGTGCCGGTGCATCCCGATGATCAGTTGAAGACCACATTCCGAACCAAATGGGGCATAT